>OZ007569.1:13452662-14057662 GCA_963931925.1 Onchidella celtica
AGGGTCCAAGGGTCAAGTGCAGGCATTTTGGAAATTGGATTTTTCTCATATTTTCAAGTCCCTGGTCCTATTGGGGGGTAGGATCGAGTACCTAGTCTTCTCGGATAAGGACGAAAAAATTCGGAGGGCCCGTGTGCACGTTGCGCACGTTAAAGATACCTTGGCAGTCGGAAATCGTAAAGAGCAGGCCGAAAGGCCGCTGCCCGGGCAAAATTGAAATTGAAATTAATAGATTAAGATTTATCAATATCATCCCCCCTCCCCCACCAGCAACAACAAAAATTTATTATTATTCATTATTAAATATATATTGTTATTAATAAATTTTCAAATATTTGAGTTGTGAGTTGTGAACTGATGTGAGTTGTGAACTGCTGTGAGTTGTGAACTGTTGTGAGTTGTGATCTGCGCCTAACAGGCTTCGTTACAATTTGCTCCAAGATAGAGAGAGAGAGTGAGTGAGTGAGACAGCGAGAGAGAAAGAAGCAGTGCAGTGTGTTTAGCGCCTCGCAGGCAGCTCCATTCTGCTCTGTGGTTGACATGAGATTGTGTGCATATTATATACAATTAGAATGTGGGAGTGAATGCGTTTGTAAAGTAGTAAATAAGTTCTGTAAAGCGCTTAGAGCCTGTGGAACAGGGTTAAGCGCTATATAAATGCCATTTATTATTATTATTATTATTTATCTGTCGGAATCGGTGAAATTTTATACCTCTTTATAAAAATCAGAATAAATATTTTCAACAAGATTTCAAGCAAAATATCTTAACTTAATGTAGCAAAATAGCTAATCTTTTATTTTTTTTAAAAGTAAATCTCCATTTCCATACAAAAATGTTCCCCCTATGGAGCGGCCCTCTTACGAATTTGGTCTTTCATCTTCAACTAGATTTCCCCAGATCCACTCATATTTTTGGACAATGTTATCCTATGCATAGTCGTCTATCAGAAGTATGATTCTTTTTCATATTCGTGAAAGCAGAAAATGAAAAACCTCCGTCTATTCAGCGGTTCTCGCGTCATTCACTGAGGTCTCCTGGGACGGCAAAGTCATTGGAACTTATGGGGTCTCTTTATTTATTCAATTTCGTTGTGATTCTCAATGGGTACTTCAAGGTACTTGCCATCCTTATTCCATTCCCAACCTTTCGCTCCTGCACTCAGTCAATTCCCCCGTATACCTGAGGTCACTGACAGCTCAGGGCTTTGATTCTCCCTGTAATCAATGTGATTCGTTATTAACATTATTATCCTCTTACTGAAAGATTCTCCTTTTACCCCCTTGCACCTTTATTTCAGTTTCCCAGGTATTCTGTCAGATTTATCAGGATTACATTTTCCTCAGCATTCTCATCTTGAAATCCCGGAATTTTTGTAGAAAGTATTTTAAAGCTGCCTTTCTTTAGAGTCTTCATGTGTCAAACTTCAGTTTCTTCAGATTTCATACTGTACCTAGATTGTACCTACCTTTCAACTCAGCCTAGAGAAACCATGAAAGATTTCCCAATCTACAACAGAAATAGCCAATAATGAGACAAGCTGTACGTGTATTATTTGTCGGATCGTTCAACATCTACAGCTCAAGCTGTCATGAAGATTGCTTAGTTTGGAATTAATTTTGGTGCTGTCCAAGGTTTCAACAAGAGTTCATCCTTTATTCTTGGCAAGACAAACAGTGCAGAACTCAGAATTTCGTGTCAAAAAATATCGACATTCCGGGTTTCTTATTAGTTTATATTCCCGGTAAAATTGTGACAAGTGTCACTTCTGGAAAATTCGTAGGCTATGGGCATTACAACGGTAAATGAAAAATCAGGATTTGCGGATAATGGAAAGAGATGGCCAATATGCAAGTCTGATATGTAAACACACATATGATAACGGACACACATAAATTATTATACAGAGAGAGCGAGAGATACACACTTCAGAAGCAATGGATCATAGAAAATTGGCATGAAACTTCAGAGCAAAAAAATAACACGCAAATGAAATAAAAAATGTTATAAATAGCGATCTGTCAAGCAATAGGAAGAACTTTCCAACTGACTGAACAAATAAGTATGAAGAAATCAATTTTACTGCTGAAGTTAAGGGGATCTGTAGTCATTCAGCCTTGAATTCTGGGGAAGGAAGTAGAGAGAGAGGAAGGGCGAGAAAGGGGCGAGAGGGGGAGACAGAACGAGAGATGGCAAAGAAGCTGAAGTGAATGAAGGAAAGTGAGAAAGAAAAGAATAAGACAAAGATGACAAAAAGAAAAAGAGGAAGTGGCACAAAGTGAGAGATATTCAGAAACTGGAACTTTTTACAGAATTTCTGTTATTCTGACCAAGTTCTGAAAGATTTCCTATTGTTGTGTCCGTGTAATAATTATGTCACAGCCTGCTCTTGCTGTTCACATGAGGATGTCCATGTAAATAAGTGCTTGTTGGTAGCAGATGAGTACAGTTTCGGGCTGATTGAAACGAAAAAAAACAAATCATATACCTGACGAGAGATTGGAATGCGTTAGATTTAATTTTCTGTGAACTGAGAAAGTGCTGTGGGTGGGCTCTGTCTATGAAGTGTGAAAAAGACTCACTGGTTCAAAAACGTTTATAAATCATACATTTTGGAGTGTGCGGTACAGATTAGCTCTTCATCGGAGGTTTACGACCATTATTGTGAAGAAGTGTAAAATGAAACTGTCACTTTAAAATACGACCGAAAAATTAATATTCTTTTCATTTCATACCTCTACATAACAACACCCATACGCCCACAGTGTAATTTGCACTGCACCTTCCAAATTGTATTACCTGTCGCCTTTTCGGAGAACTGCCTTGGTTTCTTGAACTTTTGTACATCAATTTTGAACATTACTATTTTGTTTATTTCACAGTGTGTATTACAGTGTTTAAAATATTATGTTTACTGTAGGACTGTATTAATAAAATAAACATTGTTTCGTATTGTGTCCGACTTTAATTTGCTTTTTATAGTCTTTGTGTCCGTATTTCTGTAATTTCAATTCCTGAAACCTTTTAACTCTCCTCATTCTAAGAGAGTTCCCTGAACACGAGGAAATGAGGAAGTCGGTTATCTGAGAGTAATTGGCACCATGTGGTCTCATACTTCTTCGTTTGTTATGAAGTCATTAATATGGTGGGTTGCTCAGGTTACTGGAAAATTAAACAAAGGAGTTCTAACTCAATTTTTGTTTTCCCGAATGTTCTAAACCAATGGTTCTCTACCTTTTCCAGGCAATCGCCCCCTAAGGCTCCAAATGTTCTTTCATCGCCCCCCTCCCTCTGCCCCCCGACCCCCCCCCCCCCGCCCCAAAGAAAAGTCCAAACTCGAAAAGATAGATTTTACAAGAAGACAAACTACAAAGTACACAAAAGTTATGATGCCAAGTTTTTTCAAAGCTTGGTCAGTAATAATGAGCCTATCGATTATTCATTATCAAACAGAAAACATTCTTCATCAAATGCACCAAAAAAGAGTGGGCCTTTCGCGCTCATAAACCCCTCTGGGGGCTTGGCTTTTGAACAAGTCAGTGGCGGACATGTATACGCCCCCAAATCGTTCTATATTCGTTTTCGCCCCCCCCCCTCCAATCGCCCAGCTTCATCGTTCCCCCTCCCCCCTCCCGGTCGCCCTTTTCTTCATTTTCGCCCCCCTAAAAGTCAAAATCGCCCACGTTGAGAACCACTCTTCTAAACCAATGATCGTGCTGAGTAGCCTAATCAAAATGATTGTATTCTGATGAACATTGCAGCAAAGTACCAAAATCAAAATACAATCCCGAGCCAAATCAACAAATGTTCTGAAATTAACAATAATACAATCGGATCTGTTGTGAATGTATGGCATGGACGCATTTCTAGTTCTATTGTCCTTTTTTTTTTTTGTTCCACGTCAATATATTGGACATCTTGCAATAACTGAATTACACAAAGACATTTTAGAAGAGTGATTTTCAAACGGGAGGCTCTTTGAATCGTTCATGGTCGACAGGCAATGAACAAGGCGATGCCATTTCCAGACAACAGGGTTGTACCATCTTCCAGTTTTGACAGTAAAGATAACAGAAAGTGACTTGTCACTGCTTGACGGTACCAACACTGTGCTTTTGTTTTTTGTTTTTTTAATGCAAAATTAACAACAGAAATCAGCATGATGATTAATCCTGCTTGGCTATTGTCAAACGATAAAATATAACTCACTTTGAACGTACATTTCAGACTACATTTCAGTATGTCTTTAAAAAAATTTTTTAAAGTCTAAAAAAAGAAAAAATGTGAGCTTGGCAGTGCGAGACATCACAGCAGCCTGGCTATGCCGTGACCAGGATTCGAACCTGGGTTGTCGCGGCCACAACGCGAAGTACTAACCACTATACGATCACGGCCAGGGCGCTCACTGAAAGTTCGGCCCCACATTTACATGTTGTTTTAAGGTAAACTGCAATGAAGGGGTCCTCGTGATTTTTTGCAGTTAGGGTTTCCGGTGAACCTCACCCCCCCCCCCCACACACACACACACTAAGTCCATGAACACCTCCAGTTCTTTGAATTTTTCAAACCAACACCATCCATACCCCAAAAGTGACGGTCTATAACCCTCCTCCCCCCTCACCCCTCTTCATTCCGTACATATATCCTATCCCCACACCCATTCCATTTTGAGAAACACTGTTAAAAGCCGACCGGCTTTACAAAATAAACAAACACGCAACGGGACCCAGGACAGAACGCATTATAAGTCAAACAGTAAAAATGTTTCAACAAAATGCGTCCCACTTTGATGATAAAAGTATAGGAACGTCAATGGTTGACATTTAAACAATAAAATCGCCAGCCACAACTAATTCTTAAACTTGGTGGTGCTGGCGGTTTGAGCAATCAGTTATAGATAATATTAGAAGTATATTGGGTGGATTTCGTAATATACAGACACTGCGTTTTGTCATGGAACAATAATGCATTTGACTGCAGTGTTCACCAACCATCTTTAGAAGACCGCAGTGTTTCTTTCGCACACTCATTTACGACACTTAAAATTATTCCAAAAATCCGTACCAACGTGTCAGAATTTAATTGGATAATAATTGTCATTCTTGATGTGTTCATTGCCCACATATGAAACTGGCGAAAAGGCATACCACTGGAAATTTTACCTCGGCAGTGTCAGGTTTAAAAAAAATGTGATGCTATGTGTTAATTCAAGCAATTAGTTGTATCTGTCTCGTTGAATTTTTTATTTGGGGGGTTGGGGGGGGGGGAAGGGGAGGGGCACGCATCTCGGTACAAACGCTACCCTAACTGTTTGTTCTGATTCTTGTCTATCTGAAGTGGTGCCAGGCTGTCCTGTAGAACGGGACAGTCGTAAAAAGACAACTCCAAACTGTGTCGCCCATCTGTGCCGATTTACTTGAAATTTTTCATACAGCTTCCTTTCAGACTGGAGATGGTTATATGAAAGTTTGGTAGCCCCTTATGATACTGTCTACGACTTTTTACAGAATATAATTATTTCTCCCATAATTTTGATTTCCTAGCGGTCCGAGACACTGACATACCAAAGAGGGCCAACTGGTTCGTTGAATACCACATCGCCTCGCGCGAATGCTCATATTGTGTGCTGTAACCAGTGACGTATGAAAACACGTCACTGTAATGTTGCCCAGTGTTTCTCAAGATATGGGCGTACGTGGTATATGGCAATATTTTAGTGGGGCGTGAAACACTTTTTGAAGAATGTTTTAGATGGGTCAATTGAAGTGGTTTCATGGGACAAAAAGTTTGAGAAACACTGATGTAGCCCCTCACACGAGGTAGTTACCGTGAGGTTTGGGAAAGGGGGGGGGGGGTTGGGCCAATGAGCTGGCTCAAACACTGCAAGCTTCTGGGCGTTAGCTCGCCACTAATTGGTCAAAAAGTATGTAGCCTATATTTCAAGTTTTTCTTGCGTCAAGCGTTCACGATGCACCAGCCCAATTAAATACCAAAAAAATGAAGACCACAAAAGGTAGCGACCTTGCATTTTAATGAAAACATTACAAAAAAAGTGCTGACAAGTGGTAAGGTAAGAAAGTAATAGAAACAAAAATAAAACGGACACACCTACTAGTAATGGAGGTAAAATGTCACATTGTGACAGTCCGTGATTGATTTATTTTTGCGTTTTATACTTTTACCTAGCAACTGTAGAAACGAGCAGGGTTGAGAAGATAAGTAGTAAATGTTTTCAATTCAGTTACAGGTTTATTCCCAGCTAGGCCAGGTGCCTTAGCCATTATAAGTGAACTCAACACTGTAACCATTGTGATCAAATTGACACTGAAGAAAACCAAATCTGCATTTTGACGGCAAAGGGAATAAAAATAGTTCACTTTCAAAGTGTGTTTGAGAGATGAGAATGCCTTACGAATACCCATAAAAAAAAAAGTGTGAGCTTGGCAGTGCGAGACATCACAGCAGCCTGGATATGCCGTGACCAGGATTCGAACCTGGGTTGTCGCGGCCACAACGCGAAGTACTAACCACTATACGATCACGGCCAGGGCGCCCACTGAAGATAAAGCCTCACGTTCAAATGTTATTTAAGGTGAACTGCAAAGACAGAGGTCCTCATAATATTTCGTAGTCAGTGGTTCCCGTGAATCTAAACCCAAAGTGTTCTCCCTTCCCCCCCCCCCCAATTCCCAAATATCGATGTACACCCCCAGTTCTTTGTCTTTTAACACTACCATCAGATCCCCCTCCCCATGACTGTCTTTCACCCTCCTTCCTTCTTTTTTCGTCACGTACACACATCCCCCTCACCATTCCATTTTGAGAAGCACTGCTAAAAGCAGGAAGGCTTTACAAATTAACTAATACGCAACAGGATCCAGGACAGAACACATTATCAGGCAAACAATAAAATTGTGTTTCTGCAGAGTGCGTCCTACTTTGATAGTAGAATTATATTGACGGCAGTTATTGGCATTTTAAACAACATGTCAGCCGCACTTCTTAAACTGGTCGTGGTGGCGGTTTCAGCAACTCACTTATAGATAATATTAGAAGTAAAACTGAATGGATTTCATAATATACTGATACCGGGTTTTGCCATGGGACGAATAAAGCATTAATTCAACTGCAGTGTTCACCGACCTCTTTTAGAAGATCGAAGTGCCTTTTTCCTACTCACCTACAACATTAAAACTCACTTCTACAACCCGTTACAATGTGCTCAAATTTAAATGGACAATAATAATCATTGGTTGCCCTGGAGTGTTCATTGTCCACATAGCAATCCCATCTCTAAGCTGAATCGAAGTTTGTTATTTTGATGGGTTGTTTTTTTCTACTAGTTTTCGAAGGTAAAGAAACAGCCAACTTTCGTTTAATGGGTCACTGATCCAACAGTGTTTTATTCCATATCAGTAAAATTAACATTGTAAACATTGTGATCAAAATGACACTGAAGAAAACAAACTCTGCATGTTCATCAATTTACCTTAATTGTATGTTGGAGGGGTTAGTCTGCCTGAAACAGGACCAAAAGAAAAAAAAATGTGAGCTTGGCAGTGCGAGACATCACAGCAGCCTGGATATGCCGTGACCAGGATTCGAACCTGGGTTGTCGCGGCCACAACGCGAAGTACTAACCACTATACGATCACGGCCAGGGCGCCCACTGAAGATACAGCCTCAGGTACAAATGTTATTTAAGGTGAACTGCAAAGACAGAGGTTCTCATGATTTTTCATAGTTAGGGGTTCCCGTGAATCTGAAACCCAAAGTGGTCTTCTCCCCTCCCCATACCCCAAAAAATCGATGTACACCTCCAGTTCTTTGTCTTTTGAACCCACCATCACTTCCCCCTCCCCATGACTGTCTCTCACCCTCCTTCCTTCTTTTTTCATCACGTACACACATCCCCCTCACCATTCCATTTTGAGAAGCACTGCTAAAAGCAGGAAGGCTTTACAAATTAACTAATAGGCAATAGGATCCCTGACAGAACACGTTATCAGGCAAACAATAAAATTGTATTTCTGCATAGTGCGTCCTACTTTGATAGTAGAATTATATTAACGTCAGTTATTGGCATTTTAAACAACATGTCAGCCGCACTTCTTAAACTGGTCGTGGTGGCGGTTTCAGCAACTCACTTATAGATAATATTAGAAGTAAAACTGAATGGATTTCATAATATACTGATACAGGGTTTTGCCATGGGACGGATAAAGCATTAATTTGACTGCAGTGTTCACGGACCTCTTTTAGATTGACTGCAGTGTTCACGGACCTCTTTTAGAAGATCGAAGTGCCCTTTTCCTACTCACCTACAACATTAAAACTCACTTCTACAACCCGTTACAATGTGCCCAAATTTAATTGGACAATAATAATCATTGGTTGCCCTGGAGTGTTCATTGTCCACAGAGCAATCCCATCTCTAAGCTGAATCGATGTTTGTTATTTTGATGGGTTTTTTTTGTCTACTAGTTTTCGAAGGTAAAGAAACAGCCAACTTTCGTTTAATGGGTCACTGATCCAACAGTGTTTTATTCCATATCAGTAAAATTAACATTGTAAACATTGTGATCAAAATAACACTGAAGAAAACAAACTCTGCATGTTCATCAATTTACCTTAATTGTATGTTGGAGAGGTTAGTCTGCCTGAAACAGGACCAAAAGAAAAAAAATGTGAGCTTGGCAGTGCGAGACATCACAGCAGCCTGGATATGCCGTGACCAGGATTCGAACCTGGGTTGTCGCGGCCACAACGCGAAGTACTAACCACTATACGATCACGGCTAGGGCGCCCACTGAAGGTAAAGCCCCACGTTCAAATGTTATTTAAGGTGAACTGCAAAGACAGAGGTTCTCATGATTTTTCATTGTCAGGAGTTCCCGTTATTCTGAAGACCCAAGGTGTTCTCCTAGATCCTCCCCTCCACATTCCCAAAAACCGATGTACACCTCCAGTTCTGTCTTTTGTAAACCATCACTTCCCCCTCCCCATGACTGTCTCTCACCCTCCTTCCTTCTTTCTTCATCCCATACACACATCCCCCGCACCGTTCCATTTTGAGAAACACTGTTAAAAGCAGATAAGCGTTACACATAAACAAACACGCTACAGGATCCAGGACAGAACGCATTATAAGTCAAACAGTATACTGTGTTTCTGCAAAGTGCGTCCGACTTTGATGGTAGAATTATGTGAATGACAGTTATTGGCATTTCAAACATCACTTCAGTCATACTTCTTAAAATGCTGATGCTGATGACTTCAGCAAATCAGTTAGAGATAATAATACTGAATAGATTTCATACTATACTGATACTGGGTTTTGCCATGGGACGAATAAAGCATTTGACTGCCGTGTGCACCGACCAAGTTTCGAAGACTGCACTGCTTCTTTCCCACTTACCTACAACTCTAAACCTTACTCCAAAAACCCGTTGCAACGTGTCCAAATTTAATTGGATAATAATAATCATTAGTTGCCCTTGGAGCCTAGAGAACAGTGCCATCTCCAAGCTAAATCAATGTTTTTTGTTGTTATTGTTGTTTTTTTTTTAGTTTTGAAGGAAAAGAAAACGGGCAATTTTCGGTTAATGGGTCACAGATCCAACGGCGTTCTATCCCATATAATTAAAATAAATACAGTGTAAACATTGTGGTCAAAATGACACTGAAGAAAACAAAATCTGCATTTTGTCTGCAAAGGAAATAAAAATAATTATGTCACCTTCAAAGTCTGTTTGAGACCTGGGATTGCCTAGCACAGAAACAAAACAAAAAAAAATGTGAGCTTGGCAGTGCGAGACATCACAGCGGCCTGGATATGCCGTGACCAGGATTCGAACCTGGGTTGTCGCGGCCACAACGCGAAGTACTAACCACTATACGATCACGGCCAGGGCGCCCACTGAGGATCTGGCCAAAAATTCAAACTTAGTTTGTAGTGAACTTACAGCGCTTATGGACAAAGGTGTTGTTTTAAAACACACTGCTTAAAGAAGGCCGACTTGACAAATAAACGAACAAACTCGGTGATCCAGGGCAGAAAACATTATGAGCTAAAGAAGAAAATATTTGTATTCAACGTGCATATTTATGGCCTTGATGATAGAATCATGTCAACCAAGAATTTGCAGGCATTTTAGCCACACTTCTCAGCTGATGCTACGAAATCGCAAGTTTTCTATAAGTTATAAAGGAATACCAGGTGGATTTCATACTGATCTTCTACTGCTTTCTGCCACAGAACGAATCATGCAAGTCAGGTCTGACATCTTTGCCTGCACTCTGTGGTCACATATAACCTGCTAGTGATGGCAGTCTGGAGATTATAATCCCCCACGCGTTTCTCTCTGAAACTTATTTTTAACTCCACAGTCTCTCATCTTTCAGCCTTCAGACCAAAGCCGTACCCATTCTGATCACATTGATCGGCAAGTCTTTTCTCTGTAGGGACAGAAATAGTAGCTAGCGCGGACTGCGATGACACTACCCTAGTAAGGTTCAAACCATTCCTGGTATCGGAAAATTGGGAGATCCGGTAGTCGTGGCATCTTAGCTTTGATTTGATTTTCTTCGTCTGAGCTCGAAAAACCTGATAACTTGCTGAGCCCATTAGGTGCTGATAGTCAAAACGGCGAAGGGCTGCTTTCCGAATTGGCCCAGAATGAAATTACTTTCACTGGAAGATAACGCCTCTGTGTCTGATACTTTTCAGGTGTTTTGGTCAATCAACCCACTGACCTAGACGAAAATGATTTTCCTTTTTTTTTTCTTTTTTTTCAGACAGCTCCAAGATCATGGTTGTCAAACTGCAGAGCACCACTCAAACTTTAAAGCACCAAATATACTGCCTCTCCAAGATCAATGATGCAGAATTTTTTTTTTAAAGACAGAAAATTAAGTTGTGCTTTGGTTCGCTAACAGAAATAAAAATATGAAAGTATATCATAATAAAAAGAACATATTTACTAAATATTTGGAACCGTTACCCTAAGACCAGCCATGCAAGCTATTTTGTCTGAATTCCTCAGCATCAAAATATTAAACGTTTACGAGAGTGCTGACAGTCAGTAGCACAGAGGGCAATATCTTCCATTATCATGTAGTATTCTGCAGTCAACAACAGGTTTTAAAACTGCACCGTCCAGGGTTTCACTGAGATATTTTATCTCTATTAATCTCTCACCATCGGGTGGGGTAAACTCGTTGGTCATTAAATCGACATTTGCGCCCATGCCTACGTCGTCTTTGGTGAAAAACGTACCATATGTAGTTTACGGGACCATTATATTTCCCCTTCTGCTCCCTTTCCCTCCACGTAAACACAAGTGAAAAACTCTCACTTTTAAAAGTAAACTACAAAATCGAAAGCAGATTTCATTGTCGTGTAAAATGTTTAAGTAAAAAAAAAAGTCTTTATTAAATTTTACAAAAACAACCAAAATTTTTATTCTTTTTTTTTCTTAAATGTGAGTTTGGTAGTGTGAGTTATCACTGCTGCAGCCTCGATATGCCGTGCACAAGATTCGAACCTGGGCTGTGGCTGCAACAGTGCGAAAGTAGTAACCAATAATTATATCTTCACGGCCATCGAGCTCACATTTGCCACCTTCTTAGTTTTTTACATATTGGCTAACAGGTGACGCAACTGGACATAATGAGAGAAGCAGATTTTTCCTACGTTATTTATTGTTTTCTTTCCTTCATGACCCTGATGTCATTTGTTTCCCCGCCCCTCCCCCCCTCCACCCCCTCCCACCCCCCAACCCTAATCCCTAATCTTAAAAAATCGACTTTGTTTCCTGGTCATCTTCGTGCAATGGAGAGATCGCGACAGAAACTCACAACTCTCAAGCACAACAAGTCAAGATGACATTAATAAGCGTATTTAGTTTTCAGCAAGAATGTTGTTAGGGACGCGATCCTAATTACCGAATCATATAGAGTGTATGCTGAATTGTGTTGCCTGTTCAGCAATGTTCAATACCTTAAATGTAAAATACACGCGTCCCTGGCCCGTAACAACACCTATCAACAAATGAACAGAGAGAGAGAGAAAGAGAGAGAGAGAGAGAGAGCAAGCAATGTTTCGGCCTTCCGTCCGCACATACAGCACTTTCGCTGAACAAGTGGTTGGAATCCTGTCCATCTCATGTGAAGGCATCCAACATTATGTTTATTAACCAAATGTTTAAAAGGCTGCAATGATGGGCTTTATAAAACAAACAGACAAACAAACAAACATGCAAAAAAAATGAGCACTTGTCTTCGTTGTTTTTTTTTACTTAGACTCGGCGTTCAGATTTATCTCCTGGATGTCGTTCTTTCGTTCCACCGACAAACGAGCGAAGCAAGAAAGAAACAAAAGGTTGGCACATTCTGGCGTTTGCGAGGTAAACATGAGCTTGACGTTTATCGTGAAAGTAAGGAAACAATGTTGGAACTATTCAATATAGAATCTACTCTGGCTAGTAACGGGAATTTATGCATTTGCAAATTTGTAGCAAATTGTCAATTAGATGAATTTAAAAAAAAAAAACATCCGAGTTTCTTCTCTATATACGAGCCTTACCCAGAAAAATTGTCCCCAAGGGTGAACAGCATCACAATGATGAACTGTTGAAATAATAGACCAGGTTTTGCAATCGTTATTTGTGTGATACAATCTGCCTCCACCAGTAAGCAAATTGCTTAAATATAAAGTGGATCGTCTCTGGCAAGCGTTCCCAAACTTTTTCTATCTGAGATAAGGAACAACAACAAAACAACAAAAAACCAGCAATACAAAAGCACACTCATCAATTCTGATTGCAGTTTTTCTTTAAGTTAGCTGTTCCATGACGAATTAGTCTGCGAGCTGACGTCAAATTCTTTTCTGGTCTGAACAGCTTGTCTGTTTGTCTTCCACGGCATGATTAATTGACAGAAAATGAACCATGGATTCCCAAACTTTTGCGGACCCTACCCATTCATCAGCTTTTCTTCACTGTAGTGGAAATTGTTCTTCTGCTCCTAACATCTCACACTAGAGTGTTTAGTATTTTTCATTTTCACAGGCGATTTGCCGCACAGGTAGGTCAGATCATTTTTTTTTTCATCTCTGAGCCACATTTAAAAATAGGTAAAATCGCTGTAATAAGCCGAGGGCAGCGCGAGCCAGCTGAGTTTGGTGGCCCAACGAGTTCGATGGTGATATCGCGCATCAGCTAACGCAAAATTAATTATCTCGCTTAAACTTACTCACTAGTTAGCAGATCAAAATCGGCTAGAACTCGCCGAGGCTGAGGGTGAAACGTATTAAACAGTTTGAGAATTCGTTCCAAATCAGGTAATAATTTGGAAGAAGATAAGATTTATTCCCAGAAATCAGCCCACAACATACACATAAATCATGATCCAGACAATGCTAATGGTTGTGATGATCAATTAAGAAAATGAGTTTAGAGATGGAAGCAAGAAAACTTATTATTTTCTTTGTTGTGGTCCAGCCTCCAGGTTACAGACAAATGGCATAATCGAAGATAATCAAATGGATTGCTTTGGCGGAAATAATTAAAGTTGATCTATTATTAGATAACAATTAATTACTATTATTGCCTTCACTGGTCGAATAGATTAGCACACAATTCACTCTCTGGCTTTTGTCTGCAAATAAATTCAATGCAATCATTCATTCGCTTTGCCCTCCGGTCATAAAAACCTTCATTTGTCTAAAAGCCCAAAGTGCCACATTCTAAATCCGGAGATCTACCAGTCAGTCAATTAACCCTTTCAATGCCTGCTCAGTAAAATGTGAACAACTTCCTGATTAGGTCACGGTAAGTAGCATTTTTCTGCAGATCATCTTTTACATTACAAACAGATATCATTATTTCAAGTCATATCTTCTGCATGAAAAGACAGAACTTGTAGAATCTATGCATTACCAAAATTATAAAAGAAATTAGCTTTGCAACATTGGCAATCAAAGGGTTAATATACCAGTTCATCAATACAAGTATCGGGATAAGGGGAAAGAATAACGCTCTACAATCTATACCAATGCCTATGATAATTATTATTAATCAGGCAATTATCGTGGCATTTAAGAGGATAACTTTGCCACAGCTTTCTTTCCTTGTCAATGTAACAGACTAGAAATGCGATTTCTTGATCAATCTTGATAATATGACACGTTCAAGCGATATTGTTGACAATTTACTGGATAATGGTAATAGCGCTGAGATTAATCATTAGCACGGGAGTTTTGAATTATTGCAAACGCTCTTGGCATGCTTGTACTGAGAGCATTTTGTCTTCTCTGGGGCAAAAGATGATTCCTGTTTTCCTATGTGATTCATATACAAAACATTATTCCTGTTATCGTCATCATCATCATAATCACCATTTTAATATCCAGTTTCTGCGAAAAAAAGAAACTCTCTATAATCTAAACAAAGAAGTAAGCAAAGCTGTAAAGGAAAACCTAGTATGCAAAATAGAAATGCGAAAGCGAATAGCCCGCAACTTGGGGTTAAACGCGAAATGTCTTGCTTCCACCAAAGTCGATGTGTAGCCAGTAGGTGACTGACCAAATGTACAGGGTGGGCTAAAAGTAGGGCTACAGTTAACACTATAATTTATATCTAAAACTGTATATTACAAAACAAATGCCCACCCCACATAAGCTCTCCTCAACAAAACCCGATTTTAAAAGGTCTCTATCTCAGCTGCTGAACTAACTATCCTTTTGGAGCCAAACCAAGGCAGCCCATGGTGTGTGGCCGCGCGGGCACCCACACACACACACGCGCGCGCGCGCACGCACGCACCCCCCCCCCCAACACACACACACACACAGCCCTTTCGAGGGCTCCTGGTGAAAGCAAAGGAAGACTGGAACAAGAACGCTTGAGTTTGAGTGTACAGAAGGCATGACGACACGAGAACGGTCACACTGTGCTAGGAAGAAGCAAGACAAGAGACAGATTATAACAAAACAAGAGGGCAGGAGGAACCCACAACCCACCCAGAGGCGTCCGCCAACTACCCACTCGGAACAAGAAAGGACCAGACTCACAGTCCAGAAACACACACACAGAAAAAAAAAAAAGGACAAAATAATACAAAAACATTCTATTTTAAGAGACACAATACGGACAAAATTAAAATCGGGACAAGGGGAAAGAATAACGCTCTATAATCTATACCAATGCCTATGATATTTATTATTAATCAGGCAATTATCGTGGCATTTAAGAGGATAACTTCGCCACAGCTTTCTTTCCTTGTCAATGTAACAGACTAGAAGTAGAAATGCGATTTCTTGATCAATCTTGATAATATGATACGTTCCACTCGGAACAAGAAAGGACCAGACTCACAATCGAGAAACACACACACAGAAAAAAAAAGGACAAAATAATACAAAATATTCTATTTTAAGAGACACAATACGGACAAAATTAAAATTATGAGACGCCCAATAAAAGATTTTTCTTTTTAAAAAAAAGTGAGCTTGGCAGTGCGAGACATCACAGCAGCCTGGATATGCCGTGACCAGGATTCGAACCTGGGTTGTCGCGGCCACAACGCGAAGTACTAACCACTATACGATCACGGCCAGGGGGGCCCACTGAAAGTTTCACCATTCATTCTCTATTCATCCCTAGAGAATGGAAGTTTGTTCGCACTTCACTGATAAAACAATGCCGTGTTTTTTGTTTTTTTTTTGGACAAAACACCGTAGACAGTCGATGGGTTCAAATTAGAAGCGCATGTTGAATTGTCACTCTAGGTTTGAAACATCCAGAGTTGAACTTTTGCATCTCTATACTCTTCGTGAATATTTTTATAATTGTAATTTTAAAAAAAAAACTAAACACCAACATTCCCACACTACCGTATAAAATAATATAGTCTTATCATCAAAATTACAACTTTTTATTTTATTTTATTTTTTTTTTAATGGAGTTTTAGAAAAGTGACTGATAATGTTTGGTCACAGGAACCCAAAAAAAAAAAAAAACAATTATTGATATCAGTATTCCCCATAACAGATTTAGACATGGGAACAAAACTTTTAATGTGCCGCAATTCATATTGACTGTTCCAAGACATTATTTTAAAAATCATTGTTTCGTGACAAGGCACAAAGGTCTGTTTATTTACCCAGTAAAACTATACTAAAAGTGTGTGTAAGGGATTTCTTGAGATTTCTTCTCGAGAAATAACTGAACTAAAAAGTAATATTCTATGAGAATCGTTGGTAAACATACGATGTTTAGTTCTTGAGCAAATAAACAGCGCAATTATTCCTTCCTAAATCCGTCCTGTCCTATCTGCATGAATTAACCTCGCTAACTTGGTTTGTTTCAGCATAGGAATAGATTTACTCGATAAATTAATTCATTCCATGGTAGATTGTAGCGTAGTGATTTTACCGGCGAGGCAGAGAAACCACCTCCGGAAACCAAGCTCATAATCCAGGTTCCATTTACGAGATGGACTGTCGAGGCTTTATTTCCAATTAAGTGGACCGCCAGGGGACGACAAGCACATTAATAAATATTCGTAGTACAAACATCTGAAATAACTGCCCATTCAGTATTAAACGTAGTTTGTAGGTCCATGGGAAAATTATTTTTGTTGTTTTAAATTTAGTTTTGTTCAGAATATAATTATGAAAAGTGAGTTTGTAACGTAAACATTGAATTAACCAGAAATGTTCCTAATTGGACGTATACTCCGTTTTGTTGTTGAGCGTGACTGGCGTCACATGCAGGAGATAAGCACACAGTATGGTGTAGGATGTCCTCTTTTTCTCTGACACTGCTTTTGACATAGGCGTACCAACTCCTGTTCTGTGTGATTGGGAAAGGTCTGGTTTTGTCTGCGAAATTACCCACAGATGCCTGGACTGCTTAGATTTAAAACATAAAATAAAATCATATAAACTAAAAATAATTTATAATATATTAATAGTTGTTAGATTTATTAAGAAAATGTGGCAGCTTTCTCTCCGCCCCCTCCGTCTTCCCTGTCCCATAACTTAGCGCCGCCTATGAAATAAGTTATTTGACCACAGCACTGTTCCGTGTACATAACTAATGAAAGAATGAGAGAGATAACCAGCTATCACCAGATACATCTTAATTGGGTGTTTTATTCCAGTACAAACACACCAGCTCTGGCCTACTAATACAGTACTGTTATGTCTTTCAATCAAGTGTTCTCAAGAGAACTCACCTGTGACGCCATGACTGGTAATACGCTTAATTGACGAGAGCGGACCGCCCACGATACCACTTTATTGCAGTGTATCAATACAAACACATCTTGCAATATTTATTCAGTTTACATTGTTGTCCGTAGATACCTAGCCCTCTGTCGTTTCCGAGACCCTTTCACACACACAAAACTAGTTCTGGTTGACAACCACAATAGAAACTAAAAAAAACAACAAAAAAAAGTCGATAATGTATTGAGTGGGCCTGGTAGAGGGATCAAAAGTTCTGCTCATGTTAAATGTTCGTTAACAACCGTGTGCCTGGCTGGCCAATCGGTGAACAGATTTATTTCACGAGCGGACTGACCAGCAGAATTCTTAAAGAAACCTGAAGCTTTACACCAGCAGCTGTGTTGTTCATGAAACTTAGCCCAGCATGCAGCACGAAAATCAGGACGGACAATCACGTAACAGTACTTCAACCCTTCTCTGTGAGCTAAAAATTCCAGAGGTTTCGAAAGCAGCATAAACGGTTTATAGCAGGCCACACATAAGCTATAGGGTGTTATAGAGCCGATGCGTTTAGCACCTTTGATTACTTGCCATCTTCAATCAACACGAAGTGTTAAACTTCTCAGTTTAAATATGTCAAAGTAATGTGTCTCGAGTGTACCAGTCTAGATTACATACTCCCAGTTTGTCTCTCTTATATCCTCCCCCCTTCTCATTTCAGGGCAAGGTGAGGATCTGATAAACACAGCCCAAACAATCCCCCTGCCCCGGGAGATAGACACCCCCATAAGGCATTTTTTAAAAAAAACTCATAAGTGCTGAAGGGGAAATTAAAGCTTGAACATTAAATTTATAACTCCTGTTCAGTTTTCTCCCAGACCAATATACAGGCCAGACTCCACAGTTATAGCAACAACAACAAAAAACACTCTTGAAAGCAACTTTGTTAAAAACTATTGAAGGGCAGAGAGAGAGAATTAAGGACACTGAGAGCAAGGTGCTCGCCTCTCATGCCAAAGTACCTGGTTCGGATCCAGGTCGATGCAGATGTCTTGGAAATTTTGTTGTTGCTGTTGTTGTGTTGTTGGGTTGTTGTTTTTTTTTGCATATTTTCCTGTCCCTCATCCTATGGTAGGCAGGATCGAGCGCCTAGTCTTCTGTGATAAAGACGGAAAATTTGGAGGGCCCGTGAGCACGTTGCCCACATTAAAGACACCTTGGTAGTTGGAAATCGAGAAGAACAAGCCGAACAGGCCGCTCCCAGGGCAAAATTAAATTAAAAAACTTATCCCTACCACTCCTTCCCACTCCCTAATCCCCCTAAAAAAAACGGCGACCGCCGCTGCACTGTGGCGATGACGTGTCTGCTCCAGTTGTAACTGGTTTGCAGTAACACAAAGGCAAATTTCCAGAATGGGATTAAAGAAGTATACAAAATACAAATACAAAATTTTTACATGGTAAACTATAGCTGTACAATGAACACAGATCAGTTCTCCCCCCCCCCCCTCTCTCTCTCTCTCTCTCTCTCTCTCTCTCTCTCTCTCTCTCTCTCTTTCTCTCTCTCTCTCTCTCTTTCTCTCTCTTTCTCTCTCTCTCTCTTTCTTTCTCTCTCTCTCTCTCTCTCTCTTTCTCTCTCTTTCTCTCTCTTTCTCTCTCTTTCTTTCTCTCTCTCGCTCTCTCTCTCTCTCTCTCTGTCTCTCTCTCTCTCTCTCTCTCTCTCTCTCTCTCTCTCTCTCTCTCTCTCTCTCTCTCTCTCTCTCTCTCTCTCTCTCTCTCTCTCTCTCTCTCTGAGACTGCGGTCCCTACCAACAGCCAAAGGTAGGAAAAAGGCCGGAGATTCCCTCTTTGCCTTGGTGCTATCAGCAAGTGCAAATTTTGCTCGGTGGTGAATTCAGGGCTTCTCAGTCCGTTCCTCTCGTCTCCTGTATATTTTTATATCCCGCAGGCCGTGTCAATACATGTAATATTCTGTGTGGCAAAATGAAGAGAAACGAAAAATCGAGATTGGCGTAGATGTGATGATGCATAAAAAGTATTGACACTTCCAAGTCAGACAAGAACTTGAAATAGAAATAAACCCCGCTCAAACCAAATGAGCTGCAGATTTTGCAAAAGAGGTACACCTTCGAACCACTGATATGAATTTTCCCAAAGCAGCACAAACACAACTATTTCCATTTCATTACACATTTATTTGTTATTTTCCTGCCAGCTGACCGTGAGAGGTTAGTGACTAAGAGAGAAGCAACGTTCAGGAAATAGGAATATACAGAACATTGGAGATCTACATAATTGTATACAATTTCCCCCAAACCCTTGCCCTTCCCCTTTGCTTTTCAGCCTTTGTCTGGACTTGGTTCTTATGATTAATATTCAATTCATTCATCTACTTACTATTCAGTTTCTTCGTCCATTGTGATTTATCTTACAAAACTGACAAACAGATCCTCATATCAACCATCATGACAGTAAACCGTACCATTTGAGAGAAAACAGCGCCAGACAGCTGTGTTAGACAAGCTGAGGTATCCGGCCTTGCCCGGGATAAATCTTGTTTACTGATTTCAGTTCTGGATCTGGTGGATCTGTTTCACATTGCCCATTCCTTCGGATTTAATTAATTTATTGCTGTCTGTTTGTTTTTAAATAAGTCTCTTCCCTTTGGGTATTAATGCCCTACCCTACATACTCCTTTAGCATACGAGCGACGACTCATGAAGTGGCAATATCTGGGCACTGCGTAGTATAATGTTCAATAGAAAACACAACAGGCAGGAAGTGCTGGCGTCATTGGCACATGCGTCCGTAAAAAAAAAAAAGGATCAGACAGCGACACAAAAGCAAAATAAATAAAATGCGTCTCTAAATCTTAGGTCTCCAAATCTATAAAAGAAATTTCTACAGGTCGAAAGGCTGGCACCTGTAAAAGTTCATGCAAATCTGAGCTGTGTGAGTGGCGGTAGAACTTGTTAAAAAATAGGGTGAGTTTTTGTCTGCTTTTTGTTTTGTTATAATATAGATTTTGTTCAACAAACTGTAATTGTTTCATTAGCAAGAACAATTTTTGTTTGTCTGTTTTATTTACCAATATGATTTAAATGTATAAATGTGTCTGTCTATCGGCCCGTCTGGAACGTCATTTTTCTGATTAAAACAAGCAACCTTCAAAATATGGGGGGGGGGGGGGGAATATCAGTATTTAATGTCACGCTAAGGACCATCAATTATACAACATCAATTATACAATATAAATTTGTCACTCTGTGACAAGAGACAGATCTCTCAATTGACTGGACAACAAATGAAACTTTAAAACAACGTCAATCATTCCATTTCCCATTACGCCAGGAGGCAGGGTGGGCGAAGTTTATTATCTTAATTAGTTTAAACCTGTCGGACATTGGCGCAAATTGCGTTTTGATGCGGAAATCCCGCAATGGGCACTTAAAGTGGAGCTGGACAGTTTGAAAATGGAGGGCTCTGACAAAACGCTGAAGAATTATAATAATTCAGCCCTTCGTGTCAAGAATTTGATAGCACTCAGTGGCGTGACTACGGTGGGCCAAGCGGGACGCCTGCACTGGGTGCCAAATTTTGAGATTGGAGGGGAGCGCCATTTTGATGGTTAAAGAACTCAAATTTTAAGAGCACTTACGGTCCCGTTCTGTAAAGACAAAAGACAAAAGACACCACTTAGGACATATACAATCTTCAAAAGGCTGTTTCCCGGGAGCCACTGACCCATTATACCCCTATGTACAACAGAATAAGATGACCGCGCTTTTGCGTTTAACTTATTTTTTTTTTCTTTATTTGTTTCTTAGTGTAAATTTGGATGTTTATATCTGACAGCCGAAGGAATAATTATATCTTGCAACTGTCGAAGGCTTTGTTGAGTATTGTCTCTGCAAAGATGAAGAGTGGCATGATAAACAGGGCGATAAAGGGGAAAGATTTCCAAGTAATAATGCAGCATGGGTAAAAAAAGCACAATACGTAAATACTGGGTTCTCCAAAATGTCATAACCACGAACAACGACACAAAGAAACCAACAGTAAGGACTATTTCGACAGTGGAGGAGAACTGTTGGAATACTTCTGATAAATTGCGGCTTGTAAACATTCAGATGGTTGTCAGTGACGCAGGAAAGATAATAATGTGAAAAAAATCAGCTGAGCTAAATGGAGTGGAAAATAACGCAACACAGGAGGGAAAAGAAGGTCACTGCACTGAAAGAGTAAAACTCATAAGGACAACAAGACAAGATGGGGACAAAAGTCGCAGCTCTGGTGGAAATGACGTGACAGGAAACATAGCAACAAAACACAACTACAACCAAAAAAGTTACGAAAGAATGAAAAAAAGAAGAAAGAGAGAGAAGGGGTGGGGTGGGGGAGGAGAAGTGGGAACAAGATGAAAGATTGAATGGGGGACAGTGAGAGAACAAAATAAAGTAGAACTCAGTCGGCAAAATCAAATGGAAGCTGTAAAGAGCTGGAAGTAGTTGAGCAGAGTCGAGCTGAGAAACAACAACAACAAGAAATACGATCTGAAAGGGCTGAAAGGGGGTGGAGTGGAGACACGCAGAGCGAGAGAGAGGTGGGTGGGGGGTGGGGGGGGGGGCGGGGAGAGAGAGAGAGAACTACATCGATAAAGAGAACGATAAAAAGGGAATGAAAAGAGAGAAAGAATGGCATTCAAAGAAAATGAACTGGGGCAAATAACAAAAGACAAGAACAAAGTAGATCAGAACGAAATGGACAATGGGATATACGTTTCATTTCCTTTTCTGTGACAAAAGACATTGCTGATTAATTCTGTTGTGCCCTAGCCAGGCGGCCATAATGTCAGACAGGCCCATTTTATGCGTATCGTTTTGTGCCAACGTCGTCCATTTTCTGCTGTTTCTTTCATCCTCAATCCCCTGCACTGACATCTAAACATTTTGATCGATCTCTGAAAGTTTGATCGATCTGAAAGTCCATTTATCATGGCACCATTTCAGTTAGTTACTCATGTGCAAGTAACAGCACTTTTCAGTTCAACGGGATAGTTGCATGGATTCCTGGACAAGTGCCTGTGGCTGGCGGCTCACTGAGTCTGGTTTGTCTTCTCTCAGTTTTGTGTGTGTGTGGGGGGGGGTGGACTGTGGACATTGACGAGTCTGAAACAGGTCCCTTTCATCAGTTCGAGCGCGTTAAAACTCATGAACCAGCTGACCGATAGAGAGACCGTGCCCACTGAGTCAAAACAGAGTGCATCAAGAGACAAAAAGCGCACCAGGATTGGAGATAAAAGTCTTTAATTTGTTAAGGTTTGGGAATGACGTGACAAGCAGTGCTGGTTTTCCATGCGTACGGAAGCGGAAACGTAAAAAAAAACGCTTTCATGTAAACATTTTTTCTTTTTACTACTTGAAATTTTGACGTTTCCGTCCTCGTTTCCGTTTCTGTACACATGAAAACCCAGCTAACTATGAGTATGATAGCGCCAACCACACTCCCCCCCCCCCCCCTTGCATATATTCCTGTAAACAGACACTGCTGCGTTATCGTAACCGAAAACCAATGCCATGCTTCAGACCTCCTATGATTTGCCCGATATAAAGATGTTCAATTTATCTAACCTTCTGATTTCTGACTGATCAAGTTGAACTTCAGTTCAGCCCCGGAAATATCCAATATCAGAATCTATTCCCCTTCATGATATCTAATCAATTTAGATGTGTAAAAAATTTGCTGACAGTGTCTTGATTAACCCATGGATTAATTGAAGCGGCACTGTAACCACAATAATGGTGTACAAGATACAAATCAGCGTCGCATTATTCCTCAAAATGATTGGAAATTGGTTTACTACAGTGCGTTAAAGAAATTAATTTGTGCCCCTAATCGGAAAGCTATTACTTTGCAGCCCTTTGACTGAATGTTCAAATTAAAGAAAAAAAAAGTGTGTGGATTATTGGTCTTCATAACCATGATAAAATAGTCATTGGCCTTTAGAAAAATCTTCTCAGTTCGCATTGTACTTCTATAGGCTACAAAAAACAACAACAAACCTTCCGACTTTCCCGATAAAAAAAATCAATTGTTTTACAAACATGAAGTCATCCTTTCTGTTCAAAAGTACGCACTTCACCTTGAGGACAAGAAACTTACACTTGCGCGGGAAATATTTTACTTTTTGAACAGGACACCTGACATTATCTGCAGGTCATAAATATTGAATATGGAAGTGGATTGAACTGCCTCGCGTTCAGGTGTGCGGGCGGGAGCCTGCAGCTGCCTTGCAGGCACATCGAACTTTACTCTGTGCCTGCAGAACAACTGCAGGCGTGTGCCTGGAAGACAACTGCAGGCGCCCACGCAACTGGACGCGACTCTGGTAATGGTGCATGTATTGCCAAACTGAATGTTAAAAGCACATTAATATTTTAAAATGATCAAAGAAATTCTTCTCTTTGAACAGTTCACACCGCCTGTGGATTTACCAGTCAGAACTCTTAAAGGTCATGAAAAGTCTTAGATTGCATGCAAAACCATTACAGCAATCGAACAATCTTTTTTGAGAAACTTGCAAGAGACTGAAGGCACAAATTGCTAAACGCCCTTTACAAAGTGCAGCCAGAGACGTTCTCAATTTCTCAGAAATATCTGACAAAGGTATCTAAACATGTGATCTCAATCAATGTTTTACCATTTATGTTTCAGTATTTCTTCAGTAGACTGAAATCGAGGGCCGCATGGCAGGCAACTCAGTTTTTACACGTTCTTCAGGGGAGGCCAAAAACTAAATAAATTTTCTTTATCAGACTTAATACATGTATTACGGTATTAAGAAAATAAACAAAACGTTATTCAATTCTTAGTTTTCAGACTTTAGCCCCAACTTATACTACAATCTGTGGGCTGTCAGGGGCACCAAGCATACCGTGCCAAAAAATATTTCAATTTTTAATACTTTTTTTTTCAAAGTCGAGTTACGAGATTCACGAAATATCATAAAAACCACAGAAAAACTGTGGGGTCGCAGCAGGGCTATAAGCAAAGTCAAAATTGGGCAAACAGAAAAGGTTGTATGTTGCAAAACCCCGCGTGAGAAATAAAACCTAAACAACACAAAGCAAACTAAAGAGAAGACAGAAAATACACAAAATTTTCGGCTTTCGCCTTTTTCAAGTGAAAAAAAAAAAAAAAAACTTCAACAGGACGGACGTACTTTGGTGCTGCTAACGAAGCAAGAACTCGCAGCTAAGTAAACTGTTTCACTTTGTTCCTGTTGAAGTTTGTTTTTTTTCACTTGAAAAAGGCGAAAGCCGAAAATTTTGTGTATTTTCTGTCCTCTCTTTAGTTTGCTTTGTGGTGTTTTGGGTTTTACTTCTCAAGCAGGGTTTTGCAACATACAACCTTTTCTTTTTGCCCAATTTTGACGAGTTACGAGATAGTTTGCCATGAAGCCCTCGAAATATTTTAAAGAACGAATTCTCCTATTGAACTATACTGTTTAGAATTGACTGCATTTTGTTGAAGTCCATGCGGAAACTTACTGTGGACGTTGTTCGATACAATTATACTTCTTGTATGGTGTGAGATGAAGAGATTTTGTAAATTTTTGCATGACGACATGCAAATGATGAGGTTAAAAGAAAAAGAAAAGCAAAAAAAAAAAAAGAGAGAGAGAAAATGTTGTTCTTTTTAAGCTGAAAATAAAATCAGCGATAACATAATGTAAAGAGACAATTTACTTCTTGCTCAGACAGAAAATTCAAATTCTGTTCTAAATCTAAGAAACGTGAGAATGGCCAGATTTAAATTGCCAGTTGGGCGGGGGGAAAAAAAACCCATTCCTGCAGGACAAAATAAGAGGAAGAACGAGGATTTCTTTAAAAAGCAAAACTGTTTGCCGGATTTAGCAATCGAGAACAGAAGCAATGTCAAGTGTTAGAAAATATGTGCGTGTTTGTGTGTGTGTGTGTGTGTGTGTGTCCGTGTGTCTGTGTGTATGTATGTGTGTCTGTGGTACTGGGTGGGTGGGAGGGTGGAGACGACGTTGGTAAGGGACGTTTTTTTTTAGTTTGAGTTTTACAGCGGATCCTCACGACAACGGCCGCTTTGCGCCTTTCACGTTGGATGACGTTGAAACTGGAACAACAAAGGGACAGTGTGAAGAATAGATAGTTGTAAATACCATTTAATGATTTAATGAGCTGTTGCATTTCCCCCCATTGACACCGGAGATGATCACATTATATCTGGTCTCGTTGTCTTAGGAAGTGTTTGGTTGATAATGAAAATATCGATGATAGCGATAAAGGTTTCTGGCAACATTAAAGATGATGAGAGTCGTATTTAATGCACTAAGACACAGTGTCGAAAGACTTTAGATCAGAAATCGTGGAGACATATTCTGTAACGTGTCATGAATTATACCTGCTGACATCGAAGGAAGGTGTAAATAGAGGATTCCAAGCCTACACAGGTAGGGAACAAATAATTACAATAAAAAAATATATTTTCCATTCCACATTCCACCGTTCCCCAGATAAGTGACTGTACAATTGAGGGCGACGGTCGTATATTACAGGGTGGACGCAAGGGAGCGCTGGGAATAAGCGGATTGAGGAAGCATGATGTATTGTCAGCTGACGTACAGTAAGTAGCTTTTGTGATCTGATTAATCATTGTCTTTTCTGTTTTCATTGTATTTTGGATGTGGACATTATTAAATCACAAAGAGGCCATCTCAAAGTATGTACTCTCGATGTTGGTGATTTTTACACTGCCAGCCCCCCCCCCCCCCCGCCCCCCACCCCTTTTTTTCCGTACGTCTCGCTTAAGCACTCCACTCCTCCCTTGCACGAGGGTATTACTATTCAACTTTTGAAGATCCATGATTAGGTCCTGAAATTTTGAAACTTTGCTGTAAATAGTGTTCTGTCCGCCACTATTTGATTGTTGCATTAAGAAACATAGCCTGTATTTGATATTTATATAAACCTACGGCCTAGTTTGGTTGGAAAAATACAAACAAAACAAAACCTTTTTAATGTAATACTGTAACTGAAAAGCGTACGTACGTACGCCCAACAGAAACCCATCTCCTACCTTCCCTCGTACGTTTTACATACGCCATGTATACTCTTTTATGCGTGCCCTAAACGAAAACATTGATGTGGATATGTGTGGGAAAAGAGTTAAGTGATGCTAGAATGGAGGTAATTTGTCACTGAAGCATTGACACGACAAAGACGTATAGATCCACGTATTGGACAGGACTAATAATAAGAATGAGACTTCACTGCCAATTAATATGGATTTCCGTTAATCATCTTAATCGTTGCTTCCATCATGGATCCCTCAGATCCCCCGACCAATCGATTGGCGGCATAGCCAGCCGCTGTTTACGTTGTTTCTTGTCCTGCATCAAAAGAGATCTCAGGATTGGTCATTATTTTCTAGTTTAACACGCAGAACGACTTCTGTTTACCTAAATAACCGAATTTTTATGCAGATGTAGTCTGTCAATGCCAATTTTATGCAAATATGGTATCCCTTGGCCATGAGGCAGATAATCTGACTTTGAACAGCATTTTGTTAAAAAGCAATTTGATAAAATAATCTATTTTCTGTCTACAGACTCGTTTCTGTAGTTTTGTGGTTAGAAATGATTTAGAATTTTAGCACCAAGAGCTGAGTGGTTCTCAGACCGACCGAATTTTGACAACTGGGACGTCTTAATGTAATAGGATGTCAGTCAGGTGGCAGACCAACTCGAGAGTTAGCAATCAGGGCCACATAATTACGTCCGTTTCCGAGATTTTTTTCTGGAGCGAGTTTCAATCGACCTGGAGATACAGCAGTGGAAAAGTGAAATATCCAATTCTAATAGACTAGTGGACATGCGTACATTTGTCAGCACTAGACCTGAATTCGCTCAGGCGGTCCAATCGGATATTTGCAAAGCCCAAAGAAATGAATATGCGTGCCTCTGGTCATCAACCCTCGAGATGGTCTTCTGCCAGTTCACGAGGAGAAAAACATCCCAGCCTAAATGGTATTAATGATAGAACAGTTAATTTGCATCAGATTGGGAAGCGTTGATTGCCATGTCACTGCTGGAGGCGACGTAAAGCCATCACTGGACAGTACAACGTGTGGTGGTGAATTCTGTGCTTGCATTGATGCATTGAGAGGCAGTGGTGCTAGCAGTAGCTGAGTGGTGCTGACAACAATAGTAATGGCAAGAGTAACAGTTACCACAGCAACCGTGGCAATACATGTAGTGTAATTATTATTTATTTAACTTACTGTCTTTACACAGTTATTCATAGCTGTAAAAACAGCATTTATTAATGTCAGTAAAATACGAATGGTGTGAACTGGCGTTGTGATCGAAAAAACATTTGTAGCTATTGTGAAAAAGGTAGTTCTGGAAAATGATGAGAAGTTAGAAGAAACAGGTGGGAATGTAATTGCAAAGAGGTGGAAATAGCGATTCCAGTTTGCCAACGCCATTGTAATTATTCTCAGTAACAAATCGAGTCAGAGAAGGCAGAAGCCGAGATGACGTCGGTAAAGTAATTGTGTTGTTAATAAAGGCAGAATTTGCAATAATATTTCCAAAGGCTTCATGTGAAGTTAACGTCAGATTTATTACTCCTGAGGCTTTGAGTAAATGTCAAATTGTTCAGTCTCGGTGGCTTTAAGGGAGTTTATGTCAATTTTTATCACTCCCAAAGGCTTTGAGTAAAGACACTATCAACAATCTGCAAATTCATGAACTGTTGTTCTGGCAAACAAGACAATAAATTGTGTCACTGACTGTCGTCATGATTCTGGTCAGATGTGTGGATAAAGTGAGACTCTCCCTCTGCCCCAACGAGGCCCCACCTTTCTCTACAGTTAACATCTGCTCATCAATGTGAGAGCACTAGAGGAAATTGCATTGTGCTTCATTTCTCGGATTAGGTCAGACGAGTAACACTTTGGGGAAAACGTTGCCAAGCGAAAATCGATGAGTATCATCTGATTAGTAGCCGATCGTTTTCAAATAGAACACTTTGGAGTTTTGTCATTCGTTGGTTTTAGATGTCAGGGGAAAACTGTGTCACTGAGCTAAGCCGGCCTTGCATTGGCATTAACTGTCCGACAAAACTCCGCACGCGAACCTCGACCGTTCTTCCTATTTGATATGTTTGTTGAAGCGTTTGTATTGCGTGCATCTCTTGTGCTGCTTGCTTGTGCGTGCCACCAATGAAACAGTCAGTTGAGCGAGGACAGAGACACAGACTTCCAATTATCTGCTTGTTTTATACAGCAAAATTACAATGCCCTGTTTCTGTCTGACTGAACAATAGCATGGTTACAACACGAAAAAAAACAAAAACACAAAGACAATAACAACAAACAAGGCTTTCAATTTCATGATGTCTGTTGTACAGACCAGTGCGTCACGGCAACCGGTGAAAAAAGAAGTGAAATTACAAGTGTAAATAATGTCAAACATACCATGTTTGAAGCTGACAATGTTGCCTGTCCAGTTTTCTCACCTATTGCTCGCACCAACAAAGGAACAATTAAAAATCCTCTTTGCATGTGCATGTGAGCGCAACGTGAGCATTTATGTGCTTTGCCGGATGAGACATGCATGCGCAATTTGTTTTACACAACACTCTTGGCGGTATTGATATCATTTGCGGCGTAAAATATAGACGCAGAACAAATCTGCGACCTGAATATTTGCATGATCTTTATGTCCAGCATACAAAAGGGCTAGACTGGGGTGTCACTATGAACCTGCACGAAGTGTTGTTATTGCCGTTGCGAATTTGTAATATCAGGTCATCTTGAACGTCGCATTAAACGATATCTGTATGGGAAAGATGACTGTACTGTCTGACAACGCTTTGCACAGTTTTGAGATACATAATCATTGTTTTCTTGAATATTTCCGCAAACAAAGTCTTTGTGCGGACAGATTGCCCCAATGTACTGTCGGAAAACCACTTTGGGGCTTTTCTGTGGTAATAGATACAATGATTATTGTCTTTTTGAGCATTTCGACAATCGATGTTTCCCTGTGAAATATGAATGTATTTGTGTGGCAACTCTGTGCACAGCTCTGTGATCACTGATACATAATGATTGTCTTCTTGGATGTCTGTACAACCGGCGTCTCTGCAGGACAGATTGTATTGCCTGCCAGGCAATTACTGTATGCGGTTTGGTGGTAACTGATACGTAATTACTCTTCTTATCGGGCATCCTTAGATACCGAATTAAGAAAAAAAAAAAGAGCTAGGGACAAAGAGATCGAATGTAATACTGTTGAAAACCAGTGGAATCGTTTAATGATGAAGATAATGTAAAACAATAGGTTTGCTGCTGAAAGAAACGGTAAAACTGGGACAGATAAGATTTCCACAAGATTAAAACATAGGAGTAGTTTACGTTTTCCAATCGACCTAAGCAAAGGGCTCAATAACAGATCAGGGCCTTAAGGAAGATTAAACTAGTTGCACTAAGACGTCTCTTAAATCAGTGCCTCGACAATGGAAGAAACGGCAACAAAACTGGTCCTGACGCAGAAATTATGGTAACAATTTTACAGTGGCCTTAGTTATTGATGCCGAACGGGTGTTAGTACAAACAATACGTCACATCGAAGCAGGTGATAGA
Source organism: Onchidella celtica (assembly GCA_963931925.1). Lineage (NCBI taxonomy): Eukaryota > Metazoa > Mollusca > Gastropoda > Systellommatophora > Onchidiidae > Onchidella > Onchidella celtica. Next base: position 13,482,577 of record OZ007569.1, read on the forward strand.
GTAACAATTACAATAACTGTCAGTTGTAGTATTAAAGAAAAATAATGAACAGAGTAAGAACAGCAGCGCAGTAATAGTTATGAGTACATCTTTCTGAATATTATATCATAGTGAGGACAGTCACGGGGTGCAGATCAGTGGGCCTAGTAAGTAGGCATCGCATTACTGTTTGTTTCTATCTACCTGATTTCAATTTTGAAATCTCTTACAAGGAGCACCAAAACAAAAAAAATGATCAAAGGTTGGCGGCTTTCAAGTGTTCAAATTCCAGGAAATGGATTAAGACACTGAAAATGTCCCGCTTCAAATATCTAAAACTGTTTAGAATATAGCATGGCAGTGGTGATGTACTATCTATTTCCAGACTGTAAAGTTTTTTTCTCCAAAATTCGAGTGAGATGGATAGAAATAGTAACGATGGTGGATTTGTGAGTGTGACGTTTGGGGGTGTCCGGGAGATAACATGGACATGTTATAATTGTGGGGAATTGAAGAAAAAGGGAAGAGAGCGACAAATTCTACATCTCTGGACCAGTACAGAAAATAGCAGGAAAAGAAAAGCTATAACAGAATGAACGCCAGCAGCACTCCTGTGTTATTCTCTCCTCCCTCACCACCCATTTCCATCGCCACCCTTACCCTATTTCAGGACTTCCATGATATTATTTCACTTGAAAAAGCGATTATAATTTCTACAAAAAAAATAACAGGGCGGATTTCAGCGCAATCAGCTGTTGATTAGTTATTACAGCATTCTTCCACCTAGGGCTATTCTCTCTCTATCTCTCCCTCTCTCCCTCTCTCTCTCTTTCCCTTTCGCTCTCTCTCTCTCCCCTCAGATATTTTCCGCCACTTCGTCTGAATTCGCTCACACTCTCTCACTCTTTATTCCTCCCTGGGCCTCTTCTTCTCATTTCATCCATCTTTTCTTCTCTTCAATGGAGGAAATTATAATTTAAAAACGGCAAGGACATTTGAATCGAAGTTCAACGTCACAATCAAGGTTTTTCCGGGTTTTCAATAATGGAAACAAATTCTTTTCTGCCTGCATTGCCAAACTAACGTTGATTGTGGAGATATTTTACACGTACAAGATCCTAGGGAAACAGATCTTATCTGACCCATAAAGCAAGGCTTGGTCCTGCATGTTTATGTTACGATGTATTATCTTGGTTCAGTAACTATGCCGATATCATGATCTGTATTATCACACTTGCAATTTTTAAAAATCTCTTTACACTTTTCTGCACTTCAGAACAGATTCCAGATACCCACAACCACTCTATGATGAAGTCTGTCTGTCTGTCTCTCTCTCTCTATCTATCTATCTATCTATCTCTCTATCTATCTATCTCTCTATCTATCTGTCTGTCTGTCTGTCTGTCTGTCTGTCCGTCCGTCCGTCCGTCCGTCCGTCCGTCCGTCCGTCCGTCCGTCTGTCCGTCTGTCCGTCTGCCTGCCTGCCTGCCTGCCTGCCTGCCTGCCTGCCTGTCTGTCTGTCTGTCTGTCTGTCTGTCTGTCTATCTATCTATCTAGCTATCTATCTATCTATCTAGCCGTATACCAAGTTATTTTTTTAGAGCAATACATTCACGAACATATTGAAATTCGCCGAACGTCATCCAGCGTTATTAAAATTAATATAGTCGTATTATTTCTTACTAAAGTTCACCCTCACATAATAATTATGCCCCACATACTTCTATTACTAGATGGGAAAAACCGGTAATTAAGTTTAGTGGGTTCCTCCAGATTTACAGGCCTTTCACTATTGATTTTGACACTAACAAATCCTAAAAGTACTACATGAACCGTACTATTTCAGGGTTATTTGAAGACAGTGAATGATTCAGTAAATACTGGCACCCTTCATAGCTTTTTCCATTACTTTTTTTTATTTTAGGCAGTATGCAGGTGGTGCCCGGTCAGTAACCGAAGGGTTGTTACCTCCCTCGCTGTGCCCTAAGTGTGTTGTCGTTCTTTCTTTTGCTTTCTTGCAATGAACAATGAAACAGACCATTTTTAATCTTAGTTCGTTTTTGTTGTTTCAAGTTAACCCTAGTTCACCAAGGAGAAAAGAGGCACACTTTATAAAATATATATTCACTGTACCCAGGGTAAACACATTAAATTCCCTTTCCACAAAGTCTCACCCACAAACACAGAGAGACTGAGGGAAAGAGAGAGAGAGAAAGGGAGAGGGAGGACGAGAAAGAGAGAGAGTGTGAAAAAAAAGAGAGAGGAGAGACAGAGACAGAGAGGGAGAGAGAGAGGAAAGATAGAGGAGAGACAGAGATACAGAGAGAGAGAGAGAGAGAGAGAGAGAATTCACACTAAACCTTTATCTTTGGGAGAAAATGAGTACGGGCACTACGCCAAATCTATTGTCCTATGCATAAATGCATTTCCCAAGACACACACAATACTTGGGCATTATATATTGCGACATCTGTCGTTTCTCTGGACCCAATCTTCCATTTGGCATCTTATCTTGACGATTTAAACCAAGAAATGCCGAATGTATCATTTGAATCACTGTATATTATTCCTTCCACCATGTTTAATGAGTGTCAAAAAGCGCTAACGTCCCCCACTTCCCACGTGACTCGGCGAGGTCAAGACTTCACGTGGCCTATCAGTGAATAGGTCCGAGGGTGTGGGAAGAAACTGCCTCGAGAAATAGATACAATTGGGGTAAAAAGGTGTGTATACACTGATGGAACATAGTAATTCTGTTCGCTTTTTTAAATTGACTAAATATTATAAAAACCACAGAAAAACTGTGGGGTCGCAGCAGGGCTATAAGCAAAGTCAAAATTGGGCAAAAAGAAAATCTTTATGTAGCGAAGCCCCGCGTAAGAAGTAATACCCAAACGATACAATGCAAACTAAAAGAGAAGACAGAAACTGTTCGATATTTCGGCTATCTTTTAGTTTGCCATGTATCGTTTGGGTATTATTTCTTGCGCGAGGCTTTGCTACATACAACTTTTTCTTTTTGCCCAGTTTTGACATTGCTTTTTTAAAGTATCATAAAAAGTCCTGCTAAATGAATAACGCTCCCATGCAATCAGAACAATACTAAATATAGAATCAATCATACGAATTCGATATCTCAACTCACCTAATCAACTCATCGGAAGAATCATCCGTGATATGGAAAGACTTCTCTCAAACTACAGTATGGTATAGTCATGGAAGCAAAAAAGTTACAGATTTCAAGAGGATGGTTTGTTTTTTTAAACACAAAATCGTATTTACACTCAATTACAGAGTCAAAAATTTAATGCCAGACCCCAGCTTAAAAATGAATTGGAATCTATGCTGTGGATTGAAAAGAACCTCCTGATTGGTCCATTGCTGGGGGAAATGCTGTGTGAGTGGGTAAAAAAGAAACCACAAAAGAAAGACGTTTCTTGGAAGGGTTGACGCGGGTGCTAAGACCGATTTCGATTAAAATGCCAAGCAAGATATTGCTCACATTTGAATTTTCCATCCCACAAATTGCGAGTTCAACTGTTGATGACAGTGGTTCTCCAGATATCAGAAATGGGGCATTAATCCTCGAATGCCATAAAGCGTAATGATAGATATACACTATGGCCATATGAGTTCCTCCATCCATTGTATGGTTTACAGTAAGTCAATCTTTGAAAACTACGTGTACGTGTCCGATGGCCCACTTTAGAGATAGGTGGCTACCCTGCATTTTTTCGAAATTTCGGATTACATCGCATTCTGCAAAAGCGGGCGTTGTCCTACCTTGTGAGGACTTTCAGTTTCATTTCATCGCTATACGCATAGACATAGAGAAACAGCGTGTGTCGTCGTGCGTCCGTGCGTGAACATTTTGCTCTTCGGCTGTTGTTGGGGACCGCAACATTTTACGCAACAACAACCGCTTTTCCTTGCGTGAAATTGTCCTTAGATGAACAGCCAAGGCAGGCTGTAGAAACGTCGTTACCTCTTTGCACAAATCATTTTTGATATGATAGTCAGCAGAGTATAAATATTATTTCTTGATATTTTGTAGGATAGTAGAAAATTCTGAAATAAGAATTCAAAGGGGAAGCTGTTAAAGGCTACAATAGTATGAAACTTTGAGGGACCGTTGAAGAAACCAATATTTCTGACTATGCACTTTAAGACACCAAAGGCGTAACTTTGTTATCACATCTCGATTCTATGGCTCGCAGAGAAAAACATATTGGCTGTTCTTTCTTACTCCATCTGCCCATGTTTTATCGCACTTCAAGATGTATTTTCGAGATACCTCGCCTGTGAATTGGTTTTTTCTACTTGGGCGCCATTTTGCCATCAGAGGCTGGAGTTCTTGGTGAGGCAGGGAACCAGCATTGGTCAGCTTGTGGGGAGAGAAACAAACCGTTCTGACAGAACTGACACCTCTGAAGAAATGAAAATAAACTGCGTGAAAACCGCCGTGATCTCCTGTCGTCAGCTTAAATAGCTTAAGATTTGTGACCTCATATAGACGTAAACCAGACTGTGCCAAAGCCCTGGATTGCCTGATTTCCTGCCCACCGTTTAAACCTTTTCCCTCGCTCCTCGTCTCATTTCACCCCTCGATTTAGGGCTGCTGCCAAATTCAAAAGAGCGTTTTTATGGTCGGTATAGAATGTTCACAATTTCCTTTCTCCGCTGAATAAGGCAGAGAAGGATTACACACCCTACATGTTCCCGCCCCATAACCATATTTTGTACAGTCAGACAATCGGACATAAAAAGAATGTATGACCTGTAGTGGGAGAGAGGACGTGGAAAGGGGCAGGGTCAGTTATTGATTGTGTTGTGAAGGCTATCTATCTATCTATCTATCTATCTATCTATCTATCTATCTATCTATCTATCTATCTATCTATCTATCTGTCTATCTGTCTATCTATCTATCTATCTATCTATCTATCTATCTATCTATCTATCTATCTATCCACCCGCCTGTCCATCTGTGTAGCTGTTGATTTGTCACTCTGCCTGGCTGTATATCAGTCTGGCTATCTATGTACTTGTCTTTATCTCTCCATCCCCCCCCCCCCCAAATCCCCTTTTCCAACTGATGCAATCATACAAACACAGAACTAAACGCACATGCTCATTCATACGCTCGAGATCTCCAGGGTTTCCTGGCATTATTTACAGATGAGAACTGTCCTAGCAAATGCCCGTAATGAGTTTATCAATGTGCTTGGGAAGTTCGATTGGATACCAATACCTTTATTGAACTGGATAAAATTGCTTCACATTAGTTATTTGTTGAAAAAACTTGGGTCCCGTTGCCCTAATCGATGAGGATGATTTATCACCAGGGAGTTAAAAAACAACAACAATAAAAATGAAAAACTAAAACGATATTAAGGCTACTGGCGCTCTGTCAAGACTGTTTGTTTCAGTGCGTGAGGTGTTTAATGCTATTGGCGCACTGTCAAGATTGTTTGTTTTTGTGCGTGAGGTGTTTAAGGCTACTGGCGTACTGTCAGGACTGTTTGTATCAGTGCGTGAGGTCTCTCCATAGTTGTTTACATTTCACACGAAAACCAAACCAACAAGGCTTGCAATATCCGATTAATATTTTGAAAATATATCTATGCCGTTTCAACTGAATTTATGGGAAAGAATTTGCCAGTTTTAGCTCTTTGTGTGCCACTAGCCAATAAATCGGGTCTTCCGCTGGTAACGTTTGTGCCAATTACCTATATATCGGTGCACAAGAATGCTAGGCTATTTTGTTTTCGGAAGTAAGCAAGTCGACAGTCTATTCATAAATGTTGCTGTATTTAGTCTTCATTCATCTCTCCCACTATTTTCCTCCTGTGTCGGCAAATGTGGAAAAAATTCATGGCACACAAAGAGTTAATAGAATATACACATTACATAAAAGAAAGAAAGCAAAGTTATTTTGGGCACGAAGTTTTCTTCAGTCATGCTAGCCATGTGGATTAACACTGAATAAATGATTTATTATCTAAAAAGGTGTAGTTGTCTACTGATTAATTGATATATATATATATATATAACGGATTGATCGTGCAAACGTTTGGTCTCGAGCGTTATAAATAGTTCACTTTTTCCACCAGCCAGAACATTCGTTTACTGTGAAGTTAGTATTGCTGTTTTTGAGCTTCTTACATCACCCGTGTCAGGCCAGAGTTTTCTGCTATTGTATGACAGTACACAATACAGCCTGCTACTGTCACCCCCACTGTCTTGTGGGTCATCTCGGGAGAGAGGAAGACTAGGGGAAGGTAACCCTGAATACAAATACCACACTGCCTTGTGTGTTGCTATGATAGCAAAGGCTATGGGAGTAAACCCAGACAGAAAATCAGGAGTGGAGACCCGAAGGTGGTTGTCAGGGAGAACTGCATCAAACTGGCTTCCAGCATCTCCTGCAGCCGGACTAGTTCCAAATGTATTGACCTGGTCTCTCCCTTGGGTTTAACTAGAATGGCAGAGAGAGGGGTGGTGCCTCTGGGCAAAGCACCATCTCTTAAAAATAGCCCAGGCAAGGCAGCAAAACGAGGAGGCGTTTGCTCGGGCTTGGCAAGCGTCTGTCTCTCCTCTATAAGCCCACCCATTTCCGATTTGGAGAGGACACTCCAGCCATCCGTTACGGATGGGCACAACACGGGAGGTGGCAGTTACCGGTGATAAGCTCAATCCATTTGGCGTACGGATGAGCGCCAGGGGTCCCCTCTGTCGGTGGGAGCGGCTTTTCAGCTGCATTGATCAACTACCGCCCGCCGTAACCTGGGCAGCCCCCAGGCAGTTGGGTGTTGTTCCGCCACGTCAGCCTGCTTCATAAGGTGGTTGGAGCTAGACCAAAAGTCAAAAAGCTGACGTAAAGTGTGCACCTGGCAAAAACAGAAAAATACTAAAACTTGGTACCTGGAACGTCAGAACAATGCGCCCAGGCTTGCAACAGCAAGATCTCACTAATATTGACTCCATCAGGAAATCCCAAATTATTGATCGAGAACTTCAGCTACTAAACATCGACATCGCTGCCCTTCAAGAAACTCGACTTCCCGACTCCGGGTCAGTCAAAGAAGAAAACTACACCTTCTTCTGGCAGGGCCTTAGCAGCGAACAGCCGAGAATCCACGGCGTGGGCTTCGCCGTAAAAAACTCCCTTATCAATTCGATCGCAACTCCAATTGGAGTGTCAGAACGCATCATGACACTCAGACTGAACACCCGGTCTGGTTTTACCAACATTATCTGTGTCTATGCCCCAACACTTACCTCCTCTGACGAAACCAAAGACATTTTCTACGAGGCATTGCAGAGGACTCTCCACAACATCCCTCTCACCGAAGGCCTGCTAATTCTGGGTGACTTTAACGCTCGAGTGGGAGCAGATCACTCCGCATGGCCAAAGTGCATTGGGCACTTCGGCATTGGCAACATCAACGAAAACGGGCAGCGCCTTCTGGAGCTATGCTCCGTAAACTCATTATGTGTTACAAACACGTACTTTGACCTTAAGAGATGCCAAAGAACATCATGGCGCCATCCCAGGTCTGGCCATTGGCATCAATTAGATCTTATTCTCTCAAGGAGGAAGAGTTTGGGCTGTATAAAAATAACTCGTTCCCTCCACAGTGCTGACTGTGACACCGACCATGCACTGGTAGTCAGCAAAATCAAAATTTCGGCCAAGAAAATATACAGATCAAAAGCCCCTTCAATCCCTAAGATCAATGTAACAGCAATCAGAGATGAATCAAATAGAAAGTCATTTGAAAAGTTATTTGCTGAAAGCATGGATAATGTCACCCAATGTGACTCGGTAGATGAAACATGGAACACTCTCAGTTCAAAAATTCATGACTGTGCCATCAAGTCTTTTGGACAGCATAAAGTTTCAAACAACGACTGGGTAGCCCAGAACAGCGAAATTCTCCTACCTCTCATTGAGCAAAAGAAATCTGCTTTCAATGAGTATAACAAAAATTGCAATCAGAGTACAAAAACTTGTTTGAAAAATGCAAAAGCTAAACTTCAGCTGGAGGTAAGACGTTGCGCCAACAAATACTGGACAGACTTGTGTAACAGCATACAAGAGGCAAATGAAAAGGGAGATATGAAAACCGCCTTTAGTCAGATGAAAGTAGCCCTTGGGCCAATCATCACCAAAAGCGCCCCACTTAAGTCTGTAAATGGTGAACCCATCACAGATAAAAATGAACAACTGAATAGGTGGGTAGAGCATTACTCTCTGTTGTATTCAACTGAGAAAAATATTCCACCAGATTTTGAGGAACACCTCCAAAAACTGCCAATAATGGCCGAACTTGACGCTGAACCTTCCTTGGTCGAGCTTTCCAATGCAATCGACCACCTGTCTGCTGGAAAAGCCACAGGAAGTGACAACATTCCTGCAGAGGTATTAAAAGACCTAAAAGGCCCACTATTACCACACCTGTATAATCTGTTACTGCAGTGTTGGAAAGAAGGCGTGATACCACATGATATGAGAGACGCCAAAATTGTCACACTTTACAAGAACAAAGGAGACAAAGGCGACTGCAACAACTATCGAGGCATATCCCTCCTCAGCATTACTGGAAAGGCTTTTGCTCGCGTCATCCTCTGCCGCCTTCAACAACTGGCGGAAAAAGTCTTACCAGAAACACAATGTGGCTTTCGAAGCAAACGATCAACTATTGACATGATATTTGCACTTCGGCAAATCCAAGAAAAATGTAAAGAACAAAACAGGCCGCTTATAACATGCTTTGTGGACCTAACAAAGGCTTTCGACACCGTAAGCCGATCTGGCCTGTATGCAGTCCTTAAATCCATAGGCTGTCCACCAACATTGCTAAAACTTATTGCATCCTTCCACACTGACATGAGGGCATGTGTCAACTTTGAGGGCTGCACATCCAATTCATTTGCTGTAAACAGCGGTGTGAAGCAGGGATGTGTTCTTGCTCCTACCTTATTTGGTATATATTTTGCAGCCCTACTCAAGAATGCCTTTGGTCAATGTTCAGGTGGAGTACTTATTAACACCAGAGTGGACGGCTCCATTTTTAATGTTGCCAGACTAAAAGCAAAATCTCGTACAGAGCATATTATGTTACAAGAGCTCATCTTCGCAGATGATGCTGCAATCGTGGCCCACGATGAAACCACGCTCCAGGCTCTCATCAATAGCCTTGCCAAAGCCTGTGACAAATTCATGCTAAAGATCAGTGTCTCAAAAACTGTAGTTTTGACACAAGGCTTGAGAAACTCCAACCCAATCATGCTGAATGGCTCTCCTCTGGAGCAAGTGGGAAAATTCTGCTACCTAGGCTCAACCATCAGTGGTAGCACAGACATAACAACTGAAATAAATGCCAGAATAGGAAAGGCGGCCACAGCTTTTGGCAAACTCTCAAAAAGGGTGTGGAACAATAGCAAGCTGACCATCAAAACAAAGGTACTCGTGTACCAAACTTGCGTCCTAAGCACCCTGCTGTATGGCTCAGAGACATGGACCACCTACTCCAAACATGAAAGATCCCTCAACTCCTTCCACCTGCGCTGCCTACGCAAAATTCTCAAGATCAAGTGGCAAGACAGGATCTCAAATATCGAAGTTCTGAGCCGAGCCAACATTCCATCAACTCAGGCTCTCCTAGGCAAAAAAAGACTGCGGTGGCTTGGACATCTCCACCGTATGGAAAATGATCGCATCCCCAGACAAATTCTCTACGGGGAACTTGCTACTGGCAACCGACCCAGAGGTAGGCCACATCTGCGATTCAAAGACACTTGCAAGGTCACGATGAAAGCATTCAACATCGACCCCAATGAATGGGAGAACCTTGCAAGTGATCGAAGCAGATGGAGACAAAAATTGCGCAGTGGCACGCTCGCAATAGACTTCAAGGCAAAAGAAACATACCTGACAAAACGACAGAGGCGGAATGAAAACACTCGCCAAAGTGAACCCAAAAGACTGACCTGCAATCACTGCCATCGCACTCTCGGGTCAAACATTGGTAGAATAAGCCACGAGAGAAGCTGTCAGTCAAAGTGAAAGTGAATATTCTAGCTGCTAAGACCGTCTGTAAAGACGCTAAAGGCCATATATATATACATCACCCGGATTTTGTCATCAATATTAAAGCTTTTGTAGGTATCATGTAGAGGGGAGAGGTGGCGTTCATTATTGACTGTGTTGTTAAGGTGATCAACCATTTTCTTATTGGTTCTGTCTATCTATCTAGCTGTTTATCTATCTATCTATCTATCTATCTATCTATCTATCTATCTATCTATCTATCTATCTATCTATCTATCTATCTATCTGTCCTTCCGTCCGTCAGTCTGTCTGTCTGTCTGTTTGTTGTCTGTCTGTGTGTTTGTCTGCCTATCTGTCTGTCTGTTGAGGTCTGGCGTGCTTCCGATGTCCTATTTACTGCAACACAGAATCTTGGGGTGAAAAATCTGATTCATAACAAAGAAGAAAGATGTGAAAATTGCTAAGTGGGGTAATTTCTTCACTTGGAAATGATAACTAGCATGACAGTTCACGAAATCTTATTTTGGTAAGTAATCAATATCTATGTGTCAATGAGGAAATCGAATTATGTCGGGGTGTAATTTGATTGACAGTTTGCTCAACCAAAGGACGCTCCCAAGTGTCATTTACCAGCGGATATCTTAAAGATGTGTTTCTCGTATTTCGTCATACATCCGTCACTTAACGTAAACATTGCTGTCATGTTTATTTGGAATAGGATGACAAACAGTCTCAAACTTCAGGCATTCACGCATTTCTTTCTCTCTCTCTTTTTGTAGAGTAAAAGATCTGTTCCTCTCTACTTCACATCTGTTATTCCTCTTTCATTCCACCCCCCCCCCCCAATCCCACCCAAAAGCCGCCTATTGAAGAATGGAATCTCAATTCTTTTAATTCTTACTTTCTGATATTCTCCTGTGAAGGCCGACATTTAGCTAAATGTTGGAAACGCCCACTCCAATTAGCCACTAAGTCTCGGTGCCACACACAACGATTTGAAGATTTTAGGAAAAAATTTGATGAGGGCATTTTTCAAAAAGAAACGAGGAGAATCTTCAGTTTCTTTCTTTCTTTACTTATTTTTATTTCGGTAAAATGTTTCTGTTTTGCCAGCTCACATTTAAGTTGCTATTTGTGGTACTTGTTTTTCTTTTCAGTGATGTTGAATAAACAGGCAAGTAGCTCTGAGGTCAAGTTTAAGTTACATAATTATTTTACCGCATTCACGCATTTTTGTTTTTCATTTTTTTTACTTGAACTCAGACCGACCGACGTGTCTGAGTTGATCAACATCCAGTGGCAGAAAACGAAATAAAAAATGATTCGGTTTTAAACTTTAATCCACTCCTGTCATTCAACATCAAAACGCGCCAACAGGTGTAGCATTCATTGCCGTCGGGTTACACAGTAAACGCAGACCTGTAGACTGGCAATGGTTGCACTGGTTCATGTTTACGGTCGCTTGGGGCTGCAGATAATTGGAATTGCGTGAACAGAAAACCGTCCGGAATAAAGTATAACGGCCACCTGTCGGTAATGACCATCCGCATGGGACTGAACTGGTGAGTATGAACAGCGGGTAGGTTGCAATTAGGAAAACATTCGATATCTCGTCTCCGATTGCTAGACAGTTTGTTGTTCCATATGTTTCCTTTGCCCTCCCGATTTTTATCTACTATCTTTCATTTTTTTTTTTTCTTTTCTTGTGTTTTTGGCTCCGGTCTGTAAACTTTGCCACCTTCATTTCAACCCCGCCCTCCCTCCTTCCCACGTGTTTATCATTGCTCTGGTGCCACGTATGGCACTGCAATGATGGAAACGAAACCTACTGTGATTGCAGTGTAGATTTTGTTCAAATGAATATTTCCAACGTTAAGCGCAATGTTAAATATTTGTGATGGCGCTATACAGAAGATGGAAATGAACTGTCACAATGATACACCAGCAATATCACTTCAGCATGCAGATCTCTTGTCGCAGTTGGTTTTTTTGGAAATCACAAAGTTGCACCAAGAAAGAGATTTTAAAAGAACTAGTGCTAAGAAAGATATTGGCCAAAATTAACGCAGTACTATTGTGTAGCACATCTGGAAATGTTTTTGGGAATGGTTTTGACTAAAAAAAATCTCTTCTCTAGTAAACTGTGTGGTGCCATTGATTGCTTAGATTTAAAAGGATGCATAATTATGAAAAAACAAAAAACAAAAAAGAGTCAACTTGAATCATCTCCACTAAAGCAACGGAATACAAATTGTTTTTCACAACTGTCTCCAGAAAAGTGCCTTTGATAAATTTTTCTGACCTACACCAAAATGTCAAGAGATTGTTCTAAGGTGAAATCTGTAGTGTACAGAACAAAGGAAAATGTCCAGATCAGCTCATTCCCTTACAAGTTTCACGTGCATCATTTATCTTTCTCCAGAATAATTTCCGCAGAGACGCTTACGCCACTGATCGCAGAGAAAAGGTTAGTTCCTCTGGTGATACCATGAATTTAGGTTAATCCCCTAATACCCTACAATTAAGTATACAATGGACGTTTGCATCGAAATAATGTCCAAAATTAAATTACGCAGTGTTGAAGTGAAAGGATTTTTTTGGTTCCAGGGAAACTGAGCTGTATGTCAAATTTAAAATCGTAACTTTTCAGAGCTATATGTAAAAGTACATTGCACAGATATGCTTTTCGTCCTTCTGCCAGGGTTTTACCGAGCTACACCCAATCCGTCCCATACAACGTCATTACCAATAGAACCTTCTATGCCAAATCTGAAGCAACTACTTCATACATTAAACTGAACGGATTTCCCAGTGATTTTGAAGAGAAAAAATGAAAATCTATGGGCTTACACATATCTCGGAAATATCACAAGAAGATCTCGGTTCCTTTTTATGATACTCTCTTTTATGTAGAAATTTTATTATGAGTTCACCCACATATCTCGTGGGTTGTTGTTGTTGTTGTTTTCAGTCAATTTCCAAGAAGTCACTGTCCTACAACACTTTCATACAAGCTGAGAAGATTTTTATTCCTATTTATATTTTTTCTAATTTAAAAAGAAGTAGGCCCCTACCAGACTAAAAGTTCAAGCCAGACAGAAACCACAATCCAAAAGCAATGATAAAATTATTACGAGGGCTTGGCAGCCAGTCTGGGTGTTGTGCCCGGGAGATTTTCTAGCAGTCAGATTCGTGCAGTTGGTATGAAAATTCATGATTTTCCTGCCAAAATAGTGACAGTTTTGGAAGATTTCTAGAATTGCAGTCTAGGTTCCGGTAATGTAGCATCAAAAGTCCTCAAGATCATAAATTTCATTTTTTTTTTTTAATCGTGCTGTCAGTCTATGGCGTCTGAAAATATAGCCGCAAGACCAGAATAGACTTTGGGATCAGAACCACATGCCGGAATAACCCATTCTACCAAATCTGTAAAAATTATGATGGAACTCAAATTTCCATTTCAACCAAAAATGTCTACTGAATGTTTATAAATGATGCAGTGTGTCAACCATTTCAGGGTGGATTGGGAGATGAGGTGGACGGGGAATAAAAAGAGAAGAATACCAAACCTAACGACAAAACAAAACGAAACTTTGAAAACTGGTCACTAAAAAGATGGCAGTACCCCATAATATGATAGGCTGGGAGGCTTATGTGGATTTTAAATAAATTTCTAACAAGCGGTTTGAGTTTCAGTTCGAGTTTGGAGAAAGCACGTTGGTATGATAACTGTCACATTGTGCTAGGCAAAAGCGAGACGACAAACAGAATTTCAGGAGTGAGGGAGACCCAGTCAGAAGCGTCCACCAGTTCTAACAACGGGCGTCCGATACTTTCAGTTCACGAACTCATAATACGGAGCGATGGACGCTGGGATTCGGCGTTAGCGTGTGGCTCTCCCTTATTTTTTTCCTTTCCATTTAGTTTTTGTTCCTCCTTTTGTTTTTTAGCCCAGACTCGGGAACTTTAATGACATCCTCTTACCTCCTGGTGCTTCATTAAATGCGGAAGCCAAAATTTGAGAAAGGCAATAAAAACACTTTAAGAGCAAAAACTATGACTGGCATAATGAACACCACAAAAAAAAGTGGTAAACATGTCAACCTTTTTTTTTTTTTTTGACCATTACAATGAAAGACTAGACAACAGTGCAACAGCAGCAACAACAATAACAACAACAAAAAAATCACTACCAACACAACAACAAAGTCCTGTTTATAAAAAGACGGAGCACCAACGATGACAGAGGTGTCCAAAACTATACAAAATCACAGTTTTTCGACCCTGGCACTGAAAGGGTTAACAACAGCCTTTCGAAAAACGTAATGTCGAGAAAGTTGTGTTCAGGATCATTCAACAAACTGACCCAAGCACTCACTGCTGTAACTTTCACTGGCGGACACATACCTGTATAGCAATAATTTTTTTTTGTATTTTGTGTACTTCTTTAATCCCATTTGGGATATTTGCCTTTGTGTCATTGTAGCCCAGTTCCAACTGTAAGGGATACGTCGTCACCACAGTCTAGCGCCGGTCGGCGAGTTTTTTTGTGGGGAGGGGGCGAGTCGTGGGGGGAGGGGGAGGGAGTAGATAATTTGTTTTATTAATTTAGGATCAGAGACAGGAAAATATGAGAAAAATCCCAAAATTCCAAAATGCCTGCACCGACCGGGATTCGAACCCGGTACCTTCGGCATGAGAGGCGAGCACCTTGCCTCTAGACCACCTTGTCCCCATGTGACATGAAAAGGAATAATCAAGAGGACGTGAAATGATAATAGTTCTACAGTGAGCAGCGCTATTAAGATACTTTATATCAAGACATTAATTTTTCATTACTCCTGCCACACTAGTTGGTCCACTGCTCAGGTAACACTGCTGTCTTTCCCTCATAGACGAAAAATCTGTCAGGGGCATCTCGTTTATCTTCATTCGATACCGCAGAATGTCAGACAAAATCTCAAGATCCAATCCCCATAGCAAGGATTTCCTTCTGCACTTTCATAGCCCGAGGCAAATTCATTTGTTCTGGTTGGCCGAGGACTAATTTTCTGGTGCTTCTTCACAGTTTTGCAGTTACTGCCTGTCTCGACCGCGATACCACTGAAGGACTGGATATTCCCACTATGTTAATCTTAATCAAACTTTTCCATTTATCGCATTCCTTCAGCCCTATTAACTCTTTCCCGACCGGGGAAACAATTTTGACTTCCTAAAAAAATGTTTAAATAATGTGTGGAAAAGTCTAAATCATGTATAATATTATATTGGTGTACACAAGAAATCTCTTCAGAATAAAATACAAAGTCAGCCTTGTCCTGAAGCGGTTAATGGCAGAGATCCCTTAGTACGCAAATAGTTAAAACATTGATATACATTAATACTCGCATTCACTCGCATACACAAACACTTGGACTTTGACGAAACGTTCGTCTTATTCCGCTCACTAACAGTTAAAGTTACTATCAGCAGGAAAGCGTAAAAGAAAAGCAATCCCTTTGCTTTAGTCGCAGAGCTTGTGGATGAACGTAATTTCCGGAAGGTTTCAGGAAGTAATAAAAGTCCAGCCACACTGCTGTGTTGTGTAATGTGTTGTTCTATGTCTCCGGCTTATTTAGTGGGTTTACTGGAATTATTACTTTATTTATTTACAGTTGATACATAGATAGATAGATAGCTAGATAGCTAGATAGATAGATAAATAGATAGATAGATAGATAGATAGATAGATAGATAGATAGATAGATAGATAAATAGATAGATAGATAGATAGATAGATAGATAGATAGATAGATAGATAGATAGATAGATAGATAGATAGATAGATAGATAGATAGATAGATAGATAGATAGATAGATAGATAGATAGATAAATGTGACGCGAATGAAAGCTCAGAAAGACTTCGGCTATCTGTCTGTTGGGCGAGGATTTCCGTTTTAATAAGAGCTTAAAAATGTCACAAGCCTCCAAATGCCCGTGAGCTTTTTTGGCACTCCAGTCTTATAATATATCGTGAAAAAGGATTTCTGCTTTATACAGGAAACGAATTAGACAGTCCACTTTCATCAAAACAGTCCCTTTTCTACAACCGTATGACTTGTGAAAATTATTCGGATAAACGGCTGTGTGTTTCTGCAATCAAAAAATGAATGGTGAGAATGTTCGACAAGGGGGTCAATTCTTACAAGCATTGTTTGCGAGAATTACCCTCCCTGCTTTGACATCGCTGTCAAGTTTCGTTAATGGAGACATACACAAAATAATTGCCTGATTTGTGTAATTTTTCAGTACGTTACGATTATTTGTTCACTGTCAGACCTCATCTGTTTAATGGTGGATCATAATTATTCAAGTCTTTCTATTTCAGTTAATGTATTTTATTTATTATTTTCATCATTACATGATTTACAGGTTTTTAAAATCAAAACGGTAATTCACTCCACATCTTGATAACTCTGGCTTGTGACCAAAATAAAAAAAATTCGCGAATCATTTTTTTTTTTGGGTCCTAAAATACATGATTGTAATCGGCAGCTAGCCGTTTACATCACGTTTAATGACTCGGAAATGAACTGAGTGGGTGTCACGTATTAATAATTAATAAAAGTGACTTCATTTAAATTACTAGAGTATCTGGTGAGACCTCGGGGGTGAGAAACTGTTGTTGATTATTAGAGTTAGAATTATAGAGTTATTATCACTTTGAAAGAAAAATGAACGGACTGGCTTCCAACCATTTGAAAAAGGCACTGTTCTCATTCTGCCCATTCCGGAATCAGCAATCGATACCGAGCCTAAGAGAAAGCATGAAAAATATAATGGGAAAAGCTCCAAATTATTGGAAATTTGGGGATTTTTCAGTCTGATTGTTTTCCTTTTTTCCCATGACATTTCAACTAAGTGTTTTTCACATTATGAGCCACTTGGAGCAGCATTTGGGAGTGAATCAGTAAAGGTCCACTTTGCGGTTCTCTGGCGTAGCTGGTTCATGTATTTCCATTAACTTTAATGACGACAACGATTGCGCACCGAGCTTTGGCTATCTTGAATTATGAAACAGACACCTGAGGGGAGCCATTAATAATCATTAGGCGTGGTTTTGTCAGCGCGACACTACTGCAGAGTTTAAACCAAAGCCAGCAGGTTTTTTTTGTTAGGTCCTGTATTTCCTGATACTATGGAGAATAAATTGTTTTTGTGTTTTTGTTTTTCGTGCGTCCGTGCTAAGCATTCTAGATGTGCTCTTTTCTGGCAGCTCCGAGTTAATGGTTTCCTAATCTATTCCAACCATGGCCTCATTTAGTCCAGTGAAACAGCATAAATCGTCTTTCTATACCACAGCTCTTCAGCCAAAGAGATGTTAGGAATGAAATAATAATATGATATGTATGCCAACAGTATGTGTACAACCTTGGGCAGGGATAAGAAATAGAGGTAGTGTTAGAGCACACGAAGCAACACCTGTCTAGCCAGGCCGGTGCTGGCTGCCATGACAGTATGAGGCCTGAAAAACATACGGCCATGTGGATACGCCTGTGGAGCAAGCCTGCAGTTAAACGAAAGAAAGAGCTTGTGGCAGTATTCATATAAAAGTCCTACAGACAAGGGGATAGGACTTGCATTGGGAGATCTTAAAAGCCTGCTCATGAGAAATGATGATAAACCACAACACATCCCAGCGATGCTGTTACTATTTTCACGGCAGAAGGAAGGGCGAGGAGCTCCAACTGAACTTACCTTCTTGTCAGGTGTCACGTTTTTTTTAATGTTGTGGTGATAGTGGTCGCTGAATACAACAATATGTCTTGAAAGTAGATCAGGTTCTCTCTCTCTCTCTCTCTCTCTCTCTCTCTCTCTCTCTCTCTCTCTCTCTCTCTCTCTCTCTCTCTCTCTCTCTCTCTCTCTCTCTCTCTCTCTCTCTCTCTTTCTCTGTGTCACTGGTCTAATGATACCGTATATCCGGAGGTCACCACAGGCAGGAAAGTGATCGTTTTCTTTTTACTTCCAGCTCGTCTGAGATCTTCTTTCGTGTTCCTCTTCCTCTTTCTCCACTTCCTCACCCCCACAACTTCCCCACAAACATTGTCGCTGCAGGCAAAGTTGATTCTTAAGCAATCGAGATTTTATAATGGATCCTGATACATTCATTCCAAGACATAGGGGACTCATATCGTGAATAGGTCATGAAGAGGAATGCACTATACTTGTACGGAATAGAAATAGACGCATTTTCCCGGCCAAAATAATTGCAAAGCAACTTTTGTTCTTCAGACGTTCTCTTCTACATTCGAAATGTTTGTTTCCTTCACAGAGATTTACAAGAGCTATTTGGTCTGTCTGGAGGGAAGATGTTCATCAGGCTTCACGTCTTTGCCTTCCTCTTTGTCGTTTGTTTATTTCCAAAGGAAACAGATTCGTTGTTCATGTCTTAATGATTGCACCGTTTGAAGAAAAGAATTCGGTTGAACTCTTCCAGCGGCCTTCAGGTGTCGTTACAGATGTTTAGGTTGGTTACAACGACTAGTGTGAATTCGTTACGATCGAGCGAGGGCTCCTGTGTGCAGCTGTTCTAATTATGTTTCGATGTGAACGTGCGGATGGTCTTTCTCCAACTAATTTGATACTCGCACCAAGACAACCAAGCGTTCTGTCTATCTATCTATCTGTCTATCTATCTATCTATCTATCTATCTATCTATCTATCTATCTATCTATCTATCTATCTATCTATCTATCTATCTATCTATCTGTCTATCTATCTATCTATCTATCTATCTATCTATCTATCTATCTATTTATCTATCTATATATCTATCTATCTATCTATCTATCTATCTATCTATCTTTCTTTCTATCTATTTATCTATCTATCTATCTATCTATCTATCTATCTATCTATCTACTTTGTTATGTTTTTTTCGTTTCATACCATTTTTCAAACATATTCTGTACATTCATATCGTTTAAAACTGCCGAACTGCTTACGACATTTGCCATTTTTCTGCAGGTCTGAAGTTTAAAATTCGCAGTTTACACCGATTTCTGGAGCTGACAGCCAATCAGACATTCAGCAAGTGTACGCCCTGTTCCGCAGTTCTCCAGGCGCACTGCTAGCATGCAGCCTAAAGGTAAATCCCATGTTACAATGCCGATGAACAAAGCCTATTTACACGATAGGAAGCTTGAGGTCTTACCTGAAGATAAGCAGTATTGACACTAAAAGCACTGCCATTTACCCCAGCCTATTTGATTCAAGTTCCACACGAAATAAGCTTAAGTGTACTCCATAGAAGTTAATGGATACAATTTCGTATATTGAATAGATACTGGCAAAGTTGTTATTTTGAGTAATTTTAATGTAAATTCCACCACTTTATTTAAAGGTCAGAAAGAATTCCAGTTAAATGTAAAGCACACTTAGAGCATTATGATGAATCGTTAACCTTCTTGTCCCTAATGTTCGATATTTGAAACATGCCTATTATGTCCTTATGCGCGAACAGTGGTCCTTATTCAAACAGCTAGAGCAGGCTGTATACAGACATTATTACTAGGTAAAACAATTCGTTGTGATCTGGCAGTCAGAAAAATAAAAGTAACTTTTGAATATGACCATAAGATATTGAAGTAAGAATATGAAATGCATGCTTTGGGGTTGTTATGACATGAAAATTTGAGAGACTGTTGAAGAAACCAATATTTCTAGTGCGTTTGGCAACAGTTCAATCACCTATGTACACGTCCCATTTTCGCTGAAACGAAAACAAAAATCCAAACATTAACAAAACAAGACAAATGCCAGCAGTCACGGTCAGTTCATTTATAAGAATTATAGCCAATTTGATTACTTGAGAAAAAAATAAATAAATAACTAAAGTATATGTACATTATAGATTCCTCGACTCGAGCCTCCTCAGAAACTGCATCCTACCTTCTTCCTCTCCCCCCACAACCCGCCCGTTTCCTTTTAGAATGGATCACTTTAAATTACCACTTGGTTATATTTAGTTTTTATGGAATCTTTTTTCTTCTCTAACATTATACTCGAATTTTAAGTAAACATCAGTCGCCTAAAGCTGCACACGATTCCATGTAGTCGTGCCAAGTTTCATGCTTTAACCCACTTAAACTGTGATGTGTTGTCCAATCATCCCCCCGGTGTCAAATCAGAAAAATATAACATCTCTTTCAGTACCGTAACGTTCGTTCCATCGATCTATTCCGTATTCAGAGGAAAAGTTCCATGTTGCCTCAAGGGTGTATGTCCCTTCCGAGGGTTAAAATAACTGTTTAAAGTAAGGGTATTATTTGCTCTTAACGAAGCATTGGGTGAATTCTCTGTTTCTTAAAATGTTTGCAAATATCAGAGCCGCCTGTTTGATAACCCCGATTTAGCGTGGGATCAGTAATTTTTTCATTAACCTTTCCATCTATCTTCATTGGCAAAGGTTACTGGTGCGATGAAGGGAATAAAATGCCATGCAAAAACAGTGAAAAGATAAAGAATTCGAGGAGGTGTAGAGATATAAATCGACGCCCTATGGTATTTCGCGAATCAAACCACGTTTTGTTGGACATTCATATTTCATCAGTTTACAAAGCAGTGTATAGTGAAGGCGGATAACAGAAGCAGAAATTTTATAATCACCGATCCAAGTGTGCAGAGAGCTCTGTCTGTCTGTCTGTCTGTTTCTCCCCCCCCCCCCTTCTCTCTCTCTCTCTCTCTCTCTCTCTCTGTCTCGCTTTTTCTCTCTCTCTCTCTCTCACTCTCTGTATCTTTGTTGAGAGTCGCCAGGTCCCTTACCCAGAAAAGAAGCAAAAAAAAAAGGGTTGCTGTTCAAATCAGTCCAACTCGTCTTTTCCTACCATTTCGACTATTTTCTCATTTCCTGTCACTCCTTTGTAAACTTTACCCTCTCAAACAGTGCCCACCGTCTCATTTTACTTTCTGCTTCCCTCATTTATTCTCTACAGCTTTTCAGCTTCTCTGTCTTTGTTCTTATCATATTGGAATTTGAGATTAATTTCCAGCACTCTACGACACGGGATCCAGACTGAAATCCCATTTCTTGTCCATCTTTCTCAATCCCATTCTCTTTTCCAGTTTTTCTGAATATAAATGAAAATCCATACCATCCATGTTCCAAACTGCCTTTTCCTCTCACTCTCTCTCTCTCTCTCTCTTTCTTTCTCTCTCTCTCTCTCTCTCTCTCTCTCTCTCTCTCTATCGCTCTTTCTCTCTTTATCTCTGTCTCCCTTTCTCTCTCTCTCCTGTGTCTCTGTCTTAATGTCTCTGTCTTTCTCCTTGTATTTCTCTCTCGCTCTCTTTCTCGCTCTGTCTGTCCTCTCTATCTCTTTCTATCTCTATCTCTCTTTCTCCATTTTTCTATCTCTCTCTTTTTCTCTCTATATCCTCTCTATCTGTTTGTCTCTCTCTCTCTCTCTCTCTCTCTCTCTCTCTCTCTCTCTCTGACCTCTCTCTTTCTTTCTGTCTCTGACCTCTCTCTTTCTTTCTCTCTCTCTTTCTCTCTCATTCAATTTCTCTCTCTCTTTCTTGTTCTGTTTTTTTTTTTCTTTCTCTATTTCTCCCCTCATATCTCCATATTATATTATACTCTTGCGTTTTTTAACCTCTCCCGCCTCTTGTAGCCAAAACAAAACTACCGCCCGTCCAGCGAGTCACCAATCATTGACGAAGTCAGCAATCATAATTTGGTTACTCCACCTCAACACTGACCTGTATAATTTACCACTCGTTGGACAGGGACCCCATAGAATCGACCCCACATGTATAATTTACAAATATCCCACATCGGTCTTCCTAGAAGTGAGAGAAACCATTTCAAACTCAGCGGGGTGAAACAGCGAAAGCAGGTCACTTCAGTGGTCTTCAAAATAGTCATATCTCAGCCCTTGGTTTGTCTGATCAGAGGTGTTCAGAACTCCCCGAATTGAAAACCTACCTCTTGTACTCTGTCCATAAGCTCCCACGACGCAATAAACAATAGCCGGTTGCGCGTACAATTCGGATATTGATGATGTACGTCTTTTTGTTTTTGTTTTTGTTTTTGATATGATCTGTCAGAAGTGAAACTAGATTATCAGAGCATAATTAGACAGTCAATTGTTTATTTTTTATGCACTGTAAATTCATTGTTTTGGGTTTCAATTTGAAGAAAACATTTATTCCTCGTTCTATGGACGAAATTAAATGATTTGAAAAAAAACATCAGTTAAAAAGACATGAATTGACGAAAATGTATGCAAAAATTAGTAGCGATCAGTTGATGCATTACGAAGACATCTGATTAAAAAAAAAAGGTTCCGTTCGTTTTGGGTATTTATACGTCTGTAATAATTTTATTCTCATGTCAATACATGCACTATAGTGCCTTTAAAAATTCTTGGCGTGACTGAAAGTGAAAGCCCGAACATCTGTACAGTGGCTTGACCGAAATTTCCCAAATTTTGCCAAAACTGCTTGTTTCCGACTACCTTAACGTAAGATATATTTTTCAGAGTGATGTTTTCTGAATAAAACGAACATTCATTGATACAGTCCACCTTCTCAATACTGATTTCAGATTATTGACAAAGAGACCAGAGTGGACTATAATAGGTTTTGAGCACACAATGTCTGAATGGTAAAGATCTGCTTTTGTTGCCTCATCATTTGCCACAGCTCCATTCCATAATTCTGCTGGTTTGTTTCAGAAGACCTCTAGGGAGCTTATGTGCGACTTTTGAATTACAGCAGGTAATATTTAAAAACCCTGATTTTATTTATACCCTTTTTTTTTTTTTTTTGACAATACAAGTTGCAGGATTACATCAAAATCGATTGCAGGCCATGTATCTATGAAATAGTCAAACACATAATGCAAAATCAAATTTTAGAACATCAAGGCTTTCATGAATATTCACCATTTTAATGGTCTCTGGCTCGTACAAGGAGCGAGAGCGGTGGAGCCAGGCGTCTGAAAGGCATACCTTTGGGGGGGGGGGTCAAAAATTGCCAAAATCTAGTTTACGATCGTTCTGGGTGGCCCATTATTCTATAATCACTTGACGAAGTCTGAAGAACAACTTTTCTCATCCCTCGGACTTTGAATTCTGTTTTGAAATTTTCGGAGTCTGTTGCAAGTTTGTCTTTACACAGTGTCCTTACCACACCCATTTAAAAGCAAACTGAACATTTTCCGGAGTCTGGTGCAAACTACAATATTCCTGTCTCCCTAAACTTCAGAAACGGACTGTACCGGTACACGGATTTCCTGATATTGTTGTTATCTAAATTTCAATCGAGACTGCGGTTGCTCTGCAACGAAAACCACTGACTTCAAAAGGTATCCCCTGACATAGCATCGTTTGCATTAAAATTTAACAGATACATTGCCATTGGATCATCGTAAATTTCTGGGATTAATCTAACGCAACAAGCAATATGAATTAGATCTATATTTGGCATATTTTTTTCTCCACTGGAAGCACAAAGACCTGGCAATCATGGGGCAAAAAAATCCTACATGTATGCAGTGATCCGAGTAGATCAATCAGTCCCATGTGGCTGTTTTAATGCCTCCTTGGATTTGCGTTTTTGATGTATATTATTTTCTTTGTCCACAAAATATTGGTCTTTCATTGCATCAATTCCTGAACTTCCCTGCGTTGTGACAAATTTGGGGTTTACAGTTTTTCTGCAAGTGGTGAGAATAATTTCAGAATGATTCTGAAAACTACGCAAAATTTTCAAGTTTCATTCTTATTGTTTCAGCATATTTCTCTATATGATCCAGAGTTACCCCAGGCGATTTTAAATGTTGTAGTGACAAAGTGAACAAGTTCAAAACTCGGATCCCGTAAACCGCACTAACGAGACAATATTGACTGGTTGCGTGACAAGGTTCTGAGATAAACTGCTCGATTACGGATGGTTTTCACACGGCGGCTGTCAGGATTGGGATTTGAATTGCCGTGCTAGGTCACGCATTGTTTATTACATGGCATCATTGATTTTAGCCAGTGCAAACGTCCTTGAACTGTTCCCGTGGACAGTTTGTTTTTGTAACGCTTTTCTTAGAGATGGAGAGAAAGTGGGGCAAGATAGAACGAATGGATAAATTAACAGTGACGATGCAGTTTGCAACCCCGTAGTTTGGGTGTACTTTAACAGAGAAAGACGGGGCGAATAAGGAGTGAATAAATTCGTACATAAAACGTTTAGGGTGTAGAGACTTTGCGAAAGGTTTTGACATCCTAAGTCTGACTTTGTCTGTTACTATTAATAGAATCTATTGGCGCTGCGAGCGGAGCTCGAAGTGGATGCACCAATCAAATTTGAGCAGTCACGTGGACTTGCAGGAGATAAGCGAAGCCATCTTGAGATGTGGGCACTTCCATGTAGATCTTCCAGCTACGAAGGTCGTCGGCTAGGGGTTCAGCCAGAGAGAACCAACAGACTGTTAAGTCATGTCTATGTCCTGGATAGACAATGAAAATAACCCACAGCTATTTTCTCCAGTTCCCTGAAATTGTTTCAGGGAACCAATCGTAAGTTTCATCACCATGATTCGAGATGATGTGAATCTGACCCTAACTTTCCAGTAGAAGTGCGACCAAAGGAATGCAAGACCATAAAGTTTTACTTGCAATTAAGATCTAGAACGAGTGACTGATATACACATTTGTAAATTGTAATTGATGTGTCTGGATGAGGCTGGGGATTGCCAGCCCATCCTAGAACAGATCTAGATTAGATCTATCTTAACTACGTCAGTGTGTCTTGACGGTTTGATCCTTTATAAGCAGTTAAATGAGTTAATATTGTCGTCTGAGACATAAGGATATTATTTGTGAAGTAGTAGGCAGTCTATATTTCTGAAGATGAATAATTACTAAGTAAACTGTGTATGAATCAGAATGATATAGAGTTTCAAATCTCTTAAGGATCTAGAGGAGATTTATAGTTATGTATTTTAGTATTTTCATTTGATGCTGCAATGTTGTCTTTTAATATGTAAACGATAGACGAAATTGTTAGGAATTTTAAGTAATAAATTTGTGGCCCTACAAGGTCCTTGATATAACCTACTCGAAATTGTTATTAGTGTATGTGGCATGGTATGGCAGAGTAATTTCTAAAACCTCTCGATATTTATTAAAAATGCAGTCGAACACGTAAATTTATAATTAACCATCCCCGTAAAACACGAGCACAGTAATCCCCATCTGTAACACCCTTCTTTGAACTCGTAACACTCGAGGACCCAGCTCGTAACACTGGAGAGGGACCCTTAAAGAACCTTAGATAACGCCATGCCACTTAGATAAATTATTTAACACCTATTGTATTTTTTACTCCATTATTTCATATTGTACTGTTGTAATATTATGTTTTCAGGTCTTTTATTATAGACTTTAAACAATTTCTATTAATCGAATACTTTGTATTTCAATTTCATATGGTGAACTCAACATCCCATTGACCCGTGGACACCGGCGAGGGAACCCTTTCATCATACAGATCTACCTCAGACAGAAATACAGTTTTGGGCTTGGAGCTATGGATTGAGGATATTAACATCTGAATTCCTCAAAAATAAAGATAAGTGATCCATCTTACTAACAGTCTTGAGGCGGGCGACGTACTTTCCGCTCTGTGTGTGTGTTCCAGGCCATTTTACTATTTACTATATGTTTAGTTTAAGTGCGGGAGGTTGGTTGGGATCATAGGTTAGCATATCTTCTTTGCCATTACGAAGGATATTGGAGGCCTTGGTGGCTATGTAAAATAACTCGGGGGGATTTGCTTCTCTGTGAATAGTTCTATTAGGGATCCATTATTCGTATAGATTGTGGCGTTCTTTTCCTTCCTCACATTTCTTTAGGAAGATGTCTCTCCTGTTTTCTTCTTAAACTATCTGTAATATAAGTTAGGACTTGTAGGGTCTGTTTTCGTTCGTTTTACTTGTCAGTATACGTCCTGTTTATTGTATTTTTTTTTTGCTTAATGACCTTTAAACTACTATACTAACATTGATATGTTTACAATATATGCCTGAGGTGTTTCACGTGCTAAAACCACGTTGAATTGTAATCTGGTATTGACATATGTGAGAGAGGGATATAATAATTTTTGGTTCACGTGACAATTTCACGTTGAAGATAGATCTAGAGAGAATAATTTGGCAGTGGTAACAGAAGACACTGCGTGTGCGTGTTTTGAGAAGAGAGAGAATTTTGAGAGTGTTTTGAGAACACAGAGATATTTCAAATTTGTCGTGTTGAGAAAGATATAGTTTTGATTCATCGCATTGAGAGAGCGATTCGTTTTTTGACAGTGATAACAGAGGACACTGGTTCGTCGCGTTGAGAGAGACGTAAATTTTGAGAGTGATCACTCGAGACATTAATTTATCGCAGTAAAGGCGATATATAGTATTTTATTGCAGTGGGAGCAACGGATAGACGGCACTGCCTTACTAGAATTTATATTGAGAGAGAGAGAGATAAAGTTTTTGCAGTTTAAGTGATACTGCCTGTAATTTTCAGAGAGAGATAAAGTGTTTGCAGTTTAAGTGATACTGCCTATAATTTTGAGAGAGAGAGATAGAACGTTCTTTTCGCGAAGCAGTGCTAACATAAGACACTGAGTTAATATTAACAGTCAATAACTGTTCATATAATATAATTGATACCGCGATATACCTTAATAGTAGGTAAATACTTACTATTTACAGACTTTAACATATCATGGCTGAGTTTCTTAAATATTTAGAATCTGCCAAAGTTCTGGGCATACCAGAGGAAGAACGCGCCGCGTGGTGCGAACGACACGTACAACAAGACCGAGAGCGCGAGGATCGAAAAGAAGCAAGAGAAAGAGAAAGAGAAAAAGAAGAAAGAGAAAGAGAAAAAGAAGTAGAAAGAGAAAAGGAAAGACAGCATGAACTCGCAATGAAAAAGTTAGAGCAACAATCGCTTGTAACACCCACTACTGCCACCAATTCTTATGCTACTAAACCAAAACTACCACCATTTAATGAAAAACTCGACCGGATCGACGCATATTTACATCGGTTCGAGTTACACGCTAAATGCGTCGGATGGCAGCAGGCGATGTACAGTTCATGCCTGTCCAATTTATTAACAGGTAAGGCTTTAGAGGTATTTCACAGCCTTAAAGTAGAAGATGCCAACGATTATGACAAGCTTAAAACAGCACTGCTTAAGCGATTCCAGCATACCGAGGATGGCTTCCATCAAAGATTTCGCTCATGTAAACCTGAGCCATCTGAAAATTTCTCAACTTATGTCAATCGGTTGAAACATTATTTAGATCGCTGGATTGAGCTCGCGAACGTAACTACCGGAAATTATTCCCAACTTTACGATTTGGTCTTAAAGGACCAAATCTATACCGCATGTCATTCCGATTTAGTCGCCCACCTTAAAGAGAGGGCTCCGACATCCTCTGAAGAAATCACATCGTGCGCCGAACGATACGCGTCCGCCCACCCAAATCGTCCTTTGGCAAAGCCTTCAACTACAACACCGTGTTATGCCAACGTAGGCAAAGGAGCGCCAACCGGACACGATCGTTCAAGGCCGACTCGTCGTCAGGCCCCAAATTCACGCTTTCAATCAGAGCCGCCTTTTTGTAGACAGAGAGATTTTCCGAATCGAGGTAATGTATCCCCGCGTCGAGGATACCAGAGTTATTCTTTTTACGAGCCTCGCCCATATTATCGTGGCAACTATCCAGGCCAACAATATAACCGGCCTCAGGGACCGCCGCGACGAGTGCATTTTGATGATAATCATAATTATAATAGACCGCAGAGTCTTCCCTATCGTGGAAACGATCCTAATCGTACTATATGTTATAAGTGTAATAGGGTAGGCCACATACAGAGATTTTGTAACGTGAAATTGGAATCCGCAAATGCCTGCTCGGTTAAACCTACACTTTATGAGACTGACGGTCATTCTGAATCTTCATGACAATCAAAGACTATTCCAGTCATGTCCGCCCTACATGAACTGGGTGAATTAACATTTTACCAGGGCCGCGTGAACGCGATTCGCGCTTCTGTTCTACGTGACTCCGGATGCACGACTATCGGCGTTCGACAGTCACTAGTTCGTCCAACACAATTTTTGGACAAGGAGGTAACTTGTATTACTTTTGGCGGATCTGTAGAGCGATTCCGTCTTGCAGAAGTTTATATTGATACACCTTTTCTCACAGGTATTGTTACTGCATGTGTACTGCCTAATCCAGTGGCTGATGTAATCATAGGGAATGTACCTCAAGTAAATAAGTTTCCTATCGGTAACTTGGAAATTTGGAATGAGGATGAGAGTGTTGCTTGTGCGACAACACGCTTACAATCGAGTCGACGAGCAGACAGTCCATTGAGTAATCCTACTATTGAAGTGAACATAACGTCTAGTGCATTTCATGATGAGCAACATTCAGATCCCACATTGAAACATTTGTTTGCTAAGGTTGATCCTACCGCACCGGATACCTCTAAGTTTCTTATTAAAGATGACTTATTATATCGTAATTTTCGGAATAAGCGAGAGGCCATTATGCAGCTTGTAGTACCGAGATCTTTTCGTCGCGACATTATTCGTCTCGCGCATGACACTTCCTTGGCAGGTCACCAGGGAAAGGCCAGAACTAAGTCTCGAATACTATCGCAATTTTTTTGGCCCAGTATTTACGCAGATGTAAACCGGTTTGTATCAACATGTGACGTATGTCAGAGACGTACTCCTAAAGGAAGAGCATCGAGAGCTCCTCTACAGGAGATGCCAATGGTCTCCAGACCATTTGAGCGCGTTGCCGTAGATATAGTTGGTCCTCTACACAAGTCAGACAGAGGACATCGTTTTATACTTTCTGTCATTGACTACGCAACCCGTTGGCCAGAGGCCATTCCGCTAAAAGACATTTCAGCTGATCATATCGCTGAAGCCCTTATTACTGTTTTTTCGCGTCTTGGGTTTCCAGTTGAAATTTTATCGGACAGAGGTCCACAGTTTACCTCTGAGCTTTTTAAGAAAGTCTTGGAGTTGGTCGGGATTAAACAAAGATTGACATCTCCATATCACCCACAGTCTAATGGCTGCTGTGAACGTTGGAATGCTACCATGAAAAGTATGCTTGCACGAGTTTCCGCCGACAAACCCAGTGATTGGGATCGACAACTCCCCGCTATTCTTTTTGCATACCGAGAACTACCGAACGCATCGACAGGTTTTTCCCCCTTTGAATTATTGTATGGTCGTAAGCCGCGTGGTCCAATGGCCATACTC
Organism: Onchidella celtica; assembly: GCA_963931925.1. Taxonomy (NCBI): domain Eukaryota; kingdom Metazoa; phylum Mollusca; class Gastropoda; order Systellommatophora; family Onchidiidae; genus Onchidella; species Onchidella celtica. Next base: position 13,511,940 of record OZ007569.1, read on the forward strand.
CATGATTTATTCGCCGGATCAGACACCGACGACAATGATACGCGGTCTGCATATCAATACGTTGTAGACTTACGCCAGCGAATACTTAACGCATGTCAGCTCGCACAAAAATCTTCAGCTGCGCATGCGAGTCTTTATAAACAATATCGTGATCAAGGTAGCCGTTTGCGAACCTTGACCGTCGGAGACCAAACTCTTGTTCTCCTTCCGGAGACCAAAAATAAACTCCTTCTTACATGGAAGGGACCTTTTAAAGTTCTAAAGAGACTTTCTCGAGTAAATTATCTTATCAAGATTCGAGGACAGGACAAAGTCTTCCATATAAATATGTTAAAGCAGTACCTGTCCGACGATGGTAATCGACAGAATAATCGCCGAAATGTGGTTGCACAGGCCAATGCCGCCTTGGTTTCAGTTGACGATGATGATCCTATTAAGATAGAGAATTCAATCCCCGCACTTCGATCTTCTGAAAACACTTCGGATGTGAATATAAATCCAGATTTATCTGAATCGCAAAGACAAGATTTAAGAGATTTGCTTAACGAGTTTACTACAGTCTTTACTGATCTACCAGGTAATACTTCCTTGGTACAGCATGTTATAAGATTAAAGACGGATATACCCGTCTTTGTTAAACCATACCCGCGTCCGCTGCACGCACAAGAGACTATAATAACCGAGGTACGTAACATGTTTCACCTAGGAGTGATAGAGCGATCGACGAGCCCATATAACTCACCCATCGTCTTAGTGAAAAAGAAAGATGATACCGTGCGTTTTTGTATTGACTATCGTAAACTTAATGAGGTTACGATATATGACGCTGAACCGATTCCCAACCAGGAGAATCTTTTTGCTCAGTTAGCGAGGGCAACGATTTTTTCTAAAATTGATCTTTCCAAAGGTTATTGGCAAATTCCGCTTGATGAGAGTAGCAAGCAATATACCGCTTTTCAGACCCCGTTGGGTCTTATGCAGTGGCGCTATATGCCTTTCGGGTTAGTTACAGCCCCTGCTACTTTTGCCCGTATGATGACAATATTGCTCCAGGGTATGAATTCCGTATTGTCGTATTTTGACGACATTTGTATTTATGAAACCGATTGGTCGGGCCACATCGCAGCCCTACGACAAGTTTTTATTGCTCTTCGTCGAGCTGGCCTTACGGCGAAACCCAGTAAGGTATTTTTAGGGTATAATGAAATTAATTTTCTGGGCCATACAATTGCCCACGGTGTTCAGACTCCAGATGACAAGAAGATAACTACCATCTTAAAGCTCCAACCTCCTCGAACTAAGAAAGAAGTTCGTAGTTTATTGGGCTTTCTTAACTATTATAGGAAATTCATTCCAAATTTTTCTTCGCTTACAGCTCCGTTGTCAGACCTCACAAGAAAGAATTTTCCTAATAAAGTGAAATGGACAACCGAATGTGCTGATACACTTCGTACCGTTCAACAATTGTTTTCCACTTCCCCCATTCTCATACTGCCAGACATAAACCAAACATTTATTGTCCGCACTGATGCGTCGGACAAGGGATTGGGAGCTGTGTTATTACAGGAACGAGACGATACCTTGCGGCCATGTCTATACGCCAGCCGCAAGTTGCTAGATAGAGAATGCCGCTATGCAGTTATCGAGCGAGAGTGCCTCGCTATCATTTTTGCTGTAAACGCATTTTCGAGATATCTACTTATGTCCGAGTTTATAATTGAAACGGACCATCGTCCGTTGTTATTCTTAAAGACTAACAGGGCTAAAAATGCTCGATTAACGAGATGGAGTCTTGCACTCCAGGAATACCGGTTTGTGATCCGTGCTATCCCTGGCGGTGACAATTCCCAAGCTGATATTTTGTCACGTCTCATTTAAATTCCTATTAAAGAGTGTTGTGTCTTGTATTGGGGTTGGATAGTGCTTGTCCCCCTCAATTCTAGACGGTGGATGGATTCACATTTATCTTGTTCATTACTTTATGAACCAGTTTTACAATCCTTTTTTTTTGTGAATATCCTCTTTCCACCAGCGTCATTCCTGACTGTGACCTGAACTTCTGGCAAACCTGACGCCCTTGTCAGCGGGTCAATGAGATGAAGACATGGCAAACCAAGCTACCAGAGCTACTGCTGCCATTGGATACCACAGTATTTTAATTAACAATATATTGTGTGTGAATGTGTATATAAGCAGCAATTGTGTGTGTTGACTATATAATTATAAGCCTATTTCTTCAGTAAGGCTTCATTATTTGATAATAGTTATACTTTAATCCAGCAGTATACAGTGATATACTCATTATTATTATAGATGTTTCTGAGAATTTGGATGGTGTGCAGTAAGAATGTTTAAATAGAATAAATTCTATAGAACGTGGCATCAATAATTGTATGCTTTTTGTCCATCCAATATGCACGTTCTTAGTTAGATTTTTCTTCTCAAGCTTAAGACTCATTTTTCTACAGTACTATTTAAGCCCCTACCACAATAACATTGAGATTTCTTCGATCTTATCGTGTAAATTTTATTTAAAATTTTCACTGGGGTGGGGGATATGTCAGGATTGGGATTTGAATTGCCGTGCTAGGTCACGCATTGTTTATTACATGGCATCATTGATTTTAGCCAGTGCAAACGTCCTTGAACTGTTCCCGTGGACAGTTTGTTTTTGTAACGCTTTTCTTAGAGATGGAGAGAAAGTGGGGCAAGATAGAACGAATGGATAAATTAACAGTGACGATGCAGTTTGCAACCCCGTAGTTTGGGTGTACTTTAACAGAGAAAGACGGGGCGAATAAGGAGTGAATAAATTCGTACATAAAACGTTTAGGGTGTAGAGACTTTGCGAAAGGTTTTGACATCCTAAGTCTGACTTTGTCTGTTACTATTAATAGAATCTATTGGCGCTGCGAGCGGAGCTCGAAGTGGATGCACCAATCAAATTTGAGCAGTCACGTGGACTTGCAGGAGATAAGCGAAGCCATCTTGAGATGTGGGCACTTCCATGTAGATCTTCCAGCTACGAAGGTCGTCGGCTAGGGGTTCAGCCAGAGAGAACCAACAGACTGTTAAGTCATGTCTATGTCCTGGATAGACAATGAAAATAACCCACAGCTATTTTCTCCAGTTCCCTGAAATTGTTTCAGGGAACCAATCGTAAGTTTCATCACCATGATTCGAGATGATGTGAATCTGACCCTAACTTTCCAGTAGAAGTGCGACCAAAGGAATGCAAGACCATAAAGTTTTACTTGCAATTAAGATCTAGAACGAGTGACTGATATACACATTTGTAAATTGTAATTGATGTGTTTGGATGAGGCTGGGGATTGCCAGCCCATCCTAGAACAGATCTAGATTAGATCTATCTTAACTACGTCAGTGTGTCTTGACGGTTTGATCCTTTATAAGCAGTTAAATGAGTTAATATTGTCGTCTGAGACATAAGGATATTATTTGTGAAGTAGTAGGCAGTCTATATTTCTGAAGATGAATAATTACTAAGTAAACTGTGTATGAATCAGAATGATATAGAGTTTCAAATCTCTTAAGGATCTAGAGGAGATTTATAGTTATGTATTTTAGTATTTTCATTTGATGCTGCAATGTTGTCTTTTAATATGTAAACGATAGACGAAATTGTTAGGAATTTTAAGTAATAAATTTGTGGCCCTACAAGGTCCTTGATATAACCTACTCGAAATTGTTATTAGTGTATGTGGCATGGTATGGCAGAGTAATTTCTAAAACCTCTCGATATTTATTAAAAATGCAGTCGAACACGTAAATTTATAATTAACCATCCCCGTAAAACACGAGCACAGTAATCCCCATCTGTAACACCCTTCTTTGAACTCGTAACACTCGAGGACCCAGCTCGTAACAGCGGCGGCCCCTTTTTTCTGGTCTTTGTTTATTTACTCTTTTCCAGGTTTCTCTCTCTCTGTCTCTCTGTCTGTTTCTGTTTCTCTGTCTGTCTCTGTCTCTCTGTCTCTCTCTCTCTCTCTCTTTCTGTGTGTGTATGTCTCTTTCTATCTCTTTATATCTTTCTCTTTCTCTCACTCTCTCTGTCTCTGTACCTCCCTCTCTCTTTCTATCTCACTCTCTCTGTCCCTTTACCTCTCTTTCTCTTTATCTCCTTCTCATTATCTCTTTCTCCTCCCCCCCCCCCTCTGCTTTTTTTCTTTTTCGGTTTCTCTGTCTGTTTCTCTCTCTCTCTCTCCTCTCTCTCTCTCTCTCTCTCTCTCTCTCTCTCTCTCTAACACATTCTCTCTGTGTCTCTGTCTCTCTCTCTCTCTCTGTCTGTCTCTCTCTCTCTCTATCTCTCTCTCTCTCTCTCTCTCTCTCTCTCTCTCTCTCTCTCTCAATGATTGTTATTGCTGTTTCTTGGCGCTAAATGTTCGTATCATTAATGGAAGGAATGGGTCATTCTGTTTGGTGACCGTTCTAGCCCACAAAACTTATTCTGGTCGGGTAAACAAATCTGAAAACGCTGTTGTTGTTCTTTTAGACTTAATCAACATGCTGTGACAATTGTTACCATCGCTGGTGTTCTGTTTCTAAACATCAAATTGTTATAACAGTTTCTTTCCTCTAATTATTTCTATATGTAAAATTCGTTTTGCTACGCTGAAATAAAGAACTTTTGTTTTCTTCTGGGTTGATAATCATGTCTACACAGGCGAAAAGCGCATCTCACCTTCACTTTTACGGAAGCGTTTTCAATGATGGAATGGACAGTAACCGGCATCCTCTATTTCATCAGTGCGGTTATTGAAGAGAGCAAACAGGGAGGGGTAAGGAGAAGGGGGTGGTTCTAATCCAGAAATTCCATAATTAACCCACAAAAGAGAAAGTATAATATAGTGCTATATTGCTGAACGCGTTTAGGTTGGTCCGTTGCTTCACTGCCCGGGAATTCGGAATTCCCCCATTATACACAATGCGTACAAATATCAAGGTTTTCTTTGCTGAAATGAATAGATGAAAGGTAATGCACTGTAACAAATGAAAATGAATGCCCGTGTACAATGTGCACAGACAAACACAAGAATGGAATTTCCAGAACAGTTTGATGCGGAGTTTGTTTCTATATCGTAGTTTTTTGTTGTTGTTTTTATCAAAAGGAAAACAAACCAGACAGTTGATGAATGGAGATCCCCGCTCGCTCAATGTTCTTTTGTTGCCAGTAATACAAATACACAAAACACATTTTTGATATTGACCTGGAATTAACGAACCATTGTAATCCCAGAAATCAAGGATACCACGCCTCCTTATCTTCTCCACATTCCCACGCTTATCTAGCTTCTTTTTTTTTTCTTTTTCTCACCAGCACCCATATCTGTGTTTGCCAAACAAGTACATACTGCGAGGGAGAGACAGACAGAGAGAGAGAAAAAAGAAAGAAAGAGAGAGAGAGAGGAAAGAAAGAAAGAGAAAGAGAAAAAAGAAAGAAAGAGAGAGAGAGAAAAGAAAGAAAGAGAGAGAGAGAGAGAAAGGAAAGAAAGAGCGAGAGAGAGAGAGAGAGTTTGTGCATCATGTGTGCGTATGACTGAAGATTGCGGGTGGGGGAGGGGTTGTTGTTGTTGCTGTTGTATTGATCAAAGCACATCTAATAGACCTTTGTTTTAGTTAACACACACCTTTAGCTAGAGCTGGCCACTCCAGAATAACTGTATAAATGGCTACGTTTCGAGTTGCAAGTTTAACTTTGTTATTTTTTGTTGTTGCGAGACAAGTAAAATATGGAGATGGAATAAACTGTTGCTATTTTCATTTTTTTTTTTTGCAGCGAATGTACAACCGTCGCTCGTAATACATTTTTTTTTTTGAAATTGATCTTGTACAAATGCTACATATTTACAAAATTACAAATTCATGTCAGATTCATGTCCACGGTTGTGTCTGTATGTTAAAATCATAGCAAACAATGTGAAGATTTCTTTTCAAACTTTGTCAGATTTGTAACTTTTTCCGCGTCAGCGGTGACGAACAACCAACACTACGTCTCATAAAACTGGTTATTTACATTCGTGCATGTACATTTCCTGCATCTATCAGGTAATTCTATTTAGAATCCCACTGTCTCATTCCACCTCAATGTTTCGGACACTATTCCTATCCCCCCCACCCCCCCCCCCTTTCCAGTTTAAGATTTTAAAAAACAAAAAAAATCTGTTTCTATTGGCAATCCTCACTCTCTGCTGTAATCGTTCATCGTGTCTCTTATTCAGAACAACCTCCAGTCTCTCTGCATGTAAATCGGCATAATGCTATTTTTTATTTTAAATATGTTTGCATTTCCTTTACATCTACATGTGCCACAATCTTCGCACAATCAATAGATTATGTAAGCGTATGTTTACTCCAGTAAAACACCTGACAGGCTCACAAATCGTGACCTCAGTTCTTGTTTGTTCTAACTCTATTTTTTTTTTCCTGAAAAAAACAACAAACAACAAGGGGACACGGTGGTCTAGAGGCAAGGTGCTCGCCTCTCATGCCAAAGGTCCCGGGTTCTAAACCCAGGCAGTGCAGGCATGTTGGAAATTGGGATTTTTCTCATATTTTCAAGTCCCTGATCCTATTGGGGGGTAGGATCGAGTACCTAGTCTTCTCGGATAAGGACGAAAAAATTCGGAGGGCCCGTGTGCACGTTGCGCACGTTAAAGACACCTTGGCAGTTGGAAATCATAAAGAGCAGGCCGAACAGGCCGCTGCCAGGGCAAAATTGAAATTAATAGATTAAAATTTATCCATATCATCCCCCCACCAGCAACAACAAAATTTATTATTCATTATTGAATATATATTATTATTAATAAATATTCAAATATTATTTGTATTGTGAGTTGTGAGTTGTGAACTGTTGTGAGTTGTGTACTGCGCCTAACTGGCTGCGTCACAATTCGCTCTGAGATAGAGAGAGATAGACAGAGAGAGTGAGCGAGACAGAGAGAGAGAAAGAAGCAGTGTAGTGTGTTGAGCGCTTCGCCGGCGCTCCATTCTGCTCTGTGGTTGACAGGTTTCTTCTGTAAAGCGCATTTAGCATTTTAAAAATGGATATGCGCTATATAAAATAATAATAATAATAATAATAATAATAATAATAATAATAACAACAACTGGAGATCTTTTAGTATGTAGAAGAGGTATTACAACTGCACACGTTGGCACTTTGTTTAAAATGTAGTGTGGCGCTTCTCGAGCTGTTTCACAGTTCCGATTTATTCCATCTCCCCATCATTGAAGCCTCAAATGTTTAACATCGAATTTCTCGGTTGTGCAAAAAATGAAAACTACGGTCGCTGAATGTAAACACGCATGATGACAGAGTAGTATACAAAATAGAATATGTGCACAGATTAATACGTGCACAAACATATAATTACACAATTATATACCAAAACGCAAGTATCGCAAATGTACGTGTTCATATACACACGTAAACATACTCACTCATACATTCAAATACTGTTTGACTACATCACTGTCAATATCCCTCACCTCACTAATTCGCAATACTACAAATCAAAGTACTTACATATTTCATATATGTCCAAGAACAAAAACTATTTCCCGCTGTTTCCCCAGTACAAACACAAGCAAGAGTGCTCTCTACTCACGGACTGCTTTAAATAATCGTTGCCAACCAATATCGCGCTCACCTTTCGCGCACACATGTAGTCCGTATTTTCTCGAATCCGCGGGCGGCATCGTCAGTTTTGGGGGCCACGCCATACGATGTACGATGTTAACACGATGTGGATAGGGGCGCACGATTCCAATCGCCCGGGCGCTCCGAGCGAGGGGATAAAATAATGAAGTGACCTGGTTCTAAAAAGAGCAACGCGGAAACGTGGGGGGGGGGGGGGAGGAGGGTAGTAGGGGGGAGAGGGATTGGAGGGTGGAGGGAGATATTGAAGATGCAAAAATTATTGCTTGACTAGACATGGAAAGCTAGTGTGTTTAAATTGGCTTTGAGTCCAACAGTTTGATCAAAATGTAATGCTTGTTAAATAATTAATTAGAAAATACACTTGTGTACCTGTCGCTGAATTATCTTTTCTTTTTCTTCATCTTTGTTCTAAGTGGAGTTTCTCAAATGCTTATTTTCTTTGTGTAAATTTTATAGTGTCAAAAGAAAAGGAAATTAAGTATTACAGATTTCATAAAATAAGTTTAGTACCAACATATAAAATGGTAACAACAACAATATAAATGGACGATCCAATTTGCCGAACTCAGAATCAAACTACGGGCATTCCTCTACATGTGTCCCTGTCACATTCATAAATTTATGAAGCCAATGATATCATTGAAGTAGGCTTTAAGAACGAAGCAGATCCTGCCGGTTTTAATATAACACATTACAGTGATCCAGCTGAGCCATTGTGTTGTGGTATTGCATAGCTGCCCAGTATGCAAAACCTAAGGTTGATCATCAAGCCGCAGTTGTCTGGAGATAATAGTCTTCAACGAACATTAATTTGCAACAACAGTAGTCTCACGCTGGTTTGGGAATTTCTTTTGCCATCATATTAACGAGCTGTTGAGTAAAATACTCTCGGGGTTTTTTTTTTATTGGGAGACAATGAACGACAGAAGGGAAAGGGAAGGAAAGAACAAGAGAGAGAGGTAAGGCAGAGAGTGAGAAAGGGAGAAGGAGGAACAAAAGGTAGAGAGAGGGGGGAGGGGAGAGAAAGGGAGAAGAGAGAGATGAGGGAGGATGGAGCAAGAAATAGTGAGAGAGAGTGGAGGAGGGTGGGTGAGAGAACGAGATTGAAATAAAGGGAGAAGGAGAGAGAGAAGGAAGAGAAAGGGAGAGGGGAGAGAAGAGAGAGACAGGAGAAGAGAGAGAGAGAGAGAGAGATGGGGAGATAAAGGGATGGAGAGAGTGAGACAGACAAACATGCAAGCAGATAGACAAACAGGCACAGAAGGATTTAAGGCTAAAGGAGTGGAAGATGATTTATCAAAGAAAAAAACCCATCTTCAACAACTTTATGCTTTGTGATAAAAACTACATAACTATTTTATTTATACTAGCTGAGATCCCCGGGCCTGCCCGGGATAAATGTGTTGACAATGTATTCGTTTCTGTTCGGGGTGATTATAATGGATGTGCTTCAATTTGCCTGTTCCTTTAGATTTATTTTGTGGTAAGAGATAGTATTATAGTATCTCTATGTTGCAACCTCATTGCGCATTAATGCCCTGCACACTCCGTCAGCATTCATGAAAAGTTTGTTTAGCCTTTTTCGCTAAAGTTTACGGGCGATCCATGTTTTCATTAATCCACAATTTGCTTCCTTCAGCGAATGAACGATGAGGAAAGCTGCGTCACGGTCCTAAAAATAGATCATAATAGCATGTTCCTGTTCTAAAAGCATGGAGTCGGAAGTATTTGTTGGGAAGTTTACGTGTGAATTACGCAAAATGAACAAATTATCCAGAGTTTGCAGCATTTTTACATTATCCCCTTACATCACAATAAGTCGAGTTATAGGCGATGAGAATGCTTCCAGAGTTTTGGAGTCCTCCAAAAAAGGGCCTTTGAGGGCAGAACTTTCACCCTTAGCTCCATTATTTATAGTATGATATGATATGTATATATACAGTTAGTCCCAAAATAACGTTTACACTCTTTGGATCATTATAAATTTCCTCGTTTATTGGTTGTAACAATGAAACAAGATTCGTGGTATCCAAAGGATTTGTGTAAAGATTTATTACGGAACTCAAGCGAAATTTGTTATTTTTTCTCTTGAGTTCCGTAATAAATCTTTACACAAATCCTTTGGATACCATATGAATCTTGTTTCATTGTTACAACCAATAAACGAGGAAAGTTATAATGATCCAAAGAGTATAAACGTTATTTTGGGACACCCTGTATAATTATATATAAACCACTTTTGTGCGGATTAACCAAGATTCCCATCTCCACTGATAAAAATCCCCAACAACTGCCCACTATCGCAACTCCTAAATACCTCGAAAGCATTTGACTCACATTTCCTCCAGCCAGTCACATAACAATGCAATGCACTACTCGGGTCTCAGACACAATATTTTTGTCAGAATGCAGGGTCTTAGCTCTCGCATGTCTGGGGGAAACTTCTAATTCCCTATGGAATAGCCCAAAATGTCAGGCAAATCTGGTGGGTTTAAGTCATAAACCATAGTATAAAACCTCGTGAATCAAAATGAATCAGTTGTAGAGCTCATAAAATAGTTTTATCCTATAGGTTCTACTCCTAAGTCTGACATTATCCGTTTTGTTTTAGGCCGGCTCTATTCAGGCCGCTACCTAGAGGCCCGAATAGACAAAACATCCTACCGTTACTCTATTCAGGCCGCTAGGTGCCTCTATGTAGCGGCCAGAATAGACACGCCCCGGGGCACAGCTCCATTCAGGGCGCTACCTAGAGGCCCGAATAGACAAAACACCCCACCATCACTGTATTCAGGCCGCTAGGTGCCTCTAGGTAGCGGTCAGAATAGACACTACCTTTGTTCTAACTATCTAATTTGTTATCATTGGTAATTATTGTTATAAGTATCCACATTCTCGCTGGTCTTTAGCCTAATCTCGCTTAAGCCGATTTGATCGGATAGGCCGACTAGTTGAATGGTGATGTCATGATACTGTATTTCACCGAGATCCAACTATTTAGCTGGCGCAAGGGGTCTCTGAAAGTAAATTAATGTTGGGACATCACCATCATTACTAGACGCCCGATAAAAATCGGCTTACGCGGGCCCAGGCTTATTGTTAGGAGCCTCTCGCTTTGGGGTTACTGAAACTTACTGTCCTCCTTTTTCTTCTTTGTCCTTTTGTTTCTCTTCATTAACGTCATTGTCTTTTGTGGTAGAAGCCTGCAGAAGAAAGGGGGAAAATAGAGAGAGGCGGACGAATTTTTTTATGTGGGGTTGTTTTTTTTTCGGAGGGGGCGGGGGAGGGGATGGATTTGAGCTTTTTGCATTATATCATTCTTAAGATTAGTTTTGGGGAGAATAAACTCATGTTTTATTGGTAGTGACATTTGGTATTTTCAACAAAAACTATAAATTGTGCACTTTTGTCAATAAGCCATGTGCTTGATAGTCAGATTATCCCCCTTCGGTTATGATACATGTTAATGGTTTCCGAACAAATGTGCCGCAAGTATAGTTTATGCGCATGTCAATAATTGGTCTGGGTCGGGCTCAGCAAGAGCTGCCAAAAAGGCTGCCATAAATCAACACTTTCTAGACGCACGCCATGTTTCTGTTCCGATATCTTTTCTTCCGAAAATCACCATAAATCGTTCCGGCAACAAGGAATTAGAATTAGTATGAAGATCAAGATCTGCCTGGATAGAATCTTTTGACTCATGTTTCATTCGAAGTTTTCACTGAAAAATGTGAAAAATGGGTGAGTTTGAGTTTATGTCTTTGTGCTAGGTAAATGATTAGACCAAATTCTTGAAAAAAAAAAAAAGTAATACAGTATTCCACTGTGCGAAACACTAAACAATGTCAGACATAATAATGTTGCAGTTTTTATCATTTTGTATACTTTTGAACTTGTTTAGAATTTTTATAATATCAAGATAGTAATTTTTTTTTAACACACATTTACATACAAGTGAAATGAGTGGTGTAGATTTTCAATGAAATGGCATTATAAAGCAACAGGTTGATGACCAGTGTACGGATATGTACATACAGAGATTTTACTGAATCTAAAAGTTTAACTTGGCAAGGTACAAATACAACAAAATTTGTGATAAATACAACGAATTAGTGCAGCTTAAAATACGCGTGCATGGGGTTTAAAATGCACAGATATATTTTTAAAAGGCATGAAGTTAAAGCGCTATCAAAGTACATGTGTGATCTCGCATCCAAGCTAAAACTTCAAGCTAAAAAATGATTAGCCAATGCCCTGTAATGATGCTTTGATGTGGCTGTTTACGTCATACGGCCATATTAGGTACTGACTGCAAGGTGGTTTAAATACAATAATAATAATAATATAAAACTATTTAGGTTAAGGATAAGGTTAGTGCTCTGATTAGGTTTATTCAATTAGCCACATCAGTGTTTCCGTTGGCCAAATGGCTGTAATAACCTTTTCTTTCTTTTTTTTTTTTCGCAATTTGCCAAGCTCATAACAAAAGAACGTATCGAGGATATTTTATTTTAGCTACGTGGTTTAGATAGCCTCTTACACTTTTGCTTTTAGTTGAGAGTTTTGCACTTATCTCATTGTTCAGAACGCCCATGTGTCTATGGCGGAGTCAATTGGAGAATTGATATAGCCTTCAGAACACACAATGTTTACTTTATTCATGAAGACAAATATAACTTGCCTAGCGTTGTATAATATTCCTTAAATCAAGATCTTTAGGGTAAGCCCGTTGTAGCCTCTTTCCTGGCCATAACATTCTCGTAGAAGATTATGAATTATTTTTTTTTCGCTCATTCACAGGCAATTTATTCTAAGTGAGCTCTGTGAGTGAGTGAGTGAGTGAGTGAGTGAGTGAGTGAGTGAGTGAGTGAGTGAGTGAGTGAGTGAGTGAGTGAGTGAGTGAATGAGTGAGTGAGTGACTGAGTGAGTGAGTGAGTGACTGAGTGAGTGAGTGAGTGACTGAGTGAATGAAATTAAATGAGGAATACAAGGACAGAACTGGCGAAGGGAAGAGAGAAGCAACTGAAGTTATAACAGTAATTAATAAACAAACCGCACGAGGTAAAATAATGGCAGTAAAAGAGGACACATGTTTATAAAATCTTTATTCTGATATACGACAAAATACCGACTTTCTCTTTGGATTTGCGCTTTTGGTTGTGCTGGCGAAAGCTTGATGAATAAAGCCAGATAATTCGTATTGCATCTATTATACAAAAAGAAATTGGGGTTAAACATGCTCCATTAGGCCTGTGGTGCTGTAACTGCATTTGTGTCTGAACCCTTTTAAAAGCAGTTTTTTCCCCTTGGTTTCAATTAATTTTTTTTATTTTGTTTTCTCAAGTCTCAGCCTATTATAGTAAATAGCTAAACTCCGAAGCTCTTGAAGGACAGCCACTAAGGTAAGCCTGTTAATCGCAGACATCATGCCATTTATCTGCTTGCTTGCTGCAAAATGGGTCAGGAATTTTGATAATGAGCAAATGCGTATAGTTTCAATATCCTCCTCTTGTTGTGTTCTCTTTAAAAGAAAAGGTAAGTCCAAACCAGGAAGCGCCGAGACCCCCATGGCATGAGAACAGGGCAGGCTGCCTAAAAATATTAATCACTATTATTTAGGAAGACATCATGTGTTAATTCACACATCTTTCAAAAGTTTAAACTAATCTCTTCATCCCATCTGACTGTCGGATATTGTCTTCCATCAAATGTGGTGTGAAATTGTCTGAGCAGACTCTGGTGGCGTGAAAACAGAGGGGTGCCCAAAAATACCCATCACTCCATCTAGGAGGATATTGTATACGAGACAGTTCACACATCCTTCAAAAGTTGAACTGTAATCTCTTCATCTCTTCAGAAAGTATGGCTGTAAATATATGTCACTGTTAAGATTGAACAGAAAATAGTGACGACCCATTCTTGTTTGATTTGCTCTTGTGTGAAAAGAACATATATATAATTATAATAATCATTATAGCCCCTTCGTATTGACGGATGCATTTTAGTCTGTTATTTTTTCTTTAAAAACGGGTTCAATTGTTCACCTTTTTAATTTCTTTCTTTAATGTAATAACGGTCATTGATAGAAAGTTAGTGTTTTGCTGTTTATTTTCATGTTTTAAAAATGATTAATTGCATCGTTCTCTAGTTGTTTGCCACCCCTCCCCCACCTTTTAACTTCTTGTTGTCCTTGCTAATGGGAAATTGTCTGCATAACATGAGAACAAGAAGCCAAAAACAAAATAGGGCAAATGTTATGCAATGAGACACCGAAGCAATACAGTCACGAAAATTATCTGGAAGGTTGCCGGGGGAAAAAAGCGGGTTTGCCAATTTTTGGGGTTTTTGTTTTTTGTTTTTGTTTTTGTTTTTTAGTTTCGTTTGGCCTGTGACTTTTAATGCCATTGCCAGCCAAGCCACAGACTGTTTCAGAGTTGCCAGGTTGCGGCTAAGCTGTTGGCTTTTCAAGGTTTTTTCCACCAATTTTGGCATTGCACAATGCCCTGGCTTACGCCCCTACAATCCTCTGCCTCTGCCAAGTTAAGAACCTACTGGATCCTAAAGCTGAGCGATGAGATGTGTTTCCTTAATGCGATGGGCTTCCGGATAAAAGATACAGCGCTGTCTGGCGTCATTTTTGGGCTGTGTAGCGTAAGAGCCCAGCCAGCATCCCCATGTCAATCCAACATAGATTTGCGTAAGATTTCCTTAGTGTTGATAGATTACCGTAGGGACAGATTTCCTACATCAGACTGGCAACGGCACGATGTCGTAACCGGCGTATCTATGAAGAAGCTATGTCACTCTTATGCGCAAACATGAGGTCAGTCTATTCCTACTTGACAGATTGACATAGGATGTCTGGCTGTGAGAAGGATAAATTTTCACAAAACCGCTATGCGCCGTTCCTTATCCCAAAGTTATAAGCTGGAGCAAAAACTCGCTATATGGATAAGCCTAAATCTTGCTAACATTACTATTCATGCCATAGTTATTGTGACTGATACCACAGACAGTACTGTCCGCCTTTTCTAATGACGCAACCACTACAAGAAGTAAACTACACTGAACGCCTGTGGAAGGCAATCAAAACAATGACTATGGTTCGAAACGTAACCGCTGGAGCAAAAATATTCGAACAATTGCATTTTTTGAAAGGAGCCAACTTTTCATTCAGGTAAATTTCGAGTGCCTGAGGGCATCAAGTCGAACTCCAAGGAATTTCAAACGCTCGTGCCAATTTTGAAAGCTGTAAGTGCTGCTGGTACTGAGAAGTCGTAATCCAAGTCCTCAAAATTATATAGACGGCAACACAGATTTACTGAATGTATTACCTTTCAAATAATGCTACTACACCCGCCCCTTGACACTGCCTCTGTTTGCCGCAGTAACACACGTGCTACAGTTACTGTACAACCCGAGACACAGTATACTGAGAGGAACCAATCCTTCCACCATGTCCACAGATTGCGAGGGTATAAATAAGATGAGGACTGATCTTTTTCGTTCAATTACGAAGGAGTGTGGTGCAAATAGTTGAATTGTTGACATCGATGATACGCGCTCAAGTCGACGGACGGAATATTATGAATTGGTTTGTCTCGGTATAGTGTGTCTCGGGTACAACTATAAGAATTACCATTTTACAACAATCACGGTTACTCTTGCTATCAATACTGTTGCTGTTATTACAACTCTAGACACTATAGCGATCTCAATCTTATTTTTGTAAAATATTTGAAGTCAATCCCAGCCAGCATCCTTACGTCAATCCGAGGCAGATTTGTATGGGATATCCGGAGGGTTGGTAGCATTACCGTAGAGGCGGATTTCCTACATCAAACTGACGTCGGAATGATGTCGTATCCAGCTGATCTATGCAGGAAAATTGTTATTCTTATCTGCAAACTTGGCGTAAATTCTACACATCGGATTATCGTAGGGTTGATGGCTGGGATCATCTTTCGTAAATGATTTTACGATTTGCTTGACCTTCTTTAACTTTGTATGAAAATCCAACTTAAAATCTTTATTCACGGGGCGAGGCTCTGTCCATCAATAAACAAAACTGTTGCTATCTCTTTCCCCGATCTCCCCGTTCTACGTTGCAATGATCACTTTCTTCGTGAATATGAATCTGCAGATTACAATGTTATATGAGGACAAATTTCCTTGACAACTGAGGTGTGGCTCAGAATCTTAACGGAGTGATTACTATTTTGTCTGCCTTTGAAATTTCTGAGAAGTCCTTTATTCCTTACAAGAGTCATTATTTTGTTAATTCAAAGACAATAGCCACCTGGACTGAAAAGGAATTAACCAAGTAAACCTGCAAAGCCTTTGACACTGCGTAATTTATCAATTCTCTCGTCACCCACCACTTCATCTATTATATACTAGCTGAGTACCCGTTCGATGAACAGGTTTGTGTAGTTTTTTTGTGTTTTTTTTGTAAAACTTAAAGACGCCTGTGAACTAAGAAAGGCATTAATGCTGCATAGATAGCTTATAAGAGAGATGCCACAACAAAGGACACCACTTCAGGCCGAAAGGAATAAGAACAAAAGCCGAGATGCTAGGGTCATCCCCAAAACTCAGCGATAGGACAGTACACAGTGTGCATTGGCGCGCACCGAAAATTTTCAGGAAGTGATGATGTCATAAAAACCTACAGCATGTCAATGAGCCTAGTGAAAATTGGGGAAACAATAAATTTCCAATAAAAAAACCTACACCGATTTGAGACTTCTATTAAAAACTGTGCACCCTTACATCCATTCTGATGCACCATATGAAATTTGAAATCTGAATGTTGAGTGGTTCAGAAGCCTTTTGCAACGAAAAATCTCAAGTCCAATAATATAAATATACTAGCTGAGGTCCCCGGCCCTGCCCGGGATAAATCGGTTTGAATAATATTAGTTTCAGTTCTGGGTGGTTATTATGGACCTGCTTCGTCTTGCCTGTTCCTATTTGTTTATTTTATTTTTGTTTGTTTGTTTTTAAATAAGTCTTACTGCTCCGCCTTTGTGAGTTAACACCCTGCGCATCCCGTACAACAGCATGATTTGCGCACGGGTTAGTGTGTTTGATAGTGAACACACCGCAGGAAGTGATAACGAAACCTTAAAATGGCGAACCATGATTCGAAATAGATCGGGGGGGGGGGGGGGTATCCGTATGCAAATAATGTACCATATTATAAAGTCATCATAAACAGACTTTTCTTCCATTATGACATAAAAATTAATGGATTGCTATGGACTCTAACTCTTGTAATGGAAACGTCCTAGGAAACCAAACAGTTAAGCCCCTTTAAGGCGCGTCTCCGTGTTTCAGCGGCACTCATTCTAACCTTGTAGCATAACTAATTATGTTCGTTAATGATCAAATCCGGGCAAACAGGTGGTGTATTCTGTGCCAGGTAAAGATTTCGTGTTCCGTTTTACATCACCAGTGTATAAATGTCACTCACTAGAGGTCCATGCTGGATTTTATTTGTACCGTAATTTTTGTTGTTCTTAAGTTTTAGGGTTAGGATTAAACCCAGGGCTTGGGTTACGTTTTGCGTATTGGCCACGGAGACATAGCCAAAGTAACATTTTACGAAACTGGCCAGAAGTTGGTTACAAAAATGTAATTTTTATTGTGAGTTCTTTACTTTACTTTTCAACATTAAGTTCAATTTTATTTATCAGTAGTTTGACTGTCATTGGGTCTTCCATATCATCAATTTATTTTCACTTTGAATTCTTTATATTAATCATTCAAATTAAATTATAAAATTATAAAATTTAGTGTTGTCAACTCGCCTAAATTCATGACCTCATTAATAAACACATGGTCTGTCCTCAGTCAGAAAAGGAGAAAAAGATCTAGATCTAGAACCAGTTCGAAATTTAGGTTAACTAGTCCTTCAAATAAAATGAATATCTCTTTAGTAATGTTTTTACTACCGTCATTGTCGGGTGACGTAGAGCTCAACCCTGGACCCCAGACCAGATTCCCCCCTTGCCCCGTTTGCCTAAAAAAATGCACCTGGAAAACGAGGGCCATTGCATGTGATAGTTGTGACTGCTGGTACCACATTGACTGTATGGGAATAAGCTCAGTAATGTATGAAGCACTAGGCAACAGCAGTGCCGCATGGGAATGTGTCCAGTGTGGCATGCCAAATTTTAGTTCCAGCTTGTTCACTGATTTTCAATTAAACTTAGATAGAAGTAGATCAAGATCCCACAATAGTTTTGATATCTTACAACATTTGGATATGAACAAAAGTAACACTGAAATACCAAATTTTGAACCAAAATGTTCGTCAACTCCACACCCCAAATCCAAGAAAAAAGAGCCAGCCAAAGAGAAAACTATGTTTAGAACCCAGGTTATAAATTTTCAGAGCATTTGGAACAAGAAAGAAGAACTGAGCTCATTTTTGAATGAAACTAAATCCGATGTAATCATCGGAACAGAAACGTGGCTAAATGAAAATATAAAAACCAGTGAAATTTCAATCAGCGATGATTACGAAATCTACAGAAACGATAGGAAGAAGAGAAGGGGAGGTGGGGTCTTGATAGCAGTGAAGAAAAATTTAGTCAGTGAAAAAATACCTAGTGAGGAAGCAGCAGAAACTGTCTTCTGTAAGATTAGCGTGAAGGGTAAACCTCCTCTCGTTGTGGGTGCAGTCTATCGACCCCCTAGTAGTGACCTGGAAACTAGTAAGAACATCTGTGATGAACTTCTCAGTGCCTACCAAAAGAACAAAAAGGCTACCATCTGGATAGGAGGAGACTTCAATTTACCTGACATAAACTGGGAAGAAGGAAACGTGAAGAGTTGCCAAAATTTAAAAGAAATAAATGACTTACTTTTAGATAGCATTGCGGATATAGGCCTAGAGCAAGCAGTAAAAGAAACCACTCGAGGAGATGCACTGTTAGACCTATTTTTTACTAATTTCCCTAACCTTACAAGAGAGCTCAAAATTCTCCCTGGCCTAGGGGACCATGACATAGTTCAAATCGATTCAGAACTGAAACCCTTTAAAAAAAGACCTATTAGGCGACAGATTTACCTATGGAATCAGACAGACGAAAATATACTGAAAAGAGAGGCAGCAACTTTTGGCAGTTTTTTCATGAAATACCACTCTTCAAAAACGGACGTAAACAAACTTTGGGGCTGTATCAAGTTAAATCTGAATACGATCATGGAAAATGTTACAACAAAAATGTCATCCACGAAAATTCATCAACCCTGGATAAATACTTTAACGAAACGATTAGTCCGGAAAAAATATAAATGGTTCAAAAAAATGAAACAGTGCAACTCCGAACGAGTAAAAAAAAAATATCTAGAAATCAAAAGATTGACCCAGAAAGAATGCCGGAAAGCTCATAATAATTATGTCCATGAGATGATAAGTGATACAAGTGATAACAGCAAAAAACTATGGAGATATGTGAAAAGTAAAAATAAAGAAAACTTAGGAGTAGCAGCACTGAACGATGAGAGAGGACACCCACAGCAAGATGCCCAAAAAAGAGCCAATATTTTAAATACTCAATTTTGTAAGGTCTTTTCTGACCCAGGGGGTGTCTACTCGGGAGAGCTGAGTGGTGCCAAACTGCCGGATATGGATGAAATATGTGTTACAGAAAATGGAGTAATGAAACTTTTGGAAAACCTTAATGAAAATAAAGCTACAGGGCCTGATGGAATTACCGCCAAATTACTGAAACTTTGTGCCAAGGAAATTGGCCCCGTTTACACTTTGTTGTTTGGAGCTTCAATTGAACAAGGAAAAATACCGGAAGACTGGAAAAAAGCAAATGTTGTACCCATTTTTAAGAAAGGAAATAGGGCTAGTCCTGAAAATTATAGACCAGTCTCCCTGACATCAATATCTTGTAAGCTTTTAGAGCATATCTTGCACACCAGCATCATGAAGCATCTCGATAGACACTCAGTTTTAACACATGTACAGCATGGTTTTAGAAAATACAGGTCGTGTGAGTCCCAGCTGATCACAACTTGCAACGATTTCGTTAATAACTTGAATAATACCAGACAGACGGACACCATTTTACTAGATTTCAGTAAGGCCTTCGATAAAGTGCACCATGCCAGTCTTTTGACTAAACTAAACCATTATGGAGTTAGAAACAGTACTTTGAAGTGGATTAAGTCTTTTTTAGAAAACAGAACACAAATAGTAGTCGTTGACGGAAAGTCATCCAATCCTGCACCTGTTCTCTCGGGAGTACCTCAGGGTACTGTAATGGGCCCCTTGCTATTTTTAGTTTATATTAACGATATGCCAAGTAAGATCTCTCCAGGCACTAAATTACGACTGTTTGCCGATGATAGCCTCCTCTATAGAACAATAAATTCAAAAGAAGATACGGAAATTTTACAGAAAGATTTGGACAGCCTACAAGAATGGGAGAGGGACTGGCGTATGGAATTCCACCCCAATAAATGCCAAGTCCTGAGAATTTCAAATAAACATCACAACATCACCTCAGACTACTTTATACATGGCGAGAAATTGAGTGAAACAGATGAGGCTAAATATTTAGGAGTTACATTGGACAGAAAACTTACATGGAACCAACATATTAATAGCACATGTAACAAAGCAAACGGTATACTAGCATTTCTGAAAAGGAACATCTCTAACTGTGATAGGAAAGTAAAAGAAAAATGCTATAACACCTTCGTGAGGCCCTCCCTAGAGTATGGCTGCAGTGTCTGGGACCCCCACTGTCGAATAAATATAGAACAACTGGAAAGGGTCCAGGGGAGAGCTGCTCGCTTTGTGACAAATGAGTATGCTAGAAGTAGTAGTGTCAATAAAATGATGAGAGACCTCGAGTGGACACCACTAGAAGAAAGAAGAGCAAAAAACAAAGTAAAACTATTTTACAAGGGCAGGGAAGGAAATACCAATATCCCATTGAACCACCTCACCATTAACACCAGAGGCAACAGAAAGAATAACATAAAATATAACATCCCAAGCTCACGGATTAACAGCCATCTTTACTCTTTTTACCCTAGTGTCATCAGGATGTGGAACAACCTCCCGGCAGAAGTCCAAAAACTATCGTCTGCAACGGCTTTTGGCAATGAATTGAAGAACATAATTATCCGTTGCAGCTACCATTGTATTTAAAGTGCGGGTCTATTTTTGTGCACAATCTTGGTGCCAAGAGATATTTTTAACCAGAGATATGTATATAACAAAAGAATTTACACAACGATATATTTTAAATGGTCTTAATATATATGCTGTTTTAGCCTGTTTTAGCCTCAGAGCAGTGGCGTCGAGTCGCACATGGTGCAGTTGAGGAATCGTCTGAGTAAATAGACGAATCAACTCCATGAGAAGAAGAAGAAGAAGAAGAAGACACACTGGCGTCCACAACAGTTGAAATGCGCAAGCGGCACTATAATGCACCATGGAAAATGTACTGTGTGTGACAGACTTGTCGCTGCGTTACACTCGAGTAAGCTGTGGCAGGGGATGACTATTTCTACTGTAGCTTATCTTGAGTGGAACGGGGAACACGCTGAACTGGAAGTACAAAAGATCTGTTGTACAATATGAAGTCAACTTATATGATGGTAAAATCGGCTCAACTGTTTTATAAGTGCCATATATATCGCATGAGATAGTCCGAAGTTTTATATTTGTAACGGTCCACTCCAATGTTAAGACGTAGATCTAAGAAAAAACAGGGAAAGTGGATCTGTGGACATCTATTTTGTAAAGTAAACAACATGTGTAGCCTACCCGTGGGAACTGTTCACAGTCATGCTCTTAGTGGTGATAATTAATCTCAGATAATGAACAATAGTTTTAAGGAAAGAATTCCGTAAGTCCCGACCACCAGATACCCTTCAACTATTCCCGACCTGTCCTTGTGCCTTACCCTTAACCTTTGTTATCTGGTTGAAGGGGAAATGGTAGGGATAGTGATGAGATTAGGCTTAGGGTTAGGAATAAAGAAGAGGACCCTAAAGATAGGTTTTGGGTGTCTTGACTGGGCGGTACGAACTTAAGGCTCTTTCCAATTTTACAACCAAGAGCATTAAGTTCATTCGTTTCAGTGTGTATGTAGATTACACACCTTCATATCTTTGCTCTCCTTGTTTTAGGACGAGCGAAACAGCCAGGACAATTCACTCCTTCAGCTGACAGATTTCCTGAGACCTGAGAAACTGCAGGAGAAATACCCTGGGATGTTGATTGAATTCAACGAGTGAGAAAGAAAGAAAGGTAAGAAAGCATGCACCTTTATGGGGGTGCTGTCACTCAGTTGCATTTTGTTACCTTGGAACGATAAGGCTAGAACTTCCTCTACATTCAGCTGTATTTTAATTGTGATACATTGACTGCTGTCGATTGTAAACTTTCTAATGCACATCTATCGAAAGTCAACTGAGAGATCTGGGCATTTCCTGAAGCCCTGTACGGTGAAAGTTGTTTGAAAAGAGTAGGAAACAGATTGATTTAGAATGTCAAGGCCAGTAATCATTTGTGCTGCGACAGTTTCTAGCAAGTTCGAACTTTTAAACTTTTACACCTGAAGTGTTTGTTGATCTTCGTGTTTGTTTTTAAGTCGAAGACGGTATTTAATTTATTTAAACTGGGCTAATGCGATTTCCTGAAGAATACCTCCTGCCGCGCCGCTGTGACTTGTCTGACTTAGGTAACAGGTGTACATCTACGTTTTTTGATAACTCAATCATTTCTACCTCTAGGGGGGAACTTTTTTTTTTGTTGTTGTTGTTGTTGTTGTTGTTGTTCAAGTGTACCATGAAAGCTTCTGTCTGTCTGTTGTTGTTTTTTGTTTATGACTTATTGTCCGCTTCTACATCCTCCCACGTCTCAAACGTATTTTGAATGTCCTATTCTTCCTTGTCTTTCCAAAAGTCACGAGGATTTTTTCTATACGTCCTTTGTGTTCATCCTTTCTTTTTTCATTCATTAAGTTCGTCATTTCCCTCTCCCTTCGTCCAACATTTCGTTCGTCGTCTGCCCTTTCTGCAGGCATGGGACGTTACTGAGGGAGAACCAGTGTCTACAAGTGTAAAAAAAATCCAAAAAAAATCACTTGTATTTTGATTACTAAACCAGATTGGCTCCCCGTGGTATTACCGCGTTGCCAAAAAAAAAAAAAAATCGCTGATCTCTGAAATGATCAGATTCTGTTGTACTGCCGTTCATTCCCCATAGTCAATGCTAATGCATGTTATTTCCTTTCATTGCACGTTGAGTTCATTCTATCTTTCTCACTGTTATTTGACTGGCTTTTGAAACGAGAAAGCAACTTGATTTGAAACGAACTCTGTCCCGACATTGTAATAATGACTGAAACGTGTAATACAAGAATGTTTAAGAAGACAAATGTGTGTAGCTGTTGAATTGGCCCGTGATAGAGATTCGAAACCACAGATTCAAAGAACACGGAATCATGGTGTAGAATGTATAGTGCAACAGTATTGAACACTAAGCAAAGTTTGGCAAGACAACGCAAGAAACATGTTAAAGTCTGTATTCTTGTCTTCCAACGTTCTTGCCATCTCGATGTTGATATCATTGTTACTTATTTACAGGTGGATTATGCTGGGGCTGCATTTTATAAAATTACAAGCAGAATAGTTCAGCATACGCTCGGGCTGGGCTTACTGCTTTCCTTCGGCACCTTGGTCTGGGTCATTTTGTGCACCGTGCTTAACTAATGCTGCACCGGAGTGTGCCGCCCAACTGTGAGGGATAACGCCATTGATCTATTTATAGATCGCTGATACTTAGTCAAGAATCGGATTCTTAAAATATTACCAACGAAATCCACAGTCTCATCTCACAATATCTTATTTTCTGTTTATCGACTTTCCAGAACAATCTATCCACAAACTGGGTCCATAAAAACAGTAACATGGCTTGTTTCGTTAGTTTTCATCTCACCAAGTATCATGACTCTCCGTTCAGCCCTTGTTCTTGTTTTTGAAGTGAGGACAAACTTAGACTCCAGTTTATCAATACTGTTGTATATTTCAGGGCTTCCAGATGCCTGGTAACAGTTGCAGACTAAGCCGCTAAAAGTATAATATTAATAAGTTTCAATTTTTTCATACAGGTTCCAATTGATACCCGGCCCATAACGAGACCATTGATGATTACCGATAATAAGGCATACATTAAAGAAAAATATATATATATTATTTCCTATTCATTTCGTCCTCCCAAGTAGTCCATTTTTTCGGATTTCTGTTTGTTATTTGACTGTCTTTCAGGATGTTTATCCATCTTGAACGGGATAGCAGACCTTTCAGTAATACATGTAGTTGTAACATTTTTGGTTGTTGTTGTTTTTTTTTAATGTTGGGATTTCTTGACAACGCACATTTTCTGTCAACTGTTTTCCTCTTTCGTTTCATTGCCTTGCAGCTGTGGAGATGGCGGCCAACGGTGAGCTTATAATTATGTAGTTTTGGTTGTCTGTAGCTGACTAGCTGGTCACCCGGCTGGATTGATGGATGGATGAGTAGGTGGGTGAGTGGGTGGTTGGATGGATGGATGGATGGGTGGGTGGATTGATGGATGGATGGATGGATAGATGGATAGATGAGTGGGTAGGTGGTGGGTGGGTGGATGGATGGATGGTTGGATAAATGGATGGATGGTTGGATAGATGGATGGATGGATGGATGAACACATGGGTGGATGCTATGGAATGCGTGGAGGGAGGGATGGTAGAGAAAGAGGCGGAAATGACCAGGTGCCACTTGTCCCCCACACCCCTCTGCCCATATATTATATGAGCTCAATGTTTGGGAAGATACCCTCTTGATAACAAAATTGGTTTCTTGCAACCGTAACTTTCTATACACGTGATTTGATTCACGAGTAACTATTCCTAAGCGTATTTTTGTTTATCCCCTAAACAGATGCTTATAGGCGCGAATCGGCGTATCCTCCGCCAGGTGATATCAGTAAGTTGAATTAATACTGTACATAAATAATAAAGATATTGTTTTAGTTTTACTTTACTTCAGCACAGCGCAGTTGATTGGTGTGCGCCTCTTGTAAGGTCTCAGTCTGTCTTATCATTCTGCCATCCTCTGTCCCTTGTCTTGCTTCTTCCTACCACAATATGGCCGTTAACATGTCGACATGCCTTCCCCACACTCAAACTCAGAACTCAAACTCAGAACTCAAACTCAGAACTCAAACTTCAGCACAGCATAATATGAATTTATGAATATACCCAAAAGAGCATTTTGATTTTACAATACAGTAGAGATTTTCACTAAATTAATGTAGTAATTTAGTACACCGTACACCGAATACAGGAAATCTGTGGTGGTCCCCTAAACACGCACATTACATGCACAGCAGGAGATTAAAAGATTGTCTGAAACTTGAATAAACACGACAAGTCAATATGAAGGAAACTCGATTAGTTTAGTTGGCGTTTCAGAAAATTCATTTCATAATCTTTGAAACTATTATTCAGGCAGTAGCCTCGAACACAAATTTTTTTTAAAAAGGGGGGAGGGGGTGGTGCTAAAATTGCACCAACCAACAATGAATTAATACTCAAGGCACTTTTACCAATTTAGTTCTACACAAAAAGAATTAGTTTTTTCTTTGAGAATTTTAGAGACAAAACCTTTTACCGTTACATTTTTATTTGTGACATTTTAATTGATCGGACTCTGAGAATCAGGCCACAGTAACATACCCCCCCCCCCCCACACCCACCCCCCCCAAAAAAAAAAACCAGTGAAAGGCGCAAATGGCCATTACAGTGCTAATACGAGCTTAAACCCAAACTCAAACTCATTACACGATGGCTGTTCTCATAATGACAGGACAGCTATTTGTCTAAAGGCACAAAAACAAACACACAAAATGATTCGCTCTAAGGTGGCTATTTATGTTAGTTGTGTTCCTTTGTCCTGAATCAACGACTGACTGGATGAGAGAAGCTGCAGCTGTAGCCTGCGGATCCATGGAAGAATTATTTTCTGACTAAGTGGACCCGCGGCGCATCTGGTCGTTTCTGAAGGAAACTGAAATCTACAACTTACAAGTTGATTTAAAGATTTGTATCATATTTACGAAATTCATATTACAGGCAGACCTTACAGTATGGGCCTTTTCCCGTTAGAATTTTTAATTTCACTTTGATTTGATCTTATTTAAATTGTATATGTATCTGAACGCTAAAAACGAACCCAAAGTAAGATTCGAAAAAAAACAACTTAAAAAAAAAAAAAAGGCGCAAAGTGGCCGCTATCGTGCCGACACCCAAATTCAAACGCAGTCGCAGCTGTCGCACGGAAGGGCTACTGAACGGGAAAATGATCCACGGAGATCAAAATCTTCTGTATGGGTTTGGCAAGAAAGGCGGAGGGGATGAAGTTGTAACTTTGATCATGGTTTTCCGGGAATGCCCGCGCGTTAAGTCTCTCCATCTATTTGGTGGGCGTCGTAGGGTGTAAACCCTGCCCCCCCCCCCCCGGTCCCCCCCCCCCAAAAAAACCACCACGTGAAATTGTTAGGAACGTGCGCGCGTATTCTGGAAGTGAAAAGAATAACATTTCGCTACTACAGTAGGTAAACATCTTCTTTCTCCTTTGTTCTAGACTGGCTTAAACAGTCGTTTGTCCATGACGCGGCAGAAAATGTACGCTATTCTATGCATTATTTACAAAATTATACTATGTTAATTCATGTTTCAGGATTAACTGACAACTTTTGTTTTCATTCCACTTAGCACCAGATGACTACGACCTATATCCCGAGGATGAAGGTAAGTTTCTCTGCAAAGTCGTCAGCTCCAAGCAACATTTTTAAATCTCTCCTGGCTATTATTTTATTGTTGTTATTTCAATTATCGTTTTTGGTCGTTAGTGACATTTGGAAGAACCTGAGGGGTGATTGGTGGACAGGATGCTTCTGACAGGGTCTCCCCCTGTCCTGTCATTCTGCTATATTTTGTCTATCGTCCCAGCACAATATGGCAGTTATCGTGTGGACGCGCCTTCTCTAAACTCAGACTCAAAGTTGCAAGAATCTGATGATGGAAAAAACAGAAATCACATAAGAAAGGCTGTCATAGAGTTTCTTTTTTTTTTTGTAATTAAATTTGCAATTTTAATGTGGGTATGGGATTATCTGACTTATGACATCCGATTTTCTTAAAAGTAATTTCAGTGGAGATGAAAAATTAATAATGTAATGTTGTTGCAGTATAATCTGGAATGCATGCCGCCGTGTCATTCCCGGGTGGTTAGTGGGCGTTTCTGGTGCGATCTCTCTCTCTGTCCTATCATTCTGCAGTATTCTGTTTATTGTCTTGCTTCATCCCAGTGCAATATGGCCGTTAACGTGTCATCGTGCTTTCTCCACTGACTCCAGACTCAAACTCAAAAGCCGTGACGTACTGTCTGTCGCCTTGCTTCTTCACAGCGCGATATGGCCGTTATCGTGTCAATGTGCTTTCTCTAAACTCAAACTCAAACTCAAATGTAACAAACTGCGCCGGCTTTTAGCTTTGCGATTAAAATTGCCGTCGCCGCAGCCGGAAGTGTGCGAATTCTAGCTTACAGGCACCAGCCTCACCAAAGTGATCACCAAAGCTAATTCCACCACTCACTGTGGTACATAGGCGGTGGGACCAAATATATAGATCTAACATAAACTTGTAGGACTGAATACATGTATTTGATTCGTTCACACAGCAAAAAGGACCGAATTTTGCATACAAAAGCCAAAAATATCAAAAGAAGAATGTAAATTCTTAAGAGAACGAAACACAGGAGTGCTGTATACAACAAAATACCGTATCACACAAATCAGTTCTTCACAAGGAATGTGTCCATTTATGATTGACAATATTTTATTTTTCGTTCAAGGTGATCATGATCATGAGAAACAAATCCAAACTATATCTATTATATAATTTAAATTTTCCCTATAGGATGGGCAGCGAAACTCCATTCAGCGATGAGCTAGGATTTTCGTGCCACGGCCAAACAGGCAGATTCATGTGGAACGTTTTGTATTTCAGACTATGACTATGACTATGATCAACCAGAGCCCTCTCGCGGAGCTTGTGGGGACTACGTCATTGGGAGTATTGTCGTCCTTCTTGAACTTTTGACTTCTACCATGGGGCTTTTCGTGCTTAATTTGACTTACCTACTACTGGGATCTTACATATTTATCACGTAAGAAATTTCACAAGAAACGATTCGTAAAACGCGATACATTAAAGGGACTTACCTACAAAGTCACTTAGTGGATGAGTGACGAAATATTATAAAAACTGTAGGGTCGCAGCAAAGGCTGAAAGCAAAGTTAAAAAATTGGCAAATAGAAAATGTTGTATGTGGCCTAGTTTCACACATTGGCAGACTTGCTTCTCTAGCTCTGCGGAAATACAAGCCAGGACTCGAAGATAAGTTTCCGTATTGATTTAATATTCTATAAATATTTCATATTCAACAATTTTTATATTGTTGGATTTTCCTTTTTTTTTTTTTTTTGACAAAGGTAACCGAAATATCGGTTTTTTCTGTCTTCCCTTTTTCTTTGCGTTTTATTGTATCGTTTAGGTATTATTTCTTACGCGAGGCTATTCTACATATAACTTTTTCTTTTTGCCAATTTTTGACTTAGTGGATGGATGATTGGTGGACGCTTCTGGTAGAGTCTCGTCCTATCCTACCTATCTGTTATAGTCTGTCTATTGTCGTCTTGCTGCTTCTTCTTTGCACAATGTGATCGCTATCGTGTCGACAGTGCTTTCTCCAAAGTCACACTCAAATATTCCGTCTGTCGTCTTGCTTTTGTCTTTTCACCATGTGACCGTTGTCATGTGGACGTGACTTCTCCAAACGCAGACCTGTATTTATTCAAAGTACAACCACCTGGTAAGTCTTGTACATACACCGATAAACTTCGGCCCAGGCCGCATCCACCACCATACCATTCATACCCCCACTCGCTTTTCCCCCCTTCTCCAGTGAAATAGTTAAAAATCCATATTTTCACAGTATTGAAGCACCAGCTGAGAAATCGCTGCAGAACAACCTCCAAGAAGGCAGAGCTGACCTGGTGAAATCGCTGATTGAACTAGGACGTGGACCCGAGGACGCGTATTTCGCTAACGCCAGCCAAAGACTTGCACTCTTCGAAGGAGCCCTAGGTAGGACTTCCGAGTCAGATCTGTTTGCTATAGACTGGTGAAAACTGCACAAGGCAGACTTTACTGTATTCAGATGCAACTTTGACACGTGCAAAACAGTCAGCTATCATACACTATGTATTGACAGAAATGAAAATGGTCATGTACATGTCAAAAGAGAAAAATGGACAAATGATAGATTAGGATAGATAGATAGATAGATAGATAGATAGATAGATAGATAGATAGATAGATAGATAGATAGATAGATAGATAGATAGATAGATAGATAGATAGATAGATAGATAGATAGATAGATAGATGCATGCATGCATGCATGGATGGATGGATGGATGGATGGGTTGGTGGATGGATGGATGGAGAGAGAGATAGATAGATAGATAGATAGATAGATAGATAGATAGATAGATAGATAGATAGATAGATAGATAGATAGATAGATAGATAGATAGTTAGATAGATAGATAGATAGATAGATAGATAGATAGATAGATAGATAGATAGATAGATAGATAGATAGATAGATAGATAGATAGATAGATAGATAGATAGATAGATACACAAAATTAATACACCATTCTGTCCACTATACTGGAACACACATTAGACATAGTTTGTCTTGATTGGTTTCAGGTATTTAAATCTAGATATCTCATCGTGATAGATTCTAAGTATAGTGTTTAGTTTCTTAATTTTCGACCTTTCATTAGGTTGTCGTTTTTGCTGAGGATTTTTTCATCATTATCAAACTCAGCAGACTTTAAAAAAAAAAAAAGTGCTCGAACGATGAACTTCGAAAAGTAATTATGTTTACATTGCTAACACCTGCATAGGAAGCGGAAATGTGGAAACCGAAAGACCCACTGAAATGCTGGCAAATGCGCCGTTACTGATCTGTTTCTGTCGGTGTCACAAAACGTGTGCTCCTACAAAATTTCGATTTTTATTTCGTCTTCTTCGGAAGTTCCAATGTTTCGTTTTCCTAAAAGTTTCAATTCTTTTTGGATCACAACTAATCTTTGCGAGCGCGCATGCTCGGCTGCCGTGCCAAAAAAAACAAAAAAAACACGTAAGTGAATTATTGTGTGAAGTCTTTATTTTAGGGGATTCGCTGCATTTACATCTCACTTTTTTTTTTCATGTTTTGAGTGCTTTTGTGGTAGGGATGTTTTGCCCGGGCAGCGGCCTTGTTAGGCCTGCTTTTTCCGATTCCCAACTGCCAAAGGTACCTTTGGCGTGCGCTGCGTGCACACGGGCCCTCCGAGTTTTTCGACTTCATCCGAGGAGACAAGGTGCTCGATCCTGCCTACCATAGGATCAGGGACAGGAATTCCCCCCCCCCTCCCCCCCCCCCCAAAAATTCCAACATGCATCGACCGGGAATCGAACACGGCATCTTCAGCATAAGAGGCGAGCACCTTGCCTCTGGACCAACGTGTCCCCCCCCCCTCCCCCCCGCCGAGACGTAAGTGAAACAAACTAATCAGCCCATAGATCCCTATGAATCAGCCACAAGTTGTTGAAATTGTCAGAGTAACTCAAACTCAAACTGTCTAAGTAAGTACACAAATTAGTGTGGGTTTAAGAGCAAGAAAGTTGAACTTTTCGCGTGTACAGAAATTACCCTAGCATTACTGAGACAAGAGATAGGCTTACAGGGCAATTTGCATTACTTTCCGACTCACCCACGTATTGCATGGTCCCCTACAGCTTCGTTCTATCGGAAAAGAGCCACCCTAAAACAAGGATTTGGAAACACCACAGAAAGTCTAAAACTATGGAACGCCAGAGGATCGATAATATTTTGTTTTTCAGTCATGACCACCATCGGTAAGTCCTAATACAATGTATATTAGTGAGACTCACAGTTATTTAGACTGAACTGATCAGCAGGTGCCCTTCTCGTGAATATAACCCATCCCCCTTTCCCAAATGAACCTCTTGGAGGATTGTATTGCAGGAGATCTTCAGAGACAGACAGAGAGAGCACCACTGACTTCCCTCAGTTCTTTGGACCAGAGCAACACCTAGGTTCAGAGTCTGGGCCACTCCTCACTGGTCACAGCTGCATTCAAACGTATCTATCTATCAATCTATCTATCTATCAGTCTGTCTATCTATATATACCAGTACAGAGCTCTGTCCGTCCGTCCACCCAACCATCCATCCATCCATCCATCTGTCTAGTGTGTCTGTCTACCTATCTTTATCTGCCTGTCTGTCTATCCATCCATCCATCCGTCCAGCCATTCGTCTGACTGTCTGTCTGACGGTCGGTTTAGCACTCTATGTATCTTTACGTACGTTTATTTGTGTGCCATTATCAGTATCTGCCTTATCAGTTCCCATTAAAATCAGTCTGACTCCCAGGGGAAGTGCCGACCAACACCATATCAAAAAAACCTGTACAAATGATATTGCACAAATAATACTACAGTAACATTCACCTGCCTGCGATCTATCCAAGAACACTCCTGTCTTACTGCTTAGGTTGGGGCAACATTGTTCCGTCTACAAGTTCCGGCAGGCTGGGAACCATTTTGTATGGCCTCTTCGGTGTACCCCTTCTCTTTACACTGAACACCGAAGTGGGGGGCATCCTGAACTCCTACATCTACAAAATGTGGAAAGTCGTCCGAGCAGGGTAAGCGTCTGACACGATAGCGGAAGTAAACTTAGATCAGTTTTCAAACGCCTTTCCTAACTCTTTTCCACAAAACAAACAAAACAGGACCAAGCAGGGATACGCCATTCATTCAAGCATTAAGTATGCGAGTAGATATGCCACTCATTCATGCATTAGAGTGTGCATGCGAGTAGATATGCCATTCATTCATGCATTAAAGTGTGCATGCGAGTAGATATGCCATTCATTCACGCATTAAATTGTGCATGCGAGTAGATATGCCATTCATTCATGCATTAAAGTGTGCATGCGGGTAGATATGCCATTCATTCATGCATTAAGGTGTATATGCGAGTAGATATGCCATTCATTCATGCATTAAAGTGTGCATGCGAGTAGATATGCCATTCATCCATACATTAAAGTGTGCATGCAAGTATACACCATACATTCATGCATTACAGTGTACATGTACGCAGATACTCCACATTTATGCATTAAGATAAACTTGCCGGTAGATACATCATACAGTCTTGCAGTGAGATGTACACGCAGTTAGATACACCACATTCGTTCATTAAGATGCACATGCTGAATTATATTTCTTCAGTCAGCCTTATTCTGTAGAAAAATCATTTCCCTAGGGTCGGAAAAAGGAAGGGGTCGGGGGATAATTTAGAAATATACCTTTTGGACAGAGCTAGATGTGTGTATTCAGACTCACGGAGTACACATTTTTCAACTACACACGCTGACAGTAAATGGAAGAAAACATACTGTAGCCCATATAATTTGAAGAATGATATTATTACGGTAGTCTGCATATCAGGCAAGTGGGTCAGCATGAATGTCATCGTCCATTCCACCGGTCCATCTGTCCGTTCAACAATCACTGAATCACGAGTTCAGTGATGCGGAACATAAGCCAAGCAGACAAAACCAATCACTCACATGACCTTACTGGCTCTTCGAAGTCATTATGTATAAATGACGCTTTATTTTGTTCTGTTTTCATATGACTAGACGTAAAAAACTAATGAAGAAATGGGTCACCGGGCAAGATAATAAAGGGGAAGAGGCCATTTCTAGTTCAGATGACGACAATGAAGAGTTTGCAGAAGCCACAGGTGGCGCTGGAGAGGAAACCACAGATACCGCCCCAGCACATGCAACCAATGAAAATAAATCACCCAATCGTTATGACACAGACACAGAGCCACTCTTGGGCTCTAAAGGGTCCACAGCTTCAAATAGTTCCCTTTTCAGCCCCATATTACAGGCCTTTCACCAAAGTTCCAAACAAATGCAGACGGGGCCTCATAAAAACTTGATGACAACTTCCAACAACTCGGCTTACCTGAGGAGTGTGAAGTCGTCTCTGGACTTCATGGTCCAGGCCTCAGATATAAAGAGTGGACTTGATGCTTCTTGCTACATCCCACGTTACCGAATCCTAACCAAAAAAGACGCACGTATGCTTGTGAAGGAATTCGCCAGTCTATCACCGGTGGATCTGGTCAGAAGTATGCAGTTCGTTGGTTTAAACTACAATGAACTAACAGGATCAGTTGGCACTGCTGTCGATGACGTGTCAAAATTAGAGGAATTTGTTGATCAGGGTGTCGTCACCCAAAGCGACTACCCAACGTCTTGTCATGCGAATGTCGACTCTACCGAGGACGTGATTTCGATATCCACATTTTCTGAACAAGCTGATGATCGGACATATACAGTATATAAACACGAGGATCAAGCAAATGATTGGGTCATGGCAGAAACTATTCCTCAGAGTATGCCTGGTATTCACACCAGGGAAAAGAAGATCAATTATCAGAACGGCAAAACTGATCAAGCTCTCAACCAAAGGATCAAAACAAGAGAGACACCAAAGCCTGGCATTTCCATAGTCAATGGAACATTTAATGAAATAAAGGTAGACTCGTTTGCAGCTGACAGTGCATCAGAAGTGAGTCAAGAGTACATGGCAGCAAGTTCTTTGGTGTGTTACCCGAACATATCTTATGATATACCAGCCAGACAAAAGTGTGACAATGTCCCTCCATCACCAGCTGGTCCAAATGGTACAGGTACACCAAGAACCAGGTTAACCCGAACCAAGAGGACAGGTGTGATTCGGTCAGCTGCCAGCCTGTCGGAGCCTGGAAACACAGCTCCCCGAAATTCATTCGATGAGTCTTACCAGGCTGGAGATTACAATATGCAAGTCAAAGATAAAATATGTGCCTTGTCATTCTGTAGTTCGGTCAGTGACTCCAAAGCGGAAATTCAGTGTTCACGAGTAATCACAAATTTGAGTGACAAATCACAACCTTTGCCACAAATGGCAGTGCCTGACCAGATGGTATCCTCAGACATGTCAAACACTAAATGTACTTATACTATATATGATGGTGAACTTGTCTCAGTCAAGAGTTCAAATTTTGGAAATAAACAAGAAGCAAATTCTGATGTCTTCTGTCAAATGGCATCAAACAACATGGGCAGTGATGCCGCTGAACAGGAAGGTTCCGACCCAAGGGGCTGGAAAGAGCTGACGGAACCACATGGTGATGGAAATTTAACTATATCTAATTTTTGCTGCAAAGGCAGAAACTTTGGGCTTGCGGGACTAAAAACCTCCAACACATGTACATCATTTGTTGGCAATTCTTTCATTTCAACTGCAGGAGGAAGTTCAGTCAGTAAAGAAACCCAGTCGTATATCAAATCTGTGAGACGAATGGCTTGTACTTGCAGTTCGTCGGCTAAGATAAAAAGCTCACGGAAACTTAAACGGATCTCTCCTCACAGTAAAACCTTGGTGACTCTGTCTAAAGGAAAAAGCAATCATTCAACAGTGCCAAAAATGTCGCTGTTGGGAAATCGATATTGTTCTTTAAACCTGAAACCTAATCTATCCTCTAGGAAGAAATCTGCAACAGGTATGAAGACCGCATACGATAGAACTTTGCGCCTATCTAGGATCTTTGAGGAAGTATTCCGCTGGGAACAGATGGACCTTCCAGTAAAGCAATCTGTGGCCAACACTGATGGAGACCTGACAAAAGCAAAATCCCCGACAAAAAAATGCTGCTCGGCGATGGAATACTATATGTTACTCAAGCATGAACTCCGAAAATCATCCAAGACAACTAACCTGTTAAGTTCATCACCTGTAACAATGCTACGGAGTCGACTTCAAAAGAGTCGAAATTATTGCTCCCCTAGGCCTGGAGGGACAGATAATGGCAGCAAGAGAACCATTGACCACTTTGTATCTGTCACGGATGGACTTGCCGGCCTAGGCAGTGCGGCCACGTCAAACGTTAATACTTCCAAAGCGCCGCGCATAGTAGTGTGTAAACATGCGGGAAATCATCCACCAGCTAACGACAAGGACAATGCTGAGAAAAGACAAAATGCCAAGTTGAATAAAACTAAGTCTTTCTGTCACACATTACAACATGGAGATCCGGATGTCACAGATGTGGCAAACGGGATCGTTATCTCCGCAGCAAATCGTCAACAATCTGATTATTACTGTTCGCTCAACAGCAAGGACTCCGATGCCAAGCATATCACTGACTATGTTACTGAATGGCCAAGTGCCCCAGACAGCTTCTGCTACCACAATGGACACGTCAGTGTTACCAATACGAACCATGAAAAAGAGAAACAATTACCTGTGTATAAGGCTCTTGTTTCTGAAGAAATCGTCCCAGACTTGACAAGTTATGGATTAAATAATGGAAGTCAAGCCTCGTGGACTGATGCTTCCTCTGGACAATCCAGTATTGCGTCAGATATAGCCAGATGCAATATTGGGGCTCACGCAGGGCAAGATACTCCCCAACAAGCGCCCTACGTATATTCGTACCCCCCAACACCTACCACAGAGAATTCTGCCGGCCTAGTGAAAGCTAATCCCATGGCTCGTGATGCCATCCAATTAATGTACGAAAAAGAAAATCCAATAATGCTGTCAGAGAATGAGGACATCAGCGATTCTGATAGTGACGATAGTGACTTAATATCGCTTGAAGGTTCCCGTAAAAGAAGTTTGCCTGTGGTAGCATTGTATGTGTGTCTCTTCGTCTTTGTTTTGGCAGGCAGCATATGGTACTCCGTGGATAGTGACACGGACTTAGACCTGGCCACGTCGATTTACTTTATGTATGTACTTCTATCCACGACCGGTTTTGGTGACCTCCTCCCTCCCAATGAAATATCCATGCACATAATTCTCTTCATCTACTCAGTCATCGGTATGGCCTTGTTCAACATCATGATCTCTTCCATTCTGGAGATGTTCATGTCAGCAATGGATTATCTAAATTATTTTTCCGCTGGTCTGCAAGGTGCACACTAAAGGAAATTTGGATTCGTCCAATTCAACTCGGGAAAATAGACTACGCTCCCAAGGAGCACTGGGAATGATCACAGTTCTATTTTCTCTCTGAAACACAAACAAATAATGATGCTTCGGCTCGCAGGGATGTAACTGTTCTTCTCTATTCCCTCAATGATCATTGGCATTGGCCATAACTCTGACAGCACTGATTCCTCTCCTGGCCTTCTGGACCACATTGTCGACATGGAATTTTGGTGCCACCGAATTTGAGACCAGGGAGCTAATAAATGACTGCTCGACACCAGGCGATTTCGTCCTCTTCACATGTGGCTCTGTCAAAGGGACAAAAAAGGTGTATGGGGCTTTGCGGCTTACCGGAGAGGTCAACCCGTGGATAAGGGGTCTGGTGAGTGCAATGTCACTGTGTCTATCGCGCGAATGGAGGTGGAGGTTGTTACTGAGGCACTTCGTTGGCTTGCGACACAGCAGCCTAGCACAGACCATGCCGTCATCGTCACAGATTCGCAAAGCGTGCTGCAAAAAGTGGACAGCAACATGCTTCGGCACGAATGGCTTTGCCTCACATTAATACATGTATACATATACCACCCATGCTGGTGCAAGGGGCAATGAGACAGCCGATCTACTCGCCGGCAACGCTACTGTCCGCGGAGATCTGCAGCATGACAGGAATGAGCTCATGCAGATGATCACCCACCGATTGCGAGCGGATGAAGACACTGTGGTGGCCCCCATAACCAGAATGCTTGAACTTGGAGCGGGGTATAAACGAGGCGAGGGAAGAATGTGCAACAAGGCCGGGGGAACCAGACAAATGTGGAACCAGCTGGCCTCTGGGACAATCAGTAAACATCCTCAAATAGATTTTGGAGCGGGGAAAGGAGCACAGAGGTTGCACGATGTGCCAGGATTCTGATTCCTGTCGTCAGTCAGTCGGTCAATCATTGATTATTGAAGAGACGCTGCTAACAGTGTTGCCTTTTCTAACTATGTCTTCCTCTTTGACGTGCTGTTCAATATGCGGACAAGTTTAACGATGGCAGTACTGTTCTTGTCATTGTGTACGTGGCCTATCAATTTAGAACAACCGGATCTCATCGAGCATGGTAAATATTACACATACGAACTAAATACGGTAGCTCAGAGTACCGAATCAGGCGAATGGCCGGACTGTCCACACCGAGGGCCAGTGGTTTCAAATTGGCTCACTGTGCATTGCTGCAAAACAATGGGTACAGGACTGTGCTGACTGACAGGAAACAGTAGAGTAAGAAAAGAAAGACACCAAGCCTGACAGAATGTGAAAATGCTTCTGTGAAGTATAAGTAATGGTATTCTTTTTCTCTTACCCCCCCCCCCCCCATCTTCTTTTTTTTTACCTAACTTGAAAATTCATTAATTGATATAGCAAATTTGAAAGAATAAAAATGAACGGATTCCTTTTAACCAGTGTATCACATTTCAAATGTGTATGGGGGAAAAGCTTACTAATGTAATATATGCAAATTGGAAAAACCCAGTGCATGTATATATTAATATTAATATTTGCATCATTACCATTTAATTCCACAAATATTTATTTATAATGTTGTTAAACCCTTCTTTCAGATGATAACCATTTTTACCCGGAGTTTGTCGTGAGAATGAATCTATGTATCACTCAGTGTTCTGTCTCTCTCAGTTACAGTTATATGTATTATAAAATGGTTTATAGTAATATAATACATGCATGTATTAATGCAAGAAATGTGTAACACTGTAACAGCACAAATATAAATTACTTGGTCAAAGTGCATGCCTTCTTATTCATTTTCGAATTTACTCAAAAACTTCATTGTATGCATTCGTAATCCTTTTCCTTCTCGCTTCCAATATCCTTTCAAATGTATACCCTACTTACGAAAGTGCAAATTAAACAACTGAACTTTATAAAAGAGTGTGTGGGTGAACTGTTCAGACACTGTTCTGGAATTTGCCACTTCATATTCAACACAAATGGAATTACTGCAGTTGTATGTGTGAGAGAGAGTAATCCTGTTAACATGTATATGACACTAATTTTTGGGCTTCTTTTTACTTTTTTAAAACATTTTAATAAGGTTTTGGGTGAAATATGAGCCCATGCAAAATTTCAAATCAATGCAATAGTTTTCTAGCAAATCAATGTTGATCCCCCTCATTCACAAACAGGCCCATTATAGTGGAAAGTTCCATTCACTTGCAGTCTCAGTGACAAACAACATTTACATAGCTGGGAAAAAAAAAGACAAGAACAATAGTTGTCGTGAAACAAAGTCTTTGCTTGTGTTTCAGACGTAAGTTTTTAATGTAACCTTTGAATAGCAATCATTTTCAATAATATTGAACACGCATTTGACACAAAGCTAAAGATACTATTAGAGAATGCATCATCTCTATCCCTGCAGTGATGAAAACTGACAGGGAAAATAAATAGCAGCATGAGTTAATGCCTTTCATAAGAACAAACTGATTACCACAAAGAGATGTTTATGTAGGGCTGAAGCTGAAATAATCTAAAATTGAATTCTAAAGCTGCGTTTATCTCACATCAGATTTAGGTTGCTTGCTACGCTCATGAAATAACCCCCTTAAAAATGTCCGATATAAACATGTAATATAATAATGTAAAATTATGCAAACAAACTGTATTAAGAAGACTAAAGATGAGATGACAACAAAAATTATTTGATTCTGTGACACCCACATACACGTATTTCGATGTTGACAGACCAATGGGGTAACTTTTGAAGACTAGTAAGTACCACCCTACAAGTCACAATTACAAGTACATTGTGTGTTAATATGAAGTCAGTGGCTCATTTCATCTTGCAATGGTAGTCAGCAATGCCAGACTCAGATTTGGTGAATTTGTGAGGCACCAAACTACACAATGCTAAGACTAAGAGACCTCTTGCCAAAAAGTAACACCAGAAGGTCCCGAAAAAGTGTGTACCACTACAGGATCTTGGGTTGCCACAGAACAATTTAATCCCATGCAAATACATGTAATTTCATAGTTGAAAAACTACAGGTCCTCTCTCTCTCTTAGTACCCGACATAACACCTGACATAAACATCAATCAAATGACTATCGAGCAAAAAACCATTGAAACATCAGTGAAAGCAAAGAATCTTGGTGTTTTTTTTCAACTGCAACTTGTCAATGGTACATCACATCAATAAGCTGTCAAAATCACTATATTTAGAATTACGTAGGTTAAGTAAACTATCATTAACACTCCCTAAAGAGTCAATGCAAGTTTTGGTTTCATCTTTCATTTTTTCTCGTTTTGACTATTGCAACTCTCTTCTTAAAAACCTCCCAGCAGAACAAATTAGCAAACTTCAGAGAATTCAAAACAATACTGCTCAATTAATACTTAAGTTAAACAACGTAGAAGAGAACATGTTACACCTTTGCTTATTGGTCTTCATTGGCTCCCTGTAAAGGCAAGGATAGATTTTAAAATTGCAGTGTTATGCCACAAATGTCAGTACAACAATGCTCCTCTTTCTCTTATAAACTCTATTCATCCATATAAACCATCTAGAGCATTAAGATCTTCTGATAAAAAACTACTAGAATCTAAATTTGCTAAAACAAAAAAATTTGGAGAGAGCGTTTTCTGTGTGCGCACCAGCTGTATGGAACTCCTTACCATCAAATATTCGAAACATAGAAAGCGAGGCACTTTTTAGATCTGAAATGAAAACCTATCTCTTCAGAAAACACTTTGATGTGTAGTCTGATATGTATTGGTGTTTTGTGTGTGTGTGTGTGAAGGAGAGAGAGAGAAAGAGAGAGGAGGGAGAGATAGTTTTTGTGTGTGTGTGCCTTTGTGTGTGTTGTCAGTTGTTAGGAATGAGATTTGTTCTGTTTCTGCATGTTTTGTAAAGCGCACAGAGCAGCTTTGGATATGCGCTATATAAATGAACTTTATTGTTATTATTATTATTATTAGTCTTTCTGACATAATTAAACATCTGAAGTATGAGTATTTCATCTATGATATTCCAATCTAAACAGTGACTTCCCCCATTCCAACTCTACACACTCTCTGTCCTATAAAACAAAGTTCCTTGGGAGTGAAATTTTAATTTGGTAGAGGCTGCGCAGGCCAGAAAGCCAAACTGCTAACGTGAGGGCTTTAGTACCAGCTGATGGCCAAATTTTAAAAAAAAATCATTGCTGTGATCATGTTGTCAATGATAACATTTTTATGACCAATTGGGCAAACTTAATTTAACCCTAAAATTTTATTTAACAATTTGAATAAAAAGTTTGAATGCTGACCTAACTGGCAAAATTAAATTTCTCCACAAACTACACAGAATAATCTCCAGGAGTCAACCTCCAAAACTAAATCAGTGATGAAGACACATGATTGACATGTTTGAATATTACAGGAACCAAAACATCCCAATTTTATACTGACCAACGCCTATATAATCTATAACACAGTAAAGTGAAAATGGTGTCAAGAGCCTTTTCATCTCCCTTTCATTTCCTCATTTTATGTGAAAAAGAAGTAATTGATTTTTTCCTTCTGTAAAAGTTTGAAACCATGCCTCTGGCATGTCGCGTACATTACTTCACAGCGACAAACATTACACTTCAATTCTTTATGTGTGTACAAGTTTTTTTCCACTTTGAAAAATGAATATTCTGACTTTCTTTAATTGACTCTCTTCATTGAATGATGAATTAAGGAGTAGCACAGACCACTTTCAGGCAATCAAATCTGTTGTTAAAGCAAAAGAAACAAGAAATACATGCCAAGTGAATCAAGAGTTCGACATGTTATTACTACTTAGCCAGCAGTAATTCTAGTCATAGTCTAGAGCTGTACCATACATGATACAGTAGGGCAAATCATTTAATTGTCGCGAGCAAATTTGCCCTCCTGTCTGTGTTCTGGAACAGAGCTCGTATCATCTGCTTCACTTCAGTGGCCGAAAATGCCACAGCCAAGGGTCCCATTCCATCAGTCCATCGGTCAGAAATACTGGACAAGCTAGCATCCAATATGTACTTCATCTCAGTTAATCTGGACCAATTAGTTACATATCTCATAAGTTCTGCATTGGCCACTTCCCCTGGTGAAATCAGAAATTCACCGCATTCCTCTTCTATTGGTGTGAGAAGCTTGATTAACTTATGGGCTGCATCCTGTGCAATATCCTCAAGGGATGATACACAATCCGTGATCCTTTCCACAACACTTTGAATCAGCTTACCTGTGTTTATAAAGATGAGAAATATTTTATTGAACTAAAATTCATGCACATAATTACAGCTGTCTGTTCATGTTCATGACACTCACACATTTGAAACAGATTCCTATTTCATGTTTCACAAGTATCACACAATACATTCCAAACTAAGAAAACAGCTAAGAAAATACTAAATTTGCCATTAATGATGAATGCACTCGATAATTCATTAACCCTCATGTCTGTTCTTGTTATACAAGTCCCAGTTAAATGTGTAAAATACTTGCCTTTAACACCCACCCCGCGGTCTACCCGTAAAGCCCGCTGCACGGTCAGTGACCTTACTCACGGAGAGTCTTATCTGGGGTCACTGACCCTTGCCACTATTATGATGACCACACACGCTGTCCATGCGGTTCGGTTTATATTGATCGGTATGAAAACATTCGCTGCTATGCCTTATCACGCTTGATAATGAATTAACCAACAAAACCTTAGTCTGTCAGTCTCTAACCAATGATCTGACTTATGAATCCAAACTGACAGCTGTAGTTTTTGTGAGAACGAAACATGATAACTAGCCACGCCCTCCCAAGCCCTACACAAATGGTTTCATCCTGATTGACACATACTAATAAACCAATGTGGGCATTTGGGGCAAAGATTATTTCAGAGCTTGTTTCTGATTGGTTCTTAGATACAGACAACTCCAGATGGTGGTCAGCTTGTGAGAAAATGAGATAATATTGCAAATTTGTCTTTGTGATTCCGACCAGTGGTTCACTGGTTAACATATCCATGTCACAATGCCTTTGATTTAGAAGAGATACAGTGAATAATAAGACGGTAGTTACATCTCAAAAAGGTCAGTGACCCGACGCGTGAAAATACGGCTTGCGCGTGGCGCGGTCAGCTTGACCTTGCCGACTTTTGCCGCCCTTGCGGCGTGAACGCTTGGGAAAGATGGGCGGCATTTGCCACCATGCGCAGGGTGAGGGTTAATAGTGAAATATACTCAATCATTTACTAGACTTCATGTTTAAGTATGCTTGATCTACACACCAATAGCCTTTTTATATATGTTGATGGGCAAGACTGGTTTCCAAATCTTCTGTAGATGTCCTAGTTGCAGCAAGGCTTGTCTAACAGCTCTCTCTGCTTTATCAAAGTTGGCACTCTCCTCAACATTTCCAAATCCTATGGAAAGGTAAACATGAAAGACAAATTTGTTTCTGTGATAGATTTCCAGGTATAACAATGCAGGAAAATGACAATCACCACCAACAAACCATAAAAATAAAAAATGTAGATGCTACTGGTTCTGCCGTCTCAAATGCAGCAGAATAAACACTTTTGTACTTGGTATTAGAAGACTGACATGTTGCAGGTAGCGAGCAGCTATGGTGATTTAATATACCAGTTTCATTTATAAAGTGCATAGATTTTTCTCTTTCTCTCTCAATTGCTTTCCCTCAACATTAAGAAGGAATTCATGGGCTTGCTCCAGGTTCAGGAACCATCCAGCAATCAACAAAAAGGATTTCAATCACAAATTTCCATAAGTTTATGACAAAATGGCATCCTTGTTTGAATCCACAAACCATGACATGACTGACTGATGAGACTAATATGGTAATACATTTCCACCGATCTTAATTACACTATCAGATGTATAGTGGAATGTGGAAGTATAAAGATTTGAATTGATAACATTCAGAGAATGGCCAGAGGATATCATCACTGTAATACCACATCCACTTTTCCCACTATTTACAGTTTTAAGAAAAGTGAGCAAAACTATTTATCATGGTGAAAATAATTATTGTATTATGGTGTCAGTTGTTCAGTTTATTACTGCAGGTACAGAGTACAGATTGGTGCTGCTTCTATTTTTTGGTTTACATGATAGCATCAGGCTTGACCCTAAGAAACATCAATGTAACTTTGCATTTTTTCTGTCTTAGAACATTATGTAAGTGTAGTGAAGACATGAGGCACTTGGTGTCATATACAGTTGACCCACCTTCAGCAGTATCCAGACACTCCAGCAATAGGCCTCGCTGCCTGTTTATCTGTGACACAAAGACGTCCACTCCACTCTGTCTGATTTGTTGTATCAGGTCAACAAATGTTGATGAAAGGGTTGATGGTAGTTTGGGGGCAAACTGATGACCCAGAGTCATTAGGTGATGGGCTATAAACATACAGTTGTTGTGGTGGAGGGCTGTAAATTAAATACAAAATGCATATTTATAAACAAATTATAATTTAAGCTAATTCCATTGTGACTGATTTGCCACATATAAAAGATCAATGAAATCGTAGCTTGTGGGAAAACTGGTGATCCTAACTCATGTCATACGGTTATTTGTTGTGAATATCAAAATAAGACATTGTGCATTAAAACAGTTATGATCAGATAAATTACATTAAAAACAAACAAACAAACACAACTATAAAATTATGATGAAAAGTCAATTTCATGTACTAACCATGTACGTATAGTATAGACAGGCATCTTTTTCAAATAATAAACTGCCTCTTTCCTATTCTCATTATCAATTGATTTCATGCCCTCCCCTTTCTTCAAGAAACTTTGTGCCTCATTCACATTGTCCTGAATTAAAATTTTTACATAAATCTTGGCAGAGTGGCCACTTCAAATTTCTTCAGCAAGATGAACGCCGTATAACAGTAATGATCTTCTAATGCCCTTTACAATTCATCACATAATGAAGCAAAAAGAAATACTGGTCCAAAGAACATTCCAAGAAATCTCTCTTTCAAGCACAGCTAAATGACTGACCCTGAAAGCCTGATTGTGGTGAACTGAAAGAATTATTTGAAATTTAATTCCTGAGAATTTAAAGCTCTAGTGAAGTAGACACAGCAGGCAACGGTTAAACTGAAATCGGCGGGACCACAGGTTTGTTTTTGGTTTAGACAGAGTTTCAGTTTAGCGATAGGAGGCTTGAAAAATGCCAGTTTCAAGAGAGGCAGCCCAAATCACTATCATAGAGGACAAATAATGTAAGCACACAGGCTAAACGGACTCAACATGTCCTCGCTTGCACTGTGTTTTTGACTGGGTGGAAGATTGTTCAGGCCAAGGCACACTCAAAGCATGGATATGCCCGTGAATGTGAACTAACTCTCAGGACAGGGAGACATGCGTGTGGACAGACAGTACAGAACCGCTGTCCCACCGATCTCGTTACCGTTACCGTACACGATTCCATGAAATGCGCTGTCCGCGATAACTAGTGCTGTCTCTCTGATGTCACACATTTTACATGAAAACTCAGTCACGATGCGCCAAAAGTCACGTCTGCTGCCGCCTAATTTCAGACCCGTGAGTTTATGGGCCTCCCTCCCTCTCCCACTATCCCTGTAGTGCT
The DNA here is from genome assembly GCA_963931925.1 of Onchidella celtica. Lineage (NCBI taxonomy): Eukaryota > Metazoa > Mollusca > Gastropoda > Systellommatophora > Onchidiidae > Onchidella > Onchidella celtica. The sequence goes on from OZ007569.1 coordinate 13,556,488, forward strand.
GCCGCTTCCATGTAGGCCTAACTACCAGGCAAAACGAAGCATACTCTGCTCTCATTTTTTGAAGGGGGGGTGATACAGTATATTGATGTGTGGCAAATCACAGTGGACTGGCCACTGAATCCAGCAATTTTCTCTTCGGTTTAACCATAGGGTTATTTCAGTTTAGCGCTAGTTTGTTAACAAAGATAAAGAGGAAAAAAATCGGGGATTCTATTTTCTTTCGGTTTAGCGCTAGTTTCGGTTTAGCCATTTTCGGTTAACCGTTCTCCACTGTAGAATGTTCATCAACTAAACATGAGAAGTTTATATTTCTGTCTCTAGAGTCGGTCAGAGAAAAAAAAAAAATAGTGGCTACATGTTTGAAAATTCTTATTTTCTTGTTCATTATTGTATCAGTATGATAATTTTATTACAATGGCAAAAACACGAACTTACCAGCTATCTGAGGAAACATCTCCAAGCTCTGGCAGTGATGGGTAGGCACAATGTGGCAGAACATCTCAAACATACTCCTAACTGCATAGAACATCTGCACTGCACACTCGGATGAGCTTTCTGTTGCTTCACTTAGCGTCTCATATGCCAAAGTCATCAGAGTCTGAATTTCCTGACTGTGTTGTAGAGAAAAGAACATGACACATTCATACAAACACATTCCATGGCAATATAAATCATACAGTCCCAGGAAATGTGATAAAAGAAATAAAATGCATTCATAATCGTTTTAAAGATGAAGGGTTCCTGTGTTGGAGTTAAATGTAATGTATTTCTCGGCACAAATATTATACATTACAATACTCAGACAGTCAGTCTCAGCCAGTATATAGTGTATGTCTCCACACAGATCAATGACAGATGATTGCTTCAATCTCTTACCACTAATTCAATAACAAGGATGAGGGGATAAAAGGGGATGAAGTCCTATGGACAAAATACATAAATTTGTTCTGCATATTAACCCAAGGACCAACTTTCAAACACCATTCAAGGGCTTTACAAAATAATACACTACAGTTAAGGTAAATACAGCTCACAAAGACACAAGTACATTCAGATATTTTCTCAAGCCAGAATACTACAAAAATTATGGTGAAACCTTTCGTGAACAATATGAAATTTAATCATTTTTGCAACCATTTCTTTTTCAGGAAAAAAGTGGAAAAGGGGTGGGGAGCAGCAGCAGAATTAGGGACAGGGGAAGTAAGACAACTTTAAAAGTATGCAGAATGAATGTATATGGTCCCCTTAATTCCCAATATTTCTGAAACAACAGAAATCCAGCTGGGATACCTTATCCTGCACTTGGGCATTCTGAATGTGTTGTCACTAAGGGGATGGTCTGCAGTGACTTCAATTCTTTTGCTTTTCTTTACACCACCTGGGACAAGAGGTGGCCACTCGCCCATGGGTTTGTCCTCTGACACAGCCACTGTGTCATGCAGGTTAGAGGTCATCAGATCTCGAGCCTCCTCCAGGATAGATTGGCTTTTCTTGTTAGCAAATAACATGTTGACATTCTGGACATGATCAAGAAGCGTACGGTTGTCTGGTTGTATGAAGCCCAGCTCCAATAATTTTTCTGAAGCAAAAAAATAATTTGAATATTCTGAACTGCCTGAACTATACTGAAACAGTTTATACATCTAAATAATAGATCTAAAGAAGTAAAGATGAGCATTAGTCAACTAACTGCTTCAATTGTTCATGCCTTGACGTGGAGGAGTGGCTTGCGTGTCCCAGTGATCCCAGGAGCTAAGCCAGCGGAGGCCTCGTGCCCCTGATAGCTTTAAGCAAGCTGGACAGGTCATGGGGGAAGGACCAGACAAGATTGAACAGACCGGCCCTCCAGGTTCGGGGGTTGGACGTAGGGCTAACAACCCTACCCTGAAATCCTTGTTGGGGTGACCTTACTTGGAGAAACAAAAATCGTTACGGATACAGCAACATGGAAAAACCAACGTTCTGGATGTGATGGACCTTCTGAGTACCTCGCGACTCGTATGAATGCAAGTAGTGAAAGCCGAAAGGAAACTGCTAGCAGGATGAAGGAGGAACTGAACACCGCCAAAACCAAGACCAGGATTGGATACTGGAATGTTAGAACAATGTATGAATCGGGTAAATTAGCACAAGTAACATCAGAGATGAGGCGCTACAACCTACACATTCTGGGTGTAAGTGAGAGCAGATGGACTGGATCTGGAAGGATCAAAACATCCACTGGAGAACCGTTCTCTACTCTGGAAGAGAGGATGACCAACATCATGAAGGAGTAGCCATCATCCTAAAGAAAGGACTGGACAAATGCTTGTTGGAGTGGAAACCAGTCAATAGCAGACTGATGAGGATGAGGATGAAAGGACGACACACAAACATCACTATCATCCAATGTTATGTACCAACCAACGAAAACGACAACACAGACAAAGACGACTTTTATGAACAACTCCAGGGGGAAATGGACATGACGTCACGGCATGATCTCATCATTGGCATGGGAGACCTCAATGCTAAGGTAGGTAAAGATGATATAAATTATGAAAGAGTAATGGGAAAACATGGAACTGGAACAAGGAATGACAATGGAGAAAGGCTTGTGGATTTTTGTGCCTTGAACAACTTAGTCATCGGAGGGACCCTTTTCACGCACAGAGAAATTCACAAACTCACATGGAATTCTCCAAATGGAAGAGACAAGAACCAAATAGACCATTTGATGATCATCGGTATGTGGAGACGATCCCTTCTAGATGTGAAAGTGAAAAGAGGAGCTGACGTAGCCAGCGACCACCATCTAGTGGCAGCACTTATCAAAATTAAACTGAACAAGACCGGAATCAAGACATCAAAGCAAAGACACCTTAATATTCAGAAACTGAGAGATGCAAGTGTTAGAAATGCCTTCAACATACAAGTCAAGAACCGATTCCAGGCTCTACGAGAGTCTGATAAGAACAACCCTAAAGAAAGAGGAATCGATTCAGAGTGGAAAAGAGTAACTACAGTGTACACAGAGAGCAGTGTAGCCTGCCTTGGATTTAATGAGAAAGGGAAAAGCAAGGAGTGGATCCAACAAAGAACATGGGATGTGATCGAGGAGAGGAAAGTCATGAAAAAGAAACTCCTACAAGTGAAATCGGAAAGGCTGAAAGAGAGGTACCAGCATAGCTACACAGAGTTAAATAAGAAAGTGAAGAGACTAGTAAAGAAAGATAAACGAGAAGCCATGGAACAGCTAGCGGCAGATGCGGAGGAGGCAGCAGCAAGAGGAGAACAGGGTAAGCTCCGCAAGATCACTAAGCGCATTTGTGGCAAGTACGGTGGAAGACCAAGTGTTCCAATCAAAGACAAGAATGGGAAACTACTGACTACAAAACGAGAACAGGATACACGCTGGACAGAGCACTTTCAGGAATTACTAAACCGGCCACCACCTGAAGATAGAATAATAATACAAGATGCTGCTGAAGACCTTGACATCAACATAGATCCACCAAAGAAAGAAGAGATAGTGGCAGCAATAAAGAGCCTAAAAAACGGCAAAGCTCCAGGAAAAGACAACTTGACTGCAGAACTGTTCAAAGCAGATCCGGATCAGTCAGCCACCACCCTTCAGCCACTGTTCACAACTATCTGGGAAGCAGAAGCAGTACCAAAGAGCTGGAATGAAGGCAGAATAGTGAAAATACCCAAGAAAGGAGCACTCAGCGATTGCAACAACTGGCGTGGTATCACTCTCCTTTCTATACCCAGCAAAATCCTTGCCAAGATCATTGTGAAACGTATGTCAGATGCTGTGGACAAGACACTGAGAAAGGAACAGGCCGGATTCCGAAAGGGGAAAGGATGCATTGACCAGATCTTCACACTCCGAAACATCATAGAACAGTGTTCAGAATGGCAAAGGCAGCTCTATGTGAACTTCGTTGACTTCGAAAAGGCCTTCGACAGCATCCACAGAGAGAGTATATGGTGCATTCTTCGGCACTATGGGATTCCCAGCAAGCTTGTTGAACTCATCAAAAGCTTTTACAAGAACTTCAGTTGCAGTGTCGGAAACAGTGATGCACCCTTTGAAGTGAAAACTGGTGTGCGGCAAGGATGTGTGATGTCAACAATTTTGTTTAACCTCGTAATCGACTGGATTATGCGGAAAACTACAGAGGATGCACCAAGAGGCATCAGATGGACACTCTTCGACAACCTAGAGGATTTGGACTTTGCAGATGACCTTGCGCTATTGTCACATAGTCACCAACACATGCAAGATAAGACGCAGAGACTACATAATTTTGGATGCAAAGTAGGCCTTCGGGTTAGCCAGAAGAAGACAGAGATTATGACCTTAAATGTAGACACTCCAGCACGAGTGCAAGTAGATGACAAGAACCTCACCATGACGGACAAATTTAAATACCTTGGTAGCATTATCAGACCAGAGGGTGGCACAAAGGAGGACATCCAAAGTAGGCTGGGAAATGCAAGGGCATTACAAAGTATGAGCAACATCTGGAAATCGACACAATACGGCATCAACACCAAGATCAGACTGTACCAAAGCTGTGTCCTATCCACACTCCTGTATGGATCAGAGTGTTGGCGAATGACAGAAGGTGACCTCGCCAAGTTGTCTTCCTTCCACACCACATGTCTTCGTAGGATTCTCCGCATCTTTTGGCCAAACAAGATTTCTAATCAGGAACTACTAAGGCGATGCAAGCAAGAAGAAATAGCCAACATCATCACGAAGAGACGATGGAGATGGCTTGGACACGTGCTGCGAAAGGAAGCAAATTCTATAACCAAAACGGCACTTCTGTGGACACCGGAGGGGCGGCGCAAGCGAGGCAGACCCAAGGCAACCTGGCGGAGAACAATCGAGGCAGAGATGAAATCCTTCAGTCACTCATGGGGAACTCTCGCAAAGATGGCCCAGGACAGACAGGGCTGGAGATCCTTTGTTGCTACCCTAAGCACCAGTAGGTGCAACAGGAAATAGTAGTAGTAGTCAACTAAGAAAAACTACAAATTATTCAAAATTCACTGTTCTGTTAGTTTACACAGGACAACTTAAATTATTTCAACTTTCATCCATTTCATCGTCTGTATTCACAAGTCACCAGCATAATACTACATGTACTTCTATTCCATTGGTAAAAATTTGTGTATTCTGTACAACTTCAAAAATGCATTACACTGACAGAACACATACATATATACCAATCACTCTACTATTTTCAGTGTTGGTAAAAGCTGCGATTCAAATAGTAAACTTGATGTCTGTAATAAAAATCGATGACTTCAGTTCATGGCTTACTAGAATTTACCGGCCTCCTCAGCGTGACTGGCGTCTGAAATGTGGAGGCGAAACCGAACGAGGTCAAAATGGCGGGAGTCAAATTACACAGCCAATTGTCCTACCTTTACTATAAATAGTATTGTAATAGAAATTTAACGTATTCCCTATACAAATGAAGAAATACTGTTCCTTTGATATTAATCTTCTTTTAACGTGTAATTTATATTTTCCCATTTTTATAACATGTTCTTTATTTCAATTAAAATTGTTTTTTTATTTTAAAAACGTTTCCGAAATTTACTAGGTCAGGGGAGGTGAGAAGAACAGCGGTGATAGTAAACAAACAATTTTCAAAATGGCAGCCTCCATGTTACACGGTAACGATCTTGATCCATCGTCCTCAACTATCTAGATTCTAAGTACCAATTTCAGTGCATTCTAATGGAATATTGAGTATTGAAAATGGGTAGAAAATGTTGTGTTACTGGGTGCAGGTCAAATTATGACTCAACTGACAAGGTTACCGTTTTTAGGCTACCTAAGGATAAAGATGAGAGAGAACGTTGGATGAAAGCGATCCCTCGTGACAATATACCTGATAGTACAAATACAGTTGTTTGCATCAAACATTTTCCAGATGGATTTGAAACTGTTTCTGTCAAAGGAAGCTTAAGACCAAAAAACCCTCCATCGATTTTTTCTAATTTGCCCAAAAGTTTAATTCCAACACCAGTGCCCTTAGCAAGAACAACATGTAGATCTAGTTCTTCAGTCAGATCAGTTGAAAGTGACCAGTTAGAAGAATATTCACAAAAAGATGTTTCTTTTGATTCATTGTGTTCACGTGTAGGAGCTCACAGCTTTGATTTTCCTTTTAACATCAGTGCTTTTAGAAATGAAAATGTGTTGTGTCTTCAGTCAATGGATTATCTGCCTTCGTCCAGTATTCCTCGCTTTTTATTAAAAATCTCTCCTGATCAAAGTTTCGAAGGATTTCATGCAGGTGTCAAAACCTCAATTAAATCATTGTGTAAAAATAAAATTGTGAAACTTAACAGGTGGTCACAACTAGAAGAAGCTTTACGCTTTCTGAACTCTTTAGAATTAGATCAAAAGAAGTCAGTTTTGCTTGAGCAGTGTGTAAGTTTAGGCACAACAAAAGTTGGAACACTAAAATATTCCAGTGAAATTATTGTAAGAGCATTTGAATATCTTGCTACATCTCGTACGTTGTACAATCAACTTCGGAAAGATTTTGGACTTCCAAGTTTAGCAACATTAAATCGTTTGTCATCTAAAGTAAATATTCAAGTGATTATACTTTTATTTCAAACGTTTTTACTGGATTAGATCAAAGACAGAAACAGTTCATTCTCTTGTTAGATGAAGTTTACGTGAAACCTCTTTTGACATATCATGGAGGTATGCTGTTTGGAAAAGCCATCAGTAACCCAGAGCATCTGGCAACAACAGTGTTAGGTTTTATGTTAGTCTCTCCTTTTGGAGGACCTTCATTTCTAGTTAAGATGTTACCAGTTTGGAGACTAGATGCACAATTTATGTTTGAACAGACACAGCTGCTATTAACTCATATTAAAAATGCAGGTGGCTCTACAATATGTATAATATGTGATAATAACAGAATAAACCAAGCCTTTTTCAAAATGTTTCCTTTAACATCACCATGGAAAACAGACGACAATATGTTTTTACTTTATGATTTTATACATATCTTAAAAAATATCAGAAACAATTGGCTCACAGAGAAAACTGGAGAAATCACGTATGACCACAATGGAGATCAACTGACTGCTGAATGGCAGCAAATCCAACAGCTTCAAAAATGTGAAGATGGGGAATTAATAAAAATGTCTAAAGTCACATTCCAAGCGGCAAACCCCAAACCAATAGAGAGACAAAGAGTTGAGACTTGTTTAAAAGTTTTTTGTGGTGAAACAAAAGAAGCATTAATAAATCACCCAGGCATGCAGAAAGAAAATGTTGATGGCACTGTCAAATTTATAGAAAAAGTAATAACATTTTTTAAAATCATGAATGTGAAATCTCTTAATGAAGATGTACGACAAAGAGATCCTCTCCATGCAGCAATCGTGTCCCCTGATGATAGCCAACTACATTTTTTAACAGAATTTGCTAATTTTGCTGCAAGTTTAAAGGGCTCACATGGCAAAAGGGAAAAAAAGCTGACAGCTGACACAGCCACTGCTATCCAGCACACTTGCTTGGGTGTTGTTGAAATGGCAAAATACCTTTTGCAAACAAATAGATATGTACTGCTTGGAAAATTCACAACTGATCCATTGGAAAATTCATTTGGGAAACTTAGGCAAGGTAGTGGTGGCACATATTTTATAAATGCACAGCAAATATTAGAAAAAGTGAACTTAATGAAAACAAAAGTTTTGTTAAGACTTAATTTAGATGTATCTGGTTTACATTCTGAATCGGGTCATACTTGTGAAAAATGTGTATTTCACTGGACTCATGAGCTCTGTGAATTGATTGAATCATTGCCAGAAATGGAGAATTCAGTCAAAACAGAAGTGAAGTGCAGTCTAGTCTACATTGCGGGCTATGTCATAAGAAAAGACAAAAATCTAAAGGAGGATAGCTTTCGTTACTTTGAAAAGTATGGGGGCTTTACATCTTCTTTGAGTAGAGGAGGCCTAGTTCAAGCCGGAGACTCTGCATGTCAGTGGACCATCTTTTGCTACATAGCATTTCAGTCAGTGTGTGACAAAGTATGCAGAAACTCTCTGAGTGAAATATTTATGGACATCTCACAATATTATGATTTTGAGATGAGACAACACAACTGCTTTGTCATGAGCAACATTTTGCTAAACAATTTCTGCAAGATATCAAATCTCATCATCATCATCATTGCCTTTCTCACCCTGGATCAGGGTATAGGCCACCAACAAACACTTTCCATCCCTCTCTATCATGGGCCAGTCTCTTTACATTATTCCAAGTCTTTCCGCTTCGTTGCACATCATTTTCTCTGGCTCTTCTCCACGTTCCGCGCGGCCTTCCTCTTGATCTCTTGCCCTGGGGATTCCAATCCAATACCTTCTTCGTGATGCTGTTTCCTGGCCTCCTGAGAGTGTGGCCGATCCATCTCCATCGCCTCCTACCAATTTCCTCTCTGACTGGGCTCTGTCTTGTTCTTTTCCATACAATTTCATTGCTGACCTTGTCTGTCCATCTGATCTTAAGTAGCTTCCTCAAACATCTGTTGATGAAAACTTGGATTCTCTTTATGCAGGCCTGGGATGCATTCCAAGTCTCACATCCATACAACAGGACTGACTTCACGTTCGAGTTGAATATCCTCAGCTTTGTTTTTAGAGATATATCCTTGGTTCTCCAAATCTTGCTTAAGGACGTGAAAGCTGCCTGTGCCTTTCCAATTCGTGCTTTGACTTCTGCCTCTGTTCCTCCCTTATTGTCAATGATACTACCAAGATAGCAGAAGGACTCTACATCTTCCAGTGGTTGATCTCCTACTCTGACTTGTGCGCTTGGGGGTGCAACAATTTTTAGGACCTTCGACTTCGCAGGATGTATCCTCAATCCAATAGATTCTGAAATTTTGTTTAGAGCTGTAGTCTTTGCTTGCATCTGGTCGTGTGTGTGCGACAATAGTGCCAAGTCATCTGCAAAATCTAGATCGTCCAGCTGTGTCCATGGGGTCCATTGTATGCCATTTCTTCCTCCACCGGTGGTTTCTTTCATAAGCCAATCAATCACCAGGACAAACAGAAATGGGGACAGCAAACAACCCTGCCTAACACCAGTCTTGATATCAAAGCTGTCAGTAAAGATATCAAATCTACCATCTGAGAAAGAACCTAAACAAAAAGTCCTAAAGCTGTCTTAATAAACGATGTAAGTTAAACCTTTTTCATATAAATAGGCCCGATTGGGTTTTTTTCTCATGAATTAAGATATATATATATTTTATGTATATGTCTGTATTATATGCATGTGTTTTATCTATATATTATATTAGTGTGTATGTATAAATTTATGTATCTCATATGTATTTCATATATATTATGTGAATGTATGTTTGTATATAATATATGTGTGTACATGTAAGTATATCCATATATAACATGTATGTGTGTATATGTATGTATAACTATGTCTGTATGTATTTGTGTATGGATATATCTGTGCATGTTATGTATATTATACATGTATATATAGTAATGTATGTTGATGAATGCATACGTGTCTATATTTGTATTAGGTGTGTGTGCTTAAATATAGGTGTGTGTATATTTATTTCACGCATACTTGCAATGTTTCGACTCTTATAAATCATTGCATGCTTGCATTATGATAGTGAATGAATGAAGTTTTTTTTAATACATATTTTTTGAGCGCATAGAGCATGGATTAAGTTTTTCCATGGATATGCGCTATGAAATGCTATCTATTATATTCTTCTTCTTCTTCTTCTTATTATTATTATTATTATTATTATTATATTATTATTATTATTATTAATATTATTTATTATTATTATTATTTTGTTTTTTTTAATTATTATTATTATCATCATCAAATTCATTCCAAATTTCAAACCTTTTTATAATATTAAATTTGAATGGTTTTCTATATTGAGAGGTGAATCTCTTTTTTTTTTTTTTATCTTACCTAGAACGGGAAATGAGAATAGAACTAGATCTATATATAGATCGAATTTATGATTACAAAAATATAGGCCTAATAGTAGGCTAATTATACCAAGCAAGATAATTGTACTACTTGTAGTCATCCCTAACACACTCCTCCTAACTTTCCCTTTCGGTGATCGCTCTGCCGTTTAACTCATTGTCTCGCGTACTATGGCCTCGTTCGGTCTCGCCTCCACATTTCAGACACGGGTCACGCTGAGGAGGCCGGTAAATTCTAGTAAGCCATGCTTCAGTTACAATACATGTCAAATCAAATCTGTATTTTAACACAGAGTTGGATATCATAGAAATTTACCTTGCAGCATTTGTGTAGCACAAATCACATCATTAAAACCCTCTAGGTCCTTCGCACTTGTAGGCACAGCTTTGGCTAACACTGTCCTCTGTAACAAATCCAAAAGCCCTGCTGCTATCTCTTGTCCTAGTAAGGACATCAGTGTTCCTTCTGTTGGAGCTGTACTTGCATTTGAAGCATTTGTTGTACATGAACCTGAATGGTTTTGCCATCCAAACTCTGTGTTGAGTAACATTGATTGAAGTTCTTCTAAAACATCCAATAAGCTGGCAAATACACGGGTGTACAGCTTTTCTTCTGGAAGATCTTTCTGGCTGTCTTTTGTCTTACTTGACTTTGAGGTATCTGCGTCATCCTGTTCTGGGCAACTAATCACTAAAGTTTTGGTCAGGCCTGATGTTTTAACATCAATACTACAGTTTACATTTTCAGTTACCATAGGCACCACATATTTCTGAAGTCGTTCAGAAAAAGTCTTCATTCTACTAAAGAGAAGGTTTGTCATAAAAAGTCCTTCCACTGTCTCTCGTAGGTCTCCACTTATCACAGTAATTGATAACTCCTGAGGCATTTTCACACAGTCTCCAGCAGAGGCTGATTTTTTGTCTTCTTGAACATTCCATTTTACTGTGTCTTTCCACATGTCAGACAGTGTACACTCAAGCTTTCCTTTCTGCACCTGTGGGAAATGAGCACAGGTATAAAAAATTGCATATTTCTCCCAACATCAAAAGCCAGATGACTACGTGATGATGAAAGGTTTAACCCATGATGTACTGACGAGCTAAACTTTAGATATGAAATTCAAACATGACAAAAATGATGTTCAAGTGTGATTTTAACCCTCGCAACACGCGAGACACGGAGGCCATTATTTTGTCCGACACGCTTAACCGCGGGTCCTGCGGGAGGCCACATTTTTGTATAGCAACGGTGCGCCTCGCGCTTTGGTTATTCGGTTGCCAAGGCTGTCGTTGTTTTTTCACGTTTTTTTTTCCACACAATTTTCGCGTGTTTATCCATCCTGTCACCCCTACTATATCTTACAAAATGGTATCGTCTGATTACGTTTATTACAATGCAACTATTCGTCATACTCGTGTAATAGTAATGACGGTCTGAAGTTCGAACTGGGGAAAATCTTGGGGAAACTTTTACTTTGATGTTGGTTGTCGTCTACATGTGAAATGAGAAGAAAGGGGCCATGTGCGTATTTGAGACGCCGTTCTACGTCTGTAATTATGAATTCCGATGTAATGTTAGGGCATGCTGCATAAGGGCGTCTGTCAGTAGGTTTTTCATCAGGGAAAACTGGGAGAAAATGACCGACTTTGTTGTTGGTCGTTTTCTTTATTTGATGTGGTAATTAGAGCGATACTGTGTTCCTTTGATTAAACCGCTTTTCAGTACATGTATGTGCTCCACGACCTGGAACTGGAAATCAAATCTCTCGCTAAAACTAACATTATAGTAAGTGAACGCTTTACATAGCAGAGGAGGGAGAAGGCAATGCCATGATACATGTGGTTAGTAAATTAAGCGAATGGCTTAAAAAATAAATTGTTCACCTGAATGGCCTGACATAGGGACAGAAAAAGCGCAGAGGTCTTGGGAAAATGATAAAACATGTGCTAAACGGCATGTAAATGCAGAAAATTCTTGATTTGGGGCCTTCCATTTCACTATAAAACTTACTGCATATCATCACAAGTACTTTATCCAAATATCATAGGGATCCCTTACGATTTATCCACCACTATTGTTGTTATTGCGTCCTGAAGTATACGCGATACAGGTGTTCACAAGGACCCGATTGACCCGACCGCCGAGGTTATCGGCAACACGCGAACGATCGGCTAACTGGCCGCTGGCTATCCCCGCACGGGGCATTACGTGGACGAGTTCACTCAACGCGGGACGAGGGTTAAAATTTGAATTTAAAAAAAAAAAAAAAAAGCTACCTTGTCTATTCATCTATTCAGAGAGAAACATGACAGGGTTGGGAAGAGCAGGGGAATGGGATGAAGATCTGACATTCATGAAAGAATTTATTACTTGCAGTTGACATAACTCTCAGTTATGTTTTACTTATGAATTCTTAGCTCTGAACTGGATAATCTCCACCAGAGATGCAAATAGTGATCAATTTCTTAAAGGCTTCACCTCAGTCCTCTAGCTGCTGTTTATTTGGAAATGCAACAATTTATCCCTACTATCCCTTACTATTAAAAGTTTGCCAAATTTCATAGGACTAATGGCTGACACCGGCGGACCATTATCTTCTGACTGGGAAAAATAATTGATAATATATGTAAGCATAGTGCATTCATAACTCTTACATCTATATGAAGAAATGGCACACATATGTCACAGTAGTGAAATGGATACTGCTGCTGAAATTTTCCATGGTATGTCAGTGGTGGTAAGAAAGTGGTACTACCTGTTCCTTAATTGTCATCAGTACAAAATGAAATTTAATACAATGTATGCTTGTTAATGTGTACACTACTTACAATTAGCTCTGTTTTCATTGCCTTCAAGATGGTGATTTTATCATCTTGATCAGACAAAGGATGCTGGAAAAGTTCATCCAACTTGAACAATGCCTTTGCTGCTTCACTAAATTTTTTATCATGCACTGCCTGTGCTGATTCCTGTTATAAATAATAAAAGAAAACATTTTAGAGACGAAATGACAGATTCATGTTTCAGTAGTCTGATGTGACTTTTACTCAAGCAAGTTAATCCACCCTTACTTAGAGCACCTCCCACCTCCCCAACTTCAGTTTTTCTGGAACGGCATAGAACATCCCTGTTAGTTTTAGACTAGCCAACAAATCTCAAACTGTTTAATTTGTAAACAATTTGATATCTTTATTCAAATTGAAGGTATGAAGGTAATAAGTCACACAGATTTAGACTGCAGGTTGTACTATATGATGAAAGAAAAAAAAATTCAAATGCAGAAAGAAGAGAAAAATGCAACTCGCTGTAAGTTGAGGTAGTCTCAAATACTCAGTTCTCATCTGATTCACTTCTTCAATGTCAGAAAACCACTACCTCCTATGTGCAGTGTACTTGCACATTTTGTTATTGTCATGAAACACAAATAGAAACCTACAACAGAAAAGCTTTAGTTATTAGTTCCCTGGCACATTAAGAACGACACACACATTCCAGCCATGGCTAGTGTGACAATAATACTTATGGCAGTAGTTAATGGTTAAACATACCTGGATTTACAACAATGAACACAGCAAACCTAAAAGTGTCACATCATTGTGCAAAGATGTTGATGTTTCACACAAAAACAGTTTACAAAACTATTAAATTTTATCATTGAAGATAACTAATTGGCAAAAAAGGTGGTGATTGGTTAAGCACCTTTAATTAAATCAAAAACATAAAATTTGTTTACACATTTCAACTATAAAACTTAATTCCCAGACCATATCCAATGAATCATGCCTATACGCTGAAACATCTGTTTTATTGCGCACTTGTTAACTTACCTCAAGCAAATCATAAATATTTGCAAGATAATTCAAACCCGAGATGATAAGTTTGGCCTCGGTGAGCTCTTGGTTGAGATTTTGAAATTCTCCAGTGGACAGCGCGAGTTGGCCTTTGATCTATTGGTAAGAAAAGCAACAAATAATGAAAAATTTCAATTTACACTTCGTAAATTGATTACTGTTAACCCTCACAATGCGCGGGGGGGCAATGTCGGTATGGTCTTGCAAGTGTTCACACCGCACGGACGGCAAAAAGTCAGCAAGGTCAAGCTGACCGTGCCACGCGCAAGCCGTATTTTCACGCGTTGGGTCACTGACCTTTTAGAGACTTAAACTCCGTCTTATTGTTCACTGTGTCTCTTCTAAATCAAAGGCCTTGTGACATGGACGTGTTAACCAGTGAACCACTGGTCGGAATCACAAAAACTTAGCTTTCAAAGGCTCTCCCCACACTTTCAAAAGATGTAACCTCCACATGCGAACTGTTGCTCAACAAATTTGCAATATTTTCTCATTTTCTCACAAGCTGACCACCATCTGGAGTTGTCTGTATCTAAGAACCAACCAGAAACAAGCTCTGAAATAAGTTTGGAATCATAAGTCAGATCATTGGTTAGAGACTGACAGACTACGGTTTTGCTGGTTAATTCATTATCAAGCATGATAAGGCATAGCAGCGAATGTTTTCATACCGATCAATAAAACCCGAACCACGTGGACAGCGTATGTGGTCATCGTTTAGCGGCATGGGTCAGTGACCCCAGATAAAATTCTCCGTGAGTAAGGTCACTGACCGGGCAGCGGGCTTTACGGGTAGCGCGCAGGGTGAGCGTTAACAGTTTACAACATTTATTTCATACCTTATCTATACTGAATCATACACATACACACCCACCCAAACACTTAAATAAATTCATTCAATAAATGATGTCTGAAAGCCATAAAATTTTTTTACCTCTCTCAAAGACTTGAGGTAGAGAATTCCAAATCTGAGACCCATGAAATAAAAAGGATTTTGCACCCATGGTCTTCAAGGACATTGCTGGAATTTTGATTCAATGTCTATTGATGACATTTTGCTCTTACCTCAGAATTGATCTTATTCTCTAAAGCTGATATCTCATCTTGAACAGCATAGACTTTCTGTCCTAGACTCTCTGTCACACTAAGGTTTGGTCGAAAATTCACATATTTACTCTCAGCCAACTGATGTACTTCTACCTCCATCTCACTGAGTTTGCGAGTAAGAACATCCAACTTTTCGTGGATGGCCTTCTGTTCAAGTTGGCCTGCATGGACAAAAGAAAAACAATCTAAAAATCAAAATGGATCAGTGCCTTTAATTCACATCCCTAACAATGTATGGTGAAGAAGTCACAAGTTGCCACACAATATTAAATCAATCAGGAAACAACTGTCTGTTTAGCCTAGGGGTATATTCTGTAGCAATTGTGACTTCTTAATTTTTTAGAATTATAAATTTATATAAAACAACAACAACATGTATGAGGAAGAAATTCATATTTCTACTATAATTTATTGTACAGTTTCCTAGCTAAATGCTGCTGATGTAGAATGCTATAAAAAATCTACAACTTTTCTTTTCTTTTTTTTTTCGATGTTTATTCTATCTAGTTCAATTTACTCAGTCTGCCCTCCACCCCCTCCATGTACTTCTCTCTCTCGCTTTCCAAATACAGTCTCCCAGGTACATTAGTGTGACAGCTACGCACACATTCCGTATTACTATTAGGCAAAAAAGCACCCAAGTGAACACTCTTGAAAGGTAATTGTTCATAAAAACCCAAAAAGCCACAAAAAGGACATCAAGCAAGGACAAAATGAATCTAAAATGACTTTTTCTTTTAGAAACAGATGCCTTAATAACATCAGTTAAATTAGTAATTATCAATGCTTGTGTTATGATCAGTGTATCTATCATCACCTGTAAAAGTTTTGAAACTTATAGTTAAATAAATAATGTTTACTACTTAGTCAGTAAGTGGTGCCAAGCACTGGCGTTGGCAAGTCATGGAATTAAATATTGATGAGACAAAAAAAGCTTTGCCAAAATTACCTTGACACAATGCCAAGTTTATATAATATAGAGAGCTGACAATTGACTCACATTCTTCTGTCACTCACTAGCAAAAATGTAAAGATTACAGAATGCATCGCAAGCCGGTACAGCCAGACTAAAATTTTTAACATACACTGCAGTTCATCACCGAGCCAAGCATTAACTAATATTAAAATATCCCTAAAGAGAACTAACCAACAAGGGGGGGGGGGGGGGGGGGGGGGCTCCTGCAACCCCTACCCACTCCTAAAGTCCTGACCTTATGGGTTTCTGTAGGCCCCCAAAGTTTGGCAAACTTCATCATTGCACAAAAATCTGGCCATGAGACGCATTTGAAAGTCCTCCCCCAAAAAACATGTAGGCTGCACAGCTCTGTAAGGTTTCTTCGCGCCCATTCTTACAGCTGAAAATTGGAACATTGACTGTGGCTAAGCACAGCAATATCGGTACAAGTAAAGGTGCAGTTTACCTCTGCCAAATTGCTTCAAATGGGCATTTTCATTGTAAACTTAATATTGATTACTAATCATGATTTTAACAAAGGGATCGGCGTGTATTTAGTAATCAAAGTAACCGACACTAAGAAATCAATGCCTAACACTTTTTGGGCTAAACTGCACTTTCACCACAATATCAATTGTCATGAGCACAATTTTTCTCCTTTCGGTTTGCCTAGAAAACAAAAAAATTCATGATATTATTATTATATTTATTGGCATTCAAAGCCTTTATATCTTCAAAATGAATTGACAATAATATAAACAGACAATGTCTGCATGTTGCAGGCCACCAAGTCGCATCTTACATCTATTATATCTAGGCCTACAACTAACACCAATCAACTAGCCTAATAAAGTAATATGATTTCACGTACTCGAGCGCCAAAGACCAGAAACTAACTAAAAGAGATAATACGTAGCTACCCCGGGGGCTTTCCCTGATATGTCAATCTTCTTCTTCTTCTTCTTCTTCTTTCATAGTTGGCACGTCTAGAAGACGATTCCCCCAACTGCACTACTATATGCGACTCAACGTCGCTCCTCTGAGGCTAAAAGCAGGGTAAAACCTTCATAGATGTTAAGACCATTTAAAAATATCTTAGTTGTGTAAAATCTTTTGTATATAATAACTCTGGTATAAATATCTCTTGGTTTCCAGATTGTGCACAGAAATACAACCCGCACTTTAGTTACAATGGTAGCTGCAACGGATAATTATGTTCTTTAATTCATTGTCGAAAGTCGTTGCAGACGGTAGTGTTTGGACTTCTGCCGGGAGGTTGTTCGACATCCTGATGACACTAGGGTAAAAAGAATAAAGATGGCTGTTAACCCGTGAGCTTGGGATGTTATATTTTATATTATTCCTTCTGTTGCCTCTGGTATTAATGGTGAGGTGGTTCAGTGGGATATCGATATTTCCATCTGACTACTGCCCAGACGAACATCGGCCTACGGCCTCGATGATACAAACTGACTAGACCCTCACGTCGTTACTTATCAATCTGACAAAGTGGCGCTCGAGTAAGGTACTCCTCCCGATTTCACTTTCAGACACAATGGTAAGTCCCGATCTTCATCTAGATTTCTAGATCTAGATCAAAGAGTGTGACTTGATGATTACCCGCATGCTCAAGGACTTTAGCCACAAAGGATGTCGCCATGCCGCAGCATTAATTTATGGTCTTCTGTATTAATGGGGAATAATGATCGCTGATACTTCGCAAATCTCAAACGGCTCACACTTCGCTCGCATCGCCATCATTCTTCGGAGCTTCACTACGTTGCGCTTAAAAGGGACCTCTACCTAACTTCAAACCAAAAAGATCATTATTACGTATTGCCAGGGACATAGGCAGTACAGTATGTTAAATTTTATGCCAATGTCAAGTCAATTTGCGGGCCCCTTCATGTAGCAAACATAACAACTATATGACCATAAGCTATTTCTTGTATTCAGGAGAGTTAATGGATTATGGTTAAACTGGCCAGGCCTATTTTGTGTATGAAATTTATTGAAACTTAATTTGAGCAATCTGTGATAATAATAATAACTAGAAAATTACTATGAGACAAATCGGAGACGGTCTTAAAGAAGTCTATGCAAGGATAGGTCAGAATCTTTAATTTCCATAATACATGTACTTTCATAAAATATTGACATTTATATTACATGGATAGCAACGACATACCAGCATGGAAATAACTGCAGTGAATAGCATTTTTTTAGTACTAGTAGTCAGTGTCGCAATGTCAAAATAACTAGGAGCGGTGACTTGCATTTAAATCTAAGACAGACATAGATAGATAGAGATAGATAGATAGATAGATAAATAGATAGATATATATAGATACATACGTACATACATAGACAGACAGACAGACTTTCTGACAGATAGATAGATAGACAAACAGACAGACAGGTAGGTAGGTAGATAAATAACCATGCAGACAGTCAGATAGATAGATCACACACAGACAGGCAGACAGACAGACAAACTGACAGATAGACAGACAGACAGACAGACAGACAGAGAGATAGAGAGACAGACAGAGAGATAGAGAGATAGATAGATAGATAGATAGATAGATAGATAGATAGATAGATAGATAGATAGATAGATAGATAGATAGATAGATAGATAGATAGATAGATAGATAGATAGATAGATAGATAGATCGATAGATATATAGATAGATATGTTGGGTGAACTACGAGTGGCTAATGTGGTTACTGCGTGGGTTTAATAGTAACTCCCTTAAGGATACACAGGATTAACAAACACAGGGTTCTGCTGGCAATCTTATTTATTCAAAAGCCTAACAAAGGTATCACTACCAAACAAAAAGGCATAGGAGAACCCTACCAAGCAAAAAAAGCCCAACCAGCCATAAGCTGGAACAAGAGAAAAAGACAAAAATATGATTAGGATATAATGACAACATTAATCAGGCAATCAATGGTGGACATACATAGTAATAGTATTAAGTATTAAATCAAACAACAACAACATAATATAGAATTTAAGCAATAACCAACTGGATATGTATGCATGGAATAAAATAGCGCTAAGGTTAATGAATAACAACTACAAGTGGCTATATCATATACACAAGGAGTTTCCTAGTACACTGGCAACATAAACTAATTAATGTACTAATCAAAGTATGAAGGACATAACAAATGAAGGGGCAAGAACACAATAGTTTCGCTCCACTGAGCCGGTGTACAGCACATCCAGAGTGGCCATTCCATTTAATAACGCAGTGGCCAACATGGCCCACTGACCGTCCATAACACAGACGCTGCATCCCAATGCAGGCCATCCTCATAGGCCCACTCCCATTATTAGTACTAACCCGCCCCAGGGCTATTGTATTGGTTACTTCCCTTCCCAATCGATACTGAAGGGTCATGCCCTTTGACCTTAGCCGCGGAGCTATGCCGCCAGGCTAACAACAACATGCGCATGACACACCACTGCACTATTCATAAAGTAGTGTGTACATTCCTTAAAATGAAACTGTCCCTCACACACTTACGAAACTCATAGAAGCATAATACATCTGGATAACTATAATACATGCGCATGATATATACATATATATGTCGGCGAGACTCATTGCAACATGTGTAAACTCACTGAAACATTGTTCATCCACCGCCGCACATAGAACAATCCTGGGGCTCACCCATGTGAGGCCCAACTAATATTATACATCTCCAATACATGTAATTAATTACACATCTTAAACACTAAACACGCAATCACAATCACACTGCTCTCTATAGCATAGTGGAACTGGCAAGGTACACAAATACCCGTAATACAATCAAGTGTATAGTGCCGCTCGCTATAACATAAGCCATCCACATTAACATGTCAGGAAATCCTCACTGCCTACCACAACAAGGCAATGCTACACATACACTATATGCACACAAGCAAATCGTGATAGCTTGGTTAGCGAGCCATCATTATCATCTAGCACCGCAAACGTTAACTTTGACAATAAAGTCACAATATCAAGACACTGCACTGCACCGCGCATCTTACACGTCTAATGACAATGGCAATTACCGTTGAGCCGGACTCATAATAGTCTCTGTAGATCAGCATTCTCTACGCGGCATCCCCGAAAAGGGGGGGGGGGGTGCGCAAATTAAAGTCACTTCTAATATAATAGTCTCCAACTTACCCAAAGTCTCTCTGCTACTGGTGCAACTGGACTAGGCCATGTTTTGGGCGAGGCGCGCCACGGCAGGCCGCCGCCGGTCTATTGTACTGCAAGGTCCACTTGTGCTTCCTATTGTTGCGGCGTCTTTGATGGAGTCTACTGACCACTCGAACTGGCATCATCTTTATGAGCCAGCGCGGACGCCCGAGAGGGCTATCACGTAGTCCAGTGTTGGACAAGTGAAAGGCTCGGACATTGAGTCCAGCCGAACAACATAACCGGTTAGGGTCCTAACACAATCGAATTTACAGTACGGTTAAAAGGGTGCACACAAAAGTCAATTAGGTATCCCAGTAAACTGCAGAAATTACTCTAACGTCCCCTCCAGCAATAATTGAATAAATTTGACCCAGGTTGGATTTATCGGGGATAACATGCGTCTAACTCGTGGTTTACTTTAAATCCGAGATCCTCTTATTAATTATTTCAATAGGACATGTGCATCAAAGTACAACGAAATTAGTACCATTATAAAGTAGAAACTGGCTGCTAAAATTCTAACTGACTACTTATACCAGAAACCCGGTAATAGTTTTAATATAAATTTTCAAAGTGTCAGGACTAACAACATTGGACAAATTTGTGCGGGATACTTTCTTCCATTAATACGACGTATCTCCATTGATAACAAACGTTATCATGAGTACCTATTTTGTACCGATAGGGTATTGCCTACTCTCAACAATGAATTCGGGTTCCCGTCTTTCTGTCGGTGGATAACAACGAAGGAGCGAGTTGTAAGAAACTTAAAGCCATGATATAAGAGTTGGAAGCCCGGTGGTCAACATTTCCAACTGATCAATCAAAATGCGCGCTTTTCACCGTGATGTGATTAACGGGTCCCGCGCTAGTATTACAAGGGAAACAATCCAATTAATGGTACTCGGCCAAGTGTCCCTAAACTACTATGAGTGGCCGTCCCTTACTCACGCACTAGCGTTACCATGAAAGCACATATTAAAAATAGAAAATCGTTCATCCTCTCACAGATAGATAGATAGATAGATAGATAGATAGATAGATAGATAGATAGATAGATAGATAGATAGATAGATAGATAGATAGATAGATAGATAGATAGATAGATAGATAGATAGATAGATAGATAGATAGATAGATAGATAGATAGATAGGAATCACCCTGCATTTGCATGGAATCCCCGGACTACACTGTCGAGAAGGAGCTTTGTCAAAAGACACGAGGGACGCCAAGCTCATCACTCTATGTAAGAACACGCGATTGCAACGACTGCATCGTCGGCAATTGCGACTTCCTACCGGTCATCTTGACCAGCTGCAGAAACTACAAGCGAGCATCTACTAAAAGTCACAGTCAGACTCTGCAGCCAAAAAGTCAGCCATACTATAGACCTTTTCAATGCAAACAAAATTACAAAGCCTACGTAAATTTTGTTTCCACACGGAACTGGAGAGGACTGTGCAGTTCAACAGCAGCTCCTTCGAACCCTTGGGCACTTGCAGCGGCGGAACGGGGCTACACTCTTTTTGGTCTTTTCCGTTGCCTCACTCCTGATGCACGCATTTTGGCAAGCATAATAAATCAGATCAGATAGCAGGCTTTCCAGTCCCGATCTCAAAACACTCAGAATTAAGACAATTACAAACGTAAGCGAAGCTCTCCCCAGAGACAAGCTGTATGTTAACGACGCTGCGGTTGTGACCCAGCCAAACAAGGATTAAGCCCAGCCATTGACGGGTGGCCTCTTCCACTCCTGCAAAAGGCTTTGCACCAACGAACATCGGAAGCCCTCCTTTTTTTGTGTAGAACTGGCATAATATGGGGAAAAAACAACAAACAACTCTCCCCCAATAGGTGCGACAAAAGGATGGCACGTGAAAGCTTTTGGCTTTGATGCTGAGTCTTTGGGAGGGCCTTGTAGATGGCCAGATGATGTGGAGATGCACACTGTATCAACATCCCAAGACATGGGAAGAGGAGCTGGTGAACGCAGCGGCCTACAGAAAAAAAAAAAAAGTGAGCCACAACAGACCCGAGATTGAGACCACCCATAGACGGGACCAATGTAGAAGAGGTTTTCACTCCCTCACTGGCCTGTCCCGCCACAAGCGGCGCTGCTCCAACAGAGCTGACAGCCAGGACAACTGGGACCAACGGTAGCCCCAATCACCCTCAATCTATTCTAGCCTCTATTGTATTGATATTATAATACTGTATGATTGTATCATGGTACTGGTAGTCAAGGTGACTACCAAACCCTTCTACAGTCCACCGGCTTGCTTTAATTACGTTTCAAAATTCGTTTTGATTCCCATCTACATTATTCTATGTTCATAATTAATTAAGCTTAAAGAACTACTGAATGAAAAAGAACGAAAGGAAACTTAGCTTCTATCATATTGATATTACAATACTGTATGATTGTATCATGGTACTGGTAGTCAAGGTGACTACCAAACCCTTCCACAGTCCACCGGCTAACGGCCAATGCTAATTATTGTGATATAATAATTATACATGAATATTTTCATATCGACAAGAATGCACAGAAAAAAAAAATTCAACACCAGCCGTACATCAGCATACATTTTAAAAGGAATTGCAATTTTTTAGATAACAATTCTCCATCCCACCCCACCTCCAAAATTAATTCAAAATATGTTTAAAAATCCAGACCATGTTAAAATTCATGGTTTTCCAAAAAGAAGAGTGCATTATAGCCCACTTCCTTCTGGTGGGCAACATTGCCTCAGAAATTCACAATGCTGTCGAAGACGACCTTAGGCATTGCTGCAGCCGGTGCTGGTATCTGTTTCATTGGTTATTGTTTTTACTTTGACAGGAAACGGCGAAATGATCCTAATTTTAAGGCAAAATTAAAGGAAAGTAAGTAAAATCATTTATTGTTTTAAACCAGATCTAGATCTAGATCTAGTAGAGTCTAGATCCAGAACTTGATCCATGCAACATCGCTATAAATTAGTAGGCCTAGAGAAAGGCTAGATTTAGATCTAGAGTCTAGATGTATATGAATGACTGAACATGACTTTAAGGACTGCTTTCCAAATCCAATTGCTGGTGAAGCACCGAATGAATTTTAACATTGTTGGATCTATCCATCTGTGACTGTACACGAATATTACTATTATTAGCCATGAAACATGGAACCAGATTTAAATCTCGCACTGATGAGTCAAGCAGCACTGAGAACAAATCAAATTATGAACTCTAGCTCAGTATCAGCTGATAATGTTGGCGGTTAAACCTGGGCAGCATCTGCTGATAATGTTGCCGGCCCAGGCTGTATCTGCTGATGGTGTTGGCGGCCCAGGCAGTAGGCCTATCTGCCAATAATGTTGGTGGATAAACCTGGGCAGTATCTGCCAATCGGCGGATAAACCTGGGCAGTATCTGCTGATAATGTTGGCGGATAAGGCCAGGGAGGACATACAGGCCTACTGAAATAGGGGCTCTAGAAGTGAAATGCGGTCCCTGCGTCTGGGCGGATTCGAATAGGCCTACTGTATTCCGAATCGATAAGCAGCGGTGAATACACTGAGGGAGGAGTACCTTAAGCTACTCGAGCGCCACTTTGTCAGATTGTCAGATTGATAAGTAACGACGTGAGGGTCTAGTCAGTTTGTATCATCGAGGCCGTAGGCCGATGTTCGTCTGGGCAGTAGTCAGATTGACATATCAGGGAAAGCCCCCGGGGTAGCTATGTATCATCTCTTTTAGCATCTGGTCTTTGGCGCTCGAGTACGGAACTCCTTCCTCGATACGCGGAATCGATTCCGGCCACACGCAGGTAAAATGGCGAACGAGGCGACGGGACCGCATTTATCTGCTAGTACCGAAATAGGGGTAACGGTAACATGATGAAATGTCCTTTGCACAGGGTTCCTGCGCACCCCTGGAATTAAAAAATTTTAGTAAAAGTCCTGGAAAATCCCTGGAATTCTGTTGGGGTTTAAGTAGCCTTGAAAATTCCTTTAAAGTAGAGCTTCGATGAAAAAAATTGAGATGCAAAACTTCCAATCAATCGCGCACTCGATAATTGGTACTTTGATACACAATGACCGGTAACGCTTATTGCGTGATAGTAGCCAAGCCCAGCGAAGTAGTACTAATGGGGGATACGGGCAGAACTACAGGTTTGACCATTTGTGCGTGACTTCTCTTGAAACAAAGACTGGTGCGTTACGCAGCGTCTTTCCACGTGTGGATTTTGAGATAGTTGAATGCATAGGCCTACCTGATAACTACCGTTTTTATTCGTGTGTAATGTGAGACATTAACGGTACCGGTACCAAAATAATGAAGCCAGTTTGGTTTTTGGGAGTTGGGTGGGGCATTAGGCCTATAGGACCAGTGTAAGATTTCACAAATAAATATGCTAGCATTGCCGATCTCTGCAGCTCAGGCGCGGTCATCGCCACGTGTCAAGTGAAGATAGATCTAGTGTGGTGTTACGACGATCGATGCGATTTAAAAAAAAATAATTATTTGTCGCTCTTTTTCATTCTTATTTGTGATTCCCTAACCAGTTTGCCAACTTGTACCACTGATTTTGCTCGGGTCGGACATTATGTGAGTGTAGGCCTATTGTGTGTGTGTGTGAGTGTATGTATGTGTGTGTGCATGCGAATGGTAGGGAGAAATGGTGGGCACCGGCAAAGATGTCAAACTGCTCACTCGGTCAGTGAACCTCCATTTAAAATGTTGCGCCATGCTAAACTGGGCTTGGCTGATACGAGTGTCGCTAACGCTAGTAGGAAAGCGAAGAATGGACGGACTCAGGCATCTATGGGAAGCGCTAGCGCCGGTGTGAAAAACTTTTTGTTGCAACTGACGGCCAGTATCTAGTATTAATCAATCAGGATCAACCTGATTCTTCATCTAGATCTAGATCTAGTTGTTTTTGGGGGCAATTGTGAAACAAAGACTGGTGTCTTAGACTCCTTTCACACGGCACGGGTCTGCCCGCACATTTGCATGGGGCCCACCCGTACCCGCATCCTTTCACATGGCGCGGGTGAAAATCGCACCCGCACTTAGATCTCTCGCCCGTGCAGATGCGGGGCTCTCTTGTAGAAGAGGGACAGCAGAGAATACATCTGACGTGATACTGCGTGTCGTAAGAGGCGACTAAAGGTGCAAAGGTCCTGGTCTCCCGAGAAGAGCCAGTTGGCGGTGGGCCAACTACCCACCCTGTAAAAATAAACCAGTTACAGAAACACAAGCAAATACTTCAAATCAGTCTTTTATCTTGGGAGAAGGGGGAGCATCTGCACCTGTAGATTCAATGAAGGACAATGGACAAAGCCGAAAGGACGCCACTGGCCCGACTGCTCCTTCATCAAGCAAGTCACTCCGGATTGCGTCGTGGAATGTCCGCTCCATGTATGAAGCAGGAAAGAGTGCCCAGGTTACAATGGAGATGAGGCGATACAGACTGCACATACTTGGAGTTAGCGAGACCCGCTGGATACAGTCCGGACTGAAACAACTTAATACTGGGGAAAAGATTTTGTATTCTGGAAGGGAGGACAAAAAGCATACAGAAGGAGTAGCGATCATCTTGAGCAAGCACGCCCAGAGGTCACTGAGGGGATGGGAACCCTACGGAAGGAGAATTATATTGGCATCATTTACTACTAAGAACAAGAACATCAACATGAACATTGTGCAGATATACGCCCCAACAAATGAAGCAACCGATGAGGACAAGGACGACTTCTACAACCAGCTTCAGGAAATAGTTGACACATTGCCAAGAAAAGATGTGAACATTATAATGGGAGACGCCAATGCCAAGATAGGACAGGACAATACAGGGTATGAGGACATTATGGGGTGCAATGGTTTAGGACAAATGAATGAGAATGGGGAGCGGTTTGCAAGTTTCTGCGCATTTAACAGCTATGTGATTGGAGGTTCAGTATTCCCACACAAGAGGATCCATAAGGCCACTTGGATTTCACCGGATGGAGTAACTGAAAATCAGATTGACCACTTTTGCATCACCCGACGATTCAGACGCTCACTAGAGGATGTCATAGTACAGAGAGGAGCAGATGTTGGATCTGACCATCACATGCTGCTGGCAAGACTCAAACTCCGCCTCAAGAAACAAGGTACCAGAGCAGGAACAAAGAGGAGAAAGTTTCAAGTGAGCCTTGTGGATGGAGACAAGAAGGAAGAGTTCCAGCTGACACTGAGGAATAGATTCAAACCCCTTGTTGACCTCGAAGAGACAGTAGATTTGGAGACTCACTGGGCTATGGTAAAAGGAGTATTTACATCGACATGTCAGGATGTTATTGGGGAAAAGAAAGTGGAACACAAGGAATGGATCAGTCAAAAATCACTGGACTTGATAAGGATAAGAAGAGACCTAAAAGAACGGGTAAATGCAAGTCGTACAAGAAGCTCAAGAGTTGGTAACCAGGAAGAGTACCGAGCATCAGCTAAAGAGGTCAAAAAATCAATTAAAAAAGACAAAGAGGAGTTCATAGGAATGTTAGCAGAGAAAGCAGAGAAGGCAGCAACAGGAGGACACATGAGGATCCTCTACCAGACTACAAAGACTCTTGCTGGAAAATATGGAAAACCTGAAGTTCCTGTCAAGGATTACAACAGGAAGGCTATTTTTGGAAAGGAAGCTCAGGCAAAAAGATGGATAGAACATTTTAACAGCCTCTTGAACAGACCTCCACCAAGCAACCCACCCGACATTCTACCCGCAAGAAATGATTTACCGATCAGTTGCGACCCTCCGACTAAAGCAGAGATTAATGATGCCATAAAGCAGTTAAATCGAGGCAAGGCAGCTGGACCAGACCAGATCCCACCAGAGGCGCTGAAGGCAGATGCTGCTGGGGCTGCAGAGGGTCTGCACTCACTATTCTCGAGGATTTGGATCGGAGGCAAGTTTCCAAAGGACTGGAAGGAAGGACACCTCGTGAAGCTCCCAAAAAAAGGAGACTTCAGCAATTGTAGTAACTACAGAGGAATCACACTTCTCTCCATCCCAGGAAAGGTTTTCAATCGGATTATTCTCAAGCGAATACAGAATGCAACAGACCAAAAACTTCACGAGGAGCAAGCTGGTTTCAGGAGTAATCGATCAACCACCGACCAGATCGCCACGCTGAGAATCATAGTAGAGCAGTCGCTAGAGTGGAACTCCCAACTGATAGTGAACTTCCTTGACTACGAGAAGGCCTTTGATAGCATCGATAGAGAAACTGTGGAGAATATTGAGACATTATGGAATCCCAGAGAAGATGGTGAATCTTATCAAGAGCATGTACGAGGGGACAAGTTGCAGAGTCGTACATGATGGTGAGCTTACTGACAGCTTTGATATCAAGACTGGTGTTAGGCAGGGTTGTTTGCTGTCCCCATTTCTGTTTATCCTGGTGATTGATTGGCTTATGAAAGAAACCACCAGTGGAGGAAGAAATGGCATACAATGGACCCCATGGACACAGCTGGACGATCTAGATTTTGCAGATGACTTGGCACTATTGTCGCACACACACGACCAGATGCAAGCAAAGACTACAGCTCTAAACAAAATTTCAGAATCTATTGGATTGAGGATACATCCCGCGAAGTCGAAGGTCCTAAAAATTGTTGCACCCCTAAGCGAACAAGTCACAGTAGGAGATCAACCACTGGAAGATGTAGAGTCCTTCTGCTATCTTGGTAGTATCATTGACAATAAGGGAGGAACAGAGGCAGAAGTCAAAGCACGAATTGGAAAGGCACAGGCAGCTTTCACATCCTTAAGCAAGATTTGGAGAACCAAGGATATATCTCTAAAAACAAAGCTGAGGATATTCAACTCGAACGTGAAGTCAGTCCTGTTGTATGGATGTGAGACTTGGAATGCGTCCCAGGCCTGCATAAAGAGAATCCAAGTTTTCATCAACAGATGTTTGAGGAAGCTACTTAAGATCAGATGGACAGACAAGGTCAGCAATGAAATTGTATGGAAAAGAACAAGACAGAACCCAGTCAGAGAGGAAATTGGTAGGAGGCGATGGAGATGGATCGGCCACACTCTCAGGAGGCCAGGAAACAGCATCACGAAGAAGGTATTGGACTGGAATCCCCAGGGCAAGAGATCAAGAGGAAGGCCGCGCGGAACGTGGAGAAGAGCCAGAGAAAATGATGTGCAACGAAGCGGAAAGACTTGGAATAATGTAAAGAGGCTGGCCCATGATAGAGAGGGATGGAAGGTGTTTGTTGGTGGCCTATACCCTGATCCAGGGTGAGAAAGGCAATGATGATGACTTAGATCTCTCCTGTTTTTTTCATCTGTTTCACATTATACAGTCGTGAAATATGGACAGTGATCGGTTTCTCCTCCTATATCTTGTATTTGCGACAAAAGAGGAGACATGGATGTACATTATCGATGTATCCTTTGATTGACGAAAGAACTTGTTCCACAGAGTTGGCCTCCCTATCGCTAATGATATTAATAGTTCCATATCAATATCTGCATCCATACTGTTTCTGCAGATAAAAAAGTCACAATCAAAACAACATACGGGATAAAGCGCAGCCAAGGACAAATTCCTGCATACGGTGTACAATTTCAACTTCGCGGGTGCGGGTACCCTAGGGGAACCCGTGGAAACATTTCGCCCGCACACAAGCACGACCCGCACCCGCGGCGTGTGAAAGGCTCCATTGAAAACCTCAGCCTTAGGTTTGCGCGGGCCCCGCACTTGACCCGTGCCGTGTGAAAGGGGTCTAAGACATTCTGGCTCAGTGTTCTTCCATACATGGGCTTTTTTGTTGTTGTTCTTTTTCTCTTTATAGAGAAGGATGGAATGCTTTGTATCTGATGAGTAGATCTAGTTCTTACTGTGGAACTGGCAGAATGTTAATTAATTTGATAGGAAGAACCTTTGAAAGAGTAGCTGTCAGGACTGAATTGCACACACTTTTATAATATCTAACACTAATATTATATGATTAATTAGAATTGTGATGCAAGGAACTTTAAAGAAACATCTGGCTTTAAAATGTTAATAGTAATAATAGCCTTGGTGCAAGGAACTGTGAATCTTTCAGGAGGATTGAACTGCATTTATGATAATCTATTAGTAGACTTGAATAATGCACCTTTACCAGAGCATCTGTCGGGGAAATGGACTTGAGATAACTGAACTTTTCACTGTGGATTTACTATGGTTGAACTCTAGATACAGAAACAGCAGTTTCTTTGAGTGGTCCAATACTTGCAATGTTTGTTTGTCACAGGTCCTTAATTTTCTTGTTGTTGGGAGTCCTTAAAATAATGAATTTATGTGAACCCTGTTAAAAACATTAGTAAAGCATTGATAAAGTGAAGTGGACAAAAATCTGAACAAAAATAAATAAATAAGTAAATTTTCTCTAATTTTGCCGCTCCCAAGTAGCCCTGGAAAAAGCCCTGAAAAGGCCTTGGAAAATTATTCTCAATGAAGTGCAGGAACGATGGTTTATAGTAATTGTTAAAGTTAGTTGTGTGTATTTATTTTCTGCAAGAGGACAAGATGTGCATTGTTTTCTACAAGAGGACAGGATACCTATATTTTCAGCAAGTGGATAAGGCATGTATGTAATGTATTTTCTGCAAAAGGGCAAGCTGTTTTAAAAGAGAATTGTATTGTATTACAAGAGAACAGGAGAGAGAGCTCCTATCAGTCGGTTAGTAGTTACCCGATATTTTCCGACCTTTAAGTACCCCTGGAATTGAACATTTTACTCCTGGAAAAAATTTCTTAAAGAGGTGCAGGAACCCTGAAGGCAACTTTAACAACCATCTCTGATACTATTGTCATTTAATTAAAGATCAAGTGATAAGATCAGTGAGATACATGGTAGTTTACATTATTTAGTTATACGTGGCATCTTGCCTAGTATGGTAGCCTATTGAATGAAGTGATACATGGAGAACAGGATCAGGGTTTTAGCTCATTCGCTATGGTGAGCCGAATATTCGGCTCGTGGGTTTTCGCTTGGGTATGGAAAGCCAAATATTCAACTTGAGTGGACACCAATTGTCTAACTGTACCAACACAATAACTTTAGAAGCCAACTTTTCAAAATACTGAATCCCTTCCTGGTTCATTGATTTTCCTTTAGTTTAATTTCTAATGTATTATGACAATGTCACAATGTCGTTTGTTTTATACTGAGTGAAAGAAAAACATCTTTGAACTACGTCTAAATGTCAAACAGGGTAGTGTTGAGAGTTCCTGTCCACACCCACTAAAGTTACGGCAAGGAATGAGTTTAAAGAGCAACAGGGATTTAATATTAAAAACTGATGAAAAGCAGAGTATGGTTGAGATAGGACCCGAACGTTGATAGAAGTTAGATGAAGGTCATTCTTTGCGTGTCCAAGATTGCAGGGTACCCATATGCCCAGAAACCACAGGAGCTAATAACAACTGCCAGTCAGCAACCAGATGGGGTGTGCATAGGATAGGAATTAGAAGCACTTCATTCTAAAGGCCTGAGTTTGCACAATTGTTGATAATCAAGAGAGACTTGGGTCTGTTGCAAATTGTTTTGTTTTGGGTGAAAAGTTCAAAAGATTCTATGTAAAAAACAGAAATTTGAGGCAAAAAGAAAAGATTAATGCAAAGCCTCACATTGCATGAGAAATAGATAATCTGATAATAATACAGAAATGATGCAATAAAACACACACAAAAAAGTAAAGACAAATCAGTTCCTTTGTGTTTTATTGTGTTATTTCTGGATTGTTTCTTATGCAAGGGCTGGCAGTACACTATACAACCTTTTCTTTTTGCCATATTTTACTTTATTTCAGGCGTGGCTGCACCCCTCATATTTTCTGTGATTGTTTTATGATATTCATACAAAAAATATGTTATTCCGAATTTTTTTGTTTGTTTCAGGAAGATTAAAAGCAAAGGAGCAGAAAGCTACAAACAGTGGAACAAGAGTAAGAGAACCAGTGTTGAGTTTTTTATTTGTTTTTGTGTTTCTTTTTGTTAGTTTTTTCTTTTTTTGAATCTGTGTTATTATCTGAGTTGCTTTACAATTTATAATGACTCATTCACATTCAATATACTAACAGTGCTTATGTGAGGGAAAGGGACAGAATCAGTAATACTGTTGTCACTGCCCAAGTGGAGGAAATCAGAGGTGACTGAGGCTCAAAATACCAAGTTGTCACGATTTCTCCCAATTTAGATTATTTTGTCTGCTGTTTTTTTTATAAAATGAAAGGTTAAATTTTGGTCCCACCTGATCTTTTGCTAGATTTTCTCAACTTACGTGGCTGTGACATACATAAAATGAATTACCATTTCTCTGCCATTGCCCCACAAACACATACAGCTTTTTTTTTTTTTTAACTCAAATACAAAACAAAAAACAACAGAAATTTGAGTGTTCCTCAGATTTATGTTATGCTTTTCGATGTTCCTTTAAGAATACATTGTAGGTTTATGAACATACATGTAGGTTTGTTCTTGTCAGGTACAAAAATTGTTAAAATGTACTGATTCTCCACTACACAGACGTCATTTCATCCAGCTTATATATTTCAATTTAATGACATATATATATAATATGTATGAATGACTGTAGAAGAATATTTGAAGAGTGACAATCATTGACATTCGAAATCAGTCTTGGAGTCCGTGTGTTTTCAAATTGAAACTTTGGAGAAGTCAGACTCATTCAAAATTCAGATTGTGACCCATTACAATTTTGCTTGCTATCAGTGAAGATCTTCTCACTCCATCATGAGAGTTCACATGCAATATGATGTTGAAACATGCTTGAGAAATTCGTGATTTAAAGATAATGAAATGAATAAGGTTAAATACATGTTGTAATAGTTGTTTGTGTATACCAGCATTGCAAACTGCCAGAGTGACCGTTCTTTCCCCCAGGTTACACCTGTGCTTTTTTTTTTTTTTTAATTTTGGCCTTGATAAGCTTGTAAACTTTTAAAAAAATATTTTAAAAATTTTTCTTACCATCTTTTTAGCTACCAGATCTGTCCAATCCAGAGGCAATGCAGAGGTTTTTCTTGCAAGAAGTTCAAAAAGGAGAAGAGCTTCTCGCAACCGGTAATTGCCAATTTTTTAGAAATTCTAAGATTTGTGCCAACACTCTTGGAAAAAGGTTCAGTTATGGTGGTTATGAGAATATATATATCCATTTCAGTTGACTGATGTAATAAATCCGCCTAATATATGGTGATTGACTGGGATTCACTGAATTTAGCTGTGGACATTTTTTTTTTCCATTGTAGCACCAACCATGTCCCCCACTTTGAAAGTGAGTATCTATGCCAGTCATAACTTGGATTTGGTAGCTGCTGGTGGCCAGTTTTCCATTTTTTATTTTTCTAAATTGTTCCATGCAATTAATTTGAGAGGATGACTTTGCTACTACTTATAAGAAACATTATTGTTGATTTAAGTAATGTTATTGATTGAAGGACTTTATGTGGCATCAATGTATGTTATTAATTTAGTGTAATGTTTATTGATTGTGCTATTAATGCTTAGCATTAGGGTTTCAATTTCAACATTTTATTTACTTGTAACCTGGAACAGGTGAAATAGAAGAGGGTGTGGAGCACCTGAGTAATGCCGTGGCTGTTTGTGGCCAGCCGCAACAGCTACTCCAAGTGCTGCAGCAGACATTGCCTCCTCAAGTGTTTGCTTTGCTGGTGCAGAAATTGCCATCTGTGGGAGCTGTAAGTGAATTATATTCATAAATAAATGGTCTGGTTTTGATCTCTCAAAAGTTGATACATGTATTGTATTATCATAGCTGCCAACCAGTACGTAAAATACGTATTTGGTACGTTTTTTGGGTTCCAGTACGTAAATATGTTTTTGTGGTGAAAAGTACATATTTGAAGAATTTCCCCATTTACACAAGAAAACAAAACAGTAACTTTTGTATCTAGGCCTACCACCAATAGCGCTGGACCTAGCGATTCAACAGGCGCAACCGTAAACGCAGCTCTACCCTACCGTGTTCTGCCGTACTGCGTATGCCCGAATTTGCGGTAACATTCGTTGTGTTCTCCCCCCCACGCGGTCCCACTCAACCAAGCATTAGTAATGTTGCATAATAAGTTGTAACGGCATAAACCTTCGCCCGTGTCCGTGCGCTTCTGCCGTTCATACGGGCTCGAGTACTTAAGCACGTTTAGGTCACACATTATTGATTTTGATTGTATCGTAAATGGTGGTGGTCATTGAATAAGAACAGTGGACACATTTTGTGAAGGGGTTTGATTTTATTTCACTGTTGTGTTTTTTTTTCAATTTTACATAGCTTACAATCGTCTTTGGCAGTGGTAACTCTTGGTAGATCTAGGTTGGCAGTCTTTTAGAATCTTTAAATGTAATTGGCGATCACTGATAAACTAGGCCTGGGCTAAGGCGTACATGTGTTTCAGTGACGTTAGAAATTGAAATCTAGAGCCCGTGAGCTGGTAAAACGATAGAAAAAGTTATAGGACTAGATCTGTAAGAACAATATGGACATGGCTTGTGAACTGGCTTCAGTTCTAGATCTGTTACATCTGTCATCTTTTATGCCTAACATGATTTGTGATAATGGGTAGATTTTTTTTTTAATCAGAAGTCTTTTCCATTCAACTCATGAGTCATTAAGCCGTGAGTCGACATTTAATGCAAAATATTCTGAGGAATTCCTTTTGCATTATCATCAAACTTGTCCAATAAGTGCATTGTGAGTCATAAGTCACATTGTCGTGATTTCCAATTTCACCAGTTTCACAGTCACATAGAGGCAAGTCTGATATTGTTCAATACTGCAAGAGCAAGTTAGTATGAAAGAGTTATACAATTCTGAGGACAGCTCATCATCATAATAGTCAGTTCTTTCTTTAGAAACAGAAACAGTGGTGATAACAATACATGTATTAGCATTTGAAGCAGAATGTTTGTTTTCTGCCTCTTAAAATTTTTTGCTGTATTACATTAGACCTGTTACTATTATGCCTATGTAAAGAGATTAATATTCCATAATGTGACAAAGTGAGGAAATGATGATTTTTCAAGGGGCGGGGGGGTTCTGATATAAGGAGTCTGTTGAACACATGTATTGTGTTTACTTTAGGATGCAATAACAACAGTAATGGTGGATAAATCGTAAGTGATCCCTATGATATTTGGATAAAGTACTTGTGATGAGATGCCATAAGTTTTATTGTTAAATGAAGGCCCATAATCAAGAATTTTCTGTATTTGCATGTTGTTTAACATACGTTTTATCCTTTATCCCAAGAGCTCTGCGCTGTTTTGTTTGTCCCTAAGTCAGGCCATTCAGATGAACAAATTATTTTTTAAGCCAGGCACTTAATGTAGGCCCCCTACCAACTACATGTATAATGGCATTGCCTTCTCCCTCCTTCACTATGTAAAGGTTCAACTTCTGTGATGTTAGTTTCCTAATCACACCTTTAGCAAGAGATTTGATTTCCAGCTCGTATTCATATACATGTACTGAAAAGCAGTTTACTCAAAGCAACATAACATCTCTTTAATTACCACATCAGTTAAAGCCAACAACCAACAACAAATTCAGTCATTTTCTCCCAGTTTTACCCCGATGAAAAACCTACTGTCAGACTCCCTTATACAGCATTTCCCCATGTATTACATGTATATCGGAATTCATTATTACAGACCTAGAATGGCTTCTCAAATACTCAGATGACCCCCTTCTTCTCATTTCACATGTAGATGACAACCAGCATCAAAGTCAAAACTTTCCTAAGATTTTTGAATAGTTAGAATAGAATAGCTACGGATGCATGTAGTTGCATCATAATAAATGTAATCGAACGATGCCACTTTGTGAGACATAGGAGGGGTGACAGGATAGATAAAATAGCGAAACAAGCAAAACTAGTGTGAAAAAAACGACGATAGGCACAGCAATTGAATAAACAAACACGCAGAGCGGTGTTGCTGTACAATAAATTGGCCTCCTGCAGGACTCGGTTTGCAAAGCGTGGGACACAATTATAAGTGGGCTCACGCGTTGTGCAAAGACTGAAAGAGGCAAATGTAGTGGCCTCCCCCAGGACGAGGGTTGAGCAAATGTGAAAGCGTGCATTTGTTGTACCTTTTTTACATACTAAAAGAACTCCAGTTTTTCAGGAAGTGGAGATAAACAAATAAGATCTAAGGTTGCGTAATGTCCAAGCGCCATCCATTCTACATTTTGCATTCAGTTTTTTTCAGTCCCTTTTCATCACGCATACATACCATGTATGCATTGTTAGTGTTAGTTTGGCAACTGTTTTGATCTAATTGTCACAAAATGTGCCAGATGTTTAATAAATGATTTGTATTATCTCTCTACAGCGGTTGGCCAGTGCTGGGGCTGGAGGAGCAGCTGGTCAAGGAATATCCAGTAGTGAAGCAGGTGCTGTTATTGATGAGACGGTAGATTAAGTTGCGCAAGTCCAGATGAGAAGGGCTGCTTTCAAGCATATCTATATATACGTATGTAGAAATTGGGTCATCTTTATATAACTTTCCTAGTTCTAGAGGGCCGTGACATCAGTGAGGAATCATATGACTCAAGGCAATGGGACAAGCCAGTGTTATTCATGACGTTTGAAGAGAAACATCAAAAACGTTTTTAAAAAAAAAAAAAAAGCCCCAGAAAACAAAGCCTTAAAACAAAAACAATCATTATAATAATTAAAAGATGTGATTTCCTTGGATTACTTGGTTTACCCAATCAATATTTGCATCAATTGCTATCAGTGTTGTAAAATTTGAACGATGCAACTGAAAGAATATTTTTATATGTTTAATTATATATAGGCAATCAGCTCTTGGTACAGACAGTTGTAATGGACCAACGGTAGTCCCAGTGTTTGAAGCTTGTTAAAGGGACTAATTATGTTGAAGTTTTTCCTTTCTCCATGGAAAAATGTGTGGATGTGGTAGTTTGTATTAAGAAAATGAACTTTATTTGTTTCAACATTCTTTGGAAGGTTATATCTGCATCTTTAAATGACAGAAAGCTGTGCGCTTATTGTGTGAGAGGTGTATCGTGTGTGGGAGGCACTGTTTTCAAAAGAGTTTTTTTTTTTTGCCAGTTAGTTTATGTGTGGATCGCAGCATGGCCTCTGCATTTAATATTGAATTCTGGGTTTCTCATTAAACCATTTTTATCACTTGTCGTGACATTTCATTTTTAATGTTGTATAATTTGCACAAGATTCAAACTTCCTTATTTTGATTTTTGAACAAGGTTTCAGTTGTTATGACCCAGTTGTTATGGATTCCCTGGAATCATAATGTTGTGTTGATGGGGTGTTGGTTCGACTGCATTTTTTTATAATCGAGAGTTTTATGATTTATTATTTATTCCATCTAAGACCTAACTTTCATACCATTCCAAATACTAAAAGACAATCTGATTAAAGTTCAATTCATCAGACCTGCAGGGTCACATTTATTTATAATAAAGACACTAACAATCTCGACTAGATCTAATTAATTAATAAGGATAAACATCTGTGGCATCACATCCATAATTAATAATACTTCCTTCTAAGTCTAGCTCTATACTTTCTCTAATAACATTTAACTCTGGACTCACTAATTATCTGCTTAAACTAGATCTATTAGGTATATATATCTAAAAACTAGATTACTTATTGGATGACAATTACAGTCTCTGAATACATAATGTCATATGGGATATTCTGCCTACAATTCTAGTAGAGAACGAGCCCGTCAACGACAAGTGACGTCGGCCCAGTTAAGTACAGAGATCTAGATATCTAGATATATCTAGCTCTAGGATGGGCTGGCATTTCCCAGCCTCACCCAGATAATTCAATCACAGTTAGTCATACATTTCATACATTAGTTCTAGATGCAGCTCTAGATGGCAGTTTACTTTTGCATTCACTCCTGGTGGGTTCCTTCAAGACTCTCCTAACGGATAAATGTCGTACGTTTCATTCACTGTCGATGTCATCAAGAGATTCTATCTTCGATTACTTACGATTGGTCTGGCACTAAGGCCAGAAACAATATATCAAAGCGGTGTCATGTCAAGCTTATGAATATAAATGACAAGATCAACATCTAGTCATGTTGTATTGGTAAATATTACAAACATCCACTCAAGTAGGATGCAACTGACTCCTACACACAGGGAAGGCTATGCACGGAGTGAAGTCCCCCGGTCAGCTGCTCTCTCGGCTGCCTATATTATCAATACGCCTTAACGGTTAAGTGACGTAGACAAATAAATAGTTCTCACCCCCACGTTGAAAACGGGGTGTTAATCTTCATCGATTGCACATTATCTTTACATTTTAATATCAGTAGTATATATCTGATTATCTATAGCCCATTCACCATAACACCAGTGATATTCTATCTACTAGCATACTACTGTTTATCTACGCCTTCCTGTTGTTCAATAGTTCCCTCTTGCTTAAAATGACGTCATCAAAAAACACCGTCCTTATCTACAACTGACGTACTTCACATGTTATATTTATTCACCTCCTCTCTATAATTAATTCGGTTATTTCCCCTTGACCACTAACCTCACACCAATTACATTTGATTATGACATCAGTGCTTTAAAAGTTAAAAACATTTTTATTTGTTCACATCATTATTATTGTTAGTTTCACTTTTACAGCTTTTCTTAAATATTTAAATCCGTTCAAAAACATGTGCATCCAGGGCAGAGCAGCTTATAAATCTGTCTCAAACCACATTGAAATTTCCTGAGTTAGGTAAATGTTAAAAATTGCCTGTCCTCTGTCAAAGAAAAGCATGGGCCTAGAATTTACAGTGTCACATAACCTTGACTTCATAGGTTATTTTTCATGTCTCACACACATAGCTTGCAAGAGTCCTGTCACCATTCAACCATTAAAAAGTAAGCTCATCAGATAGTGTCCTAAATCACACTTATCCTTCATGTTTGAATGTTAAACTGTGAACATTGAGCGTGACCCGATAAGAGCTCATCTTTTCATGGTTGAATAGTGAACGATGAGTGACCCATGTGATGCCAGGATTGAGCATGATTAAATTTTTGAAACATACAGACACCATACATGTACAGGGGTATCTTTTTTTTTTCTTCCTTTTTGTAATGTGGTTTCTACCAGAAAAGCGGAAACACACTGATCTTAGTCATACACCATTCACTATAAAACTCGACACAAAACAAATTCATATAATGGACTTTACAAGTGTTTCATTTAATACAGTTTTTACATGTTTTTACTTTCACATTTTTTAAAAACTTGTAGTCATGCACATGTTTTTATAACAAATGAAACAAAGCCTAGCAATGACAAGAACCATCTACATTAACAACATAAAAAAAAAAGTTTGTTCAAAAAAAAAAAAAAAAGGCAAAACAGATGTAGACCACAGCCAACATATTTTATTTCCTATTTACAGTTCTGTGAAAACAAACATGCAATTAAATTTAACGCTTTCAGGCAAACTGTCAAAATACACATTGCTTCAAGGCGGTAAATATCAACATGATTTTCTGATAAAGCAAGACCTTCAAGTAATTAGAGCATAAAGAAATATCCTCGATACTGATGTGATACAGCAGTGACTGGCTTGAGATAACCACACAACTGGGTTGAAACATGCATTTATCACTAACACCCCCCCGCCCTTTTTTTTTCTTTGAGATTACTTAACTACGTTCATACTGATCAAAAGATGTGCACACCTTTCTTGTGCCCATAATGAGGAAAAGAGGTGTTAAAAACAAAAATCTTTGAAATAAGTAGGCCTACATGCTCACAAGTGCACACTTCTGCAGCGAACAAAACTGT
This sequence comes from Onchidella celtica, assembly GCA_963931925.1. Classification (NCBI taxonomy): domain Eukaryota; kingdom Metazoa; phylum Mollusca; class Gastropoda; order Systellommatophora; family Onchidiidae; genus Onchidella; species Onchidella celtica. The sequence continues at coordinate 13,595,511 of OZ007569.1, forward strand.
TAGTTTACATATAAACAAGAAACCAACTGACAATGATACGATTCAACAACTTGTGAATGAATGTTCTCATTGGATAAAAATACATGTACATGTATTAAACTCTCTAACCCTATCTTACAATTTTCTCCCATGTCATTTCTGTAAACCCAAGAAGTAATACATTTGTGATTCATAAGACAAGCTGATTTCAAAAGCTTATCATCACTCACAGACAGTACATAGTAATATTAGTACACCCACTGCTTTCCAAAATAATCTCGCATCAATCCATAGGTTATAAAGCGTAACACATTAAATGTCACTAGTCTTCCTCACTGACAAAAATATCCTGCATCACTTTCCAACATGCACAAATATTCTGTTCTACAATTTATCTCCCTTTGCGCCGTAAGTCTAGACAGGCAGGATATCTAAACTGTGGACTTTTGATTAGATCTATGCTTTACTCTGGAAATAATGTGACTCACAATCAGAAGAGTTCTCATACTTCACATTTTGGTAAATCACTAAATGCCACCATGCCCGTTACTATGCCAGATAGATTAGTAAGCTCCTCATTCCATAAGTACGCAACTGCACTACCGGTATAAACCTGCCAAGGGCCTCAATATACATGGACTGTACTCAAGAATATTAATGTTTTTCATGATCTCACAAAATGAAAAATTCAATTATATATTAGTTATATTTTACACTTAACATGATTTTCACAAGCACCTTTTTAGCATGATAGCCTAAAGATGCAAGGATGTCATAAGCACAGATAGTTTCTGAAAGATCAGATCCCTGATTAGGCTGCACGACACATAAAATTTACAAACAACAGCATATATAGGCTTCATAGAAAAAAGACTAAATACATGTACAGTTCATATCAACATTGTTAAACAAGTTTTTTTTATTCCCATCTATGATCCTTTAACTGCAATATGTGTAAAGATCCTGGTGATTTACTCATTTCTTAGTTACTGTAAATGGTCAGTTTTGCCCAGCCTTGTTGGAAAGTTCATTCAACATTACTATTTAGAGATTTTTTTTTTCAGATACACATACGTTCCTGGCGCAGGCAAAATGCAGTGTGCACTAAGGAAAATAATTATTGAATTATTACACTATGGATGTATTTTGCCTTCAAAGAGAGCCCATGAAACAATGGGTAACGAGCAAAACCTTAAATTCTTAGGCAGTAGCCTTTCTGAACTTTTTTTTCTCCTCATCGTCACTGAGCATCGCTCTTAAGTGTTAAATAACAAAGCTGTCCTTATATGTTAACATGTAAGCTCATGCAGTTAGGTCATCCTAACACAGCTGGTACCACTTTCATGTTAACAAAAATTCATGTGGCTATAATTACAAGCTCTCATGTATTGTTATTGTTATACACAATGGTATCATCTCATTCTTAATGTTGGATTAAAAATTCTTAAAGCAAGAGTCACATGATTTTGATTTGATCACCTACACTTAACCAATCAACTCTCAGTTTTTCTTTTCAACATTAAATTAAACAACAGCACTGGCCAAACTCTGAAAAATTCCACAGAGAAGTGTCTGCCACAAACATCAGTGGTTAGATACACAATTGGCAAAAAATAAAAATATATACAAGTAAAACATCATCCATTCTCATAACCACCTCACTTCGAAAACCTTCAATCACATGGTAGAGAAACAAAAACAAAAAACAGGTTGGGTCTATTTGGGTCATGTAGCCAAGTCTACATGGCCCAAATACTGGCGGTAAGTGGACTTTTGTCACCAACTTGTAACCTATTAGGTGAACCTAATCCTTGCCTTATAGGTTAAAAAAAATTCACCATGCAAACAAAACCCAATTTGGCCACAAGGCACAAACAGTCACTCCGAAAAGATTACATCTTGTATTTGAAATACATGTACATGTATTCAACTTCAATACAATACAGATGAAAGTTTTGTTATATATCCGTGTTAAATGGGGGATGGTACAAAATACACAGGTTACTGCAGTTAATTTTGTGATCCTGAGGGCCATGATTGGCTATGGTAAACAGGAAACATAAGTTCGCCATTAAATTCACTGCTGCTGCCACAACCTCGCCTTGTCCTTTAGAAAAACCAACCGAAATGAGGGGAAGCAGACAGTAATACATGTACTTGTTGTATAAGATGTTAATATTACTATTACATAAGCTCTTGCTGAACAAAGGATCACTGCCAGCCACTCCCAATTACAACTTTCTGAGGTCCATGCCTAGCTAAGGAATCACAAGAATGTTACCCTGCAAGTAATGACAGGAAATTATCAAATCTCCAAAGTTTCCACTGATGTAGTGTTAGAATGACACCCACACATAAAAATCCATGGAAAATGTTACCATCCCTCTCGAAGTTAATAACATTCATGTCATCACTGAAACCATCAGATATGTCACTATCTTCTTCTACTTTCAAAATCAGAAGACCATCCCCACAAAATTATATATGTGTATCAAACTGTGCTGCAGAATGCAGGAACTGTAAAGTATTGGGCAGTAAGAAGTGACACCTTTTTCTGATGGAAGGGTTTCCTCTCAAGATCTTCTGCTGCATGGTCTTCCGCTAAGTAAGTTTTCTGTTATATGAAGTAATGCCCACTAATTAGCATCTATAGCCTACATGTTCATGAATGTATGCTTCACAAATCCAACCAAGGAAGTAATGTTGTTATCTTTCAGAGAGATCGGGCCCTAATGCAGTGTGATCATGGATTTCAACTTTCACAGTCTTAAGAGTTATCACAGTGCCTGAGATTGTAGCCTGGCACTGAAATGACAAATACATTATGACAGATTGTCACCCCATTACTGCTTTATTCTAGATCTCCACTTTTTACAAAAACTGATACATGGCCACAACATGGCATAACAATGTGTATCCCATCATTCCAACTAAATTCACGATTATGTGTCATCCCTGTGGGTAGATCTGAAAGGATTAAATTGTTCCAACACTCTGTGTGTAGAAAACTTTTTCAAGCCATTTTCTTGAAATATACTGATGTGGAGATAGAATAAAGAAGTACATTTTTTTTTCCCCTTTACACAACAAATTTTAAAATATTCGTGATGTTCAGCAGACAAAACTTCATAATGAATCAATTTCCAACTGTGCCTTTTGAAATTTGCCAGTAGGATGACCGACGTGGTGAGAAAAAGTCTTAAGCTGGATTCTCATGTGTACAGAAACAGCAAAAATCCACCAAGCAGTAGAAAGAAAGCGTGCAAGCATTAGAAAGAAATAGTGCTTCCACGTGTATGGAAACGGCGTGTCAAAACAATCTTTCTGTTTCACTACTACTTGAAGAGTTTTTGACGTTTCCGTATACACAAGAACCCAGCTTTATGGTGAAATCCTTATGAAACTAGTGCCTGAGAGAAAAACAGCGCGGTGATCCTAAATCATCTCCTTTACCTCAACTCCATAGGATCACAGTTATTACATTCAAACATTCACAATTCATGATAAATTCAGCAGAGTAAATAAGCTCTACAGAGCCTGATATGGATAAATGTGATTTGAAATTATCTGACATTTCTCCTTAAAGGAGACCTACTGCGACACCTGTATTCCTGGTTGATGCCTTTGCTGCATGACAGACTTCAGTTTTTTCAACCACACCGACCAACAGATGAATAATATTAAATACATAAATGGACAGCTGGTTCAACAGTATAGCTGACATTCAAACTTGACATCCTTTTCTCACAAACAAAAAAAAAAAAAAAAAACTTTTTTTTTATATGGTCCAATGTTATTTTATGGCCATAATGTTAATTGTCAGTTATAATATTCTCACGATTGTTTAAAATCTTTATCAAAGGACTTCTCACAGCATCACCATGAATTGCAGGAAAGAGTAAAAAGTGGAAACTCAGAACTTGTATGAGTACGTCTGTTTTCCCTGTGCCATTAAATAATACGATCACCAACCTCATTCAGTGATCTTCACACAATGATAATATTATAAAACAAGTTAGGTACTCAAAATTTTCACTGAATATCAGTATGTGAGAAAATGGTATCTCCATTGGCATAATGAAGAAGTTTTATTACTTTATAAATATTATGATACAATTCAGATTTGCAGTCACATGATTTCGTTACTGTAAAAGACCGCAAGAGACACCTTAAATTTGCAGTCTGAAAAACCAGTAAACAAAAACTTTAGTGAAGCCAGAATTTTATGTCCACCAATCTGCTTTTCAACTCAGGATTTTAAATACTATGACAGGCCACAATGTAATAAACTGTGAAAATGATGTTCATTTCCAATATCAGTCATCTTGCTTTTCTCATATTAATTACATGTAGATACTGAAATGTCCACATATGCAGTTGTGCTAATTTAAAAAAAAAAAAAAAAAGAACAACTAAAAGACCAAGAATGCACTGTTAGGCATGGAATGAAACAGATTTACTGTGTGTAACAAAGCAGTGTCTCTATACTTGTAAACTGTCCAACACTTCAGTGTTCACATTCAGGCTCAACTGAAGTTCTTTTTCCTGGGTTTTGTTGCAATTCCAAGTAAGACTTGCATTTTTTATAAATACAATCCGTTTTAGTTATGGGTGAAATACCTCTTAAGCTGGAGAGATGCTAAGAAACATTGAATTATGGCTAATGAAAGACACAGGACAAAGTTCAATCTGCCCACAGGCATGATGTTACCTTTTTTTTGTCTAAAAGCAAACACAACAACAAGAATAAAGTGTAAAGCCTTGAAATGAGATAGCAAGGATGACAGAACAATGAGTAGGAGACAGATGAAAGAGAGAGAAAGAGCTTCACTGACTGTCAATGGCTACCATTAGAACATCTCATTGGGGGCATGTGCCGCAGCAGATGTACTGAGGTAGCTGGGATGTCCATAGCTGTTACGACTGCCTTGATAGGAAAACTGTTCAAAGTAGGGTAGCTGTCCATCTTCAGCTATTGGGTCGAGTCTGTTGCCCAACATATGGGATCCTGGGGTGAACTGGAGAGACTCCTGGGCAAATTCTTCAGGGATGTACTTTGTGTCCCACTCATTTTCCACATCAGGCTTCCACGGGGGAGGGATCTAAGCGATTACACAACAAATACAAGCACATAGGACTAGGGTTATCAAGCAAAGGGATAGGAAAACTGGCTGCTAGCCATGTTATTTAGTTATTTATGATTCTTATGAGACCTAATTGCATTGACTATATGGGAAGCAATTACATGCAATGCCTTAGGGCAGCAGCAGGTTTAAAGTATGTTTGCCGCTGGCACATTGAAAGACCCTTTTCAAATTTAAGTGGTATTTTAATGTGCCAACTGCCAAGATGTGACGGTTACCAAAAGTTTCCCTGAACCTACTGCTGAACACCACAACTGATTATACTTGACATACCATACATGTACATGGTCTTGTTAGTCACAAATTTCTGGTGTAAACATTTCAGAAATGCTCCTGTGGGAGACATCAAATACATGTACTGCAACAGAGTATGCTACCTTCATAACATATCAAACCCATTTCACAGATGGTACCTGAGATGAGGCTTCTTTTATTCTATAAAATCCTTGAATCTACAATATTAAATTCTGGAATCTCAAAAAATCAAAACTGAATGCAAAGACATTTTGAAACAAAACACATTAATCTCCAAGTCTGGTAAGTTGATATGTTTTCTACTCTCTCTGCACTGACACTGTCTTAAAATTCTATGTACCTGAAGGGTTACTCTCTTAGTTATTTGAGGTAAGACAGGCAATACCCATGAATATTAAATATTAGACCATCAATTCAGGAAAAGTGCTTATATTCACTAAGTCTGAAATGAAGAAGATTGTTTTATAATTGTAATTAGCATAGGATACATTGTCAGCATTATTTTCGATTTCATTCTTCAGCTGACAGTGACCTGCAGAAGTTAATCAGTGGGGATAATTATGCAAATGATAAAATATAAACTAGATGCCGCCAGCACTTCTTTCTACAGTTTTTCTCAGGAAAAAAAAAGGGCCAAATTTAGCACAGCACCAAAAGAAGGACAGACAACACACATATTTTTTTTATAGATTCAGAAATCCCTCACTTACATCCTTTTTCAAGTAAGTACATCTCACCAAGTGTCCAATGCCGGGACAAAAATGAGATATACAATGTAGGCCCTACTTTATCTTCCAGACTTCATAGAAAGTGTCATGGCTACAGTACCAATCGGGTTAGACAACTAAAAAATTCCACTACCATTTATTTCTCCTTTGTGGTAAAGATCGCCACAGACCTGAATACAATCAATGAAATATGAGTATTATTCTCTTCAAGCAAGAGAACACAAGGCAGTTAAAAATTACCGGGTACTTAAAAGATTGCACATAGTTGTAGATTTTATCTTCCTTTGGATGACCTGAACACAGTTACAGAAAACCTCTGCTGTTTTGCATTAAAGAACAATAACATTTAATTGCATTGAACACACAAGGTGGCAAGGAGCTTTTGTCTATATTGGTCCTCAAAACTATAAGTGGCTACTTTCAGAGCACCTTAATATAAATGAGTATAAATGCTTCATTTTCAATGTCTGTTCATCATCTCTTTGGAAAAATGTTCAAGTAGACTAACTGGGTCTATTCTGTATGTGCTAGTTAGGTCCATGTGGGGCTGAAAGTAAACTCAGTTCTGTCGTTGACACAGAACAACTACTCTCTAGCTGCTACTAATTCTGCTAGGAGCAGAAATTAAGATCTTGCCCCTATCTGGTCAACATTTGAGATCTGATAAATGAAACAATTTTTCAGAGCAAATTTGGAAACAACAACAAAAAAAAGTCTTGCGTGTTAGATCAAACACAAGTTGGTTAGACTAGTAATGAAAAATTAGTAAAACCCACACATGTAAAAACAACAAGAGTAAGTGATCAGAAACAAAGGACAGTAGCTGGGCAATACACTCACCAGTACTCAAATTTACATGTTACAGTACATATATATATGGCGTGGCTTTAATTCTGCCATAGCCTACATTACATTATCACATTTAAATGGACTGATCACAAAACCTCATTCCTGAGAGTATGCCGTGAAGGGGTGACGATTGTATTAAATTTAAAAACTGCTATCCTAAATAAGTACATAATAAAATAAGTGGATGAAGAAGAAAAAAAAAGGATCATAATAATCTAGTAACAATTTAGTTTTCAAAGCTGTGACATCCACACAGCAGACGAAAAATGTTTTAGCCTTATGCAATTTGCAGTGATATTTCATTTGAAAAATACTGTTTACAACAGGATTCGTGAAAAATCACAGGTAAGGAGCAATGATAAGCTGCTCTCAATTGTAAACATGATTGTGTCGTGGAGCCATGAATTCTTATATTATCACAAAGCCAGTGACAGTTTTCCCATTTATAAGAGCAGCTTAACATAAATAACAATCCTGTGATAATGTGCACTACACTCATACTGCACGATGCCACCTTGAGGAAGGCATTTGTATCATGCTTGAAAATCATAATGAAAATTTTTAAAATCTGTCCAAAAATGGGGAAAAAATTGAACCATTTAATCCTATGAATATGTCTTGAAATGACAGAATGTTTCAAATTTGGAAACTGCGTATTTAGAAATTCAGCACAAAACTTCACTGCTAGTGCACCAGACTATGTTGTCATCTTTACTGCACTAAAGCATATTTGCTCACAGTCACCAATACCACTGCATCATTCACTTACACACAAAGCAAAATCTTTCAGTTCTGTCATTTGACCAGCCACCTGCTTATGTTACAAAAATGATAATCCTCCAGTCAAAATAAAGACAATAGAAAATCCAAATAACTGACAAGAGAAATGTACAATGTGTGAAAACCCTTTCTGCTAGGGTTTGCTGATAACTCTGGTAATATTTCTTGATGTGAAAAGCAACAAAACATTAATCGCAAACAAGTTTTGTTATCAGTCAACTCCGTCTACACACGTAAAACATACTGATTATTTGAGGTAAATAGAGATATGACACCACCATCCGACCAAAGCAGATAACTATACATGTACATATTCACAAACAAAAGCAGAGGTCCCTAGGCTAGGCATTCAAATAAAAAGAAGCAATGCCTGAATTATAATATGCTACCAGCAAAGGTAAATTGAATCAGCCAGTAAATCTGCAGACTGCCATTCCGTAACCAAAATAATGGAAGATGGGAAAGCGAGTCATGCTTACTTGTAACGAAACAAAACTTATATTTTCTAAATTTCTCTCTTGAAAAAGAAAAAGAACTACAGATGTCATGCAAGCATTTGATACTAAGCTAAGCTACATCCAAACTAATGCAAAAGCCGCAAGATAACTACTGAGCAATGATGTAAAAGAAACAAAGTATGGGGGAATAGAGCACAGAATTCAAATATATGAACAGAGATAAAAAATTTTGGTACTTCTGACCATGCACATTGTAACAAACAAGTAAATAAGACGAAAACCCTAAAGCAGTGAGTGCATGAATGTTGCCAGTTCTGCATGAAAAATACGAATGCAAAATAAAAATCATAGGAACCCTTTGAAACACAAATCCTTATTTAAAAACAGTGATTCTTCTGAGTCGAGCATAAACCATGATTCAAAATATCTTGCAAATCAAGTCTGCTTGTCTTGTTTTCCGTGCTGTGCTCATGAACATGTCTTGACAATGTTTCAGTGATGGGAACTACTGACAGAACATTTCCCAAACTTTTGACATAATATATCACCACCATCCACAAGACACATAATTATTATAGCATCATTTTCCACCACAAAAAAAAAAAAAGGGAGAGAAAACAAAACTTCTGAAACCAAAAAAATTCAGTAGGATGCCTATCCCTGCAAACATACTTAAAATGGTGGGTAAAAACAACAACTATACTATGAAACAAGTTTGGAAAGTTACTGACAATGAGTTACAAAATCTCAATTCTTTAGAAACTGAATAAGAATTACATATAGTAAAAACTGTATTATTGCACTTGGAATAAAGAAGTGAATATGGGAGATGACAACAATGCAGGCCCACTGGACCGCGAACTTCAAGTCCTTTTTACCAAATTACAAATCAATAAGATTTCAATGGTGGGGCTGGATTTACTTAATAAGCAAAACGTCAACCCAACATTACCACTACGCTAATTAAAGTTTATGAAGATATATCCATATGTGTACAAACAGATCAAATGCAATATGAACTCTGAGCACCATTTTCACGAGGTATAAAGTTATCAATTATGATGGAATTCTAACTTTATGCAGCCTTTTTGTTTGTTTTTTTTTTCGATACGAAATGGGAAGATGGTCATATCTAAACATTTGACATTAAGCTGGCACCTAAACCTCTAACCCAAGTGTATATATCCACACATCTGGAACTCTGACCTGGTCATGAAATTCAATTTGGATCAATTTGTAATATGCATGGTAGTTTCTAGAGTGATTCTCGCAACCATATGACAGAAAGGCTTATGACTCTGGCTGCAGATTTCCCCACAAAATTTGTGAAAATTTCCAGCATAAGCAACCAAATCTCAATACAAAACAGTGTTAAGAACATTAACCACAGCAAATAGCAGAGCTACCACAGTTAACTTTGAGATTAGCAAGGGAAGAGCTAACAATTCATTGTTGCCTCCATCACAACATCTACAAGTAACTTTAAAACAACAACAACAAAAAAAACAACAACCCAACAAATACATGATTAAAAACCATTTTTCTCAAGTAAATATTGTCCTTGTCTTCAAAATACGACGTGAATCATAAAATACAACACAAATAAAATAATAACTTACAAAAAAATCCACAGAAGCAAAGCACATTCTAGAATCAGCAAATCTTTGTCAACCTTAATCACAAAAGTAACCAGTTAGAACAATTTCTCACAGTCTCTAATTGCCTTTATGGGGACGCTAAACAACTAAAGAATACTGCCATATTCACCATTGCCGTCACGAGTGAAAACTCGATCGGCCAGGGATGAGCACTCGAGAACAATTTCTCAATCAAAAAATAAAAGCAAATCCTCCAAATCAGCTCCGACAAATTGTGATTTTGTATAAAAATACACACAAACAAAAGGAAAATAACTCTTAAAAGATTTTTTGAAAAATAAATAGAAAAGGACTCCATACAAGGCGGACAACATCCCGCACAAATAATGACATGCACACCATCAAACTGTAACTGATGTCTTAAAAGTGCACCATTCTCTAAAATCTAATGTCAAAAAGTCATTCAACTTTCAAGTTGCCCTTTACATCAGCATATGCTGCAATTCCATTCTATTCACCAAGTATAACATTCTAGTCTTAAATGCAATCCATAGGCCTAAATGTGAAACACTTTTCTTAAAAAATAAATTCTGGAACATACATGTACTTTCATCCAACATTAAAAGGAGAAAAAACACGGTATCTCACAAACAAACTTTACAAAGATACATATTCACTTTTGAGAAACTTTTTCAATCAATAGGTTTTGGTCTATTTTGAGATAGTTTTACAGTGAATAGGGTTTGGTCTATTTCATCATACCTCAATCTTTTGCATCTGATCATGCCTAGTTCAGATGAACACTGCTAAATCTTTGACCCTTTGTTATCATAATATAGAACTATAACTAGCCTTTGGCCACATTCAACATTTCTCACTGAAATTCAAGTAGTCAAACAAAGCTATCTAATTTGGCTAACATTATGAAAGGTAATATTGACTGAAGTTGGGGTGAGACTATAAATGCATACCAGATGCTGTCTGGTAATTGGAATGGAATATGTTAGGCTGCCAAAATGCAATTCTATGGAAGGGCTAGCCAAAAATTTATCTGAAAATGTAGAGAAAAGCTCCAGAATATAAAGAGAATACTTATTTACTAGTCTACAAGAATAATTACCAAATTCCTTACTAATACACAATAAATTGTCTTTGAATACACAGGTATTTCTAGTTATTAATCTTCTGGTGACAACTTTGTTAGACAGTATAATTAACCTGCTGTAAAGGCAAGGTATTTTCAATCCATAGCACAGCATTCAATTGGACAGAGCTTCATCAGAGCTGTCTTAACTCTTCCATGAGCATGTTAGTATGAGGAAACAATCACTGAATAAAATTTCTACAGCTTGGACAAAATGAATGCAATAGATGTGCAGATTCCTTCCACTAAACAGCAGAGAATACCCATCTAAAGATACTAGAATTATTTTTTTTCCCTTCCGTGATCAAATCAAAAAATTTTATGATAAAAATACATGTGTCAACAGCACAAAAGTCAACCATTTTCCAAAATCATTTCTATTCCTGCTCATTCCCCTGGAGTTTAGGACTTTCTCACTAAAACTGGGCGAAGTTGGCACCAATGCATCATTCTTGGCCATCTACAGATTCCAGGTGGTCTCAAAGCTCATGCGATTACTGGCCAAACTTCCACGGCTCCCATGGTAGCTGAACTGTTCAAAGTACGGCAGTGTTTCCATCTCCTCCGCAATGGGCACCAGGGGCGGTTGCTGGGCCCCAGCCACTGGAGGTGTGACATTGACTGCTTCCCCAGTGAATACTTCGTCAAAGTAGCGAGTGTCTGTCTCAGATGTCACTTGAGGCTTGAAAGGCGGGGTGGTCTGCGTTGAGGGTCACCCACATGATGAAAGCGGACAAAACGATCCCCAATGTGGCATGATTGGTTTGGTTGCAAGAAGGTTACAGAAAGCAACATTAGAAATATGACGGGGATGATTATGAGATAATCGTGCAAAGCTACATATTTTCTTGAACATGGTCTCATTCTAACGGACATAGATCTCATTAGTTGAGGATGGTACTTCTGTGTTCATTCACAGCACAGATGATAACATAAGAATTCACTGTCATATCTTTCTCCTTCTCTTAAATAGGACGTGTAAGTTATATTTCAGGTTGAATCTTCTTTTCATTTTAGCATGCCAGGGATGTATAATTTGAAAATCTTTTTTGTACCCACCACCATACAATAGGGAGAAGGGTAAAAGAGGAGTTTGAGATAGAGAGAGAAGACGGGGGCTATTACCACACGAATAACTGAACCATACATTTTTACATTTGAGTCGTTTTGATATTATTCACAGGAGAAGAATTCAACTGCCACATACCAATCTATACAAAAAAAATGTAAGAAAACCCCTTTGTTCCCTATGGACTCAAAAACTACTGGACGTATTGAACTGAAATTTGGCACACACAATTGTACGATACTGACCAGTGTTCCTATGTACATAGGCATAAAAAAGCTTATGGGATTCGTGAGTTATTCCAATAATGCGATAGGAATGGAACAGTAAATTTGCGAGAGCGTTTGATCCGAATTGTACGTTCGTTAACCTATGACCTCTTTCTCTGTTAATCGCTTTTCCACTTCCGGCCCCGGAATTCGATTCATAATCACAGTAGTGTCTGTGAGAGCTAGATCTAGCATGCACTGATGCAGCATGCCCCCTAAAAAACGTACTATCGGTAGGCATACAAGTCTCAAATCGCTGTAGTTTTTTTTATTGGAAATTTATTGTTTCACCATCATTCACATCTATTTCGAGTCATGGTTCGCCATTTTAAGGTTTCGTTATCATTACCTGCGATGTGTTCACTATCAAACACACTAACCCGTGCGCAAATCATGCAGTTGTACGGGATGCGCAGGGTGTCAACTCACAAAGGCAGAGCAGTAAGACTTATTTAAAAACAAACAAACAAAAATAAAATAAACAAATAGGAACAGGCCAGATGAAGCAGGTCCATAATAACCACCCAGAACTGAAACCAATATTCAAACCGATTTATCCCCGGCAGGGCCGGGGACCTCAGCTAGTTTAAAAAAAAACAACAACTCCATTTACAATAAAGAAGCTAATGCACTGATGTTTTTCTCTCCTGAACAAAGAGTGTTTGTAAATAAAATTTAAAAAACTTCCCCTGACTATTCATGCTTATCCTTCATTCAGAATAACGAATTACTGATGGAATTACTCTAAAAAATACATTTACAAAAAACAGGGGAAATTCTGTTAACCCTGTGCAAATTCTAACCCCCAGCACTTTAACTTTTTTCCACACTATACTTCATGAATTGAAAAAATAAAATGGGACCATGTTCAGGCAAAATGGGGGGAACTGAGAAATGTAAAAATAAAGGAGAAAAGAAAAAAATTTAAGCAAATGATTGATGATATGGGACTTGCAATAATTTTTATCATAATTCAGGATTTCCATTGCGCAATTTTTAAAGTTTTTGTTGTTTTTTTTTGCAAACAAACCAATAACAACTAAATAAAGATTTACCGAGCCAAGCAATGGATTTATCATACAAATAATATTGGGCAATAGCAAGGCAACAGGGTAATGAAAGGAAATTGGGTGGGTGGGCGGGGTTTGGTCAGAGGAAGCAAAACACGGGATGAAAGAAAAACTGCCTCATTCTTGCTAAACCACTAGTATTTGGCTGTGACCGGCTTTTTTCAAATTCCATGACTTAAAATTTAACCAAAGCAAGAGTTATTACAGAAAAAAGGAACTTCTGAAACAACGACTCCTCTTGTTCTGATGTGCTTTTCTGTTGCATACAAATTTAAAAAACAACAACAAAACACACACACAAAAAGAGAGAAAAAAAGGCAGCATTCATGCTTATATTTTATGTTCTGCAAGGACACACCTCATCAACTTGTGTCAAAACTATGAAACCTTACAGTCGGGAAGCAAGTCAGTTCTCACAACAGGCTGAACTTTATACTGTCTTGTCCCCACTTTACTGATATAACTCCACACTTGACAGATATTTTACACAGGCGCCAAAAAAGGGACGGGTAGAGGAAAGGGGCATGTGGCAAGAGGAAATACACTGTGTGACATAGATTTATGGTTTACTCATCTTGTCTTTATGGTCTCACTGATGAACCCTGCACTGAACAAGGTGCTAAAGATATACTTATTGGTGACTGTGAATTAACGTTAAGTATATCTTGTTGATTTAAATAACACTACCATTTGCCTCACCCTTGTCTCAAATGCTGGTCAAAATCACCCACTTCCAGTTTTTTTTACTGATAACAAAACACTGCCCTTCCTCCCACCATGACCAACCTCTTTTCTTCTGAGAACGCTACTGACCCTTCTTAAAAATATCCTACTGCTGTGTATGGTACTCACTTCTACAAGCCATCACCACAATACAACATGTTTCACCCAATCTTTCAAGGGCATGACACGGTCCCTTTCATAATTATAAGAGCATATAGTAAAGCTGCTGCTTGTTCAAAAGTAAAGCTAGCTAAATTTCCACAGGAAGAGCACACTACTTGTGTGCGAGAGCAAAATTAAGTTGAAGAGCTTTTTAATGGCACTATACAGAATGTAAACCATTTAAACAGTTTGTTCAAGGGATTGTGGATAATCTCGAACAGTTATCTTCCAGCCAGTGGCAGTACAATGAAATTGAAATCAAAGATAGGTAATAAACCACAATACTATAATTGACTGTATAGCAACAAATATCTAACAACTTAAAGTTATTTGTTCAACTGTGCCCTGCATTATGATTTTTAAAGTATGCAAATAAATGAAAAATGTTTTAACTGGCTCCAAATGTTTCAGTGAAATCTGGGGTTGTCTTGTGAAACTCCATTTTCTAGCTCATAAAAAACACAGGGGACTCTCAATGGATTACCAGCTTTTCCCTCCCACGATTAACAACAGCAAGACTGTTCACTTTGCTGGGAACACACAGTGAGTGTCACTGCTACGACTGCATATCTCTAATATCTGTACAATTAAGACTGGCATCAATTGAATCCCTAGAGACCCTCAAATTTACAGTGATAAAATGGGGCTAAACCTTTTAATTGTTATCTCTTCATTTTTGGGTGGGTCCAGGACATTTGAGGGAAGGACCAATCACAAAATATGAATAAATGATAATTTACTAGTTTAAATTGAAAACAAAACAACAAAATTAAATTATGAAACATTTTCTGGGATCTTGTTATATCAAATGATGGCCTTGTGAAAGAAATAATAACAGTAAGTGACTGACACATAAAATGCAGCTTGATCCTATTGAAATTATCAGTACAGAATAAATGCCAAACACTGCACTTGTGTGGTTCTTAAGGAAGAAAAATACATTTCATTAGAAAAAAAATCAAGCCATGCACTTATGATGACCAGCCAATGAAAAGGAAAAAAAAAAGGTCAAAACAGAAAGTGCAGATACCATATCCCATGGTATTGACAGGTTTACACAGGCAGAGATTCTGTAGACTGGTGCAATTAGACAAATACAATGTTATGTGATGATGAAAGACAGGTATACATAGCATCTGAGGCATACTAATTCCACCAATGTAAGTGAAGGAAAGTACTGAAGTGAAACAGAAATCTCAGATCAATGGCAATATCTTTCATCTGGAATACCTGACTGCAATTGGCCGTAGCTAATAGAAAGTTAAGACGGACACCTTTCACCCAGGCATTGTCCACCAACTGCAGGATATAACCCTCCGACAATGCTTCTCTTCTGCCTGTTGTTTTCCTCACAACAGCTCATAATTAATAGAAAAGTCTGTCAACTGATTATCTATTAATACTTGACCTATACCAATCCTGAAAGGATACTTTAAAAAGGTATACATAAAGAAAATTCCCCAATAATTGTACCAGTTTACTTGAAACTCATTTATACCGAAGGACACTCCAATAATTATCTGAAGGTGAAATTATGCACCAAAATGAAATACAAAACACCGACAATTCACCTGAGCATTATGCAAAATTACATTAACCGCATTTGCTCCGCAAAGCTACTGACCTACAGTGACAGTTCCTAAGATGAGAAAAGCTCTGACTATCCCAACTGATACTTACTGCAAAACCAATGATATGGCACTACAATTTAAGTGCAAAAATGATCAGATAACCCCAAATGCACGGCAAAAAAAATAAAGCGTATAAATAATGCTGGAACAGTCTGCTTTATGATTGTTATTTGTGGGTCAATTTTTTGTACACTGAAATTTTCTTCCATTTTTAGAGGGATATCTATATTTTTCAAGTACTTAGTTTCTTCCTCCTGACCTCATGCAAAGGACTCAAATAAATATCCCCTGCATTGATTAAAAAAAATTTCCCCTAGTGCCATTTATATTTGTCTACCTTTGTTCTAAATGAAATAGGGGATGCACTATCATGCTAAAGTCAAGTTTCAATGTGACAAAAAGAAGATTCTTATACCATAATCAAACAAACTTGCAAACCTACTGTACTATGTATTGTGTGTAAGCACAAGTTTGGAATAACTATGGTGTCATGATTCAGATGTTGTTAAAACTCACGCAGAGAGTGAGTTGTTGTTGTTTACCAGGGCCATGAGAAATTGGCTGGTGGCCTTGAACGGCCCTCGCGAATTATAGTTGGTGAGTAAATAAATGTAAAGTTAAACTGTTAGATGCACGCTTGTCGGTTTTAATGTTCGTGATTAATAAGTAATGGAGTAGGGGTGAAACAAGGTGGGGCTAGTTGACATTGTTAATTATGACTAGACAAGTTTTGCACGTTAACTGGCTGGTAGAATAGTGCAGACGTATTACTACAATTAAAATGGTGGGAGGTTTCGACCTATGAGATAGCTGAACTAATTGGGCCAGCGGACTAGCACGCTGGGTAGTTAGATAGTATAAGACATCGTGTAACGTTCAGATTTAGTGAATACAGACGAGCAGAAGCATCGTGTCGTGAAGTATCTCCGGTTGGCCACTACCTGAACTGTGTGGTTTGAAGACTAGAAGTCCTTGCTAACGGACTGACTGAGCTCTAGAAAGAAAGGTCTGAGTGGGCTGACCTTTGAAAGCCCACGCTGCGCTATATTGATGTTCACGCCTACCAGTAGGCGTGACCAATGGTACTATATCTTATTTATTCAAGCATAATAGAGATCGGAGATAGAGAGAGAACTACAGCCTCATAGGAAGACTAAGGAAACCCCAGCTGGCACTCGACCACGAGTGTCCTGTATCATAGATCTATTGCCATAGTATGATTGGAATAATATAGCACATTGTTGATGAATTGAATAGTGATTGTGCATAAAATATAGTCTTTTGGCAACTGCTTAAATTACCTACAAGCCGAAGAGTGCTTCTGTAGGCTTTGAACATACTGGGCTCTCCTAACACTCAAGCCCATATGATTTAGGGAGAGTTTGCCTGGCGACTGGCCAGTGGCGACTCAACTGTCACTTTAAATTGATATCTAGTTTCGTATAATATACCTATTTGCTATTGATTGCAGTACCTCCATAGTTACATGAATATCATTGGTTAAGTTATTAATTAGAGTTTTTTTGGTTTGAATATATACCCCTTTTGTCTTTTGTTTTGTTATTAATATTTATGTAAACTATGGCCTGACCGGCCTGACATATATACGCTCTAGTTATTTAATACTTTTCTTGTGTGGTTGTGTCCGAGTGTGAGTTAGCTGCCTCTCGTGCAGTCGTAACATCCCCAAGACCCTAACTCTGCTCGTGACATATGGAATCCCTATGCCAAACAGGGCACGTGCTGCAAGTGACATGAAAAACTTGGGCGCTCACACTATGTACACAATAAATAACATATATAATTCCTTTTTTAATGTTTGGCAGTGACGGATGGACAGGAGGGAGGGTAGAGGAAGAGAAGGCAGGGGCCACTGAAACAAAACTTTAATCTTGAGGGCAACTCTGATCTGACACGCATACTTTCCCAGTAGTTCCCTTTCTTCTAAAAGACCAACAGAGATGTTCTTAATTTACCATTGCGACAGAAATTAACTATTAACTCATGTAACTCTTTTCAGAAAAATAAATGATCGCCTCATGTCAATACAATGAAAGAAACAAGCTCCATGCTCTAGCTATTTCTGCAATGTATCTCTCAGAAAGAGAAGAGACTATTCAATGGTAGAATGTGCTAGGACCAGTAATTTGAAACTCCATCATTCAATAAACTTGATTTTCGCCCAGTGACATTTACCTGTACTTGTTAAAGCCAAAGACTGGCTAAAGATGTGACTTATTAGATATATTTCTAAAATTTTCATCACAAATTTGATCTAGTCCATGCCTAAATGATTATTCAGCTTGCCGTGTGAAGCATAATCTACATATCACATCTAAGGCTGGCTGTTGACCATAACTGCACACACCACTAACACCAGAGTGACAACACTGCAGATGGCACACACAAAACTAAAAACAACTAACAACAGTTCAATAAGATGCACACCGGGTTAACAACAAAAAAAAAAAACATGCCCACACCACAAGTGAAATCAAGATTTCAGGCAAAACAAGGCAAAATTTAAAAAAAAAAAAGAGGGAAAGTAATGTAGGAAAAGGTAGGATGGATTATTTTTTTCTACTGAACTGTAAGGACAAAAACCTGAGCTCTCAGCAGTCATGTATCTGTTATCTTATTATTATGAAGATGCTTGTGTCATACCAGAAATAACATCCTGTGATTTATAGTTTAATCAAAATATATTGGAGAATTGTGGAATGTATTTGGACCCAAAGTTCAAGAAACACATTGATCCTAACTGCTCACTAAATAAGGTATGTTAACATCGTTATGAAAAAACAGAAAATTTAGCTTTCAAAAAGAAATGGAATGAAAACTACATGTACGATAACCCAAAAAAAAAAAAAAAGGAAGAATAACTGCATGAGGCAAATAAATCAATAAATTAAAGGTTACTTAAGGTGATAAGACAAACCGCTGAGTAAAGCCAAAGAAAAATGCTTTTCCACGAGGTAGAATGATAATAAATTGAAACAAATTATAACAAAATTGAAAATAAAATAAATATCTGCATGAAAGGGGATGAAAGACAAGGTCGCAAAATAAATCAAAATAATCACCTTTTTGGCAACAAGGTCTTCCCAGTTGATGGAAGCAAAAAATGGATGCGTTTTAATCTCTGACACATCAGCCGCGCTACCTCCAAGCCTGTCGATCATGAAAATACAAATAAATATCTTTATTTACAAGTTGGTTTTGTTTAGCATCATTATTTAGTTATCTTAAAATTTGCTCATAAAAAAATATGTGATTTTTTGCTTGCTGTAAAATTTACCAATGCGACACTGTTTTCCCCAACTTAAGAAGTAATTAGATATTAATTTATATACCACATATGGAGACATACAATCACAGTTTTTACTTCTTTTTCATTTCAACATTCCTACTTTTTTTGCTTGAGGATCTATTGCATCACTCACCTCTGTTTGGGTTTCTTTGCTAGCAGGCCACTAAGAAGACTTTTGGCTTCCTCTGAGAGATTTCTGGGGAATTTAACTTGCTGCAACAGGATCAGTTCAAACAGCAGATCATGATCTTTGTTATAGAATGGAAGTCGGCCACACATCATCTCATACATGACAACGCCTGTGCCCCACCAATCTACTGCTCGGCCATAGTCGTTGTCTTCTAATACCTGTGGTCAGGAAAATAAAACAAACAACAAAACCTCAAATCATTTACAAGTACATGAAATTTAAACCCACCAATCTCTTCAGTGTTACAGCATTTGAGATCTATTTCATCCTGGACTTCACATCATCTTTTCGAAAGTAAAAGCAAAGAAAAAACACACACATACCAAGGAGGGGTCAAGATCGAAGGAATTTTACAGTAAAACTGTTTCAAAATGAAACTGTCAACAGAAAAACACAAATCTTGGAAAAGAGATTGGATACTGTTATTTGTTTATCAAACAGATGTGACCAGTGTCTTTGAGACCATAATGGACTCTGGCACTCCACAGAATGTAACCTGCTGTTTATGTTCATTCTATGCACATGCAGACCAAAGTAGGTGTTACTTTCAATATCACATCTTCCTAGAAATCAATGTAAATCAATCCCATATCCCCACATACCTCAGGAGCCAGGTACTCTGGGGTACCACAGAATGTGTTGGTACTGGCTCCAAAGAACATCTCTTCCTTACAGAGTCCAAAGTCAGCAATTTTGATATGACCTTCTTTGTCTAGTAATAAATTTTCCAACTGAAAACAAGAATAAGAACAAATTTCACAGGCGTTTAAGCAATGGAAGTTTTATCTTAATTTCTTAGAATATTACAAATAGCACTTTTAAATAAAAAAAAATTTACCTGACTCTTAATCGACAAAAGACAATTCAAATCTATTATTGGAAACTTATAGATAATTGTTATCACAGTGACCAGGGAAATTAGAATGAGATTGAATACAAAGTGCCATTTTGCACTTTGGCGCAATAGTGGAGGCTTAATATTTGATCTGAAATGTAAATATGAACACACACGTCTTATTAGTACAGGCAAAGGTAATTCTGGCATAAAATGGCAAAGATTCATCTTGTGCTTTTTGTCTTTCATATGTCAGAGTGATCTTGTGAAAAACTGTATTCCTAAATCCCTGTTTTGTTTTAGTCTAAGGGCATCTTCTATACTATATATTTGTGGACTTGAGATTTTTCGTTGCAAAAGGCTTCTGAACTACTCAACACTCAGACTTCAAATTTTATATGGTACATCATAATGGATGTAAGAGTGCACAGTTTTTAATAGAAGTCTCAAATCGATGTAATTTTTTTTATTGGAAATGTATTGTTTCCCCAATTTTCACTAGGCTCATTGACATGCTGTAGGTTTTTATGACATCATCACTTCCTGAAAATTTTCGGTGCGCACCACTGCAGACTGTGTACTGTCCTATCGCTGAGTTTTGGGGATGACCCTACGCATCTCAGCTTTTGTTCTTATTCCTTTCGGTCTGAAGTGGTGTCCCTCGTTGTTGCATCTCTCTTATAAGTTATCTATGGAGCATTAATGCCTTTCTTAGTTCACAGGCGTCTTAAGTTTTAGTCCCCCCCCCCCCCCAAAACCCACAAACAACCTACACAAACCTGTTCATCGAACAGGTAACTCAGCTAGTTCTGTATAAGTATTGACCTCTTGGCTGGTATTGTAGGTATTGACATGAAAATGACACCCCAAACTTACCTTTAAATCTCTATATACAATATTATTTTCATGTAAGTAGCCCAAAGCTGAGACAATTTCAGCCCCATAAAATCTGGTTCTGTCTTCAGAGAATACCCTCTCTCGTGACAAGTGAAAGAACAGCTCTCCGCCATTCACATACTCCATCACAAAACACAATCTGTCTGCTGTCTGGAATGAATACTTGAGTTGCTGTAAAAATAAATGCAGTTGTCTTGTAGGCCAGCAAGTAAAAGACTAACAAAAATAGTGACAGAATGGCATATGACTTTGAAGACAAACTTAATACACAGTGGGATGCAAAATCCTTCTCAAAATGCATCCTGTATTTCTTGAAATGTTTTTTACTATTTAAATATCATACCATGGTTTTCTGTAACAACTGACAGATCAAACATTTGGGATCTTTAATCTGATTCACATAACTGCTTCTAATAAATAAAATAAATATATGTCATATATTTACTGAGCTTAACTAATATTTTCAGGGTGAGTTTTAGAAAGTATAATTTTTCTGCTTTGAACGTCTTGTCAGCAATTTCTTTGTTCAACGACTTGAATCAAAACAGAAGAGTGTGCAAAGTGTTTCAGTAAGACAGGATTTAAGTGAAGGTCATCCTGGCTGAAAACTATTAAATGACATTGTATGAAATGAAAGTAAATGCTTGTTAACCACATTTAACTCACTTGAGACTGGACCTTTGGAAATTTTACATACGCTGGAGACTGGCGTTTTCAGGGTGTTTTTAAAAAATCACCAAGCAGCTCAAAATTGTTCAATTGCCTTGTTCTTTTGATACAATAAACATAAAACAATGCACAATGTAATAAAACAAACAGAAATACTGTATGTTCAAAACTTTTTTTTTAATGATTTATTAAAAATTACCCATATTTTGACTTTTCGGAAAATTCATGATCTGAATCATGACTTTCGTCTGGCCCAAGCAAAAACTCTGGGTCTTGATCGTCACTTACATCGTAATATGAACTGTTTTCATCAAAAACATTTGTTCTGGGCCTTCATTTTTTAGAAGCCATCGCACAGCACTGCGAATACATTTTCCTTTCTCAATGCACTGTCTGGGTCACTCAGAGTGACTTCCCTTTATCAGTCATAACTCTAAAAGTATAACCTGGATGTCCGTGAAACTTTGCACGAAACAAGACAAATGGCTATACCAGCGCTGGCGACGGTTCTGCCAGCTCTCGGCGGGTTAGGGACAGAGAAAAAAAATAAATACCACGGTCCGCCAAGGGGTGGCGGATCCGTCCAGTTTGTAAAGCGACCAGTCCGCCATATGTTGGCGGATCCGTCGCAAGTGAGTTAATTGCTTAGCCATTATTCTATTCACAACAGTTAAATAAAATCAGGGACAACAGTATTCAATCTTCCACAAAGACAAGTTGAACTTACTGTGAGAAATGGATGATTTGTTGTTTGTAATACTCTGTTTTCTGTGAGGGTGTGTGCCACTTCATCCTGTAAATATAATCAGTTATAAAATTAGTCTACAAACTCCTGACTTAATTGTCCAAGGTTGCAGAAAGTAAATAAATCCATTTCCGATATCATTTGTCATGTGCCTTGTACTATGTGAGAACAATAAATGCACAACAACAGAAGGCTTCCACTGAGTTCTAATTGGACATCTTTGAATGAAGTGCCTAAAATTGTGAGTTTCTTTTGTGTCAGATTACAACAACATCCAATGGTCAGAGAGATTGGGGCATTCCCAATTTGACAATTGCTGCCCTGAAGAAGGATAACATCAAACAACCAAAGTACATAATAGCGCACAGGTACAATGTCATACTTACTTTAGCAATGATAACTGCTTTCTTCAAAATCTTGATAGCATACAGTTGGTTGGTGGCTTTTTCTTTACACATAATGACTTTGCCAAATGTTCCTTTGCCTAGCACTTTGAGGAAATCAAAATCGTCCAGCGACTGAAACATAGCGATTCACAATTTCAACTTCACTTTAACTCTAATAGTGCCATATTCATTTCCACACACAAAGGGAAGTCTAAACATGTCCAATAAAGAGAAATATATGCACATTATTAAGAAGTGGCACTTACATTTGAAAAAAAAGTATTACAAACAATTCACTTTTACAAAATAATGAAATTAAAGCTTCTCATCTAGAGAACAATTTGCAACCTATTAGTAATGAAAAACTTTCATAACAAAATCTTCAAATGACATGGCAAAAAAAATTATGAAGAAACTTAACTTACTCTCTTTCCTATTCACTAATTATTTGTGCATAATACATCAGCAACATCAGCCTTCAAACAGAAAACTCAAATAAAAATAAATCAAGTATGGCTTTGTGTAAGTCCAACACTGAATGCCCACACCAGAATAATAAATCAAATGTAGATAAATTAGGAGATTTAAATTATGTTCACTCCTTCGTTGATGGAAGAGCAGTTAACCATTCATCTGATTATTTCCAATTCTTACTAATCTTACACTTCAACTCCTAATTTCTGGAATGAAGCTTAACCCACAAGCTGTGCGCTACCTGTAAAGCCCGCTGACCTGTCAGTGACCTTACTCATGGGGAATCTTATCTGCTGCATTGACCCTTGCTGATATGCAATGACCACACTACCGCTGGCCACGTGGTTTGGTTTGTATTTGATCAGTTTGAAAACATTCACTGCTATGCCTTATCACGCTTGATAATGAATCAGTCAGTGAAATCTTTGTCTCTAAGTCTCTAACCAATGATCTGACTTACGATACCAAACTGACAGCTGTAATATTCGTGCGAACGAAGCATGATAACTAGTAATGCCCCGCAAGCCCTAAAAACAAATGGTTTCATCCAGATTGGCACATACTAATGAACCAACTTGGGCCTTTGGGGCAATTTCATTTCAGAGCTTGTTTAGATTTCTTAGATACAGACAAAACTCTAGATGATATTCAGCTTGTGAGAAAATGAGATAACATTGCAAATTTCATGAGCAATAATTCGTATGTCGATGTTACACCTTTTGATAGTGTGGGGAGAGCCTTTGAAAGCATAGTCTATTGAATCCGACCAGTGGTTCACATGTCCTTGTCACAATGCCTTTGATTTAGAAGAGGTACAGTCAGCAATAAGACGGTAGTTGCGTTGAGTGGTCAGTTTGACCTTGCCATATTTGCATGCCAGTGCAGAGTGAACGCGTGGGAAGTCGATGCCGTAGTTTGACGCCTCGCACAGCATGACGGTTAAACATGAAAAGGGATAAGCGGTATTACGATACTAAAGTCAGGCCCATGTGATGCAAATCATTATCAATGACAAAAGGCAGAGGATGAATTGTCATGTTTATGGTTCATTCATCACATAAAACATAGACACAGTTACTTCAATTACCACTTTCTTTTTGTGTTCCACCAGGGTGGTTGCTGGAGCTTCCTCTGTGACCTTGAGTGTGTCGGACACTGAACAAATAGCTTGGATCCACTCATCTCTGGTAGACAAACAAAAAACAAAATATACAGATAAAACACCTCACCGTTAAGCCACAGTGCCATAGCAATGGTTCATATGCTCAGGGACAGTGTATGCCCCCTCCTGGTAATGTCTTTTAGCTGTACTTATAGTGCATAGAAAAAAAATGTAAACATATAATATAGGAAAATTTGCTACATCCCTCTCCTTTGGATGCCAACTTTCCCCTGATAAATACCGACAACAAAAACACCTTTTATACAGTAAAACAAGCAATTGTGAATATGACAACTGCCAAAATTGCTATAAATCTTTGTAACCAGCAAGGAAGTTTCTCCTTCTACTTCTACAATTCTAGAGCTGTTCAACATCACTTTTAGGTATGAATAATAATATGATCTCATAATCAGTGAAGAAACCTGAAACTCTGCATGCAAGTGAACTCAGGGGAAATACTGTAATACACAAATGCCAATAACAGCACTGTCAGAGTTTTACAAATAACTTACCTTTCGCCCACTGACTCTACACAGAACATTCTCTCAACTTCTGTGTCCCATTGCCAGCATCGTATGATGAATGTGTTGGGGCGTGGTCTGTCCACCTTCATCAACTGACAATCTTAAAGAATACAAAGAACAAAAACTGCTGTAGATTTCACTCACCATTCTGACAAATTCACTGACTGACATACTAAGTTGTTAACTGTGGGATTTGGAATTGAGGTATTCATGGGATTTCGGAGACTATTTCAGTGCTCTTGACACTGGCATGGTAAATACTATTTAAAATATAAAATTACCTCACAAATGAAATTCAGGTCTCCCCTTTTTTTGATATGTAACTCACAGATGAATTATTCCATCTTTGAAAATGGAAAAATTTCTTCATCCTCCTCTTGTTCAATTTTACTCATTTTCCATATCTGCTCAACATCACTCTCTGTTTTCAATAAAAAATTGTCTACCAATATATACCTTGAAGATATTTCAATATGCAACTGCAAGCAACTGTCATGCAATGTACAATGAATGTTTGTTCTGTATACATATGTATCTATCTGTACCACTCTACAATTCGTCCCCTTAGACTTAGAATGACACACAAGGTTCTTTCTCCACTTTCTGGCTGAAATGAGTTACACACTACTTCTATGGGCCTTCTCCATTGTGTGTCAAAGTAGCAAGCACATTCGGTGTGTAATTTGTAAGTATTACTTAAAGGAAAAAAATTCTCTGCCCTAAAAGCTATGATCACTTCCATCCTCGATATCTCAAGTTGATGGAAGGGAGTTAGAAGCTTGTCATTCATTCTAAGGTGACGAATTATTGTCTTAAATCTAAATAAGACCTTATCTTTCATAATTAGATCAAATAACTTCCTTGAGAGTAAACTTTCAAATTTCAACATGTGAACTTTGTCTACAAACAGTATTGAGCATAATGTAGACATTACAACCTTGACATGAATGAACTGGAACCTCATCCTAAAGTTAAAATCTCACAGATGCAGCAAATCTTTATTCCTCATTTTGTAAACAGACAATAAGTTGACTTCAAATATTTATAACTAAATAAAAGGGGCATGGCTACTTCCCTTTTGCATATCCAGTGATTTTTCTCCCCTGATATGGACTTGCTCTGAAATTTCACTTAACCCACACTCTGCACGCTACCTGTAAAGCCCGCTGTCCAGTCAGTGACCTTACTCATGGGGAATCTTATCTGGGATTGCACTGACCTTTGTCAATGTGCGATGACCACACTACCGCTGTCCACATGGTTTGGTTTGTATTTGATTGTTATGAAAATATTCGCGTAACTAGTGTTATGCCTTATCACGCTTGATAATGAATTAACCAGCAAAACCTTTGCCTGTAAGGCTCTAACCAATGATCTAACCTACAATACCAAACTGACAGCTGTAATTTTCGTGAGAATGAAGTATGATAACTAGCCATGCCCCCCCAAGCCCTAAACAAATGGTTTCATCCAGACTGACAAATACTAATGAACCAATGCGGGCATTTGGGGCAAAGGTCTTTTCAAAGCTTGTTTCTGATTGGTGCTTAGATGCAGACAACTCTAGATGATCGTCAGCTTGTGAGAAAATGAGATAATATTGCAAATCTGTTGAGCTACAGTTTGCATGTTGATGTTACCACTTTTGATAGTGTGGGTAGTGTGGGGAGAGCCTTTGAAGGCTTAGTCTTTGCGATTCCAACCAATGGTTCACTGATAAACATGTCCTTGTCACAATCAATGCCTTTGATTTAGAAGAGATACAGTGAGCAATGCGATGTTAGTTTCGCCTCAAAGAGGACAGTGACCTGATGCGTGAAAATATGGCTTGCACGCGGCACGGTCAGCTTGACGCCGTATTTTGACGCATCTCGCAGCGTGAGGGTTAGAAGCTGCAAATCACTTTTGCAACATTTAGTTCATTTAACAGTAGCAAAAATAAAGGAAAAAACTCAAGACAGCACAAATAAAAAAAGAAGTGCTGCATTTTTTATGCTGATGTACTACAACCAAGCCTAATTATATCTTTATTTTTACCACTTGGGCAAAGAATTGTTTCAATAGTGTGCACAGGACACAGTTCTTATCATTCACAACCGGATGGTAAACAACTTTCCATATTATGTCCCATGTGATGTCCAGTCAGAGCAAGACTGAGCATTCAGTGTGTGCTCAACATTATTTGAAATAATAACACTGATAATTGAAAAACAAAATGATTGCAATGATACTGAGGATTAAACTCAAGGCCTTCAGGTTTGCACAGTGCTGTTAGTTACCTTTCACAGAAAATTTATTGAGTGGATCTTGCAAATCATTAAGCTCAGGCTTGGAACGGAAGCCCTCGAAAGATCCATCTTTCCTGAGAATAAAGTAGCGTTTCCTCCAATTCTTTATATGCTCTCCTGAAAACGTAGACCAGAGAAAGAATATTAATTATATTAGGTGTCTTCTTCACTATGTGTATGTAAAATGTTGTAATGTAAAATAGGAAAATAAAAACTAAAACAAATTATATGATTTATGTATAATTTGCATTTATATTAATTATAATGAACTAGCTAAGTACCCGTTCGGCGAACAGGTTTGTGTAGGTTGTTTTTTTTGGGGGGTAAAACTTAAGATGCCTGTGAACTAAGAAAGGCATTAATGCTGCATAGATAGCTTATAAGAGAGATGCAACAACAAAGGACACCACTTCAGACCGGAAGGAATAAGAACAAAAGCCAAGATGAGAAGGGTCATCCCTAAAACTCAGTGATAGGATAGCACACAGTGTGTAGTGGTGCGCACCGAAAATTTTCAGGAAGTGATGATGTCATTAAAAACCTACAGCATGTCAATGAGCCTAGTGAAAATTGGGGAAACAATAAATTTCCAATTAAAAAAAACTACACCAATTTGAGACTTCTATTAAAAACTGTGCACCCTTACATCCATTCTGATGCAGCATATGAAATTTGAAGTCTGAATGTTGAGTGGTTCAGAAGCCTTTGCAACGAAAAATCTCAAGTCCACAAATATATATATAATATATAGTATAGATTTTCAAAAATTTTGATGAGTTAAGAAGAACCTCTTTATCAAATGATTATTTCCCAATTTTAGTCAGCTTACAATATATACAAGGAGACTGCAATAATCTCTTCTGACCAACTGATTGCAAAAAACCATAACACAGATTATAATTCATGTGTATGTGATTTTTTGTTACCTTTTCTGAAAACTGAGAAATTATTATTCAATTTGCCATCACTGCCTTTCAATTATTGATGATATTTTGAAAATGGTATACATGTACGTATCAAAACTATGAATTTAAAGAAGGAAGGAATTCCGTACGAGATCCGCACTGTTGCCGACAAAGCGCCAAAGACCAGAAACTAACACAACTACCCCAGCCCCTTTTCGCGTGAGTAGTCAATCTGACTACCGCCCATTGATACAAACTGACTAGACCCTCACGCCCCCAACATTGCTTTTTTTCCAATGACAATTGGATAAACTAACAAAATTAATAAGTACTGAAAAAATATATAGGGTTTTTTATCAAAAAGTGCGGATCTCGTAAGGAATTCCTCCCTTAAAGAAATTAGTTTCATGGCCGGCCTGCAAATTTTCAAAAATTCTTTTCAATCTACGATGTCTAACATTATAAATATAAAATATGAAGCCCACTAAATATAACTTTATGGTGCAAACAAATTTGTAAGACTAGGAGTGAAAAAAAAATATAAAAAAATCATATCTGTATCGTATCAAGACTATATCATGACTCAGCATTTCCATTTAACATTGTCTTCCATAACTCTGATTAGAGCTTATATTTGTAAGTTTGGCAATTTCAAGTACATTAAAACTACTAATCACACAGCTATTTTCAGCGTACATACCCCTTTTCCACAAATAACCCTCCTTGACTACGCCAATATGGTCTACCTCAGTATTCATAATGAACACTTAAGGCAACCTGTGAATGAGATAAACACATCAATGACAATCATGAACAGAATTTCAATCAAAAGGAATAAAAAAAACAAGCACTATCTTTTCTTCCTCACAGTGAGCCTACTGTTTCAGAACAACTGGACATTTGATAACATCCGACAGTTCACTTTAGTCAATCAGTTTCAATTTGCATACATACACATTTTGTTCAGGCTCAGATTTCTTATAATGGCACATTAACGGTTTTCATCTGCCCTCAATCATTCAGATTTGTGACAGTATGACAACAGTAATTTATCAATTCTGAGTAAGGGCGAGTTGGATACATGGATATGAATGTGACAATTCATGAATCATAGACCTAATTCATATTGTTGGGCATTCTCACCATCCATGACGATGATTTGCTCATTTGTTTTAACAGGATGTAAGTAAGTTATAGCCAATATAGGCTACACTAGATCCCTATTTGTGAGACATGCACTGCATGTCAATAACGACCATTCTCCCAGATGGAGAATTATTTCTTGTCACGTTAGGCTCTCATTATGTGGGCTTGTCTCCTGAACTCAACAGATGACCATGATTTGATCCACAAAATCATCCCAATGGAGTGTTTTGTCAGTCTCAAACCAAAAACTTGCCCCCGAAGATGATAATGTAAGTGAAAGATGGAACATAAACCATCTACAATTAATTCCCATCGCATAATATATCTTTCAGAAATCAAATGATAACCACAAGAGACCTTTTCTGACTAAATGGTCGTTTGGCTTATAAATATCACTGCATGCATGGCGATCACAGGCTGGAACAGTGGGACTAGTGTCTGCTGGAGTGGTAAACATTGTGGGCACAAAATGTCGTTACAATTTCAGCTAAACTGATGCTGACCTAAAGAAATTAATTTTAAAAACTCTTACAAATACACGTGGTATTACTCACCTACCGCTCCCCACGTCTGATCAACCTTTATCTCTTTTTTTTCTTTTACCTCCCGTTCCACCAAATATCCTCTGAAAACAGGAAATATAACACTGTTGCTCGCTTCTTTCAGACCTCGCGAATTATCGCACAACTCGAGACCGACACCTCAGGTCAAAGTAGGCTAATGGCAGTGTGGCCCGGATGTTTTTACTCTTGCGTCCCGAGAGTCACCCAGTTCCGATAGTGTGCAAGATTTCAGAGACAGCCGTGATGTGGCCTAGTATCGGTCTTGTAGTAAGCTTACGGAAAAAAACACGTATAAGCCAATCTAGATCAAATAAATTCATTTTTAACGTCATTTTTTTGAATAAACTGTGCTCCCCAGCCTTCTATATGAGTTACTTTGAAGGGCTAGCAGGTCTTTTCGTCATCATAAAATTAAAAACTGAACTTCAAGAATAGAGCTGATTCGAGCGAAATGCCAGATGTTTTGTTGGTATTGTTTTTTTTTCTGTGGAATTGCCTGTAAAGTGTAACGTTTTATTTTTGGTGTATGCGGTCTTTTTCCATAGCATTGCTGTATTCTAATTCTGTAGGCATCTCTATGAATGAGACCTGATTTTGTACCATCCCAGCAACGATATTTGTCCGAGAGTTAGAAAGGCAGCCGTTGATTAAATTAAGACGCGTCTTCTTGTAGGCCGTCCAAGGTAATTCTATTTACAAGTTTTGCTTGTTTTTGTTAGTCTAACAAGAACCTTACATTAGTGGGAAGGACGAAGGACGTGGCCGGCATCTTAACCCGAGGTAGATGCGTGTGCGGCCTGCGCGCGGAGTCTAGGATTAGTAAGACTTTGACTATACATTATTAGCTTAACGTGCTACTCTGGACGAGACTGGGGTGGAAAAACAAACAATATTAAGGCTCGGTCTCTGGAAGTGCCGTGGGTGGGGGTGGGGGTGAGATCGGCACCTCAATTTTGATGGCGGTATAGCATGGTGCCAGTTTAGAAGGATTTTCTTTTTCAAAACAGTGGATATCACATTCAGCGCTTTCTCATGAAAAACAACAACAGCAATAACAACAACAAAAATAAAATAACTTTAACTCCGTTTATGTACGTCAACAGTCTCTAAGAATTATAATGTAGCCCAAAATGCAACTTTCAGATCAGTTAAAAAAAAAAAAAAAGTCAATCTAATACGAAATCCGGTCAATATGGATGTGTGGGCCTAAATGAAAATATTTCTGGCCTAATAAATGTGCTGTGTATGTATTGACCCCCCCCCCCCCAAGCCAGCAACCGCATGGATCGAAATTCGTCACACGTACAGGACTGACGTCAAGTTTGCACAGAGGAATCATGATATCTCTCCTGTCCGCTGGTTATGACATCGGGCTGACATTGGTAGGCCTATATTGTAGGGGACCCGCCCTACGGTAATTCTACCAACCCTAAGGAAATCTTATACAAATCTACATCAGATTGACATAGGAATGCTGGCTCAAACTCCCCTCGCCCCCGTTCAATTTTATTCTTTCCTGATCGTTCTCGCCCATGTCCTTCTCGAACCCTAAGATCTCAAGGAGATTTTCCTCTACTCCAAATGAAGTTAAGTAAATGCAAGACTCATGCCACTTCATACAATTGGCCTTTAAGAAAACAAAAGAAATTACAAGCTTAAAATAATAATAATAATTTAAAAAAAAAGAACCGGCTGCACCAGTTCTCAATTCGGTTGGTTCCATCCTGTGACGTCCATCAGTTTGCTGGGACGGGCTACTGTGTGTTAAGACGAAATCTAATCAGGCCTAACTCTAAGACTGCAGGATGTTGTACGTTGTATTATTGTGGTATGTATTGGCATTCAGTATTTTGTCTTAGAGGAGCGTGTTCCAATCACAGTGCTTAACTGTGAGCGACAGTTAGACTGAATGCCAAAATACCACATACCACATTATAAACGGTTAGCCTGTATTCGTATCGATTTCATATGTTTAGACTTGATTTTTCGAGTATCACTGAAAAATACAAATAATCCCAGCAAAGTGTAAAAGTTTGTTCCAGATGAAGCTTCCATTGCTCACTGTGTGTCTTATAAACAGCCCAACAACACAAATAGTATGCTACTGGTCATGTATTTTGGGTATGGTTATTGGAGACAAAATGTGAATTTGCTTTCATTGTGATCAAGCCACAGCTACCACCGCCGGTTTTGATCGATGAAGGCGTGTATATAACCAAAGCAAATCATTATGAACCAGTGCCAACAGCATGAAAAGCCATACATTCTGGCTGAATGTCAATCAACTAGATCTTTATTATTCGGGTTACTGATGGAGGTTCGACGTACACGTAATTTAATTAGAAACGAAAGTTGGATACATCGCCACTTGGGGCAATTCAAGGCAAAATTTCCGGAATGGCGCACCGATAAGCTTTAGCCCAAATATCCCGGTCATTGACCCCATAAAAGCTGGTCAGCTGCCGAAGCTTCGGGCAGTCCTAGTTTCCAAAGACCTGTTCCGGAGTTCACCGATTTCATAAACAGAACAAGTGAGCGGGTGCCCAGGTGTTTGTTTTGAACCTCTGCGATTACATCTGTAAGGGGCTGGGTCAAGGCATACGCCCATTCGACTGAATTTGTCCTGAATTCATAGATAGGCATTCTCGTGTTTTTTTTTTTTCTTCTTCTTTTACTGTAGTTTTACTGTAATTTTGAAACCCGAAATGTTGAATTAGTTCAGTAAAATAGTTCTAGCCTGATTTATCTACTTTTTTTGGTGAACCCACATTGGAAGAACGTGTTCTTCCGTAAATTGTACTCGAGAGGGACCTGTTGATCTGCAGATGTGAAAATGCAGGGAGCAGGACTAGGAGATAGGTTAAACCATTCAAATTCAATAGCATTAAAACATTCAATAGCATTCCATACTTTAACCTACAGTCCCCTTTCCTGCCCTCAAATTCGCAATAATAATTAATAGAATAATACCACCAAGAGCCTGGCCCTTCCCCTTCCCACACTTGCACATTTTTTTGTTCCTACAAGGAAAATAAATCCATGATACAGAAAAGAAACCATGGATATATTTATATAGATTCTAGGCCTACAATGTATGCAGCTAGATTTATTACTTTGCTATACATCTAGATATATTTGGATTTTACTCCTACAAAAAGAATGAAGAATATTTCTTTCACTATTGATTTGGTATGACAAGTACATCTTTTCAAGAGTTCATATTTTGGGCAATTTTACTTCTTGCAGGCACCAGTTCAGTAGTGTCTTTGCCCATGACTTGAAAATCTTGTCACTTCAGTTTTCATAGTCCTCTTTAAATTTAATATGTTATGTTAACATGTCATTCTGTGGCCTTTCACTCTTTCAGTTGATTCAGATCTTCAGTTATTCCATACAGTTTTCCTCTTAGACACAGTGGGCTACAGATCAGTAGAATATAATACCAGTGATGTTTTTGTTCATTTTACATGTGGTTAATCAACAGAATTTGTTGAAGTACCGTATGAGATGCCTTAAATAATGAGTGCCATAGCATGAATGAAGTGAAAATCAACACCATGGACACCATTTCAACCCAGAATGTACCTCTGGAGAAGAAGGATGTGGCATGGACACGTCCAAAACCTATGGCATCTATTAGCCATCATATGCTTGGCCGAGTGTCAGAAATTATGCTTCTAGATAGCCAGTGTGGAGTCCTTGTTCATAAACGAAGTATCCCTTTGTTTAAAAATTGGTATTATGGAACAATTCATTACTGTACCAAGATGCTACTGACAATAATTATGATTAGCAATTAAGCTGTCTTGGGTATAGAATGAAAACTTTAATGTAACAACTGCCTTTATACCTGTGACCTATAAAGTTGACATATATATTTGCATGATCCAGTGAAATTTTCTGTCATACTATTGTTAAGTTCTGGTATTTGTCAGTATAAAGTATACTGGTTGATTATTTTCAATTTGAGAGGATGAGAATTTCAAGTGGCAAGAGAGATTGTTCAAAGAGTTTAAGTTCAGACTGTAGTCATAATTATAATCCAACATGTCAAGTATCTGTTTCTTTTGACTGAAAATTATTCATGCTATTGATACTTCACATTTGATTTAGCCTACTGAAAATTATTCATACTATTGATACTTCACATTTAGCCTACTGGGAAGCAAATTCATCACATTGTGAGTACTCGCATTTTGTTAGGAAACAACCAATCAGATACTCTAAATTGCAACAATCAAAGTGCCTGATGAAATTATTGTGGTAGACACAGAATTTCCTTACATACATGAAAAGCCTTACAGAACATCCCCTTCAGGAAGGCTCATCAAGTATTTGCCAAGCACATGAAAGCAGTTGGACAGAAATATCTCAATCCATATTTTGTGAGTGAATTAGTTATACCTTGTGATAAAGTGATTCATTTTTTAAAATAGATTTCATTTATTTTTATTAATGTTATTATAAGTTTTTGGGGTGATTATATTATTTATGCATTATCATTCACAATGTGATTTTGTAATGTTAGAAATAGAAGGACATGTTGGTTATGAAAATGCCCTCATTTCTTGAACTTTACTTTTATTATGATGGAGTAGTAGTTAGTAGAGTCAATTGATTTTCACTGGTAGTCAGTGCATGGAAAAGGAGAAACTTGAGTGGCACAAAAGTTGAGATTGTATCCCAAGAGTAATTCAATGCTTTTTTTAATTTTCAAGAAATAGCCACTGGAGACAAAGAGAATTTATCATTCAAGTTGTCAAAGTATTCTGTGAGGCTGATTTTTTTTTCTGGAAGGTGAGATGTTTCGTACACTTATAAATGCTTCGTTCTCAATTTCATCTTCAGAGAAATGATGGCACTGATTTTTTCTACCTGAGCAAGAATGACATATTTTTGGTAGCAGCAGCACCATCTCCAGAAGAGGACACAGCAATTTCTATTGTAGTTTATCTGGACTTACTTCAGCGGTATGATGTGGCCATTTTGTGGCAAATAAATACGGCAGAATATTTCATGATTACTTCTGGTAAATCATAGCTGGAAATGTTCTACAACTCAATACTTTCTGTGCTAATCATAGCATGGAATACATTTTAATGGTAAATGTAGTGGCAAACCATCAAAGTGAAAAACATTTCAGTGTTGTACATTGTGGTTCTCTTTTTCTCAATTATTGACAGATTCCAAATTTACATGATTTGCATGGTCTGCTTGATTGTAACAGCTTAGTTTGCTCCTATGATAAAGAGTGCACTTTCTGCTTGACAGAGTGGTATTGCGAAGTATCTAATGGTTCGTCTTTTCCCTAAATAATATATTTATTTTGTCTTGATTTGATGTTCGATATAATGATTAAGATGGGATTCCCGAAACAACTTGTGACCCTCATCGCTGCACTATACCACGAACAAAAGGCAACGATTAGATGGAACAATGAGAACTGTCCATATTTCAACATCGAGAAAGGAGTCAGACAGGGTTGCATACTTTCACCTCATCTTTTCAATATTTATACTGAGCAGATCATGAGAAACGCAGACATAGAAGATATGGGAATAAAGATCGGAGGCCGAAACATCACAAACCTTCGCTACGCTGATGACACAGCTCTTATGTCAGATAACATCACCAGCATGAAAAGAGTGTTGCACAGAGTGGATGAAGCGGGCAAGACAGCAGGCCTACACCTAAATGCTAAGAAAACGAAAGTCATGCATACTGGAACAGGGCACCATGAACACCAGGAGATACTAGTAAACAAAACAGCACTAGAAAAAGTGACTGATTTCAAATACCTAGGATCACATAAATCGCAAGATGGAAGCTGCTCAAAGGACATAAAAACAAGGATAGGAATGGCAAAACACAAAATGGTTCAACTAAACAACATTTGGAAGGATAGAGGCACACCAACGGACCTCAAAGTGAACATACTTAAGTGCTTGATCTGGCCAGTCCTACTATATGGTTGTGAAGCCTGGACACTCAAAAAGGCAGACATAACAAGATTGGAGGCAGCTGAAATGTGGCTTTACAGAAGGCTACTCAGAATAAGTTGGACAGAAAGGAGAACAAATACAAGCATCTTAGAACAGCTTGGCACCACCAGAAGAATAACACCTGAAATAAATAAAAGAAGACTTGCATACATCGGCCACGCGGCCCGAAACAAAAGCACGGCCCTTATGATATCAATCCTTCAAGGAAAGACAGAAACAAAGAGAAAACAAGGAAGACCACCCATTACATATCACGATAACATCAAGAAAGTCAGCCAGCTGGAAATAAGTGAACTAACTAGGAAAGCTAAGGACAGGATTGGGTGGAGGAGATTTTGTCGTGACATCCACTGTAGCAGCTAACATCGATGACGATGAAGCCGACAGGTGACAGGTGACATTATTTTGTTTTCTTTTAATTGTTAGTTTTAGCTATTAATATTTCAGCTAAATGAACTTTTTGTTGTTTTTCAGATTGTATGACATTCTTAAAGATTGCATTGGAACTGTGAATGAACCATATGTTACTGTCAACAGAATGTTGGTCTTTGAAATCTTGGATGAAGTGATGGTGAGCTAATATTTTTCAAGATTTAAGTTTTCTACTTCAACTAGGGAAAGAAACAAACAATTGTATGAGAGGAGAAGTTTCATTTGCACACTTAACTTTTGTGCAGATCAGAGAACTCCTGGAGAAGTTTTCAGCCTTTTGATTTCATTTCCATGTCATCTCCCAGTTTCAGAAAATTTTTGGCTAGAGCAGTCAAAAATTTCACCAACATAAAAATGCTGTATTAACATGTCGTTTTTTTTTTTTCATGAATGTGATTTTGCAGTTTAAAAATTTTGAAAAATATTTATCTGTATAGCAAATGTACATGTAGATAGTTCAAATGATGATTTCTTTTCTTTTGTTTCTGTTTCCTTCAAGAATGCTGGATATTGCTTTGTGTCATCATACACTGAAATCAAACCCCGCCTCAGTTTTGAACCAATTCGACCAAAAATTCCACAGCAAGATGATTTAGCATCTCGATTTGTAAGTTGTTCTTTATTTGTAGCCCTTGTACTTGTGGTTTTGAAATGTTGTCATACTTGTGCTTGGGATGGCGAAATTGAAAATAAGCATTTGGTATTTGAAACTTGTATAACTCTACACAGACATGTTGCATTTCTCCATGAAGAAGAAAAACCGCCAGTCAGGAAGAATTTTAAAGTATGTAATATGTAATGTAACTGTCATTGAACAGTGGTTATTTATACAAACATTGTTGCTTTCTCAATATCTATTATAGACATCTACATTTTTTTAGCACAGTAATGAAAGTAAAGTAAATAGGGGAACTTTTTTTCCAGTCAGATGAGATTTTCATAATTCTCTGTTATTAGAGTTGCATTCGCAATATATTTGAGCTTGTAAGATTGAATGCAAAGTAACTTCAAGGAGATTTTTTTTCTTATTTTCCCCAACAGTTTGGCATAAGCATTGCTGACAAAGTAAGAATGCAAGCCGGGGCGTCTGAGGTAGGATTTTCACTTTGTGATGAAACCTGTCCTTTCAGTGATATATAAACAAACAAATAATAAGAACATCAGATTTTGAGGAGGGGGCATCTATGAAAGTCCAGGAATGTAAGCAGTTCACCGTAGAAGTGTAAATGAGATATTTTTATAAAATATTATTGAAATTCAAAGAGCTTGAGGGTTATGTTCTTTTTTCAAATGCGTTTTTTTCATCACTAAGCTTTGTTTAATGCTAACTGGAGGGAATAAAATGAGACTTATGACCATGAAGGACATGGCAGAGAGGAATCAAATCAGAGAAACACAAAAGGATTTGTTTGATTTATAGATCATGCTATGCATTGTAATTCTGTTTCATGTGCATGATGTGCGTTCATCCATCATAAATAACAATTATCCCGTCATGCGCATAATCTTCTCTCAATATGCTCACATATTCACAGCCAAAGAACAAAGCCCCCAATTCTGCCTACATCAATATTGTTGAAGGATTGTCAGCAGTGATAGGAGTAAATGTAAGTATCGGCTCTACACTTTGTTCAAGGATTCTAAACTGATTGCACTGTAGAAATATCTTACAGTAAACACTGTGCAAATCTGGCAGAATTGAAGCATCTTCATCTGTACATTCTCTAATTTTATTTATTTTGCTGGAGGTGCATTTCTGTTTTTTCCATGCCTAACCCTTTTAATGTCTTCAGAAATATGCAATGCATTACCAACATTTTTTGCCACATTTTAAAATTATTAGAACAAAACACGCCAAATGTTTTTTAGACTAACTCTTAACACACGGTAATACATCAATAAATTCAAGTCATGTTTTGTTTTTGTTGTTTTTTTTGCCCAGGGTGAAATTCATAGTTCTGAGTTGTGGGGGAAACTGTCACTCATCAGTACCTTGGAACGACCAGCACCCATCACTATTCATTTGAATCCTGACCTTGTTATTAGAAGTACTGGAATGGCTGAAGGTCAAGGTTGGTTTACTTCATGGAGATCTGCACAAATAGGAGGCCAATATACTTTTTAGTCAGGGTTGGAAAAAAATCAGATTTTTTTCAAAAAAATAAAAAAAATCAATTTTTTTTATTTAAATCAGATTTTTTTGATTTTTTAAAAAATACATAATACATTCAATATTTTGTCGACAAAGCTTCCTCAGCTGGAGTGGAGAGAATTTTCTCCTCGTATGGACTTGTTCAATCCAAGTTGAGAAATCGCTTGGGGAATGAGAAAGCGTCAAAACTGGTGTTTCTGTTCAGGGCCTTCAGTAGTAAAGAATTGGAGACTACTGAAACTGAAAATGAGTAGAAAGTTTTCCTTTCTTATATATTATCAGAGTTTTCTGGATCTGATCTGTATGCCTGGATTTCACTAACTGTTTTATAAAAATAAAGATGTTTATTTGAAATAAAATATAGGCCTTTTTCACTTACTTGACTGTCTTAATGTCTTACACAGGTACACAAAATTCAAATTCAGACTTACATTTTTGTTCAAGGTGTTATATTTGAATTGTGTCCTGCGACACATTCAAGTCTCCAGCTGTTGTATGAATCAGCCAAAATCAGAAATTATTGAATGATGCATAATAATAATAATAATAGAGAAGCACTCCTACTTATCAGTGCCTTTAAGTCTAGTGCTTTTGAACAATAAAAACATCAAAAACAAGCAGTTTGAAAAAAAAAAAATCCTTAAAAAGTAAAAAAATCAAAAAGTGATTTAAATCACTGATTTTAATTTAAAAAATCAAAGTGATTTAAATCAAAAAAATAAGAATCACCTTGATTTAAATCATGCCAACCCTGTTTTTAGTATTGCGAAATGTTTCACGGATAGAATCAGTGTGCAGAACCAAGGATGGCAAATGTGGAGACAGGGAAATGAACAGAATTATTTGTTCTTAAATGAAGTAGAAAAGGGCCTTTTAGTTTTGTAGTTCTGTCTTGTTCACTATATGTTTACAAGTTTTCCATCTACTCTGTAAGAAGTCAGTAAAGGGCAAAAACATGGCCCGTGTCACTCTGCTACTATATATTCTGTTGTCTTAAGTTTGAGCTCATTATCTTTCAGCAACCTGTAAAATTGCAAGGGATAGATCTTCTTTGTTTTGCATTGAAGATTGAAATATGGCCAAAGTATAAATTATTAATACTATGATGTAAACCTGACCCTGAGAGAGGAAGTTTATTTGTCTAA
This sequence comes from Onchidella celtica, assembly GCA_963931925.1. NCBI lineage: Eukaryota > Metazoa > Mollusca > Gastropoda > Systellommatophora > Onchidiidae > Onchidella > Onchidella celtica. The sequence goes on from OZ007569.1 coordinate 13,635,192, forward strand.
GGTCTGACACTGTGCACACAATTTCTATCTATACTCTAGTGGCAGGTGCTGTTCATATTGAAAATCCAAGTTTCCACTCGTGCGTGGATGCCTCACAACTGGCAAAAAAGAAAATTTTGAGGGTTCTGCCTCCGCCAGATCAGGTAATAATCAGTCCTTTCTGTGATTTTCATTCATACTGGATCTTTTGAGAACTTAAATGTTTCAAGGAGGGTCTTTGACAGTATGGTCATCAAAAGCAGTTTGTAGCATCTGCAAGCTACCCCTTGCCCTTCCCCGTTTTGCTGGTCATACTGGTGACTGAGCATGTGTTCACTTCTTTTTTCCTTTTATTGTTGACGTTCGCCAGAGTGAACTCCGTGACCTCACCCTCCCTGCCTTGTGAGTAGTTTTTTTCCTCGCTCGGTTGTTTGTTGGGTGATTTAACCCTTTTCATAAATATTAGTATATTCCTTAACATTCGATAAAGGTGTAGGTGTAGATGTTTACGCCAGATTTGGCCTTGAGTGATGTAGCCTGGTGATGTATTGATATGTGATCGGTTAGTTTGTGTGTTTCGGGCAAGGGCAAAGGTTAGATTAATTTCGGGAGCTTTCTATAGACATATCTATATATATAGACCCATGTAAGTGGTAAAGGTTGGTGAGTAAGTGAGTTTTTTCCCTCGTGTGGCGTAGGATATTTAGTTGTTGGCTGGTGCCTTACTAGTATTTTATTGTTCAGTATACAGTTATTAAACTTTAGTATTATTTAATCGATCGTCGGATCTGGTGTTTATTTTTTCTACAGCTGTAATAGTTTCGTTTTCTAAAGGGTTGTAGTTAGATCAGCTAACTCCCCCCTACTATAACGTGTTAGAACAACCTCAGCTGTTACAGTTATATAGTGAATGTGAACCAAGTTTGATAGGCGCTGTTTAATGTCTCAATAGATTTGGGCACTTCTTAGGTTGAAGGAGCTTTTTGATGGGAATGGAGTTTTCATGTCAGTGGATACTAACATGATTTTAAGACTATCTTGAATTTGGTTAGTGTTATGTTTAAAGGATATGGCAGCACAATGTCACATTAGCTTTTTAACTGTCGTAGGAATGAACAAAAATGGTTTTTATCTTGTTTTCCAAAGGATACATTCACTCAAATCTTATTCCCGCTATCATTTTTCGTAACTGGCGATGCTGAAATTATTGATATATGTTCTATTTTCAGACACGACTGATGATCTATACATTGTCAGATTCATCTTGTATTAACATTCCCATTGTGGTCATTCCTGCCCTTGTGCCAATAGAAGGAAGCAGGTAAGACAAATGCAACAGAAAATCCAGGGAAAAAAAGGTGCCTGAACAGTTTTTCCGCACATTTCATCCCCTTGGAATGACAAAGTTCTAACTACCTTCCGTCAACTTTGAGAAATCTGGGGTTGAAGTTTCATGTGATCATAGCTTTTAGGGCAAAGAATTTTGTTCTTTTTAGTAATACTCACAATTACACACCGAATGTGCTTGATACTTTGACACACAATGGCGTCTAGTGCAGTGTGTAACTCAGTTCAGCCAAAAAGTGGAGATAAAACCTTGTCATTCTAAGGGAACAATTTGCTTAAAGTAAACGGACTTTTGCCTCACCACTTCATTCCCATCCCTCATATACAAACAGGGGTCACTGAATAGCCCAGAGTTTCCCTCACTTTGCGCGGATTTGTCGTGTAGGTGCACACATGCAATTCTGTTGTGTTTTTGTTTTGTTGCAATTTTTTCAATCCAAGCGACTGATTGAAGATGTGCACACATTTGACCCTCAGACTCATGACAGATTTAGCGAGAACATGAAATTTAAGACCACAGCAAATGACTACAAAATGCATGTATTTGCATAGGTTTACAGAGTTGTCTAGAGAAAACACTGAGTTGTGGCCACTTCTCAGCTACAACTTACTGTGTAATTAAGTGTATGATTCCCTAAAAACAGCATTTTTCTTCAGTTGGTAGGCAGTGATGTTAAATGTTTTGATATTTTCTGGGTTTTTTTTTTTTGTGCAGAAGCTGTAGCGGAGTTACTTTTCTGTTTAACAGTGCTAGACATTTTGTGTAGGGAGAAGATGTGTGAACTTGTGAGCTGGATCTGTTGTGTTGGGGTATTCATTAATAACATGATAACTAATTCACTGTGTGAAGGTGGCAGTCTATTAATCTTGTTGTGATCTCTTCTAGAGAGTCGTGTGGACCAGATTAGTCATGTCAGCTGCCTTGGTTTTGCTATTATAACTTTTGACAGGACAGTTGCATTGTCTTTGTTTGAATTAAGTAAACAGAGTAAACTGTAGCATTGTTCCTATTTCGTAGTTTTAACCAATTTTCATTACAGTAACTCGTGTCTACTACAGTGCTTTACGGATGCCAATAACTTGAGCTTGTGTGTTTATTAAAAATCTGTAAAGATCATTAGAGACCTCATTTCTTGTTCTTCCATCGACTTTGTAACACCTCCACAGTAGCCATTGTCCTTGACTTTAAATTGGAGTTGGCAGTGGGTGTAAATAATTAGTTCTCTCAGGCTGCCAGTCACACAATGACAGTGTTGTGAGAGTGAAACTGAACTGTATTCATGTGCTTATGTAAATGCCTGAAAGTGAAATAATGGTATGTTGATTAGGCATTTCTCATTTTAGATTTTGATTGAGGTACAATGCATTTGAATAAATACCTTCTTTTTCATTGTTGCAACTCTTTCTCTCCACTACTCTTTATAGTACATGTACAAACCAGTTGAGTATTGATGCCAGAAGCAAATGATGCTAGCTGGACTGTTTTAACAAGTTTTGAAACTTTGTTTAAATTTTCCTCTCGTTATGAAATTCGTGTCACGTTAACTGAGCTTATCAAGCCATTTAGTGCATGCAGTGCTAAAGCAGTGGAGTGCTGAGTTGTTGTGGGGAAAAAGAATAAACACTGAATTAACAGAGCTGTGATGTTGACTGGTTTTCCTTGTCTATTCTGACATTGTTACAGAGATCAGAACTTAATTCTGCGACTTATAAACCAAGCAGAATCCTATGCCACAGCATCCTATGTGAGGATAAAAATCAAGTTTCCACAGTCAGTGACAAGGTAGGCATTTGCCTTCAGTTTGATGAGATGACATGAACACTCGTGAATATCAGTGACTATTTGTATTCATCATGGCATGCATTATCATCCAAAAAGAACTACGATCCATGATAGAGTTTAAGTATCAGATTTTATTCATTCTTTATGACATTCTTAACGTGGACTCAGTATTTGGCGTTAATTTGTGTAGCTGAACTTGTGTGGACTGTCTCTTGAAATGAAGTTAAAATTGTACATGTGTTTCTGGATAGTGGAGAGGTATTGTTGTCTTCCATTTGGCTGTTTAAGTAAGTTGACAAACAACAGAAAAGACAAAGCTTCAGAGCTGATAATAATAGTGAAATATTTTGAACTTACTACCTGTAAAGAGAATTTTTTTTTTTGGGTGCATCATGTTAATTTGAAATTTAATAATGACAGTGGCATTAAATGTATATTTTTAAATTTGCAGTTTGACTTCAAAGTATTCAAAGCGTTACCTTGTGAAAAATGTCACCTTTCTCCAATTTTCTTATCTATTGAAATACACTAGAAAAGTCAAGGAATCACACCTTTTTTATGTGTTTGAAAATTGTAAGTCTATGCATGGGGTAGAACCTTTCAGGTATTCCAGGCTTCATATACCAGCAACCCCCTTTAAGACTGAACTTTTCATGCAAGTACCTAACTGATATGAGTGTTTTACGCAGTGTTTCCACTACCAAATCTGGAGAGAGGCAGACAAGCCACTTTGATTCTGTAGAGAAAGTAGCTGAATGGGAAATCAAAAGATCACCAGGAGGCTCAGAAGAAGTCATCACATTCAGGGTGAGATCGAGATACAAAGTTGTTTGTTCTTCAAAAATTCCCCCCAAAACAGCTTTTGATCATTTGTTTTCCTTACTTATTGATGAGAACATTTTCTGTACTTTCACCTTTTTATCTTAAAGATCAGTACGTTTTCCAATGACAGTAGAATAATGTGACTTGGTATTTGACTACAAAGTTACATAATTCAGAGGTTTGTGCAGAACATACTCTAAATTCTGGTTTGAGTTCTATCCAATCTAGATTTTTTCACAGTGTGATTTCCAAGCGTAATGATACCATAGTGAGTTCTTGTAAAACTGTCATGTGTAGTCTTCATTGGTTTCGTAAGCCAAGTCATTCTCAAATCTGTTAGTAAAGATTTGAGTTGACATGCCAAAAAAGTGAAAGGATTGCCATGTCCTATACTGCAATAGCAGAATATTTTCCTTTTGGCATTTTTAATAAATGTTCTATAGTTCATGTGGGCTAATATCTCCCATCTTGTCCATTTCAGCTCATCTCTCAAGCTGATATCAGCATTGATCTGGCCGATATTGGCCCCATCTCCATTGCATTCAACATCACTCACTTCTCAGCATCTGGTCTGGTGGTCAAAATGGCAAGAGTGGAAGGACAGACAAGCAGTGACCCCATGAATCTCCCTCCTGAATGCTTTTTTGGAGTCTCCACAAAAGCTGCCTCTTACAGTGTCAGAACAGATTCTCAGAAAGAACAGGCTGGATCGTGACAGTGAAATGGCCATTGGTTATATTTTTTTTGTTTTTCTCAGTCTTTCAGTTCATACAGTATTGCTATAGATGAGATGAAGAAAGATATTGTGAGTGAAAGAAATCATTGTCTTGACTTGGAAGTTCTGTAATATTTTGTTTTCATCACCATGAATGGAAATTACAAAACAAACATTTGCCACCTAATAGTTTTGAAGATGCTTCTTCTTGAGAAACATCAGCAACAGTTGGGTAGGCCTACTCAGTGTCTGTACCGGAGCTTGCTGAAGATAAATTGTTCAAATACTCCAATGCAATAGCAGAATGCTTAATGACATAGGAAGTTACTTGCACTTGATGTATTGTAAATTATGCTTGATGGTAAATGCCAGTTGTAGAAAGCATAAGAGAAATACATATAGACCAGATTTGCAAGACATGATTCAAAATTATCTTACCTCAAATTCTTTGAGTAAGAAAGGTAAAGAAACTTAATGTATTAATAATATATTGTGTTTCTGGTCAATGTATAGATGAAGTGATATGGCACATGAGTTATATTATCCTCATTGCTTGTCTTGGAAGAATGAAACTTGTAGTGTTATTACATTTTTTAGATGAAAGAGTAATGATGACTTCTGTTTGCTATGCATTTTGCTTAAATGCTGATTTTTCTGTCACTGTTTTGCTATTATGCTAAGCTTACTGTGATGACGATTCAGTTGTGCAGGTATTATTATGTGGGATATTTACATTCAGTTTCCTGTTCTTTCCATATTGATTTAGCTACGAAGGCTCCAAAGAAAAAAGTCAGGAATGAATGAAGCGCTGTGCCTGTCTGGATGTATACATCTGTATTTTTGTATTTTTTTCGGTGGATCTTTTTTTGTTCATTTTGTTAGTGGTACACATTTGTGATTAAATACATGTATTTCAGATTTGTTGTGTAGACTAGAGTTCTGATTTCATAAATGTTATTGTTTGGCACTCCAGCTGTATGTAGCACTGTAACCCAAAACATTCTGCTTTCTTGCAAAAATTTTACCGGGATTTGATTGCTTGCAAAGCTTTCGGTGGACTGAATAAACACATGGAAAAATGATTAAATCAAACTTAAAAACAGGAGAAAAAATTAATTTTTATCCATATTGCTTTATTCAGCACACATTTTCCATGACCACCACAATAAACATGCCATCAGAAACATTATGTTTAACAATACAGCAAGCAAGATATGACAATTAAACTGATACTTTTTACTCTTGCTCAAACACTTCAAGGCTTTTACCAGTAATAGTCCTTGGCTGGTCTACATGGTAACAGCTATCTGCATGCCTAACAGTAAGTTTTTGACTTTTTGGCACACTGCAGCTTACTTATCTACACATGCTCACAGCCACTCACTGCATGTCACAATGGTCTGTCCTTGTTTATTTGCACACAAGTGACATGCAGGAAGGGCCAAAAATTATTTTGCAGCAATATTACTTTATTACCACAGTTACACTTCATTAGAATATAATTGGTGCACAATTTATTTATTTGAAATATAACAACTGCATCAATAAAATATGGTAAAGCAACTTTTGGCCCACCCTGCATAGCTGTCCTGGTGGAACTTCCACACCACAATTAATCTTTGGACATTTTCCAAAATACAATGGCTGTCGCTGGCTATGTGAACATCGCAAAAATGACATGCTTTGTTTCATTGTTCAGCTGCTATTCCCTACCTATCTCCACAACACAATAACTATTATTAACTATCTCCAAACCACCATTCACAGCCATGAGATGGACAGGTTTGTGACCCATGTCCAAATGGTCACTGTTAAATATTTCAAGTAAATCTGCTTCATTCTGTTCTTCAGAATTCTAATATTTGAAGTTTCTGAGTATTTTCCCTCACTGCAAAAAAAAATAAAAAATCCCTGAATTTGTCTCTTGAACAGTGCAACAATCTGTTTAAAAAATACCTGACAAGACAAAATAGTGGTCATTTTCATTCCTTCCAGCATCCATTTCAGTTACACTCTGGCTAATGAATGTCATATATGTGGATATATTGTAATCGAATATCGGTACTTGTAATCGTAGTGTGTCAATAAGAACACCACTACCGGAAGGTAAATAAACATGAGATTACCAACACGTTGTGTTCTACTTGTCCCTGTCCAAGTCATACTTTGTAAAGTCCCAAGAACCTTACATGGTGTCAGAACCAGTCGAATTCAAGCCTCACAAGTAAGGAACAGGTGGGAAGTACTTGTTTCGTCTACTCGCCAGGCCATCGCCCAAAGAATTGTCGATAACCGCCACCATCCCTTTAACGGTTATAGTCGGCGAATCAACGGGACAAAGAGACATTCGAGAACAAACGTTCCGGTTTTTTTTTTCGGCAGTTGGTGAAAACACTTGTACAGCAGTCCAGATTTTTCCGTAAACAAAACGGAGGGACCTGTTGCCAAATTGAAACGACCAAGGCCGAAACCTCGAGCACAGTGACCAATCATACCGGTTCGTGATCATCATGTCGAAATTAAGGCCACCGGAAGAGCTCAGCTTCCACGACTCACTTCACTTAGCGGAACAGTGGCGGACGTGGAGGCAGGAGATGGAACTCTATCTGAGTTTGACAATGTCAAAAGAGAAAGAAGCAGACAAGTGTAAAGCATTCGTTTATATTATTGGCAGGCAAGGAAGAGAGATTTACAACACATGGACATTGCCAGCAGAGGATCCAAAACCTCTAGACACTCTGTTTCAGAAGTTTGAGGAGTACTGTCGCTCAAAGCAAAACGTAATACTGGAGCGATATATCTTCAATACTAGAATACAAAAGGACAATGAGTCGTTAGATGAGTTCATCACAGATCTTAAGAAACTGTCCTCAATGTGCGAGTACAAAGAGTTACAATCAGAGATGATCAGGGATCGCCTCGTAGTGGGAATAAAAAAATCCACAGTAAAAGAAAGACTACTGAGGGAATCAGAACTCACGTTAGAAAAAGCAATTTCAATCTGTAGGGCTGATGAGGAATCCCACAAGGGGCTACATCTTATGAATGAGGATGTAGACCTAACTGCAGGCAGCAGTACTGTGAATGCGCTCAGACACAACATAAGACAAAAAAGCAAAACCTAAAACAGAGAAGAAGTGTGGCGGGTGTACACAGAAAACTCCACAGAAGTCTGAGAAAAAATTCAACTGCACCAAATGCGGGTACCAGCATGGACCAAGACAATGTCCAGCATATGGAAAGACATGTAAAAAATGTAACAAGTTAAATCACTTTGCCAAACTATGCAAGACCAAAAAAATGATTGCTTGTGCAGAGGCATCGGATTCTTCCGAATCAGAAGATGAACCACACAACATATTCCTTGGAGCAGTGACCAATGATAAGAAAGTCAACGGTGTTGATTGGCACATTACAATGAAGTGTCAAAATGAAGACATCAAATTTAAGCTTGACACAGGGGCACAGGCAAATGTAATTTCTGACAAACTTGCCAAGAAACTGCATGGAAAATTAAAGTCAACCATGGCAACACTCACATCGTACTCGGGAGACAAAATTCCAGTGAGTGGAAAAACAACTTTGCCCTGCTTTCACAATGGACAAAGGTTTGAAATAGACTTTATTGTCGCGGCTTCGCAAAGTGCACAGGCCATTTTAGGGCTCCAGACATGTGAAAACCTGAATCTAATCCAAAGGATTTACCAACTCACCACAGAGTCTGACATCAACAAGGTTCAGAACTTGGCACAAGAGTTCGGGGATACATTTGGTGAAGTGGGGTGCATCAATGAGAAACATTCTATACAAATTGACACACTACGATTACAAGTACCGATATTCGATTACAATATATCCACATATATGACAATGAATGTCATGGAGCAATAAGAATTCTTCTTGTCGGCTTTTTCTTGTGTAGGTCATACAAATCATTCTAACACAGAGGAAGAGAGCAATCTAAAGAAATCTGCAGTGATCATAATATGTTGGAATTACTAAAATATTAACTTCAATGAACTGAACTGTCAATGATTTTTAGGTGTGGCTGTCCATTCCATCAATCATAAACAAAAAGTCTAATACAAGTATGTGCAACACTACCATTAGTATCGGTACCATCTTTTCACTGACTGACATCCCAAATGCATGCCCTCAGGATTAATATTAATACATGTAATAATAATAATGCTGCTTTAAATTTTAATCAACCTTACTAAATTCCCATGCAAGCCTTATCAGGCTTATTCTACAATAGCTTTTACAAATGTGACAATATTTTCCCCCTGAAACTCACAGAAAAAAACAATAAAAAACAGTGAGGTAGACAAATCAAATAGTGGAACATTTTTACGTGTTGAATTTTTTTTTCCCTGGCTCAAATTATGAACTGCGAAAGAAGATTGAGAAATGCCAAAGCAAACATTCTGACGATCTCTATTGTTAAAATTCCTTGTTTGTGATAATATGAATAACAGGATATCTCTAACCAACACAACATGTTCTAGACTAGACAAAAATGCATCTCTCTTTGCAACTAAATCTAAAAATAATAACAACATTTTAACGATTGAAAATTGTCCAAAAATGGATGTACCAACTGTATTTACTGTTACAAAGTGGGACAATGCACAAAATTTCATAACTTTAGGTCATGAAGTTTTAGGTGCTTACATTATTGTTCACCCCCTGGCTCAATCATTGTGTGATTCAAACTTGCATGCAACTCAAAAAGCCTATATATTTTTGCTACAATGTATATCAATTATCATGGCTGGAAGTCAAAATACATATTAAATCATGCTCAATGCAAAAAAAAAAAAAAAGAATATATAAATAAATAAACTGATAAGAGCATTGATGAAAAAACTCAAATCAGATTCAACATTTGATTAACTACCTTATAATTATAATCTGCAATGCATTGGTTTCTTAATTTTCATCATCGTGTTGGGTTACAAAGATCACAGTAAGAAAAGATCATAAAACCGCCATACAACTACAATAAAAAGTACAATTGATGCACTTGCAAACTCATGAACAAAACTTGCAACACAATACAGATAAGATATTAATCTCATATTGACTCGGACAATAACACACAATATTGCACTTTGACAAGTCATGTAAAAGAAATAACTGCACCGAAAAAGCGAATGACTGATATAATGATTTACATTCAAGCCGATGTCATTCTCAGAGGGAATGTTCCTATCTGTTTGAAATTTCGGGCTGTAGACAGCTCCAGTCTACCTTCTAGAGATGATATTGATAGGTATGTTGCATTCAGTGGACAAGTCTTTGAAAATCATTTTAAAATTTAGAAGGAGAGAACAGTACATTCAGGAAGCAGTACATTACTACTAGTATATTTTGTTGTCAAATGAATTTATGTTCATCATGAAGCTAGGGATGAAACTAAAATCTATAAAAATGTTTAGGTATGTCATGTGAACAAAGATCACGTTTGTAAAGTGTTGGTCACTTCCTTTCTCAATTCAGCAGAACGAAATTGTCTTCTACAACATTAAACTGATACAAGTTTATATTCAGTTCTGGACAACACAGCCTTTGGACTTAAATGCATAAAATGAAGCACCACGAATACAGTGACAAACTCCCTTTACCTAGCCTAACAGAGCACAACAAATGATAAAGCTTTTTATCAATACAAGTGTTGCTCTATAGAATGTACAAATAAATTACAAATTATTAAGCTATGATGTTGGTAGACTTTTTCCTTCCTATCTGCAATTTTCAGCTGGAAAAAGTGTAACTTGGTCCAATGAACCCTGACCAATGAAAAACAAAAATATAAATGTGTTACAAAGACACAAATCATACTTGATGCAAACTTAATGAACCTGTGTCAAAGAAGGTAAACTTAATTAACTGGTGCCAAAGAAGGTGAACTTAAAAGTAAGCACAATTAAGATTGTTAATTTAACTAAATTATAAGACATGGACTGAAAAAAATTAAATCAGATCAAATTAAAATAAAGGATAAACAGACAATATTTGTACAGAACAAAACAATGCAATAATTTGTCTGCAAAGGCCAGTGAAAGAGAAATTCCACCAATGAACTTTCAGATGATTGTGAACATGACATTCCAGTTATTTGAGATTTCTGGTACACAAAATCAGTTCAAATTAACAGTGTATTTCCTGAAAATGCCGCGATCTATTTACAAATGAGCTGCTTGCAATGAAAAACACTACAAATAATACTGGACTGAATTCTAACAAAACATGAGGAAGAGCTAGCAGATGTTCTATTTTCCATTAATCGGCGATTCAAATGATTTTACTACGACTAAAGCTATTTACGCCACCCTGAACGTGCAAAAACAATTTTGTGAGCAAGCTATTCTGGAATAAATAAGGACTTCATAAAATGCAAAACAAAGGTACATAAAAATAATTTTAAAAAAAACAAATGTTTCACATCTGATATTGACATGACAACACTGGCGTCTTTGAAAAAAAGGAAAGCCTTGAAGGGAAAAACTGCCATTACATGTAATTTTGTAAAATCAGGTAGAAGTTTTTGGCACTTCTCGACAGAATGAGCCTGATGTAGGAATTAAGTGAATTTTTGCTCAATCTTATTATGTAATCCATTTTCTCATTTGTTTGCTTGGAAACACAGGCCCATTCAAACTCATTCTTTTGATCAAAATAAGCAGGATAAATATCTCAGGTTCTCTTAAACAGTTTAAGTGGCAATGCACAGTTTTTTTTATCATATCACAGTATTGAATTCTCTTGAAAATCACCCCCTCAGATTTTAGTCAGTTTAAACAGCAGAGCTGCAGCACTATACAGGTGGTGCCACTGATGTCATCACATACCTGGAAATATATCTTTAACACAAGAAATATCTAATAATTCACAAATTTTCGACCTTTGAACGCAAAAGGTTTTTTTATCAGGCCACCTACGGTAACCAGATTTTGCATAGGTTTCAAATACCGTTGAGGGTGCACTGAAGTTTGCATTTTTTTTATTGCTTTGTTTTTCAAAATTTTTTTTTTTAGTTTGCTTTGTGCCACTGACTGCTCACACTTTTTTCATGAGCACGAACATAATGATGTGAACACTTCTTGGGGTATGTGGGTCACTGCTGTCGGCTGATTTAAACTTTTCACTGGGCTTGCGGCTAATATTAAACTCAGCATGTAGAGAGTGTAGGAACTGACAGGCCGGGCAGTGGTTGGGGAGTTCGTAAAGTCAAACACAATCACATGAACAAAACTGAAACAGTGTTAGTTGGACATTACAAGCCTCCATTACTGCTCTGGAGTCGTCTCGAGACAAGCAGCCAGTGAACTTTGCACCCCTACTCTCTTAAGCGTCAATCCCAGTTAACACGATGGTGCCTCCTTCCAGATTACTGAATCACTAGAGGATAATCACGGATATGGCAATATCTACTTCATTTTTCTCTCCCATCTCACAACAAACATAGGTTAATTATCCTGTTTACTATCTTCAGTTTGATTTTGCCATGGAGATCCCAAATAAGGTAATCTTTCATTCATTCACATACATGTGTCCTCATGTCATGATGAATGTCCTATAACTGTAATTACTAGTAACTGTTATTTGAAATTGCTATTACTGCAGTAGTACTAGTATGTCTGATACCAAAACACATCTAAATTGTCTATTGTGCAGCACTTACAGACATCCTGCTGAGTTACCAACAGTTGACTTTCTTACTCACTGTGCATTAAACACAATTATTAATAGTTCGTCCATCAGGTATGATGATGACCTTAACAACACCAGAGGAATAAAGAACAGAAATTGTTGAGAATTTCAACACATGGAAAATAAAGAGAACTAAAGGACACAGAGGACAGAATGGAAAGACTGTTCTTTCATGACTTATGGCTTCTCATGTGACTGATAATTATTATTATTAATGAAATTTACCATCTCAATTGTCAATATGGTAAAAACATATCAAGTGGAAATGACTGGGAGACTCGGCTGGTACAATTATCAGTGCCACCTCTTACTTCTTTGCTTTCAATCACATAATATGGATTTTTTTTTTTTATGGGAACAATGCTGTAACCTATTTTATCTACATTATTATGGAATGATAAATATGCAAAGATGAAACACAAAAAAGAGGACTGCTCGCATGCTGGTAATTTTTCAGGATAATTAAATGTCATTACAAATATTTCTGTAGTCATTAAAATTTCATGACAAACTCCTGCATTTGAGATACTGTCTTACTAAAATGTGAATAGACACATCACATTAATTGTGAACATACACAACAGAAGATGATCTTGGGTTTTGTCTTGGAGTCTTCCAATACATGTGTGCATTGCAGGCTCCAATGAAAACACATTATAGAAGATTAAGTTTGCTTACTATCAGCAAGAATGACACAATCACTCAAAATGAAAACAATTTCCAGGCAACAACAATGGATGGAAATAATTCAAAGACTTCTTACAACATCCCATATGAACATATATGAGACAGCAGGAACCAGTTGGTTTTTCACAAATTTTTCTACCATCCCACTGACAGACAATTGACCATCTTCATCTTTCTTCATCACTAGATGACCTGGACTCTGAACGACGAACACGAAACCGTCGTCCCTTCACTTTAGCTTTTTTGAATTTTACAGTTATACCATTTCCATTTTCACTTCCATTTGGTATCTCTTTTGATTCCAACTGCCTTTTTGGATTGTCAAATTCATTTTCTGGTGTAGTTAAGGTGTCTGTAGATGACAATGATGAAGAGGATCCAAAGTATTTTGACGTACCGCCTGATGCACTCGACAAGGATGAAGATGATGATGAGTGACTACATCTAGATGAAGTTCTTTTCAAAACTGGGAATGGTTTAGCAAGGAAACCATCCTTCTCAGCAAAACCGACTCCTTTTTTATCACTCGCAGTGGCACCATTTTTGCAATTACTGTCATTATCATTGTCTTGTTTTGAAACTTTTGTCCCATTTCTTACTACTGACCTGAACGAAGAATCTGAATCTGATCGTTCACGGTTCACTCGATGAAATGGCTGTTCAGAACCTGAACCAGTCTCTGACATTGTGGGGTCCACAGTCACTGATGAAGAATCAATACTTACAGTCACATGTGGTGCAGCTCCATTCTGAACACTTTCACATTTCTTTTTCACTTGAATGGGTTTGGATGTGCCACAGCTCTTTGCTGTGCTTGCACCATTTAGTGAACTTGTTCTATTGCATTTATGAATGCGAGAGTTAGGTCCCTTTATTGAGCTGGGTGTAGACTCTATATTATTGACTTGGCTCGTGCCTGACAATTGACGTGAGTTATTGCCTGTGTTTCGGGTGTTTGGGGCAAAAGCCTGAAGTTCTGGCATAAAGTACACTCCTGATTCAAGGTTATCAGGAATGACTCCAGAGCTTTGTACAGTCCTAGCATTGGCATGAATTTGTGAAGAGTGGGACGTACGTTGGTTGGACAGAGAGTTAGCAGTGTTGGTTGCAGTATTCACTTCAGATTGTGAATGTGATGCCTGTTGTACATTGTCTTCAGGAGTGGTATTACTTTCCCTGGCATTACCATTGCTACCCGAGTCAGTGCTCATATGACCATCATTGGTATCACTCAGGGTACGACCATTATTAGAGTCGCTAGGAACCAAGTTATCAACAAAATTATCAATGACGTCGGCAAGAATGCTCATGTTAGTAGCATTGTCTCTCAAAAATTGGTCTCCACTGTGCTGTAAATCTTCACGAATACGCTGCAGCTTCCTGGGACAGGCATTCTTTTTCGATATGTTGCTTTTTTGCTTACCTTTAGCAATGACATTAGATATTTTCTTTCCACTAAGTCGACTGTTAGAACTCATGGCCTTTTCTCTAGATGTCATATAACGACTGTACATGGCACTCAGTATTTCATCTACTTCACTATCACTGTCTGAAGAAGATCCTAAATCCAAATAGAATGGTCTGGAAGAATCTTCAAGGCGGCTTGATGCACTACCTATGGTGTCAAGAGTATTGTTGGTATCTTCACCATCATTAACTGAAGGGGTAGTTGAGGCCCCAACGGTAACAGTGTCACAATTACATAACGGAGCATCACTTGCACTTTGCACAAGTACTCCCCTCCCACCCACACCTCCCCCTCCATCTCCATCATCATTGTCATTGCTATTATTATCATTTTCATCGTCAGAGCTGGAGGCCTTCTCAATCTCATCATCGTCCTCTCCCTCTACTGTTTGTTCAATCTCTCGCTGGATTAGACTATCAAAAAATGCGATCATGCATGGCTCTTCCTCAGTGCTGCCATTGGTATAGTCATGGGAGAGAAAGCTGCCAGCTTGTAGCACCATGTGAATATACTCCTCATGACTGTATGCGTTACGTTCCACTTCATCATCATCTCCATAACGACGACTGTGAACCAGGCGACCTGTGCTGCCTGGTAAGTAGTAAGGGCTCCACAACTGTAAGAAACAAAAGGAAGATTGAGTCTGCTTATTTACAAGGATGACTGTAAATGTATATATTATTTTCAATGATAAAACATTTTATTCTGAACTATCAAAAATTTTTAAAACACTTTTTAAAATTTAATTTTAACTTTTCCTGTGAGTGATCAGACTATGCATCAGAACATCTAAACTGCTGAACTATACATCATATGACAACTCTCTCTCTTGATCTAAATAGCTGCATGTCATACACATTCATTGTTTCATCTCAGATATATCCAGTCTCATTAAAAATGATATACTCTTCTCCTTTTTCTATGTGATCTTGCGAGATTACTGACCAGAAATTGCACTTATGATGGTTTTAACTGACTTACCTTGATAAGTTTTTCAACACCAGAAGAAATGATAAACTGGTTATGGTGACAGTATCGGACTTGATTCACAATAGAGCGATGACTTTTCAATATCATATGTGGCTCTGACTGAGTATCTGGATGAAAAGAAAAAAGGTAAGACATTAATTTGTTAGAGGTGCTAAAATACAAGTATTTTGTACTTAAAATGACACTTTTGGAAAGCATTAAGTCTCTTCTTTTGTGCCATCTAGGAAGAGGAAGTGATCATTCTCTGTGTACTGAATTACATATATGCATGCAGGCAGAACTTAAGTTCTTGCAAAGTGCATTTGTAAGCGGTTTTCAGCTCTTCACATTCTTACAAGTGCTGCACTACTCCTTTCACATTTCTTGTTCATGGAAATAGCCTGACCTGCCCCAAACCCCTTTCCCCTGAAAGTCTTTAATAAAATGTCAGTCAAACAAAGAACTAATGCATGAACAAAGACAATCTACTGCTTTTTCTCTGATTTGAAGTCACTACAATCAAAACACTGTAACTTACAGCTTTCCGAAATATTAGTTGGAATTTTCCATAGATAGATGCAGAAATCGTCAGAGCCAGACATCACATACTGAGGACAGTAGCATACAACATGACATGAACACATTTTTGTTTTGAAAGGATGACTGCTAATGAGAACCGGTTATCAGTCATGACACTTGACTGTATGTCTTTTAAGAATGATTTCATCCCAAAATATTTGACTAAAGTCAGCTGCTGTTTTCAGAATGCAGTTTTGTGGGAAGAAAATGTGACAGATTTCTTTTGTACCGTAAATATTGTTAGGGTGGAAAAGTAAAAATCTTTCAATATTAATTAATAATTTTTAAGAGTGACCAGTCATTTCTGAGTGGTGAGCAAAAGTTGAGTTGGAGGCTTTGTCATGACATCACAAGACTGAAATGAAGTGAATGATAAATTCAGTGAAGCAAGTAATTAGCAATAACAAGGGTAAAAACAGAGAAAATGAAAGGCACTGAAACATAAGCATTGCTACCTGTGTCACTTCCCTCTACCCACCAAATACACATGATATTGTTTCCCTCTGTTCACTGATTTGTTTTTATTAATTTTAAATTTTCAAAATGATTGTATTAAGAAATTTAATCAAACTTATTCGTGCACTCAGTCTATAAATAGTATAAATCTATAAGAAAATTGTTTTTTCAATAATTAACATAATAGCAAGCAACCCTGCAGGATACCAATAAAAGGAACAACACTCCCATATTTTTTCCAACAGCTCTTATCTGTGAATGAAAAGCCTTTTTCTTAATCTTCTTAGGCTCGTCTAAAAATCATCAGCTCATCAATTGTATAGTTTAAACTTTATAACCAACAAAATCAAATATTTCTGTTCTTAATCTTAAGACTTTAGTTATAAACAGTAGAAGAGAATGTGTTTCCCAATCCCAAGAATGTTATGATTCAAAATTCATAAGAAAAAAACAATAAAAGTCTTTTAAACAGCAAAATCTACCATGTTTAATTATTACTGAGAAACTAACAACTTACCTCATCTTTCACGCCAGCAAAACTACAGCTCTTGAGGGTGCATGCATTATAGTAGGTTTTGTAGTCAAACTCATAAATTGGGTGCATCTTCCCAATGTCATACAACACAGGGGATGATCTGCGACGCAGTGCCAACAGCTGATCGCCTCGACTGTTAAATCTCACACTCATGCAGTTTTGGATGCTACTTTTGTAATTGATTGACCTGATACAGAGAGAACAGAGATTAACACTTAGCAGTCTAAACTTATATTGTTTCTGGCGTGCCAAAGGCAACAACAGTTTTGGTCGGAAACTGAATGATAACACATCTTTATTTCACCAATTTGTCAAACCATATTTGTAATTATTAAACATTAGATAGGGTTTTACTTTCTCTATTGCACACATACATGAAAGACAGTGCAGGAAATAACAACAATACTGACTTAAGAGGCATACGAATGTCCCAAAGTGCAATGCCATATTTGGAGTTTGCCGTTGCCAGTAGGCGTGGATCCACAGGATTGTACATGATGGAATGCATGGCGGAGCTGAGGTCAGCCAACACGAAAGGAGCTGATGGAGTAAAATATGAAATGTTTATGGAAACTGGACAGCTAAAAACACATACACTGAGCGGAAAGAGAAACAAAAATTGTACAGAATTATGTAAACTGCTGAAATTTAAAAGGAAAATCAGAAGACCTCTCATTTTTCCTTTTTAAAACGGATGGCAGATATTTGTATTTGGCAGTTACATATCAGCACTTGATAATTCCAATGGCACAGAAACTTAAGAAACCATTCCACATAATTATATTCAATGGAAATCAGTGAGTTTCTAGTAAGAACAAAAAAGGCATCTTTATCATTCAGAAAATATTTTGTACAGATCATCAGCTTCTTATAGCATAGCCCTGACAATAAGAGGGTGTACGGTAAAAACTCAAGGATAAGAAAGTTTTCTTTCTTTTGACTCATATAAATGTCAGTTATGACAGCAGAGGGCATACAAACTGCCTTGCACAATACTTTTCAGCGCGATATCCACCTAGGTATGGTTGTGATCTATGCGCTATCGTGTCTATCCAGTAAACAGATTCTAAGTGGACCGAAACACCTAAATTACTTACAAGTGTCTGTTGGCATCCTTGTGTCCAAAATCTGTGCTTTCCCATCATCACTGGCAGTGGCAAGAATCGTGGCATTGATGGGGTCAGGTGATAAACAGTATATAGCATCACTAAGTCCATACACAGCAGTTGATTGGCGCCTGATTAGAGAACACAAAAAGCTGAATAACAGAAATAATCAAAATGCATGGTATGCATGCAGAATTTATTAGTCTTGCAGACTGATTTCACAGAACTAATACATGCCATGCCTAAAAGTAGAACTGAAAGTACCATTTCATTGCTTATTATAGTCCTCTAACTGCTGATATGGTGGTGATTAATCACAAAGAGAAACTTGTAAGCTAAAAAAATCTCCATCTTCTTCTGTCACAACAGTCCATGTGAAACACTGTCTGAATCACAACAGATTCCTATTCTAATCTTCAAGAAGATTTAATACTTACACAGAGAAGTCATGCACTATAACTTGGCCATCATTACCTGTAAGAATAGAGCACATGGACCATGAAGATTGACATTAATTGACAAAAGATCATTATTCATATGTCATATCTTAATAAGCTGTCATCACGTCCACCATTTACTTTCCACAAATTCAACTCTCAAAATCTATTCATGGTAATGGTTGCATGATTTAACTGAAATAAAAAAAAATATGACAAGGATCTTTAAAAAAAGAAACAAGAAAATTTAAGTGATTATCCTTAAACTAAACTGGGATGACCTGACTTTTTTCCCTTTAACCCTTTCCTGTTTCTATTTCTGGCTGTTTGTGAAGCGCTCCAATGGCTGACTTCCTGGCAACGTAGCCGCCCTGATTCGTTTACATTTTTCAGCTCTATGGCTGCCGCTGCTGCGTGCCTTCATTAAATGGGAAATTGTAGCCCCCATATTGCATCTATGATAATGAATTTTGACATTTTATTGAGAATTGAATGAACTAAAAAATGAACCTATTTACATCGGAATGCCGAAATCTGTTTGTTGGTTTTGTGAACGTGAAATGCTGAACGGGGATGTGTGACACTACCTCTAAGACAGACGGACAGTACATGCATTTACATATTATCGCATCCCATCCCGTTTATTATCCAAGCATACAACACTGGATGTACCATGTACTACAAGTGTGTGCTGAACAATACATGATGTAGGCTTGAAGGGAGGAACAGGCCTGTTGGATGACCATGTGTAATGCAATACATTACTTGTAGGCCTAAATCATGCTTTACCGTTCAAACTGGGTCAGTGGGCATCTGAAGATTACCTGGTGATATCATTTACTATTTACAGCTATTCATGCACTGTTCTTCCTCTCAAAATTGTATACAAAACTGGGGGACACTGGCCGGCCGGATATGACCGGGTTGAACACATGGTGGCGTCATAGACAAAGCCAGATTTGGCCGGGTTGAACATATCGTGGGCCATATTTAAAGGCCGGGTTCAGCTGGGTTAAACATGAAAGGGTTAAAATGAGATAGTTGATCAGACAGAAATCTCCATTGCCTATAAATGTTCTTCTTGACAACTCACATGTTTTTCCTCCATAAAAAATTTCAACAACCTTCATGTGAACTGTTCTGGCTTTCATTTCATAAATTTCTTTTCTCTGGGTCACATCTTGGTTGGTGATATTCTTGAACTTTCTGCCTCCTTTTTAAATCTCCCCTTGTACACAATGGTATTTTTGTGGCAATTTGTAAAACACTTCCCTTGTAGTCCCGCCAAAGGGAATGATTACACATGACCTATTATAACAATAGCAACATTGCTCTCGTCCAACTCATGTTATATAGGAAGAATATATGATGGCCATTTTATTATAGCCATCATAGTAAATGTCAAATGGCCACATAACTGCAGTTGTACTGTCAGGTCCAACAGTACCTATAAGAGGAATTATTAATATTTTTAGAATCTAAAAAGCCCCATTTAATGATCAGTGAAAAAGTGATTTGATGATTAATTCAAGATGAAAATGAGGTTTGAGTAGCCACCCACCTCCAGAGGCAACTTTGAGATTGTTGGCATCAAAGCAGCATGAATTGATGTTGCTGATATGGAGAGTATCAATCACTGCTGGGGGTCTGTCATCAAATATTGTCTGACCAATGTTCCAAAGTAACAATCGTCTGTCATCTCCACCTGAAATGTATTCCTTCATAATTATCTTCTTGCTTACAACATGTCAATTTATGCTGACTGTAGAATGACTCACGTCTTAAAACAGAACAGTATAATTCAAGAAGCTGAGACATATTCAGATTGTAATCTATTTATCTACTCGAGTCCCATAGAGATAAACTTGCTATCGTAGACATGTATGTGTATAAAATGCTTTGCAAATCAATAAAGCTCCATTTTTTTTTTACTTTTACAAATTACAGGTTTTCCATTGTTTCCCAAGCATAAGATTAATAAGAATTAAGATCAGATCAAGAGAATCTAAATAGGCCCAAATTCAAAGAAGATAGCTACACAATAAAACAAACGCACATAGTAAACAAATACAGTAAAGCAAAATTGATAGGACACTGATGGTCCATTCCATGAAATGTCAACCAGTATAACTTTAAGAAAATATAAAACTTGAAATATCCAATAAAAATCCTTGGTTAAAACTTCTAACATATTTTATTGACAAGAAATGTCATCTGAAGAGAAAACAAACTGGCTTTCATAATTTTACCGCGTTTTCTAAGAACAATATTTCATACTGAGAAGCAAAAATATTTAATATAATTTGCAGTTTTATGTTAAAATATTAAAATAACAAGTGAAGGATTGAATCCATTTTTGTTCTTTCTTATTTTGCATTGACAATTTAACAATATAAAAATGACAAGAAAATCCTATTACTGGCTTAGTTTTGACTAGAAAGATTCTAAAAGACATATATCACTGGTTCTGTATAACACATGCTGTGCTTTACATCATGAAGTTTTTCTGTAGCAGTAAATTGATGCAACATCCAGCATCTTTTCTCCAGTCTTGATTTAACCTTGCTTGATCGCCTTCACCATGTACATTTCATATGTGTACAAGGTTACTATATAATACTATTCATAACATCACTCTAGGAACCCCTGACCTCTCTTTTTTTCTTACTGCAGGCACATTAAACACACACACCAACAAATGCCTAGACCTGTACCCAGCCCCCCAAAATGGGGACTGACAGCTGAAGAAAAAATTTGTTTTCACTGGGCAGCAGGCTAACAAGGCAATCGTGCAGGGCGATAAAATTATGCAGTGATCTAGGTCTATTTGTGAAGAGTGTTTGGAAGACCTGCTGGTCAGTGGTTGGGCAGATTTAAATCTATAGTAAAGTGTGTCAAACACATGATATGATGATTCAACAAAACCTATGAACCACCTATCAGCATTGAGGCAGGCAATAACTAGAGTTGTTACATTGTATGTGTGTAGTCTTTGAAGTAGGTTTAGCCTAAAAAGTATTACAGGAACCATTATAATCCTGTGTAGAGGAACACTTCCATGCATGTCCTGATCACCCAGTCAATTTCTAACCCTATACCTGTTCCTAACCCTGCCATTACCCCTAAACCACTAGTAAACCTAATCATATCCCTAACCCTACCTCTTGAACTCTTTCAACCAGAAAACAAAAAGAAAAGATTAAGACACTGTAATGAATTGCAAGAATTCAAAGTGGTTGGGGCATATAACGAAACTCTTTCCACTATTACAGGATGTTGCGGATGTATCTGTATATAAGATGTGTCTTATACTTATAGCATTTGTAACCTGTAGGCACCTTAACTGAAGAAAGCTGACATTTGGTAAGTAAGATGCATGCCATAATAGTCAAAACTGGGCAAAAAGAAAAGGTTGTATGTTGCGAAACCCTGCGTGAGAAATAAAACCCAAACAATACAAAGCAAACTAAAGAGAAGATATAGCCCTGCTGCGACCTCACAGTTTTTCTGTGGTTTTTAATATTTATGATATTTCGTGAAGCCATAATTATAGTATACTTTTACTTTCATGATGTAGGCCTAGATCTGATCTAGATCTA
Organism: Onchidella celtica; assembly: GCA_963931925.1. Taxonomy (NCBI): domain Eukaryota; kingdom Metazoa; phylum Mollusca; class Gastropoda; order Systellommatophora; family Onchidiidae; genus Onchidella; species Onchidella celtica. The sequence goes on from OZ007569.1 coordinate 13,657,390, forward strand.
GATCTAGATCTACGTAATTTTATCAGTGTTTTACAAAAACTGAAATGTAGGCTATTGTATGTTTTTAAATATATGCCTATTTGTCATGTTTTCACATCTTACAGTTTAATTTTCGGGGACTGAGTATGACTCAAAATTATGAAACAGTATGAAACATAGGACTAGGAGGCTGTGACATGGCTTTCATTTCTAATGGCAAGAATAGCAATAGCCACAGGGGAAGGCCCATATACTATATAATTACAGGTAGGCGTTCAGACACAGTTCTCAGATTTCATTCTAAACTGTACCTGAAGCGATGAATTCCCCATCTGAGGAGAATTCAATGGCGTTAACACATCCAAAGTGACCCCGTAGGTCTCTCTTGTATAAACTTTGAGATTGTGCAATGCGGTGTCCATACAACATCTCTTTAGTTAGCGAGCATGAAGTGCCGTCTACCTCGCGTTTGCAAATTCCACGAGGAGTAGACATAAATCTGCCCTTGCTGTTATCCATTTTTAATGTATTACAGAAATTGGATATTAGATCGATCGTTGAAAATAAATGGTTTCACTTTTCATCGATCGCATCCACAGCCAAAACAGTCAGCCATATTGGTTACATTAAAAACTTGACCGGAAGCGGTAAGACGGTCAACTCTTGATGACCCAGAATATCTACTTCAAGATCCAAAAGTAACGAAATAATCCGACTCTGTGCTGCAAAGTGTCATTGTCCCAATCAGGGTATTCAAAGGGAAAGCACTAATTAGTGGTGTTCTGTGACAACAAAAATCGGCTTTCTTAAATGACTCTTTCCGTTCTCTGCCCTACACGCTGGCAAACAGTCTCAACGATCAAATCAACAGGCCAAACTCTTAGAAAGGAAGGCACCCGGTAAAAAATATAACAAATCAGCAAGAATAATGTTTGTTTCCGGTATTTTTCTTAATTGGTGGAAAGCACATTGTTTTCTTTTCTTTTTTTTTTTGGTTTTGTTTTCACACTGCCGTTCAGCTATGGTGCTATAGAGAATCGGGCATTTGCATAATAGACGTTTCCATTACCCTATAATAGTGAGCAATCCACAGCGCTAATGATATGGGGTATAAAAATTGTGCGCAGACAATTTATGAGTTCTTTGTACATGGACGTGTTATGCCAGTCATACTTAGGTATAATTTACCCAAATGCCCTGACCACCAAATCCAACTGAAAACGTTGCTGTTCTTTCTTTCTTTTATATTTTTCTTTCGTTTTTGAACATCTGTTTAATCTTATGGTTGTGAAGAGATCAAGCTTACTGGGATGTAATTACTGGCTTGGTTAAATTTTGATTAGGCTTATTGTCATTATCGCTTCCTGGAAATTTAATCGAAGAGGAAAAAAAAAGCCATTTCGTCAGCCATAATCTTTCTGTTCAGTTTCTTCAACAGCCATGTCCATCTTTACTAAAATTAAGGAGAAGCTGTGAGGCGAAATTAATAATCCAAAACTCTTCGAAGTTACATCAATTTGATATCTTAAACTTAACATTGACCTCAAGGTAATTGCGAATCACTCCTTTGGCGAGATGGAAATCGTTTTTTGTTGGTTTGTTTGTTTTTTGTTCAAGTTTCTGACAGTTGCCCTCAGTGGCTGAATGCATCCAGCCCTGTCAAAAGTTATAGATTCTCTTAATTCCTTACACTAGGTAAAAGTTAATTGCGAATCACTCCTTTGGCGAGATGGAAATCGTTTTTTGTTGGTTTGTTTGTTTTTTGTTTAAGTTTCTGACAGTTGCCCTCAGTGGCTGAATGCATCCAGCCCTGTCAAAAGTTATAGATTCTCTTAATTCCTTACACCAGGTAAAAGTTAATTTTCTCACGCTCCCAGATCCCCTCACTCCCCCCCCCCCCGGAAGAAACTCCCACTGTTCCAGTTGCACGAACGGTTGACCTGACCTATAAATGGCAGATGAATGAACTCCTTTTTTATTTTTCGCTGAGCTGTCTGAAGCAGCCTTCACATAGTGCTCTCAGTGTGTAGTATGAATGAATTAATGCTTTAGGTAGACCTGCGGTGTCAGTGACACACTGTGTGGCATTTATACATTTTGTGAAATTGTACGAAGCAGTGCCAGAACAGCTGACTGTGGGCTGGAGTATTTGCCAGCAAGTTTTGTTGTTTGTTGTATATATTAAACTGTTGATCTAGCACAGCGTAGTGCATGTATGGTTAACTGTTCACACCGTCCTGTTTATGCTTTTCATGTAGCCTACTGTATTAAACTAATTAATAACACTACACTTGTAGGCATCACATAATTAGGAAACTTTCCCCCCATTGGTTTTCGAACTGTTTCACGTCTTTTTTTTTTTTTTCACATACTTTCACCTAATATATGAAAATACAAATATATATGTACATACGATTTACGAGCCGTAAGGGATTATTTGTTTTGCCTGGACCATATAGACTTTTGTGTAGTATCCGGCCCTAGACAGAATAAGTCTTTGAGGCAAGAAATGTCAGTTCCACGATAAATTTAATTATTCACTGGCTTAAAATTACTTATTGTGTACAGTGTCATTCCCAAGTAATTCCTGTTTTGATCGGGCATTTCCAGGAATGCCTAAAAATTCCAGGCATTCTCGGAGAATGACTGAAAATGAAAGCCTCAGATTTCCAGCTTTGCCTGGTTGTTATTTTGACCCACCAGTCATACCATTCCTAGGAAATGCCTGACTGCCTTTTTCAGTCATTCTCTGGGTTTGACTGTAACAGTCATACCATTCGACTATCACTCACTTATTTAACTGTATTCGACTATCACTCACTTACTTAACTGTGTTGATCCAAATTGAGGTGAATAAGCTTAAGAGTGGTTTCTACATGTGTATTTTGTCTGGTACGCTAGCATGGTATCAGTGGGCGTGCACCTGTCGGTGCAAACGGCCAGGGCGGAGGAGGTTTCATCTAACCCAACGGCCACATGCTAGGGCACAATGTGACCCTCAGTATTTGAGTCCTTCATATTGGCCCCCGGTAGCGGTGTGGTCATAGGCTTGTTTGCCTAAATCACAGACGAAGAATTGAGCAAACTTCCCGGACGCAGCTTCGAAGCTGGCGGCAGCAGGCCAGTGGTTGATTGATAGGGCAGATGGCAATATACCGTCACTCTGGCCTGGATATCGTGACACAGAGCATCCACCAGTATTGGTGTTCTTTGGTTTGGGTCTTTCACCCTAGTCAGTTGGGACTGCGAGGCTGTGGAGTAGCCTACAGGCAGCCGGTCAGGCAATATGACTGTCCCTCTGGCATCCTCCTGCACCTGGATACATTTCCAGTCGTCTTGACCCTGTCTTGCCACTTGGATAAGTTGTGTCCAGGCGAGAGAGTGAGTCTGTTTGCGCAGCTCTTTCTCACTAAAAACAAATTCTTGCGCCAGTCTTAACACTCACCTCGTCTTCTTTCATCTTTGTCTCGTCTTCTTTCCTCTCAAAATTCCAACGGCGATGGGCGAGTGCGGTGGCAGCAGGTTTGGATAGACTGGAAGCTGTTAGCACAGACCTACACGTTGGTGGCTGTGGGCTATGGTCGCTTCATCGTCGATTGAAGTGGAGGCGTGGGGAGGCAGCACCCACAGTAGCTGAGCAGCCTTATTTAAGGATAGCACTGCTCACCTCAACTGAGGAAGGGGCTAGAAATGCCCTAAAGAAAGCCCACTTCACATCACCCTGACTGGTATACCGCGACCAGTGGGGATCCCTTTTTGCGGTCGAAACAAAAAGAAATTCAGCTTACTCAGGCTAGGAGCCTGGAATATACGCACACTACAGGACAACTCAAACAACCCGGAAAGACGCACTGCACTTATTGCCATTGAGCTCAGCAGGTACAACCTGGACATAGTGGCACTCAGTGAGACCAGACTCCCTGATAGTGGCCAACTCAAAGAGCTCAGTGGTGGATACACCTTCTTCTGGAAAGGCAAGGGTGCAGTCGAACCGAGACAGCATGGTGTTGGGTTTGCAATTAAAAATGACCTTGTCAGAAACTTGCAGTCCATGCCAATTGAAATAAATGACAGGCTAATGACACTCAGGATCCCAGTTGGGAAAAGCCAGTCAGCCACCCTCATTAGCGCATATGCGCCCACCATGACAAACCCAGATGAAGCCAAAGACAAGTTCTATTCTGATCTAGAATCTGTCATATGCTCTGTCCCGGCAGCTGATAAGCTGATTCTCTTTGGGGACTTCAATGCTAGGGTTGGCTCCGAAATCTCAGCGTGGCCAAATGCTTTGGGCCCTCATGGAGTTGGTTCATGCAATAACAATGGGTTGCGCTTACTTACTTTGTGCGCTGAATTTGGCCTGTTCATTACCAACACAAATTTTAGTCTCCCCGTGAGAAACAGAACGTCGTGGATGCATCCCCGCTCAAAGCATTGGCATCTCATAGACTATGTCATTGTGAGGAAGACTGACAGAAAGGATGTCCTTGTAACAAAGGCGATGTGTGGTGCCGAGTGTGGAACTGACCACAGACTCATTGTTTGCAAGCTCAGACTAACATTGAGGCGCAATAGACGCCCTCAAGGGAAAGCGCCACCTAAACGCCTAAATGTTTCAAAACTCTGCTCAGCTGAGAAACAGAGCGAGCTCTCATCAGAACTCTCCTCAAAATTGGATTGCGTGACTTTTGACCCTGAGAACATTGAACAGAGCTGGACTGACCTAAATACGACTGTACACTCTTGCTCCAGCAGCACAGTTGGTTTTCCTGTCCGCAAGCACCAGGACTGGTTCAATGATAATGATAATGAAATCAAAGTGCTCATCAAAGAAAAAAATAGTCTCATCCAAGCTCACTGCAGTGACCCCTCTTCCACAGCAAAAGCTGATGCACTGCGTGCATGTAAGGGTGTACTCCAGAAGAAGCTGAGGAAAATGAAAAATGACTGGCTTGAAGAGCGAGTAAGAGAAACTCAGAAATATGCCGACACAAACAACACTAGAAAGTTCTTTGAGAGCCTCCGAGCTGTGTTTGGACCATCCCGCTCTGGCACTACGCCACTTCTTGCGTCAGATGGTTCAACACGCATTGTTGAATTGAATGCCATAGTTCAGCGTTGGGCAGAACATTTCGGAGGTGTGCTAAATCGGCCATCAAATATAAATACTGAGTCCATTGACCGCCTCCCTCAGACTCCTATTAATGCAGCTCTTGCCAAGCCATTCACAGCAAATGAGACCCGAACTGCCACAAATCAGATGTCCTTTAACAAATCACCAGGCGTGGATTCAATTCCTGCTGAGGTGTATGCCTTCGGTGGAGAAAAGCTTATTGAAAGGTTGACCGAGTTGTTCAATCATATGTTGAAAGCAGGGAAGCTGCCACAGGACTTCAAAGATGCTTCAATCATCCATCTGTACAAAAACAAAGGGGACAGCCAAGTCTGTGACAACCATCGGGGAATCTCTCTACTTTCAATTGCTGGCAAAATATTGGCAAGAATGCTTCTGAATCGCCTTCTTGATCACCTCTCGTCAAATGACTTGCTTCCCGAGAGCCAATGTGGCTTTCGTAAAGAGAGGGGAACGGCGGATATGATTTTTGCTGCCAGACAGATTCAGGAAAAATGCATGGAACAAAATAAAGCGCTGTATATCACATTTGTTGACCTCACAAAAGCATTTGACACAGTGTGTCGTGAAGGCCTCTGGAAAATCTTGGCGAAGTTTGGGTGTCCACCCGAATTCATCACAATAGTGCGCCAGTTTCATGATGGCATGCAAGCTGCAGTCAAAAGCAACGGCAGTGTTTCAGAGCCCTTTGCTGTCACAAATGGGGTAAAACAGGGTTGTGTCTTAGCCCCAACTCTGTTCAGCATCATGTTCTCTGTAATGCTACAAGAAGCCTTTAGCTCTCCTCCTCAAGGGGTAAGCATCAAGTACCGAACTGATGGCAGTCTATTCAACCTCAGGAGACTTCAGGCAAAACCAAAACCAAAAGTACTCAAGTCTGTGACCTACTATTTGCTGATGATTGTGCACTTCTGGCACACGATGAGGATAGCATGCAAAACTGTGTTGATAAGTTCTCTAGTGTCTGTGACAAGTTTGGCCTCACAATAAGCACAAAGAAGACGGAAGTGCTCCATCAGCCTACTCCAGACGACAAGTATCCTGTGACCCCAAATATCAAAGTCCATGACAGTCTTCTGAAGGTGTCGGAGAACTTCACCTATCTTGGCAGTACACTGTCTTCCGCGGCTCGTGTTGATACTGAAATTCTCTCAAGAATCAGCAAAGCCAGCTCTGCATTTGGCAGGCTTCGAAAGAGAGTATGGGATGTTGCCGGCATTCGCACAGACACTAAGCTGAAAGTGTACAATGCTGTGGTCCTTCCCACCCTACTCTATGGGGCTGAAACCTGGACAGTGTATCAATCGCATGCCAGAAAGCTAAATCACTTTCATCTGGCCTGCCTTAGAAAGATCCTAAGGATCAAATGACAGGATAAAATTCCAGACACTGAGGTCCTCAATCGTGCCAAGGAATTGAGCATCTTCTGCCACCTGAAAAAAATTCAGCTACGTTGGGCAGGACATGTTGTCAGAATGCCCGACTCCAGACTCCCTAAGCAAATCTTCTTCTCTGAGCTCTCCAATGGAACGAGGAATGTTGGGGCCCCAAAGAGACGTTACAAAGACACTCTCAAGCAATCACTGAAGGCCTTTGCCATTGATGTGAGTGAGTGGGAAAAGCTCTCGCTTGATCGTGCAAATTGGAGGGCGGCCTTTACCAGAGGCAGCAAAGCATGGGAAGCTGACAGAGTCCAGCAGGCTATCAAAAAAAGAGAACGGCGCAAGAAAAGGCCCAGTGGTACTGAACCGACGGAGCACTCTTGTCATTTATGCGGAAGGGTCTGCAGGGCAAAAATAGGACTTATCAGTCACATGAGAAACCATAAGTCATGAAAGAACAGTCTTTCCATTCTGTCCTCTGTGTCCTTTAGTTCTCTTTATTGTCCATGTGTTGAAATTCTCAACAATTTCTGTTCTTTATTCCTCTGGTGTTGTTAATGTGATGTTTCCACTTGCTCTCACTCTTCCTCTCACTAACTTTCTTCTGACACCAGCCGTGATAGGCACGGCACAAACACACTATCTCTCTTCTATAAGTTATAACAAACGATATCTGTATTGCTTATCTATACAATAATTATTAATTCATTCAATAATAATAGGAACATAGGTCATACAATTTCACGTGAATTTCGATGGAACGAAATCAATGCAAATCAGTACATGATAATTAAAAGGCTTCGTAATATTCAATTCCTAGCACATTTTATAAAACACATGGGTGCATTCAGCATAAGGAAACCTCTCCTTTAGGGGTGTATGGCGCTATCTGGGCACTGGTTCTTCCTCTCTACTCTGGCTTGACTGCGCAGTTAGATCAACAGGTATCGGCAGGTACCAATAGGTCGGGAAGCCAAGAAGCCACGATGTCGTTAATCAAAGTACAAGAAGTTGAGAAGCCAAGAAGGTGTTGTTCTTCCTCCTCTGTAGAAAAACAATCGCAACTTCCTAATCTACTGCTGGAAGGCATGACTTCCATACTTACTCCATGACGGATATTCATCGCCAATACTTTTAACCGCTGACACTGTTATAAGTCAGGCTGCAGCTCCTATACTCCATAGGCTCCCATATAGGCAATAGAATAAACGATCAATACAGTTTTAATGATATTTACACGTTCCCCACGAAGAATAACGCTCTCTCTAACAGACCCCATCCTATAAGGTTTCGTAACATATATGTAACGGCGTTTCCGTGACTCTCTCAGAGGCAGTAGTTATACCAAAGTAAACCCACTAGATTTAGGTTCTACAATCATGAACATTAAGTAAAATACACATACATCGTACAATTAACTTACCACTCAGCAACAGCTCAAATGCCGACAAGATACCAAAGATACCACGCTCTGACAAAGGATGTTTGCGGGTTCCCTGACCTTCCCCACTCACAAGACTAGTACAAAGTTACAGTTGCAGTTGTGGTCTCCTCTTCGGCACGAAGCTGGTGAGTGCTCTCAGCGGTCTGAAGTTGGAAGGAGCGTTCGGGGATTTATACCCAGTCAGGTAGCGTCCCAAGACGCTCACCGAGTGTACATTAGTTATCCTAATAGCCACCCCCGCCGACTCCACGTCAAATACTATTGAAGCATCTCTAGTCCCCAAGCAATTCCCAGGTGATCTGATCGTCAAGTACGGCGGTCAAGTAAACACTACCCTTTTCGGGTGTCAACGCTTTCCGTTGCATCCCTTACTTTCCCCCTCTGGCCTACAATAACTCTGTCTCCCCGCCGTCAACTATCTTCCCACGCTAGTTACACCTTGCCAATCTGTCACCCTGTTACAGTTAAGGTCATCATCATACCTGATGGACGAACTATTATATTATTATAATTTTGTAACTCTGCATGTCTCAAAGTAGCGAAAGTTCAAACCTGATACCTGTCATTAATATTCACTTAATAGTTAAGGTTGAACATGGCTGAAATTCCTTGGGAAGAAACTTTTACCAGAAGGCTTTTTGAAAAGTTTGAAAATAACCCAAACTACCTATTACCCAAGACCAAATATCAGGAAATTATACATCAGTTGCAGGCGAGTTTGGGTGTAGCCAGAAAAACAGCTCGACAGTACAAGCTTCAATCAAGGTCAGTTTTAATTGTTGTTGTTTCTAAATTACTTTTTATTTCCTCTCTCTTTCTCTCTCTCTGTTTTCGATTTTCTCTCTTACTCTATCTCTTCTCTCTCTCTCCCTCTCTCTTTCTCTCTCTCTGTTTTCGATTTTCTCTCTTACTCTATGTCTTCTCTCTCTCTCCCTCTCTCTCTCTCTCTCTCCCTCTCTGTCTCTGTCTCTCTCTCTGTTTTTAAGTTGTAGTTTCACATCCCTCTTATTTGAACACGCTTAGTCATTGTGGTCGAATGCGGGGACCGAGTACACACTTCCGACACGCTCGTTTGTTATTAAAACTTTGATGGCATGACGTGTTTTTTAATTAATGCTGTTAGACTTAAGGCCAACATTACGTTTGTTTATATGTCTATTTTTAGCGCCGCAGTCATTGAGGTCTCTCTCTCTCTCTCTCTTTCTCTCTCTCTCTATCTACTACTAATACTGCTGCTGCTACTGCTACTACTACTACTACTACTACTACTACTACTATTTATTTATTTATTTATTTGAACACGCCAAAATATCTCTCTCGTACTTGGTAACTAACTGTTTCTTAATTGTGTTCTTTTACACAGATATGAAATACTGCAATGTGGCCACTTGGACAAGCTCGTGTTAATGAACATTTTATATGTAATTATCAGTTTTTTATATTATCAGTTTTTTATATTATTTTCTTTTATTAAACGGGATGAATAAATTACTGCATGTATCCTATACTTCACATCTGTCATTCCGCCATTTTGGTTTTTTTCGAGAGTAGTCATTCCTAGGAAATGCGTGACTGCCTTTTTCAGTCATTCTCTGAAGATGACTAATATTTTTAGGCATTCCTGGAAATGCCCGATCAAAATAGGAACTACTTGGGAATGACTGAATGTTCAGGCATTTCCCGAGAATGACTAGATCTAGTTTCTGGGTTTGACTGTAACATATACACCATTGCTTTGACTGTATTTTGGCTTGAAAAACACATCTAATACTAAATAGGCCATGGAACGCACGCTCTGATTACAATAACTGTGTTGAAGCCAAGCAGCTGCTTGGTGGAAGCTCGTGTGTTAAAGAGTGCAGCTGGTGTGCTGAATATCCCCATTTCCTTTTCCCCCAGCGAAACTCATTCGACGTTTTTTCTCTCAATTTACATAGTTAGCCTACAAGCCTGAGGTGCAAGAGTCCCCTGTGTCCATGTTTTGCTGAAGTGAAATAGGGAATTTCGTTGACAAAGGTATTACTTGATGAAACCATTATTAATAACAGTTTACGGTTCTGTTAGACCCTCGGGTTACACTAATATTATGCTATTCCACAATAATGTTCTGGAGGGTTCAAGGCTGGTTGTTAAACATTTTGACCAAATAGATTCCCTGTAGTGTACACCAATCTTCCTTTCTTTACTGAGGTAAGATAATGAATGTACTGACATCAGAACTGGTTCTGAAATGATACTTTTAGGCCTGGCTTTTAAAAGGATTACAATTAGGTTTTTGGTAATCCATTATGGGAAATTTTCCTTTGACTAATTTCATTAAAAAAAAATCTCACTCTCCGATTCTCCCACTCGGCCAGAATTACTTCTAAAGAATTAGAACGGCTTTCCGGGCAGAATAAAGGTTAATATTAATAATTTATTTTGCTGTGTGGTCCCATACCAATCAGCATCAGTATGTTTTGTTCTTCCTCGAACATTTGCTGAGAGAACTTAAATAATGAATTGAAACCAAAGTTAAACTTCAATTGTTGTCAACTTCTAGCATTGCTTTGCATGTGTGTAAGATTCTATGTTAAGAATATGTGAGAACAAGTTAGTTAGAATTACTTTTCACTGAAATATCTCCATTTGACCACTAGATAATCATATCAATATAATTATAGGCAGCTATTTCCTCTGCGCACTTAGGGCAACATGGACTTGACAGACAAAGTGGCTTTCATTACTGGTGGTGCTCAAGGTATCGGCAAAGGATTGGCTGAGGCACTTTTGGAAAACGGGGCCAAAGTGAGCGCGTCATTAATTCTTTCACAATTTCCTAATCAAAATGAAACTAAAGACAGTCTTGTCCCGTGCCTGTGTCTTTTGCAGGAACCCAAAGGTATTCTTTACGAAAATGAAAGAAAGTTTGATAGGCACACTAAGTAGGGTAACTAGATCTGAAAAGTCACTGTCGCCATGTAGCCTATTGTGAAAATCAGTTTATTACATGCTGCACTTATTGTTTCCATGGCGTTGACCTACACGAGGAGTCCCAGATACTCGGCAATCATAAGGCTACATTATTCCTAACCATAGCCACCTGGTGTTGGGTGCGGTGATCACAAAGTTTATAATTTCATAATGCCGTAGTTAACTCTGACCGGAACTGGCCAGTTTGACGTCTCTCTCTCTCCCCCTTCCGCCCCCCCCCCGTGTGTATCTGTGTGTAGGAGGGAGGGGAGAGGGGGGGGGGGGGAGGGAATTTGTTTGTTTCATGCACGCATAGTGACAATAAAACCAGTATTAATAATTAACATTTCGTGGCACTGAGCACTTGTCTTCACTGCATTATAGGTCTATTGATGGTCTTTAAGCTGAATAGGAGAAGCCAAACAAACTGTTTAGTAAAAACAGGGAGAGAGAAAGAGCGAGAGCGGGTGAGAGAGAGAGAGAGAGAGAGAGAGAGAGTCAGAGACTACCAAAAGATTTATAACTTTTAAGACCACTTGTAGATGGTTAATGCTTTAGTCCGCTCCTCATCCAATGTTTATGCGTGGTTTTCAGGTATATATTGGAGACATTAACACAGCTGTGGGCGAAGCCACGGCCAAGGAGCTAGGAGAGCATTTTGGAGAGGCAAAAGTCAGAGTTGCAACTCTTGATGTTACTGATCACCAGAAATTTACAGGTTTGTCGCTGCATCATTATGCAACTTCTTTGTGACTTCTTCAAGAATAAGCATTGACAAACCAAAGGTGAGAGAGAGAGAGAGAGAGAGAGAGAGAGAGAGAGAGAGAGAGAGAGAAATTATAAACTTTATGATCACCGCACCCAACACCAGAGAGAGAGAGAGAGAGAGAGAGAGAGAGAGAGAGAGAGAGAGAGAGAGAGAGAGAGAGAGAGAGAGAGAGAGAGAGAGAGAGAGAGAGAGCACTATAGTAGCAATACTGTTGTGTAATAACTAACATTCATATTAGGACCGGCTCAAGAAACGAACGCAGACTATATTTTTGCTCAGCAGCCAGTGTTGATACCACGAAGAGACACACGATTTGCTGACGTCACAGAAGTGTGGCTGACGTTTACACGATGACTGGAAGGGCCGCTCCTGTTTAACTCACAGAGCATAACTCAAATAAATATTGCAGCCTGAGCGCTTGAAACTCATAATTTTCTTCAGATAATGCACTACAAAAACAAATTGCTGGAGACTGTGCCGAATGTCTAAATTTGTGACCATCTGATGTGTTTTGTCTTTCTGATGCTATATGTCAATTTCTATTATATGCCTGATCAGTGACAGTCGCTGACCAAACAGTAAAAACACCCATCATATGGAATTTTTCTTTCAGATGTATTTAATCATGCTGTGTCTGTGTTTGGTGGGGTGGATATCATGGTCAACAATGCTGGAATTCTGATCGAAGACCGTTGGCAGGAGACAATTAGTATTAACCTGGTAATGAAATATTAGGGCATGTTATGACACTTTGCTAATCGTCAACACGAATTTATAAAAACGACTAAGTCCCCGTCAGCATTTCATTTAAATCATAATATAATTCATGAAATATAACCCATTTTTACAGAGAATCAAATGGCAGTCAATTTTTGCAGCCTGTATTGTCCGTTTTCTCATCCACCAATGCATTCATTCATCATCGACATCCAACTTTCACATATCAGCCCATTCACTCATCCAACTCATTCACTACGAACAGAACATCTGTCCATCCATATATCCACCCATCCATCCATCCGCCAGTCTATCCATCTGTCCATCCACCCATCCGTCCATCCATCCAGCCAGCCATCCATCAATCCATCCATCTGTCCATCCATACATCAATTCATCCATCCACCCATCCATCCATCCATCTCAACATTTTTGTAGATGGCAATGATACACGGCACAAAACTGGCTGTGGAACACATGAGGAAAGATACAGGAGGACGTGGGGGTCGTATTGTCAACATGTGTTCAAACACAGGTAGGGACCAGTAGCCTCAATAAGTGACAAGATAAAACAGTTCAAAGCAAAATCTTATCAGGTATCTTTTACATACTCAGACGATTGAGTTCAATTACAAATTACTATAGAGGGAAAAAAGAAGAGAAAGAGAAAATTAGGAACTCCTCCAAAGGGCAGTGATCGGTTTCATCCGAAATACTACACTAAATTGAAGAGCTTTTTTCCAAAACTGAGGCAAGTCATATTTTGCATGAGTTATGGCCCCTTTCAGACAGGCATTCAAAATTAGTTAAGTTAAAATTGGGCAAAAAGAAAAAAATGTATGTAGCGAAATCCTGCGTGAGAAATAAAACCCAAACGTTACAAAGCCAACTCTTCTCTTTAGTTTGCTTTGTATCGTTTGGGTTTTGTTTCTCACGCAGGGTTTCGCTACATACAGTTTTTTCTTTTTGCCCCATTTTGACTTTGCTTATAGCCGTACTGTGACCCCACAGTTTTTCTGTGGTTTTTATGATATTTCATCAATTCAAAATTAGTGTAGGCCTAAGGCGTCGCGGTTTCAGTGTTCAGTTAAAATTGCTATGTCCCATATTTATCCACAAGTATCCATACCAACTGTGGTTGGAGTCAAAATATAGTTTTATAACAGTTAACGCATGCATAATTCTACTAGTATGAAGGCTCATTCATTTCTCTTTCATTTTGAAAGTTGAATCAGCATTCAAAAATTGATTTACCTTGGTTTCTGACTGTGCCACCTGACTGCATCCAATGATTGTGTGAAAACTGTTTCAGGTCTGACTGATTTCTTTCCCATTCCTGTGTACTGCGCAACCAAACACGCTATAAGGGCTTATACCTCATCAATGGCTGTGAGTTGGTTTGCTGTAAACATATTTTTTTTTTAACCAAGACTTTCCTCACCTCTGCATACTTTGTCTTCAGAACTAAGAGAAGAATAAAAAATCAGATAAAACAAAGACTGTAAAACAAATAACTGCGACGAGAAGATGTGTGGTCAGAGTGGAACAGACAGGAAAGGTCTTTAGAATATCAAAAGTAATCACAGACGCAACAGATTTATTGTTGAAAATTACCATTCAATAGATTTTCTCAGATTTATTTTATTTACTGTTTTCAATACATCCAATATAGTTTTGCCCATAGTCTGATTTTTGCATGTTGCAACCAATTTTTATGCGTGAATGCTTTTCTTGAAAATATGTCTTTGACATTTTAGAGTATCCAGCGAGTCTGTGGTAAAATTAAATTGTTAGAGCAGACAAGAAACAACAAACGTAGGCAGGGATTGTTGTGGCAAAATAGAAGAACCTTATTTATATTATAAAATTATAATGTAAAATAATGGTCCACTGACCAAGATTAGATCTGGATACTGAGGCAATCTTATTGATATTTCAGACAGATTTAAGTGTTGCCCATAAAAATTAATTGTGGCATTTTATTCTGTGTCTTATAACAGTTTTGTCTTTTCAGAGTCAGCCATCTAATACTGAGCGTGGCATTCAGTATGCATTGATTTGCCCCGGCGCTGTAGACACAGAACTTACGAGAAGCTTGCAACAGCAGGACTGGTTCAAAAACTTGGAAAACAAACTTAGTACAACTGGGATGCCGTAAGTCCTTTGAATTTTCTTCCCATACAGTTCCTGACGTACTGGCTTCAAAGGATAATTTCCGTCTCTGCGCCTGCTGTCTCTTTTTATGTGCATATGAGTGAGTAAGTGAATTAGTGAATGAGTGAGTGGATGGTGGGTGTGAGTGAGTGATGACTGAGTGGGAGGCGTGTGAATGACTGAGTGACTTTGTGTGAGCGATTGATTGAGTGAGTGAGAGAGAGAGAGAGAGAGTGAGAGAGAGGGAGAGAGAGGGAGAGAAGAGGAGTGAGAGAGAGAGTGAGAGAGAGAGAGAGAGAGAGAGAGAGAGAGAGAGAGAGAGAGAGAGAGAGAGAGAGAGAGAGAGAGAGAGAGAGAGAGAGAGAGAGGGAGGGACAGAGATTATGGTACTGAACACATTGATCAGTTTTATTTACTATGCATGTGCAAGTACTGTTAGTGTTATATTAATTATCAAAATGCGATCTTACTTTACTGATACCATGTCTTTTCTTCTTCCTTACATTCTTGTTGGCATGTCTTCCACGGAACAGTGTGTCCAGAATCTCAGATGCCTTGATAGAGCTGCTCCACCTTCAAAACATGAATGGGTCTATTCTTCACATTGAGGGAACCATGAAACAATACGTAAACATGCAGTACAAGCCAGTAGAAACAAATCCGAAATGACAAAGGAAAGATTTTAAAATAAATCCTGCAGTCTGACGGCACAGATACAGAGAAACAAGACGGCAGATGAGATTACATGTATTTGGTTTTTAAATGTGATTTGAGTGTATGATTGTAATGTTAGTTGAATGGACAGATTTTACCAATGATTTCATTTTTGTCATTCAAATTGAATGGAAAATTTGAACTGCCACAATAAAGATATTACACTTTCAGTGTTGGTATAGTGGAATATTTTTTCTCTGCGCCTTTCTTTCTGTGGTCTGATCATTAATATGTTTGTCTGTGTAGATTGGTATGTGTAGCAGGGGCAACCAATCTGTCAAAGCCGGATTTTCTGTCGGCCTTTATAATTTACTCCCCTAGCCTTTTCACACACAAGGCAGTAGAGACAGATGCAGGTAGTACATCTTCTATCATTGTGGTAACAAACAAAGCCTGACCTGACATGACCTGATTATATTAGGTTATCATAGTTATAAGCATGTACTTGAAATGTCTGTCAGACATCAGAAATTGTGTACTTTCCTCCCGTCCACCCATTTTCTTTTTTCAAACATACAGTTAGTTCAAACATTTATCTTGGAGTTGGAGAGAAAGGCTGTAACATTCACACGTTCAGTGCGATCAGTAGCGACACTCACATCTCCTTTCACACATTTCTCTCATTTCTGTGAGTCTATTTCCCACTCCATACTCCTCCATTAACCACATTCATATATTTCACCAAATGGCACACCGTGAGAGGAAAAAGAAGTATGCAGATTAATGGAACACAGAGTATTTGTCGATCAACCATAAAGTCATTATTTATTTAACGATTGAGGAACATCAACAAATTAAATGATGAGACAGTCAGTCAATCACGTGTACTCTAGTTCCAGTTATTCCAGAAGATATCGGGCCCACTGATCAACACTGTAATAACAAAATAACTTACCTGTCAATAACATATCAAACCACACATTTTTCAGTCAACTGTCACTGTTGTATTTTGTACTCTTTGAAGTCCAGCCTCCACTACCCAAGGATACCGTTCAGAGATTAGTGATAGGGAAAGTCCCTTCACGTTAGGCTTTTATAGTGCTAATTTTATTTCAGCATTTGCTGATGTTCGGCACCAGTTACTGACGATACCGCTAAAAGTATAAGTTATAAAATTAGTGTACGAGCTACAAATGAAACACACTAATACAACCATTGAGAATTACTGGTACCAATGGAGCCTCAGCTGGCATAGTAGTTTGCACCAGAGTCCAAGGTTTTCACAAGAGCCGTTTTTTTTCTGCATGTTTATTTTTCTTATTCTCCTGACATTGACCAATTCCTTCTTGTATCTAAAAAAAAACAACAACACAAACTGAATAGGTCCACATTAATGTGCACAAAGATCAGCCCATTCAGATCATTTTGGAATGACCTCCACAGGTTTGTATTCCATGGTGACGTAAGTCCTGGCAGTTTTCTCCACCAATAACATTGCTCCATTCATCTTCTCCAGCTGTAAAAGTTCGATCAAACCTTCTGCTACCCCTGCGGGGCTGTGGAAACACAGCAGATTTGAGATGGCTATGAAATTCCATGTTGTCACAAATTAATACACAAAGCGTCAGTGTTTAAACACTCTCCCGCTTGTCCATCACTGTACGCATTTTACAGATTATTCCAAATGAATTAGGAATTAATTTAACATTATAATTTCTTCTCCAATCCACTATTTATATCTCCCCATAACCGCATCCTTTTCTTTTTCATAGCCAATTAAAAAGATGTTAGGAGAGTACTCAATCATCAAGTGAGAAATTATCAGTAAAGTGCGAAAAAAACAACAACACCAAATTAATATTTACCAACCTCTGAGTAAACTGCTTAGCATGTCTACAACATACTGCATTATATACCTCCCTTACCACTATCTATCTGCAATGATTGTATTGTTAGAATTTCACAAAGGACTTACGGCATCGCACTTTTCACCACTGTGCCCTGTAGTTCCTCCATAGTATGGACTCCTTCCCTTACCAGATTGTTGAGAAATGGGGTGTTTGTCCCAGTAGGGCACAAAATGCCATACTCGATGCCTCGGACTGTAGTATTTGGGTTTTTCTACATGACAAATGAAAGAATTAATGGTTTACTAAGCAAAAATCGACAAAAAGACAATCAGACAACCATTTCACGAGACAGGCCTATACACAAACTGTTGGTCAAACATACAGGCCAAGCTGCACGAAGAAAACAAGACAAACGATAACATACTTTTCTTCATTCCACACTGGTGGTAAAGTGGATGTTCAGGATTTTGTTAACTGCAATGATGAAATCGCTAAGGTAATATGGGTTGATCGGTGGTGATAATGATGATAATTATATCAAATGAAATATTTGATAACTCACGGCCAGGGATGCTGTATAAGCTCTGACGGCGTGTTTGGAACTGCAATAGGTAGGTAAATGTTCACGCAACTCCAGACCTGAAAAAATACCCAATATTTCCAAGGTTCACATTTAAGCAATCAGAGAATTCTTCACAGGAAAAAAACAACGGCATTTTTGAGCAGTAATTATTAGATTAGAAAACGCAGACGAATTCAAAGGTCACAATTACTCTTTAAGGCAAATTAATAAATCCCTTCTCCAGTACACACATGTTCTATCTCCATCCCCTCTGTCTGCTTGCCTGTCTGTCTGTCTGTCTGTCTGTCTCCCTCCCTCTCTCTCTCTCTCTTTCTCTCTCTACTCCCGCTCTCTTGTCTTTCATGTAACCTTTGATATTTTGACATTGCCCTTCCCCTACCTGCATTAGAGCACACATTAATGATCCGGCCACCTTGTCCACCTTTGTCTTTTCTCATGTGTTCTGTGGCTAGTCTAGTGCCGTGTATCAGAGCTACCTGGTAGATAGGTAGATATTACTAACTGTATCATAATCATATAACTATTAAATTACTGTCATAACATATTATTGTATTACACAGACTGACAGATAACTATTCAGGCAATCACATTAACGTGTGGTGTGGTTAAGCGGACAGAAAGACTGAGAGGTGGATGGATAGACATAATTATAGTGAGTAAAATGGGCAGAAACTACATACTCCAGAAAGTAAATGTATAATTAATTCATCTAACCAGTGACGTGAACCAAGCAATCACCAGTCTGTAAAGCCAAAGTTATCATTAAAAGATTAGCTATTCACATTAACAAAGGGATTACCAAATTGACTTGAATTGTTTGTTGCCAGTCTGTTTCCTGTAGAACAGCGGCGTTGTTCACCATTATGTCTACGTGACCAAACGTTGATACGGCTTGATCGAAGACATCTGCAGAATAATTTCCACATAGAGTACTGCATGGTTATAGTTCTCTGAAAGGTTACTGCAAACCAAGCTTTTTGTCCTGACCAATCAGAGAGTAGGCGAATACCTGACCACGACATTAATTTTGTCCCAAGACTCAAAACGCCGTCACTTTGGAGTCGTGAACATAGGGGAACACATATTCATCTATTTGGAATGCAGCCCATCTTTGCTGAAGGCATATTAACTGTTCAGACTATTGCTTAGATGCAGCATTTTAGTGAGATCAAAAACTCTATGCTCTGATAAGATAGCAATAGCCTGAATGCAGAAATTACTGAGGTTTGATCAGTAAGATAATATGTCTGTAGTAGGCTAATTACCTGAAGTAGGGTTGATTGCAATTCAGAACAACAATGTAATTCAAAGAAAATGTGAAATCATGATGAAATAACCTGATCGGAGTAATAACAAAGATTTTGATCAATATGAAATAATCTGGTCGGAGTTACAATTAAGGTTAAACACTATGAGGTGATCTGAAGTTAAACTGAAGTTTGATCATTTATGAAACAACCTGATTGCAATAGACAATCTGTCAGTCTTGGTTGCAATAAAAACTGAGGTATAACATTGTGAACAACTTGGTTACAGTAATCACTATGACCTGGTTGCGATAGAAAACTCAGGTTTAATTTTATGAAATAATGTGGTTGCAGTATTCAGTGCATGTGCCCTGTGATTCAAGCAATGAGCAACATAACTGCAGCATTTTTTTTATAAATCACTCAGCTGCTGTACTTTGCAAGTTGTATCTAAGACAACAACTACAATAACAAAATATCCATTACATTAGTTTCCTATGTCAATACTATTCAAGTCAGCCATCAAATTCACACATGTATGTCAACTGCTGCCACATTTGCAATCAGTAGCCTATTAGATTCTATTTTGCTACATACAAACAAGTTTACCAGGTCTTAGGGGAATCTGGTTGAAACAACCTAAGACCAACATTTTCTCTCTTTTTTTTTTGGTTTGTTTGTTTTGTTGAAAAACAGGCATTCTCTGCAGAGACAAGGAAAGTAAAAAATAGTTCAATTATCTTTTCTGATTATTCTTGAGTGCTTTTGTACGGCGGAGCCTGGGGCAACTCAACACAGTCCCATCAGGGGCCATTGGTTATTCCTCATCCTGAATGAAGAAGAACGATAAAATCAACAAAAAGAGTATGACCCATAAACAAGGACTACTATATGAAAGGACGCGCACGGCCGATCTTCTGACTTCGCTAGCGAAGGCCATTTGATTATTGACACCTACAGCCTTATTATTGACACCTAAGACTAACCAATTGTAACCAATGTTGCATCCATCATACAGTAGTCCTTGCCCATAAATAATACTTAACTAAAGAGAAGAGGCCTACCTGTAAATTCTTGGTGTTTTGTGACGTCCAATGCCACAAATCTCACCATGTCCTGTCCAAAACGAGTTTCCAGCTCCATGGCTGTGGCCTCAACAACTGGAGCATTTCTATCTACTAGAAATACCTAGAAATAGATTAGAAGATGTTCTGATGGTTCGCACGCAGGCTATTGCTCAATCCTTGATTGAGAAACTAGACAGGCCCTGTTACGCAGGCAATCTTTTAGAGGAAGAGCCTACAGCCTACACACAATAGTATGAAAAGTGCATTGCGAAATAGATATTTCACAGTACTAACGGTATTCATATACTCTTTATTGTGTACAGAGAAAAAAGAACTGTTCATTATCGTCATTTTCACTGCACTCGCCTCTCATTTTGAATTAATTCACCTCATTTATTTAATAAATCGAGAAATACCATCAAACTATCGTTTACCTTTACTCCTCTCTCCAACAGTGCCTGCGACAATGCCTTGCCGATACCTTGAGCAGCACCAGTAATAAATGCCACTTTCCCAGTTAGTGCCATTTTATCTGTGATTGTTTTACTGTCTTCATGAAGGGCACATTCAAATGACACACACAAACTCTCATAGAGTATAACCGGTAGATAACAAAACCCAAAGCAGTGTGTAAAAACACAATGAAAAAGAAATCTTGTTGCGGACCAAATAGATATCGTAGGCTGACCTAAGATAACCTCAGAGGTTAATAACTTGATCAAGTTGCTGAGAGGAGTGACGTTCTTGTCAGCAGAACTTCTTTCTCATAGCTGAGTTAATAAATATCTGGTAAGTTGATTTAGTTATTTCGTTGTGTGCTCTATTCCATCACTTATAGACACGCCAGCCAGTTATATATACGGTTTAATTTCTAGGAATATGGGGATGGCATGCACTTGGGATATAACGCTCGGTCAGGTTTTGTGCTAAACTTACATCTATGAGAACTGTGCTCGCTGAACTTTCAAGTAAGTGGGACCTGAACTTCTTCACTTCTCCCATCCAGGTATAGAGCGGAATCCCATCTCTATATTTCTCTCGTTCTCTCTCTCTCTCTCTCTCTTTCTCTCTCTCTCTCTCTCTCTCCTCTCTCTCTCTCCCTCTGTGTCCGTAGACGTGCGGTTCTTCAATCTCATATTAAGTTTAGCTTTCCGTGCTCAAGTTCTGGTACGCTCATAAACACGGAATCTGAAACGAAACAACGTTGCCAGAAATTGTCAGTGCAGCTGCAAGAAAACGTACAGTAAGCCAGTACGCTGTTTTCCAAGGAAGGTAGCTAAATAATACATGTCTTTCTTTCACCAACATTGACCAAACTTCATTTAGACGGATACATCAAATATATTAAAGTAGGATGTGGTAGGATCGAGTACCTAGTCTTCTCGAATAAGGACGAAAAATTCGGAGGGCCCGTGTGCACTTTGTGCACGTTAAAGATACCCTGGCAGTTGGAAATCGTAAAGAGCAGGCCGAACAGGCAGCTGCCCGGGCAAAATTGAAATTAATAGATTAAAAATTTATCCATGTCATCCCCCTACCAGCAGCAACAAAATTTATTATTCATTATCAAAGATATATTATTATTAATAGATATTCAAATAATTATTATTTGAGTTGTGAGCATAGAAGTAAGAAGTACATAGAAGAGTAACGCTAAGCTCTTCAGCAGAGAAAACTTCAATACTCCGAGGGCGCCGCCATTTTCTGTCGATGTAGGGCATAACGTAGTAACGGGAAGCGCCAAATGTAAACAAGCGAAGTACGCTCGTCGAGTCACTGCTGATTTTGTTTATGTTTATTTTCACTGCTGCATCTCTATCGACGCTAGAATTATTTCACCAGCTCTTACAATCTTTAGAGACAGTTTTAAGTTTGATTTTGCGTTTTGGAAGTGGTAGATTAGCGTTCTTTACCCTAGCAGAAGTCACTGCCAGGTCGTTTGTTTCTGTTGCCTTAGGTCCTATATCGTATACACCCAGTCTCATATTAGGATGGTTTCGTGTCTCTTTTCATTACTTGCACCAGCGTAGTTATGAGTTTGATAGTAAGATCTTAATCTAGAAGAGGCGTGTCCAGCATTCTTTACCCTAGCACACCGCTTGTCAGGTCACACTCCCATGTTTGCTCATGCACCATTGATCATTGTTAATTGTTTTCTGTAATAAGTCTTTGTATCCACTTCCATTGAATACATGTAGTTTCATGCGTCCTTTCACCACTTGCATCAGTGTAGTTTGATTTTAATTGCTACTAATAATAATAATAATAATAGTTCGTCCATCAGGTATGATGATGACCTTAACAACACCAGAGGAATAAAGAACAGAAATTGTTGAGAATTTCAACACATGGACAATAAAGAGAACTAAAGGACACAGAGGACAGAATGGAAAGACTGTTCTTTCATGACTTATGGCTTCTCATGTGACTGATAAGTCCTATTTTTGCCCTGCAGACCCTTCCGCATAAATGACAAGAGTGCTCCGTTGGTTCAGTACCACTGGGCCTTTTCTTGCGCCGTTCTCTTTTTTTGATAGCCTGCTGGACTCTGTCAGCTTCCCATGCTTTGCTGCCTCTGGTAAGGGCCGCCCTCCAATTTGCACGATCAAGCGAGAGCTTTTCCCACTCACTCACATCAATGGCAAAGGCCTTCAGTGATTGCTTGAGAGTGTCTTTGTAACGTTTCTTTGGGGCCCCAACATTCCTCGTTCCATTGGAGAGCTCAGAGAAGAAGATTTGCTTAGGGAGTCTGGAGTCGGGCATTCTGACAACATGTCCTGCCCAACGTAGCTGAATTTTTTTCAGGTGGCAGAAGATGCTCAATTCCTTGGCACGATTGAGGACCTCAGTGTCTGGAATTTTATCCTGCCATTTGATCCTTAGGATCTTTCTAAGGCAGGCCAGATGAAAGTGATTTAGCTTTCTGGCATGCGATTGATACACTGTCCAGGTTTCAGCCCCATAGAGTAGGGTGGGAAGGACCACAGCATTGTACACTTTCAGCTTAGTGTCTGTGCGAATGCCGGCAACATCCCATACTCTCTTTCGAAGCCTGCCAAATGCAGAGCTGGCTTTGCTGATTCTTGAGAGAATTTCAGTATCAACACGAGCCGGGGAAGACAGTGTACTGCCAAGATAGGTGAAGTTCTCCGACACCTTCAGAAGACTGTCATGGACTTTGATATTTGGGGTCACAGGATACTTGTCGTCTGGAGTAGGCTGATGGAGCACTTCCGTCTTCTTTGTGCTTATTGTGAGGCCAAACTTGTCACAGGCACTAGAGAACTTATCAACACAGTTTTGCATGCTATCCTCATCGTGTGCCAGAAGTGCACAATCATCAGCAAATAGTAGGTCACAGACTTGAGTACTTTTGGTTTTGGTTTTTGCCTGAAGTCTCCTGAGGTTGAATAGACTGCCATCAGTTCGGTACTTGATGCTTACCCCTTGAGGAGGAGAGCTAAAGGCTTCTTGTAGCATTGCAGAGAACATGATGCTGAACAGAGTTGGGGCTAAGACACAACCCTGTTTTACCCCATTTGTGACAGCAAAGGGCTCTGAAACACTGCCGTTGCTTTTGACTGCAGCTTGCATGCCATCATGAAACTGGCGCACTATTGTGATGAATTCGGGTGGACACCCAAACTTCGCCAAGATTTTCCAGAGGCCTTCACGACACACTGTGTCAATTGCTACTATGCTCGATCTAAATCAGATGATGTAGCTCCAGAAGTGGTGGCATTCTTCTTTACTCTAGCAAACCACTTATCGGGTCACACCTCCACCTTGCTCATTGCTATGCATCATTGATCATTGTTACTTGTTTACTGTAATACATGTAATATTACATCTATCCAGTTCTCTACAAATTTCCTTGTTCTTTTCTGAAAGGATAACGGGTAGGCATAATTATATAATATGAATAAATTTGGACCCAGGATATTCTTGACTGAATGGTCAGAATGCGAAGAACTCTATGGGAAAGATTTAACGCTCAACATGATAGACAATGTACCTAAGCTTTTTATGAACATTGGTACCCTGAATAAAAGAGTGGTCCAACTCCACCACTGTTGGAAGCTGAAATCTTATGAATTGTACAGCAACTTGTACCTTGTAGTAGAAAACAGCTTAAGTTCCTCATGATAAAATAAGTCATTATTTCAGGTATCAAAAGTGTTTTTTTAAAATGTATTTCAAGTGATTGGTTGTTTATAGACAATCAAACCTCCCCTTACATTCAAATAGCCTATAATCAAGATGTTATGAAACATTTTTATTTTTACAACAGACAATCATGTGCCAGGTGAATATTAACAGAAACTAAAAAATGATGACATCAATAACAGTAACAAACATTTGAAATTTCTTTCTCATTATCATCTTTAAAAAGGGAAAAAACATGCTATTTCAATTTCTGGAAGAAAACTTAAGGGTGAACTCTGTATGACTGGAACTGGGATTTAATGGCAGACTTAAAAGAGAGTAGCCTATTAATTTTCTGTGACTGATTTCCAAAATTTCTTATAATGCAGACAGGGGGCACAAGAGTGATTATGAGGGAAGAGGCGCAGAGCTGAAAATAGTGTCAGTGAATAATGAATTTGCATTAAAGCTTGGTGAAGAGATACTTGATAAAGTTGTTTAATTTGTGTGTGTGTGTGTGTCAATTCTGTCAACAGGGTTGATTTGGTAAATCTTCAGTTGTACTTGTTCTATTGGTCTGTTTCTTGGTGTGAAATTTCCTATATGGTTGAGATAATAATCCTCAACATTCCTTTTTTTTTTTTATTGCATTAATGGCACCCTATTTGGTGGGCTGATTAGTCTAATGACTCAAGTAAGTCCAAGTGCTTACACTACAGCTTAGTCCGTGCTTTTACTACAGCAGACAAAATTATCGTTTTTAAAAGAATGAAAAATTTCAGCTTTTGTGGTGATTACTTGTAATTGTTTGTTTTTTAATGTCATGATCTTAAATACCATCGAAGACACCGTAATAATCACTTTTATCATCGATAGTGTGGGCTATGAAAGTGGTTGTAATCCACTTCAGTAGGCCTACCCCACCTTTTCCTAAACTGAAATCATGCGTCCATTGTTGTTATAGCACATATGATATATACAGGTAATGAAAGGGTATTCTAAATCCTGGGTAAATTATCAGTATTTGGGTTTATTTTAGAATTATTTCATCTCCGAAGTCTATCAATTATTCTACTTTTGGGTGCAGACAAGAGAGATTGAGAAAGAGAGAGAAATCGGTTAGGGCGGGGGTAGCTTTCCAATCGATCTAGATCTAGAACGAAGGATCAGGTTATCATTGTTTAGAAATTATGAAATTATCCCATGAGGATAGTAAGAACTAAGATCCCTATGAATTTTATCGTTCAGTTGGTTTCATTGCCATGCCTTTCCATTTCCCCCTCCCCTTGTGCTACTGCTACTAGATCTAGTGCTAGTGTAGGTGACTGCTCGCTCGGTTCACGGCGCAGTGGGATCACCCACTTGCCCTACACTGGCACCAAGATGGCGGCCCCGCATTGACGAATACCGGATCCCCGTGCTTACTCTTCTATGTACTTCCTACTTCTATGGTTGTGAGTTGTGATCTATTGTGAGTTGTGAACTGCGCCTAACAGGCTGCGTTACAATTTGCTCTGAGATAGAGAGAGGTAGAGAGAGAGACAGAGAGTGAGCGAGACAGGGAAAGATTAAAGAAGCAGTGTAGTGTGTTGAGCGCTTCGCCGGCGCTCCGTTCTGCTCTGTGGTTGACATGTTGTCTCTGTAAAGCGCATAGAGCATTTTAAATGGATATGCTCTATATAAATGCCATCCATTATTAAAGTAGCAGTCTTCCGCGCGGTTTTTTTATGTGTAATTTGAATAATCCTTTGTGAAATAATTAAAATTAACTATTTAATACACTCACAGATAAAATGGAACTAACTGGGAAAGTGGCATTTATTACTGGTGCCGCTCAAGGTATTGGCAAAGCTTTTGCACAGGCGCTCTTGGAGAAAGGAGTGAAGGTAAGAGACACCGTGTTTATTTTTGACGTGTTAAATAAATAGTGCGAATTAAAAATGAGATGTGAATGGATTGAAAATAACGGCAATAGACACACGTTAAGCACACACACAAAAATGGATGACCAATCTTGTTTACAGATCGTAAGGACTATTTCAGGATGTGTAAAACAGTACATTTCATACTGTGGTATAGACTGTGGATCCCACTGTAGCCGATTACCCGCATTGTAATATTTAGTTTCTCGGTCAACGATTAAGCAATGACTTTCGTGCGAACCACCAGAACATCTCCAAATCTATTTCTAGGTATTTCTGGTAGATATAAATGCTACAGTTGGTGAAGCCACAGCCAAGGAGCTGGAAACTCGTTTTGGACAGGACATGGTGAGATTTGTGGCATTGGACGTCACAAAACACCAAGAATTTACAGGTAGGTCTTTAGTTCAGTATTATTTATAGGTCACACTCTTTAGTTGCTTTAATTGTTCTTCTGTAGTCTTCATTATAAAGTGGAAATAACCATTGTCTTCTACTTGAACTGTGTTGAAATTTGATCATGCTAAATGGGTTCTAAGTACTGATCATTTTACTGTAATTATTTTTGAGTTTTATTATCTCTGCAGAGAATGCTTGTTTCTAAAAATGTAAAAAAAAAACAACAACAACAAACTGTATTTGAAAAGTGTGCTGCAAAGAGATGGGCCTCTTGAGAGGGTGTTTCAATCAAATTTCACAAGATCTAATAGACGTTTGAATGTGGCAATGTGGAATCCAAAACTGATTGCAGATGTAGCGATGGGTGACATAAGTGTGTGGATTTGGTGGTTGATCTGAATAATGTG
Source organism: Onchidella celtica (assembly GCA_963931925.1). Classification (NCBI taxonomy): domain Eukaryota; kingdom Metazoa; phylum Mollusca; class Gastropoda; order Systellommatophora; family Onchidiidae; genus Onchidella; species Onchidella celtica. The sequence goes on from OZ007569.1 coordinate 13,684,196, forward strand.
GATATAGAAATCTCATATATACAGGATTTTTTTTTTCCAGCTAGAACTAGCAAAGCATTGTAGTCTAAATGATTCCTTAAAATGCTGCAGCTATGTTGTTATACAAACGAAGTGAATACTGCAGTCACGTTGCTTCATAATGTTAACGCTCAGTTTTTACTGCTGTCAGGTGTAAATGATAACTGTAAGCAGGTTGTTCCATGATGATCAAACTTTACCTTTAACTTCAGGTCTTTTCATAATGTTAAACCTTAGTTAAAGTTGTAACTCTAAAAAGGTAATTACCTATCATTATGATGACCAAAATCGTAGCTAATACTGCAAATAGGTTATTTAAAAATAAGGTATCATCTACAGCCTAGTCTTGGCGAACATTCATTTCAGATAAACCTTGGTCTTGGTAATTATTGTAGACATGCTGTCTTGTTGAACAAGCCTCTGTTATCTTAAAATTCTTTGCCGTCGGGTCGCTGCTCCCGTTTCCTGTCGCGCTATGTTCACGATTCGAATGTGACAGCGTCTCAATGAGTCCTGGGATAAATAAACCTATCGTGGTCAAGTGTTTGCCCGCCTGTCGGTTTGGTTGAAATAACAAAAGAGAACAAACAATAACAACAACAACAACCACAGAAAGAAACTGGTCGCAATTAGAGATAATCATGTAGAGGCCAGCGCCTAAATTATTTTCCAGAGCCTATCGTGGTCAAGTGCTTGCCTGCCTGTCGGTTTGGTTGAAATAACAAAAGAACAGAATATTAACAAAAAAACAACAACACAAAACAACAAATCAAACCTGGTCGCAATAACCTTCTTCAGATAACCAGAGCCCAGTGCCAAAATTATTTTCCAGAGGTCTTTGGTCAAGCCGTCTCAACGTTTGGTCGAGTAGACATAATGGTGAACAACGCTGCCGCTCTCCAGGAAACAAACTTTGAACAGACAATTCAAGTCAACGTGGTAATCACTTTGTTAGCATGAACAGCTAACCATTTAATTATAACCTTTGTCTGTACAGACTGATGATTGTTTAGTTGACTTAACTGGTTATTACTACTAATTGTAAACTTATTCTATGGAAGGTGTAGTTTAATGCCCATTTTTATTCCCTGTATTTTATCATCTTTTCATTCACTCATCAGTCTGTCCGTCCGTCCGACCACCCATTACTGTGGTTATCTATCTATCTATGTATCTATCTATCTATCTATCTATCTATCTATCTATCTATCTATCTATCTATCTATCTATCTATCTATCTATCTATCTCTATCTATCTATCTATCTATCTATCTATCTATCTATCTATCTATCTATCTATCTATCTATCTATCTATCTATCTATCTATCTATCTATCTATCTAGCTAGCTATCTATCTTTCTGTCTGTATGTCTGACTGAATGTCTGTTTATCTCTCTGTCTGTCTATTATCTGTCTGTCTATCTATCTTTCTTCAGATAGCTCTGATACACGGCACTAGACTAGCCACAGAACACATGAGAAAAGACAAAGGTGGACAAGGTGGTCGGATCATTAATATGAGCTCCCAAATAGGTAAGGGAAGAAAATGTCAAAGGTAATGTGAATGAATAGGTTCAAACACAAAGAAGAAAGAAAGAACGAGACAGAGAGAGAGAGAGAGAGAGAGAGAGAGAGAGAGAGAGAGAGAGAGAGAGAGAGAGAGAGAGAGAGAGAGAGAGAGAGAGAGACCTCTCATCCGCCCCTGACTCAAATTATTCAAAACATGCTAAATCTGTCTTCGGTGTGATGGTAAAAGAAGTAAATATTTGGCCAGAGGTTTCCTCAGTCGAATTACACCAATAAAAATTTACAAAGTGAGCGACTTCTATCAAGGTCTTGGGTGATGGCTGAACAGTGAACAACATTCAGTATTTTCTCTGTCTGGCTAAGGAAAATCTGCGATTGTTTATTACTTCCACTCATTTGCCGCTAGGTGGCGTGCGGTAATCCCTTGAACGCAAAACTCGATTATTAATTGCATCCACTCATTTGCCGCTAGGTGGCGTGCGCTAATCCCATGAACGCAAAACTCCCCAGCTGTCCTCTTTATCATGTCTAGTATCGTTAGTATGAGTTCACCTCTATAACAAATTATGAAGAAACCTAAAAGGAAGCGTACATATCCGTAGTAGTATAGATTTGGGACGCCTTGGAGCCATCTTTAAAAATTTTTAAAAATCACAACATTAAAAACATATATTACAAAAATTCACCCTCTATTAAAGCATAAACACATGAAAATTCAAGCCTTTTCAAATAGCTACAACATCAAAAGCAATTGACGCCCCTGGACCTCCTTTTAAATTTTTTAAAAATTCAACCTTAAAAAACATATATAAACAAATTCAACCCCTATTAATACATAAAATTGCTATTTTATGGACACCATGGACTCACCTTTTAAAATTAAAAAAAAATCACCCCCACCTTTTAAAATTTTACCCCCTATCCCACAGTTTGAGAACCAGCAATGTCCCTTTCTAGACCACATAAGCTTTTTCAAAAAAATAAACCCCCGAGTTTGAGAATCTCAGATGCAGAACATTCCTAAAAATTTATACAAATCCTATTCCGTCAAGTTTTAGAATCCCTGACATTCTTTCTCCCCACTTAATGAGTCACGCGCTACTTCGCTGTGTTCTATTCAGGGAATGTGTTGTGAACTCGCATACCGGATCTGTGTTATAGATAGAGTGAGCGTGAGAGAAATAAACATTGTAATGTGTTAAACGCTTCGCAGACGCTCCATTCTAATCTGTGGTTGACATGTCTGCTTATTCTAAGCAAAACAAAGGATTTAAATACATTCTTGCTGTTATTGATGTTTTCTCAAAATATGGTTGGATGATTCCTTTAAAAAATAAAAGCGGACTAACAGTTGCTGAAGGATTTAAAAAGATTGACCAAAACAGACATCCGGAAAAATTATGGGTTGATAAAGGAAGTGAATTCTATAATAAACATGTTAAGAGTCTTTTCAAAGAAATCTATTCCACAGTGAATGAAGAGAAAAGTTCTGTAGTGGAAAGATGGAACCGAACAATGAAAGAAAAAATGTTTAAATATTTTACGGCGAATGGTGATCGACTAGATCGCAGCTCTACGAAATATATAGATGTCTTAGATGATTTAGTAAATGATTATAATAACACCTATCATTCATCAATAAAAATGACTCCTGTTGAAGGAAGTAAAAAAGAAAATGAAATAACCGTGTATAGAAATTTATATACAAAGAAACAATTATTGCCAAAGCCTAAATTTAAATTAGGTGATAGAGTTAGAATTACAAAGAAGAAAATTTTTTTTGAGAAAGGTTACACACCAAAATGGACAAAAGAAATATTTACAATAGATAAAATCCGTACAACGCACACAATTCGATGACGTAGAACACACACCGGAATACTATATTACTGACCTTGTTAATTTGCATAGTCTTTAAAAGTACGAATCGGCTTGGTAGCAAAACAATCCGACTTCTGCTCGGAGATTGCGTGATCTGCGCTAATAATATACTTGAGTGTAGGTCGATCACCAATGGCTACCCCAACCCCTTGTCGCCTGATTAGTCAATCTGTCTACCGCCCATTGATACAAACTGGCTAGACCCTCGCGCCCCCAGGTCCATCTGACTATTCCATGTGTTGTCACTTTAAATTCGTTCCTGCTGCGACCCCACAGTTTTTCTGTGGTTTTTATATATTAATTTTCATTAAATTCGTGAACACGATACCAAGTTTTGATTCGCAAACCTTCACCGGTCGCACTTTTTGGTAAACATGTTGTACGGATATGCAGTGTCCATATCCATACAACATGTTGTACGGATGTACACTTCCAACCTAAAATGTTCTTTCTTTTTTTCTTCTTTTCTATGAAGAATTCTGTGATCGCTTTAAATAATGTAAACTTTGATTGGGATATTTTCCTAGGTCTGATGTCACATGCTCTTGTGCCCACTTACTGCTGTTCCAAGCAGGCTGTTAGAGCATACACATCATGTCTGGCCGTGAGTTATCAAATATCTAATTTGATATTATATCGTCATCACATTACCACCGTCATCCATACCATAATACCTTACTCCTTAACGACACCAGCCACCCATATCATTCCAAACAAATTCATCATTGCGACCAGCGCCACCCTGACCATCGTCCTTCTCCGCAACAGCACATGAACAGCATTTTCTTAAGGGGCCCGGCCACATACAAGCGGACTGGATGAGTCCGATTAATCAAGCATTCTTGACAAGCAAACTGGAGCGTATAGAGAGAAACAGAAGAATTATTATTGTCAAGCCAATTTGACAGCATCAGGTGGGGGAAGATCGATGAGCGGACTTGTCACGCCGAATTGTCCGGGACTCTTGATCCAGTCCGCTGGTGCGTGGAGTGGTCGCATAAGTCTTTTTTTTATGATTGTATATTATATTTGTTCATCAGTTTGCTTATAGATCTGTCTCTTGAAATTCTAGCCTGATTGTCTTTGTGCGGATTTCTGCTTAGTAAACAATCAATTCTTTCCTATGTCATGTAGATAAACCCAAATACTCCAGCCCGAGGCATCGAATATGGTATTTTATGCCCTGGTGCAACAGACACCCAATTTGTCTATAATCTTACAAAGCAGGAACTCTACACTATGGAGGAGTTACAGGATATTGTGTTGAAAAATGCAATGCCGTAAGTCCTTTGTGAAAATCTAACATTACTACCATTGCTAAAGGCTGTTAAATCGTGCACTTGCCACTATGCAGTTCGCTCAGAAATTACTATAAATGTGTTCCATATAGGTGTAGTTTAGTGCGTCGAGCATTGTTCCATGAGTAAATATCGTTTCTCCGTTCAAGGAGAGCCCATATTTTAGTGTTTCACCAGAGAGGATTATCTATTCTCTCTGGTTTCACAGTTTACTACTGTAAAAATGTTTTTGTAGTAACTCAGACTACCTATGATTTTTTTAAACTCAAGGAAGCAAACCCAGAATCAAGTTACTGTCTAACATATGAAAAAATCAGTTTCACATCAGTAAGGTTTAGGGTAAAACGAGAGTCGAAGAAAAAAAATAATTGAAATGAATCCAAGTGACGGTTTTCGAGAAAATCGATAACATTATTAGTCCCGCGCCCTCATTCTAAAACAATAACAACAACCACAACAACAACAACAACAACAGCAACAACAACAACAACAACAACAACAATAACAACAACAACAACAACAAACACCCACACATTCAGTATCAATTTATTATTATGTATTTTTACAAGTAATTTGTCACTTGGTGACCTGATCTCCTCCTACCATTCTTTTAACTGATTATGTCAAAAAAAAAAAAAAAAGGAGAGAGAAAGAGTGGCTTGGAGAAGAAATCATGATACTGTATAAATTTCTAGTTCATTCGGAATACACCATACACCAGTGGAGAAGTAAGGGAATATTTTAACAGAGAAATGTTTATGTAATAATGTGTGACAACAGGAATTTCAGAACAATCTCAACTCTGTTCACAGTCCCGCACGGGTGGCAGAAGGTTTGATTGATCTTCTACAGTTGGAGAAGATGAATGGGGCAATGCTATATGTGGAGAACACTGCCAAGACTTACGTCACCATGGAATACAAACCAGTGGAGGTCAACCCAAAATGATTTGCATGGGCTGACGTTTGTGTAACGTAGACCTGTTCAGGTGTTTTTTAATTATTTTTTTTTATCTAAACCAAGATGACAATTTAATGGAAACCAACATGAATAGGTGTGGGGAAGGGATACTGCGAAAACTTTGGTATACATCAGAATAATTTAGACCTCAAAAGATGTTGATTTCCCTATCTTAAAATCTGTGTTCCGCATCTTTGGGTAGTGGTAGTGCCGAAGTCAGGCATGAAGAAAATGAGCTAGAGCATAGGGCGTTACAATCTGCAAGAACCTCAAAGAATTTCACATTTTCTTTGACTTAAAATGTTTTTACTTTCTTAGGTAATAAATTTAGGTAATATTTTGAGTTCTGTGAAAGAGACTAAGCAAGCCAGATAATAGATACCTGATTAATAAATGCAGTAACTGGAAAATAATTTGTGTGTTTGTGAATGTTTTTTTTCACTTTAGATATCTTGCTATTAAATAATTAAAAGGCATTTTGATATTTTCAGTTTTTTGTTTCGTTTTGTGGCAACCTAAGGTTATGTTTTGGTACGCACCTTTGTTGGACTCTTATGTGCAACTTTTTAACAAGGGATCCCCCAAACTTTAGCTAATGGCCTCACCAAGTACAAAGCCACCATGGGGCACCAATAGCCACAGGCTGAGGCCACCACCCTTCTCCGGAAACAAAGATCTAAATCGAGTACAAAGGGTCACTCGGTATTGGTGGCTAGTGAGATGAAACGCAAAAGTAACAAGTGATTGAAAAATTCGTGGTTGGTATGGGGATACTCTGGGAGTGTTGATCAGTGGACTCAATCATTTCTGGAATGATTGACAGTGACACCTAGATTTCAGGTGTTTGATGGATCGAATTTGCTTCCAACTGAATGAATTGTTAAATATAAATAAAGATTCAGTTGCTCTATTCCACACACCAAGTTCTCCATAAATTTTGCATACATTACTTCTCCTTTTCTTCCCATTACTGGACAAAAATTCAATCTGGTGAGAAGTACAATCGTCATGTATGTAGATAGTGAATAGGGGAGGATAGAGAGTGGTAGAGAGACACAGAGAAATGGGTGAGAGAGATGAAAATAGATGCGTTCGTCGCTCCCGATCACACTGAGACTGACCATGTGAAAGATAATCCTTCATCTGGGTTTTCATGGGTACGGAAAAGGAAAGGGCAAAGGAAACGTCAAAAACCTTCACGTAGTGAAATAGAAAGAATGTTTTCGGGTGTAAGGAAACGCCATTTGCGTACCCGTACGCACGAAAGCAGTCTTTCTTTTTCCTACATGGTGGATTATTTACATTTCCTTTGCGCACACATGAAAACACAGATTTCCCCTCCAAATCCCACGATTTTCCTCAAATTATGAGTTAGCACACAAGGGTGCAATGTGGAAAATTATTGCACGATCGTAACCCCAAAGAAAGTATAGGGAACTCCCATCTGAGGTATAATAATGGTCAGAGAGATCCAAAATCAGGGCATCTTGGCTGTGTCACAGACTTAGGAGGGTATCATACTAAACCCGGTGAGACAAGTCAGATGCTACCAGCAAAATGTACACCAAATAAATAGTGGCAGAAATTGACCCCCCCTCCCCCACTTGACCCTCCATCATTATCACCCCCTTGTTGCCATTTTCTTTGTTTTCGCTTCCTTGGAAGTCAAAACAGGTTGAGAACCACTGTTATAAGCCGAGTAAGACGCTTTGATGACACTCGGTATTGAATTGAATGAGAACAACAAGAGGAAACTCATGATGAAAATAGAGAACTTGAGGCATGAAGAGAGATGTAGATAGACAATAGACTGGTGCAATGAAAAAAGAGAGGCAAGACTTAGAAGAGAAGAAACTTTCGAGACATCAGGAAGGAGGTGAGGCAAAAAAGATGCAACAGACACAAATGATAAGATCGAGAACAAAGCGATGTAAGTAGAAGAGATGATTGGAGGTAGAAAAAACAACAACCAAAAAGACAAAATTATAAGGTCAGCTGAAGCAGAAATAAAGAAAAAGAACATGAATGAGAAGAGCAAAAAAAAAAAAAAAAAAAAAAGTAAGGAAAATTAAGTCACAATAAGAAGTTGGTTGAACTGCAAGGAAGGTAGAAACATGTTAGCTGTTTGTGTAATCATACAGGTCGTCGCTATGCTGCAAGACTCCTCTAACATTTTTGGCCAAAATCACTTTTTTCGTTCTTTGGGTTTGAAAATCAATGGTGCACCTTGTGTCAAAAGCTCGTGGCTCAATTCCTATACATAACGGTATTGCAATAATCAAGTCCATTGTCTTTAGTATTTGCTGGCAGCAATTAAAGCCAAAGAAAATCAGTTTTTTTGGCTCTCCTGTAAAATTTTCAAAATGTTAGTTACGGGAGCCTTGCAGCATAGCGACGAGGTGTATTTTCACTGTCAGATTTCTTTCTTATGTAGCACTGAAGAAAAACAGTGGATGAAGAAATTATTCAGTTACAGTTTATTCTTGTTTTACTTCAAAATACATTGTTATATATGCAAACTCACTGATACACTGATACGTATATATATAAATTTCATCTTCATTAGGCAACGAGTATCTAGAATATGATCTCAATCTTGTTCTTTATCTCTCAAATTCTGAATGACAATGACGGACAGACATATACAAGTAGAGAGAGAGAGAGGGAGGGAAAGAGACAGAGAGAAAGAGGAATGAGTATAAAGAAGTATGAATATGTTGGATCTGAATAATACACATCTAATTTAGGTACATAAAAACAACAACAACAACAAAAGCCAACAAACAAAAGAAATAAATACATAACTGTAAAGTGCACAAAACTCCTGATCCATCGATGATAATATCCTTACTGAGTTACACAATAATACATGTAATCTCTTGGCCTTCTTTAAAGTTACATTCACCTACAATCTCACACCTTTTTCTTCACAATTTGTAGCGATAAACTGCCAATTCTTTGATACTGTACCATGTACCCTCTCTCGTCTCTACAACTGGGACACCACCATATGAAATGATCACGTACTCTCAGGCGTGACAGTTGTCATTTCTAGCTTACGGCGAAAGGTACCTGACTTTTGCACATGTAGAATAACCCCATTCATCTTCTCAAGCTGCAGCAATTCCATGAAAGCGGACACCACTTGTGGGACACTGAAAATGTTCATATATGAAAGAAGTGATCAATAAAGATAGACGAAATACATGTATTATAAAAACCACAGAAAAACTGTGGGGTTGTAGCAAGGCTATATATGCAAAATCAAGATGCAAGCCATGATCTTTGAGGGATAAGTAGCCTAATCAGTATTTGGACTCTTTTATTCTTTTTTCATGTTCACTCAAGAAACATGGGGATCGTTCCTTTTTCTTATTCTAGCCAAAATTCATGGAATGCTCTCTCCAAAAGACTGAGAAATACTTCTTCATTTGAGAAATGTAAAATGGAGCTAACATTAGTTCTGTGCCTAGCTTAAACCGTAACAGAATGGATGTATATTTGTAGAACTTAATAGAGAGAATGAGAGAGGGAGACAGACAGTTGTTATTATTTCACTGTACAGCACTTTTTCGGTCCACTTAGTGGAGACAGGCAGTTCCGGTACATGTATATAAATGAGCTCCATTACTATTATTATCACAGGGATGAATGGCATTCTCTCAGGGGGATAATTAATCATTAACTGGATTCTTTTCATGTATGGATAATGGGTCAATCAGAGTGCCAGCTTTTCTTCATTTCTCAGTCAGTATTTGCCAATACATCAATGTACCTACATGTTTGTTTGTCTGCGTATTTGACTTACAGTGTATGTATATCTATATTATAAAAATACAAAAAAACAACAACCAACAACAACAAAACAAACTTAATGATGTGATAAAAAAAACCACTGAATGGATCTCTTTTTTTTTTTTTTTTTGAAATTTGGCATGAAAAAGTGAAATTCAGATGTTCATGGCTTATATACTATACAGCGACTGAGGAGTAGCTAAATTATGGATTGTACCTGTTGCATTTGTAATGGTATGACATCAACACATTCAGATGTCTTTACCAGATAGTCAGTTTTTAATTTGGCACTTACGAAAGTTTTGCCTGTTCCAGTATTTCCTTGATTTCATGAAGGTTGGGGATCTTGTCATTATCCAGTTTATTGACCATGTCTGTATCCGCTGCATCGGGACACAGGATGCCATACTCTATCCCTTGTACAGAAAGATTGGATTGGAGCTATCCAAAAGGGAAGAAAATGTCATCATGATAAATCTTGTTTAGTGTGATTCATACATAGAGCTCCTTTTTCACATTTTAATTTTATTGAGGATATTCAGTTGCTGGTTAATTTAACTAGTTCTGTTAAAAAAAGCCCTATGATTTTTTAATATATTTAAATTTGCATAGGGGAATTTTGATGAGCAAATTTTCTTAATTAGTGCCATAATTCTCAGTGACAAGAAATAATAGGCAACACTAAGCCCTCCACTTTTGCCCTCCATTAAACCAGTGTAAATGATTCTGGCTGCACAAATGAAAAAAAAAAATTTAGTAAGGTCTTTTTGATCAAACTGGAAATCCATTTGGTTTTCTAATTGGCCATTGTTTTTCAGTACTGGCATCATTCTCAATTATATTTAATAAAAACATCTGAGCTCTTAACAGTTCCAAGAATTGCTCTGGACATTGCCATTTCCATTTATAATATTGTAGCATTTCTTTTTTAAAACTGTTAAGGAAATGTTCCAGTGGGAGCTCATGGTCGTTCCATAGCAAAAGATGGCATCTGAATAATAAAGAGAGTAGTTCCTTTCCTTAGAATAGAAAATATAATTTAGGATAATTCCTTTGCATCCCCAATTCCATCTTGTACATCACACAAGTTACTTTAAACTTGATTTTAAAATGACTGAGGCTGCATAAAAAAACATTGGTATTTTCTGAATTTAGGGATGTTAACAAGTAATCATGAAAAGCTTGAAACCAAAGGTATCTCAAAGACTCTGAACAAAATCTGATGCATTATTGAAATAACTATTACTGATAAAACAATTGATCACATGGACAAATGTTGTTTACTTCAAATATAAGGGAAAACTGTATTGATGTAGGTTATTTTTATACGAGTCATGTTGTACTTTGTAAGAAATGAGCTTACTGCGAGCGATGAAGTAAAAGATCGCACTGCATGTTTTGTACCGGCATAGGCAGGCATGAACGGTACGTCAATCAATCCTGGTGATGAATGTTGAGACTTAACATGATAATGTCATGAGATTACGTGTACATGTTATGTTAAACATAACTGTATTTCAAGAAACTTTGAAGTCAAAAGATATTTCACATTTTAGGGCAACTAATGTACATTAAGATTTGTTGTCATGCAAGCTTTGACTTTAGTATCTAAAATTGCAATTTTTGAATTCTATTTTTTGTGTGTGTTATTTAGAATTGCATTTCCTCCAGCATCTCTAGAGTGCATATGATATAAAATCTGTAATTTTACCTTCCTGTAACTTTTCAATGAAAAAAGACCTACGGTGGTAACCATTTACTTTCATGATAATTATGAACCAAAATGTATGGAAAATTGGCTGTGACAACATCATTGTGTCTGTCAGTGAATAAAAGGAATATAAGGAATTTTTTTCTTCAGTTGGCCCGTCTGCTCCCTTGGAGACATTAAAGTCCACTCGTCCAGAATAAATTATCATAAACTGTTGGTTCTGTACACTTTTCTAATGATTTCATTTCTGGTGTAGCAATTCTGACCATGGCAAATTAAAACATGTATAAGAAATATCGACGGTGAAACTCGCAAACCGTGTAACTCTAAATTCCATTGTTTTGAGAAAATGGCAAAAAACTACTTTGCTGTTGAAATACAATCTGAGAATCATTCAAGTTAAACGGTTTGCACGCATGACTAATACACCAAGAGTTTCTTTTTGAATTTTATTATAGAATACTGATGTAGATGGTGCGCAGTTGTTGTGTGGTGCCATTTGTTTAGCAAAAAATCAGAGCTAACCTACTTTGAGACTTCCACGGTTTGCGAGTTTCACCATCGATATGTATCACTTGTTCACAGTCAATGCTTGGCGTTTAACATAAATGTTAGATAATAAATTTGTTTATTCATTAATTTAAAAGACCAGTTTGTTGCCTTTATCACAATATTCTGCTTGTTTTAAAATGGGCTTGGATGTGTGAGGGAGTAAAGAGATAAGGTATTACTTGTGCACATTCATGCCTATGTCCTACAAGGTAGATTACCCATTGAAAATCTGAAAATGAAAGGTGTCGAGGAGAATAGCTCATTTCTTTTGTATCCATCCACCTCTCTGTCGCTTCTATTCCTCCCCCTCTAAATGTCTTACCTACAATAGAGCTGATGTTGATGATGCGACCGCCAGGTCCACCTTTGTCTTTCCTCATATGTTCTGTTGCCAATTTTGTTCCATGCATTACAGCCATCTAATGATTGAAATAAATGAGCAATGAAATCAAAAGCAAAATTAGCAATACTATCTCCCAAACTATCAATGGTCTAATAAATTGTTAAATATAATAATAATATTGCTAAACTAAAAGACTTTCCAACAGGCAGGCAGGCAACATGCAGGCAGACAGGCAGGCAGACAGGCAAGCGGATAGGCAAGTAGACGAATTGACTGAATGAATGTTTAAGATTGCCGGGGCATGAGAGCGAGAGAGAGAGAGAGAGAGAGAGAGGGGGGAGGGAGGGAGAGAGAGAGAGAGAGAGAGAGAGAGAGAGAAAGAGACAGAAAGAGAGAGAAAAAGAGAGAGACAGAGGGAGAGAGGGAGATGCGCTCCTGTGCATACAGACACACAGAATGAATATACTTTATGTTTGGATGTTAACACCAAAGGACCAATAGGTGTTGCATCTAACAACATACACCAGATCCTATTGCCATGACTACACAAATCTCACCACATTGATTAGGATCATATCTTTCCATCGTGATTCATTCAGCAGTCCTGCATTGTTGACCATGATGTCCACATGGCCTAACTCGGACACCGCCTGATTGAATACATCTGGTGAAATGAACAAAGCGGGTGTCTGTGCCGCAGTTGTTTACGTTTTCAACATTGACGTAATTCCTGATAATTATAGTTTCAAGGACCCCACATTCGCACAGTGAACTGTTTAGATCATTTGACCTTAAGTCTCCATGCTGGTAGGAGATCTTTGAATACATGTATTAGGCTTCGGCTACTACACCACTGTTGAGATTTAAAGAACGCCGTGAATGTTCACGTAAAGGCAGGTAGTCTGCTAAATAAGCCTGTTGCGGGTGATAAACTAATGTATAAGTAGGCCTAATAGTAATAGGCTACCACCGCTGCATTGCTGTTTAATGGCCCCACCACCAAGACCCTAACACTGGGCGATATAGCCAAGTCCAATTTATTTCCATACAGGTATCATTTTACTATGCTACTTATTTTCTTTACAGAATCAAGAGGGATCCCTCTCTCCCCAAAATGTCTTCTAATTTATTCTGGAAATGTACTGAAATACAGTCACCCGCAGTGTAAATGCATTTCTGCAATATCTGTCCTGATTTGCTTATCATTTCAACGTCTGAACAACTTCCAAGGGAAAACTTTCAAACATTCTGAAACAAATGAATGACTTTATACCATCATCTCTCTCCATGCAGGGGTGACAGAAATCTACTGACCCAAGGGAAAAGCTTCGCTCTGCTTTCTTCATAATATATAATTATGATATAACTTTTGCAGTGGCATAGCGGCTGCCAGGGCGTGGCAAGTATTGCGCCCCCTGACCTATGGACTGTTAGCACTCCCTGAGTCCCTTCCGCCAGTCCTGTATTGAACCGTTTATCATCCAAGCACATGTACTGTATTTTAAGATACTAATGTAATTAAAGAAAAATGCATTTAAATCTGCATAAAAGCCCCGCAAAGTACGAGTACTATAGAAATGGTTTGAGATGCCATTCATGGCAAAAACTAAATTTTGACCTGAGGTCACATTGTTACCGTTTTTGCCCTATAGGCCTATCTCGAAACGACCCAGCGACATGATCAGTTTTCTCATGCCGCATACAGTACGTTTAGTAGTCATGTATTACCTGTGAATTTCTCGAGGTCGGTGACATCCAATGGAGCAAATCGGACATTTGCCGCGCCAAAACGTTCACGAAATTCTTTCGCTGTTTTTTCCCCAGTCGTTGGGTCAAAATCAGCGAAAAATACCTGAATGATAGACAAGACATTGCTTCAAGATCACATGTCAAATACTGGAAAATATATAAGAAAGAGCTCGAAAGTTTCCTAAATTTCCTTAAAGGAGGACATGGTCATGGTTTATCAACTTATCATATTACACGATAAACGTGGGGCACATTTTTCCCCTATGTGTCATAGGGCTAATGGAAAGGCCTAGGAGAGCCTGATAATATATGGCCTTTAGCGTCTTTACAGACGGTCTTAGCAGCTAGAATATTCACTTTCACTTTGACTGACAGCTTCTCTCGTGGCTTATTCTACCAATGTTTGACCCGAGAGTGCGATGGCAGTGATTGCAGGTCAGTCTTTTGGGTTCACTTTGGCGAGTGTTTTCATTCCGCCTCTGTCGTTTTGTCAGGTATGTTTCTTTTGCCTTGAAGTCTATTGCGAGCGTGCCACTGCGCAATTTTTGTCTCCATCTGCTTCGATCATTTGCAAGGTTCTCCCATTCATTGGGGTCGATGTTGAATGCTTTCATCGTGACCTTGCAAGTGTCTTTGAATCGCAGATGTGGCCTACCTCTGGGTCGGTTGCCAGTAGCAAGTTCCCCGTAGAGAATTTGTCTGGGGATGCGATCATTTTCCATACGGTGGAGATGTCCAAGCCACCGCAGTCTTTTTTTGCCTAGGAGAGCCTGAGTTGATGGAATGTTGGCTCGGCTCAGAACTTCGATATTTGAGATCCTGTCTTGCCACTTGATCTTGAGAATTTTGCGTAGGCAGCGCAGGTGGAAGGAGTTGAGGGATCTTTCATGTTTGGAGTAGGTGGTCCATGTCTCTGAGCCATACAGCAGGGTGCTTAGGACGCAAGTTTGGTACACGAGTACCTTTGTTTTGATGGTCAGCTTGCTATTGTTCCACACCCTTTTTGAGAGTTTGCCAAAAGCTGTGGCCGCCTTTCCTATTCTGGCATTTATTTCAGTTGTTATGTCTGTGCTACCACTGATGGTTGAGCCTAGGTAGCAGAATTTTCCCACTTGCTCCAGAGGAGAGCCATTCAGCATGATTGGGTTGGGGTTTCTCAAGCCTTGTGTCAAAACTACAGTTTTTGAGACACTGATCCTTAGCATGAATTTGTCACAGGCTTTGGCAAGGCTATTGATGAGAGCCTGGAGCGTGGTTTCATCGTGGGCCACGATTGCAGCATCATCTGCGAAGAGGAGCTCTTGTAACATAATATGCTCTGTACGAGATTTTGCTTTTAGTCTGGCAACATTAAAAATGGAGCCGTCCACTCTGGTGTTAATAAGTACTCCACCTGAACATTGACCAAAGGCATTCTTGAGTAGGGCTGCAAAATATATACCAAATAAGGTAGGAGCAAGAACACATCCCTGCTTCACACCGCTGTTTACAGCAAATGAATTGGATGTGCAGCCTTCAATTTTGACACATGCCCTCATGTCAGTGTGGAAGGATGCAATAAGTTTTAGCAATGTTGGTGGACAGCCTATGGATTTAAGGACTGCATACAGGCCAGATCGGCTTACGGTGTCGAAAGCCTTTGTTAGGTCCACAAAGCATGTTATAAGCGGCCTGTTTTGTTCTTTACATTTTTCTTGGATTTGCCGAAGTGCAAATATCATGTCAATAGTTGATCGTTTGCTTCGAAAGCCACATTGTGTTTCTGGTAAGACTTTTTACGCCAGTTGTTGAAGGCGGCAGAGGATGACGCGAGCAAAAGCCTTTCCAGTAATGCTGAGGAGGGATATGCCTCGATAGTTGTTGCAGTCGCCTTTGTCTCCTTTGTTCTTGTAAAGTGTGACAATTTTGGCGTCTCTCATATCATGTGGTATCACGCCTTCTTTCCAACACTGCAGTAACAGATTATACAGGTGTGGTAATAGTGGGCCTTTTAGGTCTTTTAATACCTCTGCAGGAATGTTGTCACTTCCTGTGGCTTTTCCAGCAGACAGGTGGTCGATTGCATTGGAAAGCTCGACTAAGGAAGGTTCAGCGTCAAGTTCGGCCATTATTGGCAGTTTTTGGAGGTGTTCCTCAAAATCTGGTGGAATATTTTTCTCAGTTGAATACAACAGAGAGTAATGCTCTACCCACCTATTCAGTTGTTCATTTTTATCTGTGATGGGTTCACCATTTACAGACTTAAGTGGGGCGCTTTTGGTGATGATTGGCCCAAGAGCTACTTTCATCTGACTAAAGGCGGTTTTCATATCTCCCTTTTCATTTGCCTCTTGTATGCTGTTACACAAGTCTGTCCAGTATTTGTTGGCGCAACGTCTTACCTCCAGCTGAAGTTTAGCTTTTGCATTTTTCAAACAAGTTTTTGTACTCTGATTGCAATTTTTGTTATACTCATTGAAAGCAGATTTCTTTTGCTCAATGAGAGGTAGGAGAATTTCGCTGTTCTGGGCTACCCAGTCGTTGTTTGAAACTTTATGCTGTCCAAAAGACTTGATGGCACAGTCATGAATTTTTGAACTGAGAGTGTTCCATGTTTCATCTACCGAGTCACATTGGCTGACATTATCCATGCTTTCAGCAAATAACTTTTCAAATGACTTTCTATTTCATTCATCTCTGATTGCTGTTACATTGATCTTAGGGATTGAAGGGGCTTTTGATCTGTATATTTTCTTGGCCGAAATTTTGATTTTGCTGACTACCAGTGCATGGTCGGTGTCACAGTCAGCACTGTGGAGGGAACGAGTTATTTTTATACAGCTCAAACTCTTCCTCCTTGAGAGAATAAGATCTAATTGATGCCAATGGCCAGACCTGGGATGGCGCCATGATGTTCTTTGGCATCTCTTAAGGTCAAAATACGTGTTTGTAACACATAATGAGTTTACGGAGCATAGCTCCAGAAGGCGCTGCCCGTTTTCGTTGATGTTGCCAATGCCGAAGTGCCCAATGCACTTTGGCCATGCGGAGTGATCTGCTCCCACTCGAGCGTTAAAGTCACCCAGAATTAGCAGGCCTTCGGTGAGAGGGATGTTGTGGAGAGTCCTCTGCAATGCCTCGTAGAAAATGTCTTTGGTTTCGTCAGAGGAGGTAAGTGTTGGGGCATAGACACAGATAATGTTGGTAAAACCAGACCGGGTGTTCAGTCTGAGTGTCATGATGCGTTCTGACACTCCAATTGGAGTTGCGATCGAATTGATAAGGGAGTTTTTTACGGCGAAGCCCACGCCGTGGATTCTCGGCTGTTCGCTGCTAAGGCCCTGCCAGAAGAAGGTGTAGTTTTCTTCTTTGACTGACCCGGAGTCGGGAAGTCGAGTTTCTTGAAGGGCAGCGATGTCGATGTTTAGTAGCTGAAGTTCTCGATCAATAATTTGGGATTTCCTGATGGAGTCAATATCAGTGAGATCTTGCTGTTGCAAGCCTGGGCGCATTGTTCTGACGTTCCAGGTACCAAGTTTTAGTATTTTTCTGTTTTTGCCAGGTGCACACTTTACGTCAGCTTTTTGACTTTTGGTCTAGCTCCAACCACCTTATGAAGCAGGCTGACGTGGCGGAACAACACCCAACTGCCTGGGGGCTGCCCAGGTTACGGCGGGCGGTAGTTGATCAATGCAGCTGAAAAGCCGCTCCCACCGACAGAGGGGACCCCTGGCGCTCATCCGTACGCCAAATGGATTGAGCTTATCACCGGTAACTGCCACCTCCCGTGTTGTGCCCATCCGTAACGGATGGCTGGAGTGTCCTCTCCAAATCGGAAATGGGTGGGCTTATAGAGGAGAGACAGACGCTTGCCAAGCCCGAGCAAACGCCTCCTCGTTTTGCTGCCTTGCCTGGGCTATTTTTAAGAGATGGTGCTTTGCCCAGAGGCACCACCCCTCTCTCTGCCATTCTAGTTAAACCCAAGGGAGAGACCAGGTCAATACATTTGGAACTAGTCCGGCTGCAGGAGATGCTGGAAGCCAGTTTGATGCAGTTCTCCCTGACAACCACCTTCGGGTCTCCACTCCTGATTTTCTCTCTGGGTTTACTCCCATAGCCTTTGCTATCATAGCAACACACAAGGCAGTGTGGTATTTGTATTCAGGGTTACCTTCCCCTAGTCTTCCTCTCTCCCGAGATGACCCACAAGACAGTGGGGGTGACAGTAGCAGGCTGTATTGTGTACTGTCATACAATAGCAGAAAACTCTGGCCTGACATACTAGGGCTAAATACAGCATTGACAATAGCAATATTTTCAGTCCCCACTGATTTAAGTTTATCTGAGATAATTTTTGTCGTTTTTAAGTCAGACCACCAAATGAAGGACATATTAACGTCCGGCTTGCAGTGGCACCAGATAGAGTACAGAGTACTCAGCAGCCGGGCATCTTGGCTTTCCTGTGGCCACTACAGTATGCACTGTCACAGTCTTTTCCAATACTGACTTGCTTCTTTAACGCATTCATAATCTCTCTCTCTCTCTCTATCCCCCATTCACTGAGATAAACTCCTTAACACAGCAAAATTGTGAAGAGGTCTATCTGGAGAGCATTAACCAGAATGTATAGTAAACAGCAACTTCATTGCCTCTTCCAGTCTTGTGTACATAATGCTGCGACTTACACAATGTTACTGGTCATTATGGGGTACAACCCCCTCTCCTCCTGTATTGTAGGGCCTGCCTTTGTGTTATATAGAGAGGCTGAGGTGTAGTTCCAGTGAAAATTATATATCTGTGGCAGTACAATCAGTATAGCACCATAGGAAAATGATTAGGTCAGCTCTTTACAGTGCAGATGACCCTGTCCAAAAATTCTGGTTTACTGCGCTGAACTAGTTTCGCGGTCTGGCAGAAATGCTACAAAATTTTATATCTTTCACTATCCCTTGTTCAGTACTCACCTTGGCCCCCTTTTCCAACATAGCGGTAGAGTATCCCTTGCCTAGACCCTGGGCAGCGCCAGTAATGAAAACCACTTTACCTGTCAGTTCCATCAGGCCGATTTACACGTCTCGACTGTTACTACTCTAGTTTGAACAAAAGAGCGAGCTCAGTACACAAGAACGAACTTTAATGTGCACAGCACACGTCGATCTACACTCAGATAAATATGGTACCTCACGTAAATGTCTCTAACTCTCGTTACAAATTCGGTGACCTGACATTGGCTCTACCGAGGAGCGATGCTACACACTGATTTGGCCACGCTCCGGTTTTTCAACACAGTTCTTCCAACATAATCTTCGGAGAATGACAGCCAACCGAAGCGGCTGAATAACTTTACGACTTGAGGGCAGTCATGCAATGCCCAGTGAAAATGGGTCAAGAACCGGCTAGCACACGTGGCCACCTCTGTTGTTGAAATAGACGTAATAAAGCTGTGAACTTTGTGTGGTATGTGGTGTTTTGGCATTCAGTATAAAGTCCAATCACAGTGCTGAACTGTGAGCGACTACTGACCCGCCCCCAAGACCGTGGGAGGATGGGAAAGAAGGGTATATCTAGACGGCCTAGGTGTATATGTATGATTGAATAAACGTCTTTTGGCCCTACGACAGAGAGCAGTCGACCGCACTGGCACGAACCGAGTGAATGTTGCGGCCTAACCAGCTACAGTAACAAGAGTGAAACCCACATCAATGGTTCATCTACACCTCATCTTCACCCATCTTGTTGCAATTTATGTCGTCCAACGTGGGGCATGGGACATGCAAAATTGTCTAGTTTCAGTAAATCTCCATAATGCTATTATATGAAACCCTCCAACAAAGGATTAGACAAACAAACAGACGCAAGGCTAATAAAAACACTGAACAGCACCTCGGTGTTCATTTTGGAGTCAAGTTACGCCGTGTGGACAATTTTCAGGCTCCTCAGGTCAGCTTTATGACCCCTGTCCAAAGAATGTAGTTATTTTCTACAATCTTTGCCCCTGTCCGACCCTTTTTACACGGCCCACCAAATCTACCCCCCCCCCCCGGATAATCTAGGATATCCTAGAATAACCCCCGGATATTCTGAAATATTCTGGTTCATCCTCCCGGATATCTAGAATATCCCCCACATTAACTGTTTATCCCCCGGGGTTAAAATAGGATGGAGGATACTTGCCAATGGGTAAGCGGCATCCTATTTTATCTCCCCATTACAAATTATCCCCAATTTTTGTTTTGTTTTGTTTTCGGGTAGCCCTTTTCCCCCTTTTCTTCTTGTGTGTGTGTGTGTATATAATCTTTCTCTGTCACACACACAAAAACACACAAAAAAACACACATTTACAAAGTGTGATTTAACATTGCGTTTTAAGCCGACCCCTACAATTGCTTGACAATATTTAACATTAGACCGAGTAGTGACAGGAAATTGCCTGACATAAACTGAGGGCATGAATCTTTCTCCTCCCGCCCACCAACCAAACCCTTTTCTGGAGCTTTTAGCAGTAGTAGTAATTAAAGAGATTAAATTTCAGTGGTGGTCTGTGTATGGAGCAATGAGAATAAAGTACATTGAACCCAGTATCAACAGACAAATAGGGTACCCATTCTTTATTGTGAGGAGGAAAAGGAACGGACAATGCACCAGCGCCCTAAATTTGACAATATCGAATCGAAGCTGGCACAATGAAGTCAAGATTATAATCTTGATCGGCCACTTGTGATCTTAAAGTTCTCATCTGATAGTAGGCTATGCTTCGACAGAAATGTGTATCCTTTGATAAAGCACTGTAGGTGTAATTTCCAAGCTTTTGATGAACTACCTCATGGAAGATACTGTCTGTACAGCACAGTCGGTAACAAGCAAAGAGGTTAAAGGCTGCCCATGTGCGAAGATGTAATTGGCCCAGCGTCCCCAGCCTACTTTGTTATCAATTTTCCAATATTTTGCAAGTAGTCTGTCACAAAGGCCGAGAAAATGGCAGCGTCAACAGAGAGAGTGCCTGTTTCTAGTTTACATGAGAAATAGTCATCAAAACCTACAGTCTGTCCTGTTTTCGGATCTCATGGACAAAACTATTCTGATTTACAGGGAATTGCATCCTGGTTTTAAACATTAACATTTTTCCATCTTTCAGCCTCATCTGAGACTACCTTTCCTTTCTAAAGGTCACACCAACTTTTTTCCCTCCTTGGAAGTCTATCGTTCCATTATATAATGGTAGCATGAAACTCTTGTGCGTCCTCTTTCTCCCTATCACCCCCGCCTCATTTTCTCGAAGCTTTTCTTTCAATACGGTAGGACACACAATCAGCAAATGTGAAAGGGGCTGCTGGATTAACATAGCTTTAGTCCACCCCTCAACAACTGTGTTTCCCTACTATCTTATAATGCACATACTGCATTTTGTCAGCCGTCGCTCATGGGATGGGCGGAATGTCCTACTGACCTTCAACGTCTGCAAACCCGCCGTTGATGTCAGTAAAACAATAGAACAATGTTATGGTTCTCAACGTGGGCGATATCAGTCCCCCATGGCGATTCTCATTTCCAGGAAGATGGGGAGGGGAGGAAACGAAGAAAAGGGCGACAAGTGGGCGAAAACGAGGAACGGGGATCCGGGACGATATGGGAGTAGGGGAACCAGAATGAAGAGCGATTTGGGGGCAAATACATGACAGTCATTGTCTTCTTCAACAGCATACCTAGATCTAGATGGGTTTGATGAACAGAAAAGAGTTGTTTTTTTTTAGTGCATTTGACAAAGAATGGTTTCTGCTTTATAATGAAACATCAGCATGCTTGTTGTCTTTTTTTCCCCCCGGGAAATAGGGGGAAGACGTGGGCGATGAACGAAAATTTTGAGTCTAAGGGGCGATCGCCTGAAAAAGGTTGAGAACCACTGCTAGCGGAAAGTGAAATCGAGCTAGTGGATACTTTAGAATAGAGGAGGGTGTTCTAGGATATCCTATATTATCGGGGGGGGGGGGGGTTAAAATAGGATGGCGGATATTCCAGGATGTCACCGTTCAGTCGTGTACATCTATGGATGTCACACAGGCATCACTTTTGAAACCGGTGCACCCACGTCGGCATGCTCTTTCACACGAACGGGTGAAAACCGCCACCCACGCTTTTTCTCTCCAGTTTTTTTTTTGGTGTATTTTACATTATGCAGTCGAGAAATACGGACAGCGATCGGCTTCTCCTCCTACATCTCTTGCACTGGCGACAGAAGAGAAGACAATGGTGTAGGCTACATTATGAATGTATCGCTTGACTGACGAAAGAACTTATTCCACAGAACCGGCCTCTTTAGCACAAATTAATGGTAATAGCAGTTCTGTGTCCGTATCTGCATCAAAAAAAAAAAAAAGTCAAAATCAAAAGGAAACACAGGGTAAGGAGCAAACACACATAAAATCGTACTGAAATCGTAGACGGCATGCAGGAATATGTCATTGGAGCTACGCGCCGACGCGGATATGGCCATGGCCCTCGTGATCCGATTGAAGGCCACGATATGGCCCACTCCGTGTGAAGACATCCACCAAAAAGCTTATTATCCTGTTCCCCATAATAATATGGTAGGGGGAGGGGAGGGGGGGGGGGTCCTCGGAAGATCCAAGACGCACGCGCGCGGACAACACCCGCCTTCCGCGCCGTATGAAAAGTTCAAATTTAAAACATCAGCCATTAATTTGCGAGGACCGCGCGTATCACCGTATCGCCTGCGCCATTTGACAGGGATGGTGCTCCTTTTCACACTTGGCAGTCAGTATAGGCGATCATGAGTACCGGGTACTCATGTTGCAGGGTCACTGATGGGTCAAGGCCTAATCGTTCAGAAGTGCAGTTAGAACGCCCTGGTCAAGGCGAAGACCTGCAGCCAGGCCCTCCCATTGTAGGCCATGGTACTGCAAATGGGAATAATATGAACAAACCAGACATCTTTTCGCCCAGAATAGCTATCTCAATATTCGCCTGTAGACACAAAGAGGACCTGTTTTTTTTTTAGTATGAACTAATGAGATTTTGAACACACAAGGGGAGATGTCACAAACAGTTATTGATCGGATCTGCAATGAGAAACCCATTGTTTTCACACAATACATTTTACCCTCATTTCTTGCTATCAGTGCATTGATGAAGTGACAGGAGCAGGACGGACATGAGGACATTCAGAGAGATATGTAGGCCGATGGTTAGACAGACATGCAGACAGATGTATAGACCGACAAACGATAGATAGATAGATAGATAGATAGATAGATAGATAGATAGATAGATAGATAGATAGATAGATAGATAGATAGATAGATAGATAGATAGATAGATAGACATAGATTCTCCAGACAAAACAGAATTTGCGATTTATTTCAAGGGACACCTGAATATATTCTAGTTTAGTACAACATTCTGGCAATAATAGCTCACTTGCCAGACAGCCCTACTATACCGTCTTTCCCCAAACAGTAATTATTATATTCAGTGCGTTAAAAACAAGAGCGAGAGAGAGAGAGAGAGAGAGAGAGAGAGAGAGAGAGAGAGAGAGAGAGAGAGAGAGAGAGAGAGAGAGAGAGAACCCGGCTAATAGATGATTAAATCACGTTCGTGCTTAAAGATTTGTGGCTGTTCAAAGACACACACGAGGGCAAACGTGTCTGCGCACGCACACACACAGAGAAATAATTCATCCATATAAGTATGCCATATCAGGTACCGGATCTGGTGACAGCAGTTGTGTTACAATTAGACTGAAGGCCCCAAAAATAATTAACATAATAATAACTAAAAAAATAAATTAACAGAGAACATGATTATGGGGGGGGGGGGTGGGAGGGGGGAGGGAGGAGTCAAGATAGACATGTTAGTTATGATATAATTATGGAGTCTTTTTTTTTTTTTCGAAACAGGATGTTGCTAACAGGTGTCACTGTAGATTTAGGGCTTATCAAAAGTTGGAGCACCAATGTTAGAAGGACCTGCATGTTGTAATCATTAGTGTGCCACTGAGACATCTAATAAGAGATAATCTGTATTCAACTGCATCTATCACAAAATGCTGGAGACAACGAGGGATGAAATCAATTAACAGAGCGAAGCATGCTCCAGTATGATTATTACTCATCTCCCTGAAATGAACTTAATTACAAAATTTCAAGTTTGTCAGCTGTAGGGACAGAGGAGGGGGTACGGAAATCATGCCATTCCAACGAGAAAATGTGAAATATCCAATTGTTGTTTGATTTTCTTTGTGCTGTGATATCTCTTTTCTGACTCTCGCCCACTTTTGTGTGTATCATCCAGTAGTGCTGGGCTGATCCAGCCCAGATCCAGTATTTGTGGATCCACAGAGTCCAGATCCACTGTGACGGTAGATCAGAATTATGCAATAGTCAATGCTGTACCGGTACCTACTCACAGTCTTCAGTTATTGGTGCCGGGAAATGGATCGGTACACCATGATGGATCATAAGAGTGACCGGTACCTCATCTAATTGCAGTTTTCCCACGCCTGTCATGGAGAGCAAAGTCTATGCATGACGAGACTGTGGAACACTAGCAGACAAAATTTATCAAAGCCAAAACCGTGCCTAAAATAATAGCAAGAATTTACCACGGCATTTTTCGCTTGACTTGCATTTCTAAACACAATAGACACTGCGAAAATGAAAAGTTGTTGAGCAAAACTTTGCTGCCTTGAATCATTATTAAGCAATTACTCCGCTGATTACAAAAAATGTAAGGCATCAAACATCTCATTTCAGAGCACCTTTCTTTACTTTATATTCTGGAAAGCACTATGTTTGCGGATCCCTGGAAGAATTTCTCGTCTTGTCCTATCTGAGAGAAGCTAAAATCTACTACTTGATTGAAAAAAAAACAACAAAACTTTTATACGCATTTACACAGTTTTTTTTTTTTTTTTCAAATCTATACAAACTGACTTTTGAAAAGTTTACCAATGTAATAACTTTTAAACGAAACTATTTAATTTCAACCTCGAAAATTTAAGCCAACGGAACTCTGGACATGAAACATGAATGGCGTGCCGTGGTGGATGGTAGGAGGCGCAGGGTGGCCGTTGTCGGGCCGACGTGTAGTGGAGCCCAAACTCAAACTCAAAATGCACATCAACTCTTACTGCACACAGCTGGGATTTGCTCGGGACGGCAGTAGTAGTCAAAGTAATGTGCTAAATACATATTTTATGGTCTGCAGCTTTGACATACAAACTGCACATCAGCCATTACCACGTACAGCTGGGTTTTGCTCAGTACTGTTAAGGTATTATGCTAAATGCATATTATTTACGTTGCTAATACAAGTGCAGATTTTATAGTCTGCGGCATTGATATTCAGACTGCCCAGCTACAGCTGGGTTTTGCTCAATACTCTTAAGGTGTTGTGCATGCTAAATGCATATTATTTACGTTGCGAATACAAGTACGTATCTTATAGTTTGCAGCACTGACACTGAGATTGAACAAGCTACAGCTGTGTTTTGCTCGTCAGTCGTAGTTAAGGTAATCTGCCAAATGCGTATTTTTATTTTGCGAATTTAAGTACATATTTTATAGTCTGCGGCATTGATGTTCAAACAGGTCTTTCTAGGTATAGCCTAGGCTTTGCCCGGCAGTCTTAGTTTTATGTGCAAAACATATTATTTATGTTGCATTTTATAGGCTGCAGCTTTGTCTCTTTTCAAATCTACACAAAACGAGTTTGATTTTTGAGAATTTTACCATTGTAATAAATTTTAAACGAAACTAATTAATTTCACTCGCAAAATTTAAACTAATGAAGCTCTGAATATAAAACATAAACAGAGTACTCAAATAGACCATGATAGGCTCTCGAGCAATTTTACACACAGTTTTCTTCTTCTGTTTTGTAGTATTTGCTTTGTTCTTTGGCTAATTCATTATTATGCTTATTTTGTAAAGATGCATTAAAAAAACAAAAGGTCTAGCAATTATATACAACGAATATTCAGACAGAGATAACGACAAAGGAAACGCAGGTAAAGAGGTGGCATTAACAAAAATGCCAACATCATCGTCAGAAGTCATCAGATTTAAAAGAAAAAATGCAGTTGTAATCAGCAGGAAGTTGGTGGCTCCTTACATCTTTTTTGCCATTCTGTCGGTATGAGAATTAGTCTGGTGAAAAACAAAGAAACCTCCCCCCTCCAAACTAAAAAAAAATCCTCAAGAACAAAAGGTTTTCTTAACAGTCGAGTGTCTCGACAGATATCGGAAATGCTATTACCAAGATTAAAATGCTGGTTACGTGGCTTTATCTTGATTCAAAAAAGAGATGACTGAGCAGATGACTCAACAGAAGCAAGTCTGTTACTTTCCCATGTGGGATATTCAAGGCGTCACTGGCCCTAGTTTGCTAAGGGCATGACTAGAGATCATTGCTCTGTTGGAGCTTGAGACCGCCAAAGTAGAGCACACTCACGGGCACACGTCCACACACAAAAGCACACACACACAAAAAGAATGCTGAGATCTAACATTTGCTTTAGATAAGACAAGCGGTACATTTTTCCAGAGCCGTCTTAATGTATGGGCACACAGGGCAGTTGCACAGGGGCCTCAAACTTTTAGGGGGTTCAATGTATGCAAATATACAATGGTTTTTGAAAGAGGGAAGAAAAGCTTGCACATAACAAACCAATCCTTGACCGGGCAATGCATTCAGGCGTTGCCCGGCGGTGAGCGGGAGTTTCTGAGTAGTTGCGTGGCCGCATCCAATTGCTTTGCCCGGGGGCCCACAACGATGTCAAGACGGTCCTGTTTTCAGAGGAACAGAACATGACTGCGATAGGTCAGATTCGTGATCGGAATTTCGTTTCATACATTGTGACTATACACATGTGGCTGTATGAAGCGTCAAGTCTTAGGAAGGGATAGATGATATCTAAGGAAAACAACGTAAAACAGTATTACATGCTCACAGACAAGGAACAAACAGATATAAAATTATAACAAAATTCTAAGGTGTGTTACATTTTTAATGAACTAACTAAATGGGATATCTAAACTCACACACAAGGACACACATTATATAAAATTACTACAAAATTCCAAGTTGAGTTAAATACTAAATTACTAAATGGTATAAAAAAAATAAATTATTACTATCTAGACTGGCTAATAAAAAGTATAATAATTGACTAGACTATCACAAGTACGTGAGAAAATCTCTCATGCGTTACATTCTGTTTCACTTTGTGTGGGTAGAAATCACCAAGGAAACAGTCTCGAATATTAAGACACAACAACATATGAAGACAAAACTTAGTAGTACAAAGGCAAGGGTGCTTTTTGAGAGTCTACTGAGGGCTCGCGTCTCTTCTTCATTCATCCCACTCAATGGCACGAGTCTCCATCTTCTGGAAAGTTATTCCGGATTTCTGAACAAACAGCATGGCTCCGTTTAACTTCCTGAGCTGAATAAGTTTCATAAACCCGGCCACAGTATGTGGTATGCTGAAAAAAAAAAAAGCATAGGCAAGATATAAATTACAGAAGGTGATTCGTATTTTACATCATTACTTTGCTGAGATGGCCGAACTTTGAACATGCTTGGATGAGGACAGGTGGCCAGTGTTTGCATAATAATATTATTAATAATAATAATATAATAATATAATAATAATGATAATAATATAATAATATTAACAACAAATAACTCAGCATTTACATAGCACTTCACCCCTCTCTAAGCGCTTTGCAGTCATCCTTCAACTCACATCCAATCCACCAATATAAACATAGCACAACAGTCAGAAGCAGCTGTGGCTGCATTCCATCATTTACAAACGTGTGTTCTCGAATGTTTCTTGACATGTTTCTCCAGTGATAGCACCACTGAAGCAGTGATTGCACCACTGAAGTAAATCTTAATATAGCATGCACGGTTCCTCACCAGACCGCTGACATTAGCGACAAGCTGATGATACGATTACTAATTACATTAATACCTGTGGGACAAATTCATAACATCAGTCCTCTTCGACATCTATGGCGAATGTCATAAACCTATTGACAAACTGGCCGACCCATGTCTTCATAAATCACGGTTACTACAATTACACTTAGACCAATTGTTATTATCAAAATCATCAGCACCATCTCTTAAAGTACCATTATCACCAGTTTAACCTCATAATTATGTTTCAGCTTCCAACATATCAAAACTTCAGCGTGGTCAATTTTCAATAAAAGACAACAAGTAGCTGCAGGAACAATAATAACAAAAACAACAACGAAGACAACTACAACAACCAAAACAACGACAGCCACGACGACCACAACCACAACAACAACAATAACAACCACAACAACAGCAAAGGCATCAACAACCCCAACAACAGCAATGAAAACAACATCACAAACAACGAATACTCACGGCATCATTGTTTCCTTCCACCGTTCGGCCAGAATCTCATAGAAGTTCACCATGCTCTTGTCTGCCTTGAGTAAAAGATCTGTGGCAGTGGGGCCAGGACACATAATCCCGAACTCAATACCTAACTCATCCAGGTTGGGCTGCAGCTGGAGAAACCAAAGTATCGAAAGGAATACATTCATTAGACACAGAATTTATAGCCATATCAGTGCATCACAATTCTGTTCACTAAACGCACAATGCATTTCAATATCCAATGGCACATCATTACTTTACATTAGAAATAATGTGTCGCACCTCTGGTTTATTTCAACAGCTACAATAGAGCATTGCTATAATGATCTGTCCCAGCCAAAATTTATTAGTTCTTTACACCAATATCTATGTGTTGTTAACACAACCGCTTTACTAAGGTGGCAGCTGAAGTAGTTGAGAAATATATGCCGTATGTATTAAAATTTATTGGGTTACAAATGGGGTCGGTAGTATTCATATTGTAAACTTAATATACAACATTGATCCACATTGTCATATCCTTCGGGCAAATGTTGATGGAACGGAGAGAAAGTTCATACTCACAGAGAGAGATGTAGTGTAAGACCGCACAGCATGCTTGGCACCACAGTAGATCGGGGTCGTTGGAAAATCATACAAGCCTTGCAGAGCAACAAACGAGAACAAAAAAAATTAGGTCGAACGTTGTCACTCGAATTTCAAACAATACAAAAATAATTTATTCCGACATGGAAGATATAGTGAGGGAACGACCCTTCTACCACATATCGGCTATATTTTCAAAATGATTCAATCGTACAGATATCTGGGATTTAAAAAAATTAAGATCCTACTTTTTCAGTCTACTTCCCGCATGGAATCTCTTGGGTTAGGAAAGCCGAAATGTATTAAAATCAAGAGTCAACTCACATCTACTTTGTCAAATTCAGCTGCGCTCGGTATCATCATCATGATCATCAGCGTCGTCTACATCCTTATAATCAAGCTGATGTTGCCGACAGTATCATTTAAAAAATATTCTTGACGGAGGTATTAGCAATAGAAAATTCAATAATGAAAAAAAAAAAAAATGCCGATGTCATTTCATTAATTCACATCAGAACCAGGACTATAGTCACTGGCGTATCGACAGAAAACAGCGCCCATGGCAAGCATTGAAACGGCACCTCTCGCCTAGGCCTACATATCTAACACCCATCTCTGAGACAAGTTTACCGTAATTTCTGGTAAAAAAAAAATACAATGCAAGCTTGTTAATCTTTTCAATTAACAATTTATGTCAATACATGAAAATTAAAAACGATTCCTCACATCTGGAGAAAAATTCTGTTTTCTTGATCCGAGGAAGGTTTGACCGACTAAGTACAACCCCCTCTTTTTTTTTTTTTAAGTGGCACCCATGGCACATGATATCCTCCATATCTTAGATACGCTGATAAATATTGTAAACTCCCACAGCAACCACACCACAACACAGGAAGCACAGCAATAAGAGCAACAGTGACTACAGCAGCCACAAGAACATTATAAATCAAATACTGAAGTGAGAAAGAAGCCACGGAAAAAAAACAACTACAACAACGACAACTGTACCTGCTATGGAGCTCACGTTGATGATTCGTCCTCCGCGACCACCCTTGTCCTTTCTCATGTGCGCTATGGCTATCTCTGTCCCTTTCACAACGGAAATCTACCCACAGACAGCAAAGTCAATATATGGCAAACAGAAAAATGTGTATGCAGCAAAGTCTCGCTTAAGAAATAATACAGAAACTATACAATAAAACGCAGTTTTTTTTTTATATATAACATTTTGTCACGGACAGATGGATGGATGGATGGATGAGTGGGTGGATGGATGGATGAGTGGATGGATGGATGGATGGATGGATGAGTGGATGAGTGGGTGGATGGATGGATGAGTGGATGGATGGATGGATGGATGGATGGGTGGGTGGATGGATGGGTGGACGCATGGATGGACGGATGGATGGACGGATCATTGGATGGAACGATGGATGTTCTAAAGCATAAACAGATGGTTAGATTGAAGAAAGATGAAATAATGGGAGGGTAGATGAACAGATGGTAAAATGGATCGGAAAAAAATATATATTATATGAACAGTTATTGGTTAGATAGACAGACAGACAAATACTATATATATATATATATAGAGAGAGAGAGATGAGATAGATAGATGGATAGATAGATAGATGGATGGATGGATGGATGGATGGATGGATGGATAGATAGATGGATAGATAGATAGATAGATAGATAGATAGATAGATAGATAGATAGATGGATAGATAGATGGATGGATGGATGGATGGATGGATGGATGGATGGATGGATGGATGGATGGATGGATGGATGGATGGATGGATGGATGGATGGATGGATGGATGGATGGATGGATGGATGGATGGATGGATGGATGGATGGATGGATGGATGGATGGATGGATGGATGGATGGATGGATGGATGGATGGATGGATGGATGGATGGATGGATGGATGGATGGATGGATGGATGGATGGATGGATGGATGGATGGATGGATGGATAGATAGATAGATAGATAGATAGATAGATAGATAGATAGATAGATAGATAGATAGATAGATAGATAGATAGATAGATAGATAGATAGATAGATAGATAGATAGATAGATAGATAAATAGATAGATAGATAGATAGATAGATAGATAGATAGATAGATAGATAGATAGATAGATAGATAGATAGATAGATAGATAGATAGATAGATATATAGATATAGATATGGCTGCAGTATTAGATCGGCCGCAGACGTCTCACTATGACAGACATAATTATTTTAACAAGTGCTCACAAAATTGACTTCAGTTGCAAAGACCCATCGTGACTCGTCGAAGATTCCAGCATTGTTGACCATAATGTCTATATGACCAAACTCAGACACGGCTTGCTTGAACACATCTGGAAAAGTGGATCGAAAGTCTATGGCAAAACGATGTGGATAATACAGAGGGAGAGGTCCTTTAAAATGGGATTTCTGACAACGAAGCAAACAAAGAGAGGAACAGTTGATTACTCTTGAAGCGACAAGTTTCCAAATAATATCGATAGATCTGCAAATACCATGCAACAACAACAACAGCAACAGCTATAACGACAGTAGCGGAAACGAATGCTAGTACGATCGAGCTACTGACTGCAAGAGTTTCAATGATATTATGGTGTATACCTTCGAAATTCTTGTGATTGGTGACGTCTAGAACACCGAATTTCACATTGTCCTTGCCAAATTTCTCTCCCAGTTCCCTGACAGTCGCCTGGCCACCCTCAGCATTGACGTCACCGATAAATATCTGCAGCAAAAATACACCCAAAAAAAAAAAAAGAAAAAAGTAAACAGTCTTTCCAGGCGGCTGATAACAAAAGTTACCGTAAAACAACGAACGATTTTTAATGAAAAGTTTTGCAAAACGGTCCCTAAAAGAAACTATTAGATCTACAGTAATTTAAAACAAAAATTTACGGAGTATCAGCATGAAAACAGCTGCTAACTTGCACTCTTATCATAATCACAACGGCTCCTTCCTAAGAGAGGTCTTGAAACAATTCGTTTTGAGACCTTCGATCCCTAAAGATTGACCGTACATGCAACTGAATGATTCAAATACTAAAATAGAGGCGGGCGACAGGGGGTTTTGTCTTATAGTTACATCATTGGTGGTTATTTCATGTGCAACGCTATTCTTTTTTCATTTTTTTTTGTTTTTGTTTTTGAATTTGGATTCATGAATATCCTCCATTAACGCCCTACTAAACTTAACTCTAATAGTGCAAGAACATAGCATTCCATGAAGAGTGTATAGTTTAAAATGTAATTGTATGGAAACAAGCAGTCTTTTGCGTATGTTACTGATACTTTGTGTAACTGTCATAAAGTTAACAACAACAACAAAAAACAACAACAACGAGAGAAACTTATCATTTTAGGCTCTTATTTATGGCAGTTTGTGAGCATTTCCATGTACAACTTACAACAGTATCATGTTGGCGCTTCATATTTTTATTCCTACTTCATGAATTATTTCCATCACCATCAAGACTGCTGCCGTTACCATCAACACTACTAAATGAAAACTCAACTACAACAACAACAACCAGTAACGGGACCACAAAGATTTTTACCTTCGCTCCTTTTCCTAATAGCTCTTCTGAGTATGCTTTACCCAGGCCCTTGGCGGCACCAGTGATGAAAATTATTTTACCTTTCAGATCCATCTCGACAGAACTCGGTCCAAGGCACAAGTGACACAATGCGGAGCTGTAGAAAGGGACACGGCCAGGTGTCCTTCTAAATGATGCGCCATGCACTTGGAGCACTTATCTTTATTCGATTACTAATCGTGACCCGAAAGAAAAATACTGTCACATAGAGCGTTGTAATTCCCAGGTCGCGCAACAACAAAATGACCTAGTTTGCATACTGGCGCAAAAATTGTGCGCCATCACTGAACACTAAACTTCTATCACAACTATTGACCTTGAACCCACATGCGCTTCCCAATCTTAAATGTTGGCCCCTTATTTAAATGTCTAAAATTGTGCCAGACGAAGGTCTCTGGTCAAGCTCTAGTTCCTGTAGTTCAGAGATAAGGTTTTACCACACCGTGCCATGAGCCTGTGCAGAAAATCTAAATCCACGCCACAGTAGCCTTATCCCTTTGGCACCCTAATTTAGATCCCATCCCTTCAACATCAGTCGATGCGCAGAACAATTTAACTTATTGTTGAAGCCAGCTGAATGGTTTCAGATTTAAGAGGTTGTGCCAAGAGAGTTGTTGTTGTTTTTTTCGAAAAGGGGGGGGGGGGTGGAAACCACATGGTCAGACGGACAACCTTCTCGTTGATAACAAACTTTTTTTCAGAAAATGGCCATAAATTGGTAAAACAACAGCAACAACAACAAACCTACTGTGAGTGTTTTGGCTGCATCACATGAAACAAATAGACTGCCCTTCTTGTCATGGAATGATGGCTTAGATGTTTGGCCTTCAGTTTCATTATATAATATTTGATAATGGAATAAACTGACCATTGGCAGAATGTGACACAAACGGACAGATCTAGTGCCCTGTGGTTTGCAATGCACCCCTTTATCTTGCCAAGTACAGTCCACGTTGCAGACTGGTTTTTCAGTCAAGGTGAATTCAATTTCTTTTTTTTTGCCCGGAACAACATACTATTTTAGAGTGAAAACCGTATTGAACGTAGCAACGAAGCCAGCCTTGGTTGACGATGACTGGTCGAATTTCCGGGATCCTGTACCGTGACTATGAAATGTGTGACCGTTTCGCAAATTTGTTTCCTGGCTTCATTGTCATAGGAGATTATGCAGCCACACAGCACAGCGATGTTCTCATTGCACTAAACCATGACATTTCATATGTGAGGCACATCTTGACAAAACATAAAATGAATATGGCTATGAGGAGAGACGACAAGACCAAAATAAGATAGGTAGTGAAGATCTAATAAGACAGGAAGTGGAGATCTAATGGGCAGAGAACTAAAGATCCATTTTAAGGCGAGCTAGAAATATAAAAGGTGATAAAAGACTACGTAGGGTAAAATGAATATAGGATGAGATGGGCGGCATAATGTTGAAATAGAATAAGGTAAAATATTTCAGCCAATATGATCATTTCTACAGCCGTTTCACACATACACACATACGTATACACACAGATACACACAGATGCGCGGACGTACACAGACGACTCACAAATGTCACTGATTTGAAAACTTGTGGAATAAAAAACAAAAACAAATAATACCAATTTCTGCGTGCAGAAATTTAATATTCTTCCGAATAAGTATGATAAGCTTCAAAGCAATAAAGCTTTCTTTCAGTATTTCGTAGCATTTTGCAATGTATGATCTTTTAGACCAGTTTCTGTTAAATGTTCATTATGCATATATTTTCCATACTAGTATGAAACCCAATTCATATGAAGGCGAGGGTAAATGGTTCAGTAGTGCGTGAATAATGGACATTATAAAGCAGAGCGTAACCCACAGAACAATAATTCCAACTTTAACAGCTATATGGCAGATCTTGTTACTTCAGTGAAAGAGCCCCGTTCGTAACATGTCGCCGAAACCTCTTCCCGAGCTAAGGGTTTAATAATTCTTCCCGCATTCTGCGGATTGTTCCCCTGTCGCTGTAGCGTCTTGCTGTTCGCCGGACTATCGATATTGTCTCACCCACCCCCTTCGTCCCTCCTTGTTGTTCGCCGCACTCGGCGACCTTTCTCCCCCCTTCCTGTCGGTGGTCTAATATTTTCCCTTTGATGTCTAGCGACATGCTGACCTGTTTTGTTAATTGTAGAACAATCCAGAATGTACCATAGTAAGCGAGATAAACTTATTTACGCTAGGTTGGTCTTGAAATGATGTAACCCCCTGACGTGTTGTTGTGTGATTGGGCGCTTGGTGTGTATCACGCACGTTCCAGATCAGTCTCGGGCTAATTAGGGGGGCAAGCCGGTTGGTGCATTTTCTGTCAGAATGGGTATAAATATAGGAGAGCCAGGCGAGCGTGTGTGTGTGCAAGATCTAGACATTTGTTCAGAATCGTATGCCTTCCCCGCTATGCCCAAGTAGGTTGTGAGATATCACGTTCTCACCTAACAGTTATTAAACTTTAGTATTTAGTGTTCGACAGATCCCGTGTTTATTTAGTTTACAACAGTTCGTGACAGTTTCGTTTTTTTTAAAAGGTAGTAGTTCAGATCATCTAACTCTCCCTTCTATAATGTACTGCAATTTTCATCAACTGTTACAGTCGCACTTGAAAGTACACTCTTACAGAGCCTATTTTGTCAGCAACCATATTTCACTTCCTCAAGCTAAATTTCAACGCGATCCTTTCCGTAGTTTTCGAGCCTATTAGTAATAAACGGATTTTCTTGTATTTATACATGACAGACACGTATTTCTGATATTTTTTCTTCCATACCAAACTAAACCAGAGGAAGACTAAACCAACGCAGAGATTTCTCTAAGGATTTCATTTATTCCAGTTGATAAAATGATCATCTTCCCTTTTTCCACATTTTTCAGGCTTTTCAAATTACCGTATGTCCCATTTAGTTTGTTTCTGTTGTGTATTTTTTTTAGTCCATCATTACGACAGTCAATAGTAGAATATTCTGAGGTATCTTCCAGCTAAGAATTTCTGCTATAAGAGCATGTTTTGTTCTCAAAGAGGCTAGTTTATGATAAGATGGAACAGCTGGCGCGTTTTTCGTGAACGGTTTATGGCACCGCCACCTGGCACCGGATGCACTGAAGTCACAAACAGTGGCATATTTTACAAAACCAATATAGAAAAAACACCGAGTTTTGTTCACCGTGTGTCTTGCTTAGCTTAGGCTGAAGTATGACTTCAGTCACCAGAGGGTAACGCTGACCATTTTGTCTCGTCACGGTAGCAATTTTCCTGCAATGGGCCATGGACCCAAAACTGTGTGCACGCTTTTTTTTAGAGGGGCGAAGGAGGGACTATTCCATCTTATCATATCTAATACCTTTGCCTGTGTTAAGCTGAAATGGTTGGAACTAGGTTACCATCCGACGAGCCTTGCTGTAGTACAGGCTATTGTGTAAGATAAGCAGCATGCAAGCATTTAACGACGTGATTAAGCATCTCTCACGCCTATTAGAAACGGAGTTCCTTCTTCCTCAATCTTTTTACAGTCATTAAAGAAAGCCATATAAATTATGATGTAGCCTACCTGAGCAGAACATTCTGGAGGAGATCTGCTTGCAAATACACCATATTTATTACAGTTGTCGTGTTTTACGCCTTTATCATAGTGTATTAAAGAGAATGTTTTGTTTGATGTAATTCAAAATGAATAAAATATCTAAAAACTATACCCCTCAGTGTACTTGAGCTAGAATGTTGGAAGAGAATTTTAAATTAGGGTACCTATATTTCAGCTAATACAATGCTTTATATTAGCATGGACATAGCATCTATTGCTTATACAATGCAGCAGTATACCATCATGGACAGTTTGAAGGATTATCAAAGGCGATAAATCTGTCACAGATGGCATTATCCACAAATTATAAAGACATTTTTAGAAGTTTCAGTGAACACGCTGAATGGACAATAATTACATCCAACAATTTCTTATTTCTAGATTGAGTCTGTAGCCATATTTTTATTGCCATCTCACCGGCCCATTCCAAGTTCAACACTGTTACATAAAAAGTATAATCGGAGCGGTAGAGTTTAGTCAAACTGGTGTTTTCTTATATGTTATTTCTGGGTCCAGCAATACATACGTATTTGAAAAAATGACGTACGGGATTGAACTTAACATTGCAATTAAGTTTTGTGTGCACATAATATCTATATGTCATGTTGTCCTCTGGAAAGTAGTAATATGAAGCAGTACAACGTAATGTAGGCGAAAATGTATGTAGTAACCTTGTATTTCAACAAGCTCTGAGTAATTCAGAATATCGCTTAACCAAAGTAGCAACTTTTGACATATATAATTAATACACGTACTGAATACGGTTATGAACATCGCTTTCATATTACACATTAAAGTAAACATGACACTTTCTTAACATTGTTAAGTGTAATAAATTCCTCTCACATTTTTCATAATAAAAAATGCATTACGATACTCGAAATGCTGCGAAGATCTTCCTTCCGTTTGACTAACACTCCATCG
Source organism: Onchidella celtica (assembly GCA_963931925.1). Lineage (NCBI taxonomy): Eukaryota > Metazoa > Mollusca > Gastropoda > Systellommatophora > Onchidiidae > Onchidella > Onchidella celtica. The sequence continues at coordinate 13,721,203 of OZ007569.1, forward strand.
GCCTATTCTTTCAAACACTATTTACCTAATGATAGAATATACAGAGAATTAAACATGCCTACAGAAAATACAATGGCGGTGTTAATGTCGGGAACCCTGTACAAAATAATTGCATGATTCATTTCCATAAATTATTCTGTTACTAAAGCCTAGTGTATAGCAATAGCAGGTTCAAACAATGCTCATTAAAATTAAGCATAAGACTTTCCCTTCCACAAACGAAAGTGATGCATGTATTTGTTAATATATCTAACAGGGAATGGTGTACTTGGTTATGTACAATGTACTTTCAGCCAGGGATGCTGTATATGAATAATATACATTTCACCACCTTTTATCTCAGGTGTCCACGATAGCCTCTACAACTGCTGCTTTGATCTTCGCTACGACTATATTTTCTCTCTTCCTTCTTCATACTACACCTCCCCTTGTCCTTGCGAGCACTACTATACTCTAGTCATCACTGACTGCCCGCGGTTCCTATTGGTCGACATTCAATTTTCTGGTAAGCTGCTTCTTCATCTGTGACGTATAACAATGCCCCGTTCATCTTCTCCAACTGTACCAGGTCCATGAAGCCAGCCACCACTTTAGACACTCTGAAAAAGGCCAAATCAAGAATGTATTAACATGATATAGGTAAACCCAAAATATTTCGAGAATATTAAATCTTCATGGCTGTTAAACTTTTAAAACTGAGCAATTCTGATTCTAATTTAACTTATGGAATTCAAAATGTTATTGGCTGACATTAAAAAAGCATTTCAAATACCACTGTCAAAACATTGTTATAGCGTCCAGTCATAGCTAATTGTATTTGATGTTTTAACAGGCTGCGTTACAATCGAGTGAGCGAGAGCGAGACAGGGAGAGAGAAAGAAGCAGTGCAGTGTGTTGAGCGCTTCGCAGGCAGCTCCATTCTGCTCTGTGGTTGACATGTTGTTTCTGTAAAGCGCATAGAGCATTTTAAATGGATATGCGCTATATAAATGCTATACATTATTATTATTATTATTATGTATAAACCTCTTTTCAATTTTCGTACTTGTCTGCTCCCAGTATTCTCCACTAAAGAAAGGGGAAGGTTTAATTAAAATTAGTATTGGCTTCCATATTTCGGAGGCACTAATGTTGGTGTTGCTTGAGATTTGATGTTTCAGGTTGAAATGGACCATTTTATGGTTATGCTGGATTAATGTGGAGCAGAATATATTACATCAACCTTAGCCTAAATGCTCAGAAATATTGCGATAAACGTAAAGACAAATTGGGACGTTTGGTGGCAAATGTAACTCCAAAACTAATACTGAATCTGAAAATCAATATTTTTACGCCCCAGCAAAGGTCAAAGGTCAAGATTGGGACGTGCCTTTTTTCCATTCAACCATTTCATTTCGGTAGCTCTGCCGACTGAGTCAAAACACTGTTGTCTCCCATTTTCTTTTTCCGGGAAAAATATAACATAAATAAAATAAAATAAAATAAAACACACACGATTATGACATTTTCACTACCCGGCTTGTGGCGTCACCAGTGAGCTGTAAAGACAACCCAATTTTAGATACTGTCAATACTTCATAAAGCATCGATAAGAACCCGAAAACTATCGATAGATGACATTGGCCGAAGAAACGTTCTTACAGAAAAAAAAAAAAAACGGACATGAAAAGCTAGGAGTGTTAGGCTATAAAACAGGAGGTGGAAAAGGCACCACACAACTTCCAAGTTATTCTCTCTGTGCGTAATACAAATTCATACTTTACAGCAGTCTTAGTTAAGACATAACATTCATATTAGAGCAGTGAGGATATGTTGTCTATCGTCTTGATTTTTTCTTTAAGCCAATGTGACCGTTATCGTGTCCACCTGCTTTCTGTAAACTCAAACTTAAACCCAGCGACTTACGGCATGATAACGGGATTTGCAGCAATGATATCTTCATGGAAGTGTATTTTGTCTTTGTCTAGCTCTCTGATCAGATCTGTGTCGGTACCATCAGGGCAAAGAATGCCATATTCTATTCCCAGCTCTTCACAGTTCCTCTGTGCCTGGGAGACACAACAGTGAAATCATATGAAAACGAAATTAAAAGGAAATTAATGTCCGCCTCGATCAATGATCTCTTCTTCCCTGATTTTAATTTTTTGAAATTCAATGTTTTATGTTGTCATCTATTCATCTGGTGAAAAGGCTTATGTTGAACACGTTTAAAATCTGGTACACTTTCCCCTGATAACTGCTTCTGTGTCAAATCAATCAGCTCTTGGTCATCCTGCGATGCATACTAAACCCGAGTTGCTTTCTTTTTTAGGTGAGACCCATTGTAGTGACTTACGCTACAACTTTGTGTTAATTGTACTGCAAAAGTCATATAGTTTTTCAAACCACGGCAAAAAAGGAAGATAGGTGTTAATTCCATTCAGCATAAGACTTTCCCTTCCACAAACGAAAGTGATGCATGTATTTGTTACATTGTTAATACATCTAACAGGGAATGGTGTACCTGGTTATGTACAATGTACTTACAGCCAGGGATGCCGTATAGCCTCTAACAGCGTGTTTTGTAGCACAGTAGGCCGGCATCTGTGGGTATTCCTTAAGACCTGTCGGAGAGAAATGAATACATTATCATCTGCCATTATAATGACTGATGTTTACCTGTAACAAAAGCTCACCGACGGTCGTGTACATGTTCAGCCAATGAATTTTAAAACAAAAATTCCATTCATACGAAATTCCATTATTAAAAAGGATAAACTATTGAAAGCGTATACAGTCTTAATTCAAATGTAAAAAAACAAACCAACATGTTCATAATTAAGAATTTTCTGATCAGACTCATTTCGCACTGCAATTCGGAGAGCAACTATGGATTTTTTGTTTTTTTGTTTAACGTTAACTTTACTATGCATAATTGTTTACAAATTTGTCTGACTGATCTGTTTGAGTGGATCTTACCTGCACCCGAACTGATATTGATAATGCGCCCGCCACGCCCACCTTTGTCTTTCCTCATGTGGTCAATGGTTGTTTGTGTCCCATGTATTAACGCAGCCTGCAACACGAGCGAAGGAATGAGTGAATGAAGTTACGTTTGACATGTTTGAATGAGTTGACAAGTAGGACAAAGCTGACATTTTCTGGAAGAATAATCATCATCTAATTGTGCAAAAGAACTGGTAAGATAAATGCCTGAATTTGTTGAGAGATGACAATTATGAAATGGGTAATTGAATGGAGAAATGGGTGAGTAGTTGAGAAGAAAAATAGGTGGAAAGATAGACGAATAGATGAATTTATTTCTGTACAAATGAATGGATGGACAGCTTTGAAAGGATGGATTGATGGATGAATAGATAGCTCTACAGAAGAGGTCAGTGAAACTTATATTCAAGTGCAAAATCCGTTCTTTGACATCCATTGAAGCAGAGTCACAGCAAATGCATGCTAATTAATGCAATCTCCCTAACGATCCTCCACCAAACCCAATTAATCAAAGATCACCCAAGCAAAGTCAGAAAGTTGACAAACAAATCGAGGGGTATTTGCCATGTTGTACTTGACAGTTTGCCAATTTTGTGTTTTTGTCATGAAAGTGGTTCTTCCACTCCTAATTTTATTATATGTAAGTGTCATTTCAGTCTGTTAAAAAAATTTCGAGATATATGTTTGTGATGTAATGTTGTGTGCGTTTTCGGTCTTTTACCAACCTACTTTCAATCCTCCTTTTCTCCAAAAGCCAAAATGCACATACAACAATAGGGAAAATACCCGACAAAATTCAGTTTACCAGGTTAACGCTGATCATTTGCTGCCACCGTGACTCGTTCAAAAAGCCGGCGTTGTTGACCATAATGTCCACCCGACCGTATTCGGACACGGCTTGTTTGAAAGCATCTGTCGGAAAAGACAATAATTAAAATATGTTAAAACCTCCATTTGAAATGTGGAAAGTCGTGTCTAGCAAGTTTATTACCCGTACAATAAAGAAATTTCACCCCAAATAGGGTGTCGGTAGGAAAGCCTAGTGCACTGCCTAGTAAGCTAGAGCTGAACATTGAAGACAGCTCAGTATTTTCTCTACCTGGCTTTGTAATAAACTACGTTCCCGCAACAACAACCCTCCAAATGATACAGTGATTCTCAAGTTGTGATGGTGATGGTGGCCTGCCAGTTCTCTTCGTGTTCACGGAAAACAAAGACAGGATATAAATCATTTGCCCTCATGCCATAAGTTTTACTTTCGGGGACAGGAAAAAGGGACAGCGTCCTGAAATTCTAAACTTATGCACTATGATCCGTTGCCTGAAGTTGTTCCATCTTAAAGAAACAGAGAGAAACAGAGACTGAGAGAGAGAGAGAGAGAGAGAGAGAGAGAGAGAGAGAGAGAGAGAGAGAGAGAGAGAGAGAGAGAGAGAGAGAGAGAGAGAGAGAGAGAGAGAGAGAGAGAGAGAGAGAGAGAGAGAGAGAGAGAGAGAGAGAGATGTGGGATCCTTCACCACCTCCTGTAGATTGCCCACCCATAATTAAACCCATATTTATAAAATGTATTTACCAGTAAACTTTTGATGATCTGACACATCAAATGCCGCAAATCGCACATTCTCCTGACCAAAACGATCCGCAAATTCCTTCCGTGTAGCCTCACCAACAGGTTGACTCAAATCTCCGAAAAACACCTTTGGAGAGTAAACAAGAATAGATAATGATCAATTCCATGCTTTCCACACCAGCATCTCACAGTGTGTCTGTTGCATCCTCTCTGACATTCACATTCAGTGATGAATTTCATCCAGTTACTCTTTTTGTATCAGTCTTAGTAGTTGTTCTCATTCTTTGCTTCTCTCTACTCCTTCTTCGTCTCCTCCCCTTTCGCCTCTATTTCTCCACAGGGGTAGAGATTATACCAGAGACACGAATACCGAGACGAACCATTGTCCTTCTCCCACTACATGTCCACAGATTGAGGGTGTATAAATACGGTGAGTACATGTACTACTCTTTTTCGCTCAATAACGAAGGGATGTGGTGAGAATTGTTGCATTGTTGACGTCAACAGTACGTGTAAAAGTCGACGGACGGAATAATTATGACGAATTGATGCGTCTCACAGTCTATGAATAACTCACTTCTTTTCCATCACCACAGTTTCTTCTCGATTACAAATAGTGAATCTCTGCTCCGCTATCACTATTAATCTCATCATCTACTTGTGCTCTTCATTTCCTCTTCTCATCTTGTTTCCGCATAACTATACACATGAAAACAGTAGTGGTTACCAGCAGCGTTAGAGCCGTGATGGTAACACGACAGTAACAATTATAACCTGAGTGTCGGACTCAATAAACAGTGTTTAGTGTCTTGGATCTTCCCTTACCTGGACTCCTTTCGTCAGCAATGCCTCAGCGTATCCCTTGCCCAAACCCTGAGCTGCACCAGTAATAAATCCTACTTTACCTGCCAAGGTCATCGTTGAAAACAATAATAACAGTGCAATTTCAAATAAATATCTATAAAATTCCTTTGATCGCACGAACACTTTGTTTATTCACACAAATGAGGTTTATAATTTAACAGAAAATGTTTGCAATGATGAAACTGTGCACTTCAAAATGTATACCAGTTCGGGGTTTGTGATTTCCACATGTGCACTGGCGTACCATGTAAAAACAGTGTATACGCGAATCTAAGGCAACTTCATCTTTTAGCACTATTCAAAATTTAATGTGCTCTATCTGGATTGTAATTTTGCATGAGTAATTTTGTTCACCATAAAATGGATATTGAGCAAAGCATGAAGTAAGGTCCATGGCTCCCCCCCCCCCCCCCCCAAGATTTTTTTGCATCTCCTGTACAATTTCCTTTTGGCTCATACACTCTTATTTCGCAACGCGGCATACCCTCAGCTCACTTGAAAAAAATTGCTAAGTGATCCGATTATGCGCAAAAAAGGTTGCACAGCTGTTTATTTCACTTTGCTTTAACAGGCACATAATGTGGCACAGAATTGGCTGGGTCTGTCAGCAGTTCCATCGGTGAAAATCTTCATTTGTTCACGTCTAATTTTGCAAGTTCGACCACGGAACCAAATACCGGCTTATTCTTAGTTGATTGGTAGCTATGCCTGAAGTTAGGTTTATACTTAACTATTGGCTGAATACATGCTGACTTCATCAGATCAAACCAAATCGAACTCAAACCAAGTCAAATCACATTTAAACTCACGACAAATGTAAGGCATGGAAGCATTATGGCTAGTGATCTCTCACTCTTTGATTTAATGCTTAGGGTTTAGGAGCATTCAACGATATCAGACTGCTTTATTTGTTATATACGATTTGCAAATAACCGGAATGAAATGACATTACAGTGCAATCTGCACATATGCACGTTTTTTTCTTCATAGCCGTACCGATGGTATCTTTGTCATCGTATCGTTTTCAACATGCATGGTAACACATGGTGGTAAATATGTTCAAGCATGTCAAGTGTTTGACATCCAGTCAGCTGCAGTAATATAAAGCTGGACAATCATCATTTTTTGAATCTAGATGAATGAAAATAATATGCCATAAGTAGAGGGGGCTAAATGAATGCTAGATGTATAAATAACCAAAACGGATTATGTAAGTTTGGAAAACAGAGTAGGAAATAATTCGTCATGACTACCACTATTATCTTAATATATTATTAGAAGACACTCTTAATTGAGAGGAAATGAAGTCTCTTAGAAATGTCTCGTATATTGAAACATATTGGACACGTGCGATGCTTTTTTTGTTGTTGTTTGACTTTGTTTTTGTTCGTGATACCATACACCAGGGCAGTCAAAATGCTTCGTGCCTGAGCAGTTTGTTCATATCTGTTGCACGACTTTACTGCTGTGGGTATGTGGTGCATAGTGTGGGTAGTCCATAGGCTCTGTTATTTAGTCACTGTCATAATTATCATGTTCAGTTTTTTTCTGAGATATACTGTCAGTTTGAACAACTTACTGATAACAGTTGTTCTGTGAGCAGTTAGTTACGGCATGGTGAAAGAAAGTGTTATGAAGGAAAGCTGAAAAAAAAAACAACATGTCAGATTTGACCGGACTGATCGGTCTCCCATGTCCAAACAAAACAAAAAACCACCACCTTTGCTATTTTTTTAAAAACAGAATTAATAAGTAGGCCTAATTTCACATCACACATCTGACCTGAACTTTTTCATTATTGAGTTGTACACCCCCCCCCCCCTTTCCCCAAACCGACCACAACCGCTCGTCATAGCGTTAAGGAGATGGAGTAGAGACTTTCTGAGCTTTCTAAAGAAAATACCCATAATAAATTGTCTTTTGTGACTGGTTACTGATCAGTTTCCGAAAACTTTACTCTGGCCATGATATGGCAAACGGATAGACTATTGGGGCCAAGCAGCAAATGATAATCCTAACTCCTAATTCTATTTGAAACAACAACCTTTTGTTCCCGTTTCTACAGCAGGGTATCTAGAAACAGACACACCGTGGTCTAGAGGCAGAGTGCTCGCCTCTCATGCCAATGGTACCGGGTTCAAATCCCAGTCTTTGCAGGCATATTGAAATTTTTGGGATTTTTCTCATATTTTACCGTCCCTGATCCTATCGGAAGTCGGATCGAGCGCCTAGTCCTCTCGGATAACGACGAAAAACTCGGAGGGCCCGTGTGCACGTTGCTCACGTTAAAGATACCTTGGCAGTTAGAAATCGGAAAGAGCAGGCCGAACAGGCCGCTGCCCGGGCAAAATTGAATAAAATTCATCCCTGCCACTTCCTCCCCATCCCCAACCATCTCCCAACCCTGTCCCCCTCATCTTGCCCCCCCCCCCCAACCCCAAAAAAGCAACAAACCGGCGCCCGGCGCTGCCCTATGGCGAAGACGTGCCTGCCCCAGTTGTAACTGGGCTACAATGACACAAAAGCAAATTTCCCAAATGGGAATAAAGAAGTATACAAAATACAAAATATAAAAATACAAAATTATTCTAGTGGTGGTGAAATCAGTTGTTGTGACCACATTATGCATAATGTCATACCAGCTGTAGTGAAGAGGTGATGATAACACAGGGGTGGCAATAAGCAGAATGGCATGTTCAACAAACACTGTCATAAATCTTCACTTACCTTGACCCCTTTCTCCAACAGTGCCTCTGCGTATCCCTTGCCCAGACCCTGGGCTGCACCAGTAATAAACGCTACTTTACCCTTCAGCTCCATTATTGAAATTATAAGATGTTCTATGGAATAAATGTATTCACAATTTTGTGAATGTCAGTTCACTTCTCTTCACAATGCGAACGTTGGCTTAGATATTTTAAACTCAAGAGGATTCAGAGCTAACGTTTGCCACGTTTGCATGAAGATCGGAGAGATTTGTGAAATAAATATATGCGTGAAAACAAACATGCCATGCAAAGTGGGCCAGTTTACAACAGCATGCGATAAAGGGTGGCTTATCTGTAAAGGGTGCAAGAGACTTCTTACACTGAAGCGACGATATGCTAAAGTGCAAAACTCCTTGTAATTCACGACCATAGTTCTGGTTTGTTCTATTTCAATTTTCTAAAAAAAAAAAACCCCAAAAAACTAGAGATCTTTTAGAACCTTATATAGAAGAGGTATAACGAATGCACACTTTGACGCTTGTCTAAACTGCCTTGTGGCACTTATCAAGTTGCTTCACAGTTCCCATTTATTCTAACTCCTTATCATAATGCTGCAGTTACAGGATCGTAGACTAATTACAAAGTCGAAGAGAAAGAATACTGAGTTATGCTCCCTGTTCATCTTTAGCTTACTGCGTAACTTCTCTAACAACAGTCAAAATTACTGCAAGTCGCAAAAGTAAAACGTCCAGTTTCTGAATTGTGTAAAAAATGGAATTGGAGCAAATGAGAACCGAGGTCGCAAATTGCCACGGTTACTACTCCACTGTGAGAACTTTTTCAAAATTATTCCGAGACTGATGTCTTTAATTAATGTCTTAAAATGGCGCGGGGCCAAACAATATCACTTACTCTTCATCGATTGGTAACTGTGATAAGTTTTGTGTTGAAATGTTTGCTGGGTGAACTCACGTTAAAGTGACATAAACAAAATTAAAACAACAATTTAGACCTATGGCAACTGTAAACCACCGTGTGTTACCGTCAATCCAAAATCTTCGCTTCCAGGCATCACCCAGTTTTCAAGTTGACGAACATACAGTTACGAGTTATGCGGTTGGCAAATAAACTAACAGTTAGTTTATTAATAAACAACAACAACAAAAAAGCTCCGCTAGCCTTCCACCTGGCCAGATGTAACATTAAAATTTGACGCCAGAAGTAATAAAATTTCTTACAACTGACAGTTTCCCCTGGTCATTACAAAATGGAAAAAAAGACTAAAGTAAAAAGCGGAGGGAAAAGCGATGTTTTTAATTCCTGCATGCAGAAAATGTAATATTCTTCCGAATAAACATGATAAGATTCAAAACAATAAAGCTTTCTTACAGTACTTTGTAGCACTTTGCAATGTATAACCTTTTAGACTAGTTTTTGTTATATGTTTATTATGTACATATTTTTCATACTAGTGTGAAACCCATTCATATGAAGGGGAGGGTAAATGGTTCAGTAGATCGTAAATAATGGACTTTACTGTCGTGAACATGCAGCATTCACAGCAAGCATACATGCAACACCAACATTTGGCCAAAGCAACAAAGAAACAAGTGGTAATGCGTAATCACTACAGACTGTATTTATTAAACTACTTTGGATAAAATGAGAGAAGGCTACTAATCCTTGAAAGGTAATCTACAGTACTAATAAACAAGCGACTGAAAAACAAGTTTACTCAAGGACGGACAAGACGAAGACTGGTTTCTCAAGCAGAGAAACCAACATAAATTTGATGAGAAAGGGAGTGGGTGTGGAGGTACCAGGACAGAGATGGTATTAGTTTAATATTGGGAGCAAGGGACAAGGAGGAGGAGCTGGGCGAAGGGGAAGCGGCTAGACGGCCTGATATACAGGCCAGCCAGCCGGAAAGTAGGCCAGGTTCATTGGAGGCCCAGCCTAGTGACTTCTCAGTTACCAAAATGCTACGGTGTGCATGGGTCTAAAACGAAAGATTGTTCATATTATGGAATGTGAATCTATTTCAGTATAATTTTCTTTATGTTTATCTTCACTTCTCTGTCACAACTGCAAAACTTCAGAGTTCTAGTTGTTGCTTATCATTTTGTTTTGCATCATAGAGGCGGATGAATGACGGAAGCCTAATGGATCATAATATTAACACTGACGTGATGTGAGAGAGAAAGGCGGAGTAGAAGCTGGAGAGCGATACGATTGTATTTCACAGTCCATAATATTTATTTTGTTATCTCTATGATGAAGAAATCTAGATAGGTTGGTAGAAAAAAAGCATAATAATTATTATGGATGCCTAAGAGAAAATACAGTACAAATATCAAAATGACTATTTTACACCTGGTTGAACACATGATATATTATGTAATTGTACATTAAGTCGGAGGCACTGGCATTAGAGGATCAGATGTTCATTAAAATGTTTTTGCTCAGTCAAAAAGGTGCATAATATTATTGTCTTCAGATATTTCAACTCACCAAGTGCTGAAGATATTGCTGCTAGTGAGCTCACTCACTTCGACGACAATTTTGCGACCTTTCTGCGTTGTTGTTGCACTGAACTGTCAGCCTCCTCTTGACAGCAGAACCGTTTCATTAAAATGTTCACAATCCTGTATAATGAGGTGGTACACATACTGATGTCCAGATGAAACAAAGCGGGAAATTCACTGAAAATATTCTTGAGTCTTTCCCTACAACTGGCCTTCGAGTTTTGAGTAAAAAATACATAGGTATATATCAAGAGTTGATACAGACTTTCTGATGGGTAACTCAGACCCCCTCGGTCAAGTGATTCTGTAAAAGATCTGACTTCTTGGGGAACACATACCAAATTTCCCCGCAACTCGCTATGTTTTGAAGCAATGTAGCCCCCGATGTAAAAGAGAGACATCCTCTCATCAACTGACAGGCTACTGGCTGCCACTGGGATGTCGTCGACGATCAACAGTTCCTCATCTGTCAGTTCATTGCCGCATAAACTGCACATGTGACTTGACTTGGAGTAGTCAATCTCTGGGTCATGCTCCAACATCAACTTGGTTTTGTCTATGGCATGGGTGTGTGCAACATCCTGAGCGGTGATGTAGTAGTTGGATCCTGCCGACATACGAAAATGAGCAAAATGCTTCTCAATGTTGTCTTGTTGAAAGAAACCAATTGGTACATATTGGTGATGAACATCTGATTCCGTTGTCAACAAGAATTGACAGATGTCAGTGAGGCACTTGCAGGTCCAGAAGATAGCATCTGCTGTGTCAGTTGTGAGGGATTTCATTCTTGGGTTTGTGGATGGTTTCATTTGTAATGCGTGGTTGGCCCAAACATGGAGCGTTTTCAGTTGTCAATTTCCTTCTTCAGACAAATCAACCACAGCTCTGTCTGGATCCCTTAAGTGTATGCTCTGAACTGGAGTTTTGGTGTTGAAAACTTTCCACAGCTGCAACACTTCATCAATGAATAATGCTGTGTCCTTCCATGATAATGATGCGACACTAGATGATTTCAGAGCAGAACCTGTTCTTTCAGAAAATACGTTTAGGACAAGAGACACTTTTTGTTTTTCAATATTGCTGGGGTTAAGTGAAGCTTTTGTGAGACTTGAGAGTTTTACAAGTGTCATAGCCTCGTGATTATGAAGGTCCTGGAGATCTGACCACCGTGCTGATTTGGGCTCACTTGAATCCGTGGGGTAAAAGTCGAGTGTTTTGGTTTTTTCCGTTACCCAGTTGTTACGGATGTTTTTCATAAGATGGACAGGATCGTACAATAAAAAGAGTGGACTGGAGCTGTCTGATGGAGATTTTGTGATCCAAGGTGTCTGAGGGTCTGTCTTCGGGAACATTTTAAAAAACGATTGATTCATTCTTTGATAATAGCAAGGACTTTCGCACCACAAGCTTCGAGGCTCAATATCAGACTGGTAACTTGGTCGAACTGAAACTGTGCATTGAGAGCACGACAGGGAAGAAGTTTAGCAACAAAACTTTTGGATCCAAAAAAGCACTTCACCATCATGCATAAGAGAGTTGTTGCCTTTTGCCCTGGAGCGTGGCCTTCGTAACTACACGCCTGGAGAGTCAAGTGCATAGCCGTAAATTGTTCCACCTCGGTATGAAATGGAGGCTTTGATGTATATTTCATCAATAATGAGCATGCAGTATTTGCTTCTCTCAGTACTGCCTTTGAAAAAAGAGGCAAACAAGCTTTCATCTGTTGTGTTCTTTGCCATACTGGTGATCTTCTTAAGGGTTGAAATCGATGGCAACTGCAAGTAATCTCTCATATGTGAATAAAGAGACCTGGACCTTGCATACCAGGAAAACGCCAGAAGCAAATCCTCAACTGAGTATATACGTGCATTTTTGGGACAATTATGTAGTGCCATTTGTCGCACGAGAAAGTCCATTTTCTTATCTGTTGGTTCATTCTCGGCCATAACAAAGCGTAGCAGTTCATCAAGTTGGCTCCAGCAGTTTATGTCTTTAATGAACGGATGATGGATTCTTCTTAGACAATGATAGTATTCACATTTTAGAAATGGAACATTGGAGTCATGACAAACTTCAAAGTAAATTGAAAACTTTGGAATCGGTCCAGTCCTCTGACGATTAATGAAAATATACAATTTTGATTCTACATCTGTCGCCAGCAACCCTGCATCTAGGCTATTCAACTTTGTAGAAAACATGTCATGAAAGGTATCTGTCTTGAACAGATCCAGTTCTTGAAATTGTGGCATTTCATCTATATCAACTACACGAGCCTTTTGTGTGGACATTTTTGTGGGACGAGGAGTACTCTTTGATGTACTGGGAACACACGAAGGGGTACATTTGGAAAAATTGAGGGAGGAAGTGCAGGAACATGATATCTTCCATGCTGGCGTACCATTGGAGTATCCTTTGGCCAGTGCAGTGCACAAACACCCATGTAGTCAGTAACTTCTTCTGTTTTGAGTTGATTAGGTAAGCTGTTAATCCAGACACGACGTTTGTCTGCATCCTTAGGAAACCTGTACACAGGAATTTTCTCGTCGGTAGGTTGATTTCTGTACCCTGTCTTACATCCAAAAACAGAACACTTCCTCACCATGTTTGCTGCCACCAAAAATATATGCTAATCCAGTAAGATGTGATGAAACAATGTCTGGAACTATGTATATGTTATGATTGTTCCTGATCACAAAATGAACAGTTAATCCAACAAAATTCAAAACACAATGGTAGTACACATTCTAAGCCACATTTAAAAGTCCCAGCAAAACAGTAATGACAAGGTGACAGGATGTGTAAATGTAGCGTACCTAAGTATTCTTGTCTCGATACCATTCTCTTTGGCACTAGTAAACTGTGGTACCAGTGAATAAACGGTATCTGGCATCCTCGTACTCGATATTGCCAGCCATATCAAGTTACGTAACAGGGCATCAGTGTCTTGGGCCTCCAATGAATTGGCCTAGATTTCGGTTACCTGGCCTGTTAGTAAGGTCGCCTAGGGAAGGGGGGTTATCAGAATGAGTCGATGCTATAAAAACTGTCTCCATTGATCCATCTGCCGATCCCACCTTAGGAAGCGATAGCGTTCCACCCACAGTTCACCACATAAATTTACAAAGCAGGGCGTAACCCAAAGAACAATAATTTCAACTTTAACAGCTACACGACAGATCTTGTTACTTCAGTGAACGAGCCCGCTAGTAACCTGTCGCCGAAACCTCTTCCAGAGCTAAGAGTTCAATATTATTGTTCACGCATTTCGCAGTTTGTTCCTCTGTCGCACTTGATTGTATGCCCATGCAGAGCCTATTTTGACGGCAACCATATTTCACTCCCTCAACATAAATTTCAACGAGCTCTTTTACATAATTTTCGAGCCTATTGGTAATTCAAAGGTTTTCTTGTATTTATACATGACAGTCACGTATTTCTGATCTTTTTACTTCCAAAGTTCCATACCGAACTAAACCAGAGGAAGACTAAACCAATGCAAAGATTATCTCTAAGGATTTCATTTATTCCAGTTGATAAAATGATCATCTGAGGAAGATCACACTTCCCTTTTCCACATTTTTCAGGCTTTTCAAATTACCGTTTGTCCCATTTTGTTTGTTTCTGTATTGTATTTTTGTTTTCAGTCCAACATTACGATAGACAATGGTAGAATATTCTGAGGTATCTTCCAACTAAGAATTGCTCCTATTACAGCATGTCTTGTCTTGTTATCAAAAAGGCTAGGTTAGGATAAGATGGAACAGTTGGCGGGTTTTATGTGCACGGTTTATAGCACCGCCACCTGGTGCCGAATACACTGAAGTAAAAAACAGTTCCATATTTTACAAAACCAATATAGAGAAACACCGAGTCTTGTTCATTGTTAGCCGTCACGGTGGGCCTTGCTTAGCTTAGACTGAAGTCGCGCATTTTGTAAAGTTCTTCAGTCACAACAGGTTAACTCTGATCATTTTGTTTGCCATGGTAGCACTTTTCTTGCAATGGGCCATGGGCCCAAAACTGTGTGCACGCTTTTTTTTTGAAAGGGGCGAAGAAGGGACTATTCCATCTTACCATGTCTAATACCTGTGCCTGTTTTAAGCTGAAATGGTTGGAGCTAGGTTACCATCCGACGAGCCTTGTTGTACCAGCTATTGTGTAAGATATACAGCAGACAAGCATATACCGTCACAATTAAGGATCCTTCTTCCTCAATCTTTTTAGTCATTTACAAAAAGCCATATACATGATAATATTATAGCCTACCTAAGCTGAACATTCTAGAGGAGATCTACCTGCAAATAGACCATCTTTATTACAGTTGTCGTGTTTTACGCCTTTATCATAGTGTATTAAAGACAACGTTTTGTCTGATGAAATTAAAAATGAATAAAAATATCAACAAACTATACCCCTAAGTATACTTGAGCTAGAATGTTGGAAAAGAATTTCAACTTAGGGGACCTATATTTCAGCTATTACAATGCTATATAATTAGCATGGACATAGCATCTATTGCTTATACAATGCAGTATATCAACATGGACAGTTTGAAGGATCATCAATGGCGACAAACCCCAATCATTTATCTTTCACAGATGGCATTAGCCACAAATTCTAAAGACATTTTTAAAACTTTCAATCAACAGTCTGAATGTACAATAATTGCAACATTCAACAATTTCATATTTCTAGTTTGATTTTGTAATCATATTTTTATTGTTATCTTGCTGGTCCATTCCAAGCTCAACACTGTTACATGAAAAGTATGAACAGAGAGGTACAGTTTAGCGAAACTGATGTTTTCTACTTATATGTCATTTCTGGGTCAAGCATTACATACATATTTGAAACAGTGATGTGCAGGATTGAACTATACATTGCAATCAAGATTTTTGTCCACATATATACATGTTGTCCTCCGGAAAGTAGTAATATGAAGCAGTACAACCTAATGAAGGTGAAAATGTACGTAGTAACCTTGTACTTCAATAAGCTCTGAGTAATTGAAAACGTCGCTTAATCAAAGCAATAACTGTTGACATATTATACTGAATACGTCTATGAATTTCGCTTTGATATTACACATTAAATTAAACATGCTTATTTCTTAAAAAAGTGTCATAAATTCCTCTCATATTTTTCATAATAAAAAAGAAAATTACGATACTCGAAATGCTGCGAAGATATTCCTTCCGTTTGACTAAGACTCCATCCGCCTATTCTTTCAAACAGAGAATTGAACATGTCTACAGAAAATATAAGGACGCTGATAATCAGTTAATGCCGGGAACGCTGTACAAAATAATTGCGTTATTCATTTCCATAAAGTATTCTGTTACTAATGTATAGCAACAGCAGATTCAAACAATGCTCACTAACATTAGGACTGTCAAGAAGCAAGGTATGAATATTATAATACAGTTCACCATCTTTTATCTAAGTGTTCAAGATAGCCTGCTTCAATTGCTGCCTTCATCACTGACTGCCCACGGTTCCTATTGGTCGACATTCAATTTTCTGGTAAGCTGCTTCTTCGTCTGTGACGTATAACAATGCCCCGTTCATCTTCTCCAGCTGTACCAGGTCCATGAAGCCAGCCACCACTTTAGACACTCTGAAAAAGGCCAAATCAAGAATGTATTAACATGATGTTGGTAAACCCAAAATATTTCGAGAATAGTAAATCTTCATGGCTGTTAAACCTTTAAAACTGTGCAATTCTGATTCTAATTTAACTTATGGAATTCAAAATGTTATTGGCTGACATTAAAAAAGCATTTCAAATACCACTGCCAAAACATTGTCAAAGGGTCCAGTCATATCTAATTGTATTTGATTCTGTCTGGGTGCATAGTCGCTTTAACTTGTGGAAGTGACACCTGGCGACACAATCGTGTCCTTGAAAAGGCAGAGAAGAAGTCTGACAAACCCAGAACAAAGACATTCATCCAGGCATCCAGCAATACCCGTAACCAACATACTTTGCAATTTACCTGCACGCGGGTTACTGGACGAAGCCAATGACTGGAAAGTGGCAGCAGACTTGGAACGATGGAACGACTGTACCGAGCTGGTAAGGGCCTCCAGTACGAGACCAGTCATAGTACTCGGCTCAAGGGAAGCTCCGACATACGTCCTAATCGAGCTAACGGTCCCATATGAAACAAACATGGAGGAACAGCACGAATACAAAGCGGCCTAATACCAGGATCTCTTGAGGGATCTAAGGAATGCCGGAATGAAGTCAAGTATATTCGGCCTGGAAGTAAGAGCAAGGGGATTTGTCCGCTCAACAATGTACTCTCCTCTGAAGAAATTCAACTGGGTGGCAGGAAAATTAGGAGTGCCCTTAAGGAAATAGCAACAACAGCGGAAAATGCTTCCCGTTGGATTTGGTGTAACAGAAATGAACATTAAATTCATACAGCCTAAAATTATACCATATAAACAGTGGCAGTATTGGCAAAATGGATAAGACACCTGCACATAAAACAAAACTAGCGGAACGAGTTAAAATTCAAAGAAGAGCCTGGCGACGCAAGAAAAAAAAAGTGCATGACGAACTTCGAGAGTCATGAACCCTGTGTGGCCGGGGATCTAGAAGATGTCAGGAAGTTAAAAGGCAGAAATATCTAATGAAAGAATGAACTCTTCCTCTGAAGATCGTCATCTGCCTCACTCCACCTGAGGAGTTTCTTACCACTTTTAACCGATATATAAACCAGTTTTCAATTTCCGTACTTGTCTGCTCCCAGTATTCTCCATATGGGACAGGTGATGGTTTATTCAAAATTTGTACTTGCTTCCATATTTCTAAGGCATTAATTATTTTGGTGTTGCTTGAGGTTTGATGTTTCAGGCCGAAATGGACCATTCTGTGCCTATGCCAGATTAATGTGGAGCAGAATATATTACATGGATCTTAGTCTAAATGCTCAGAAATATGGCAATAAACACAATACAGATAAATTGGGACGTTTGGCGGCAAATGTTTCCATTCTCCAAAACTAATACTGAATCTGAAAATCAATATTTGGTGCCTCAGCAATGGTCAAAGATAAAGATTGGAACGTCCCTATTTTTCCATTTAACCGTTTCATTTCGGTAGTTCCGCCATCTGAGTCAAAACCCTGTTGTCTCCCGTTTTCTTTTTCCCGGAAATATAACATAAAATAAAATAAAATAAAATAAAATAAAACGCACATGATTATGACGTCACCAGTGAGCTGTAAAGACAACCCAATTTCAGACACCGTCATTACTTCATAAAGCACCAATAAGAACCCGAAAACTATCGAAAGATGACACTGGCTACTGAAACGTTCTTACAAAAGACCATGCAAAAGACAGACATGAAAAGCTAGGAATGTTAGGCTATAAAACAAGAGATGGAAAAGGCACGACACAACTTCGAAAGTAATTCTCGCTGAGCATAATACAAATTCATAATTCATGTCATTTCCCCATCGCAAACTACATTATTTTAAAGGGGCTTAGGTGAAAAGACCGTGTTTGTAGGTTTTGTGGTTGTCCCGGAGTTCGCTGGATAAGTTTTGCAATTCAATCTCTTACTTATATAGATGCTGCTCTAAGACTAGAAAACGCAGACAGTTACAAAACCAACAAAAAAGCAGATTTTCTTGACGTCCGCACACGAAGATCTCAGAGTTTACACCTCACAGAGAATCTCAGACTGAGATGACTTCATTCTCCACTGACTTTGCATCTCACAGAGAATCTCAGACTGAGATGACTTCATTCTCCACTGACTTTGCATCTCACAGAGAACCTCAGACTGAGATGACTTCATTCTCCACTGACTTTGCATCTTATAGAGAATCTCGGTTTGAGATGACTTCATTCTCCACTGTCTTTGCATCTCACAGAGAACCTCAGACTGAGATGATTTCATTCTCCACTGACTTTGCATCTCACAGAGAACCTCGGTCTGAGATGACTTCATTCTCCACTGTCTTTGCATCTCACAGAGAATCTCAGACTGAGATGACTTCATCCTCCACTGACTTTGCATCTCACAGAGAATCTCAGACTGATATGACTTCATTCTCCACTGACTTTGCATCTCACAGAGAATCTCAGACTGAGATGACTTCATTCTCCACTGTATTTGCATCTCACAGAGAATCTCAGACTGAGATGACTTCATTCTCCACTGACTTTGCATCTCACAGAGAAGCTCAGACTGAGATGACATCACTCTCCATTCACTTTAACCAGTGGTTAGTGGGGCTTTTCCTAGATTCTCCTCCTGTCCTATCGATCTGTTATATTGTCACCCCTCTACGATAACGGCATATTTATTCTGTCAGACTTATGCCAAAGGCTGACGGTTCAATGCTTTGCTGAGCATGAGGGTTATCAGATAATATTATACATGTAGAAAAAGAAATGCACCAATAGGAAAATTTAATCATCCAATAGAATCGTAGTTGCATGTCACCAAATATTGGGAAAAGAAATGTTTTTTTTTTTCTTAACATCTCAAAAGTGTCAAAAAATGAAATGACTGAAGCCATTATGTTGTCTATAGTCTTACTTTTTCTTAAGCAAAGTGACCGTTATCATGTCGACGTGCTTTCTGTAAACTCAAACTTAAACTCAGCCACTTACGGCATGACAACGTCATCTGCAGCAATGATATCTTCATAGAAGTGTATTTTGACTTTGTCTAGCTTTCTGATCAGATCTGTGTCGGCAGCATCGGGGCAGAGAATGCCATATTCTATCCCCAGCTCTTCACAGTTCTTCTGTTCCTGTGAGACACAACAATGAAATCAAATTAAAACGAAATCTGAGGCAAATTAGTATCCCCCTCATTCAAGAATCTCTATTTCTTTCCTGATGTTTATATATGAAATTAAATGTTTCATGCCGTCATCTATTCATCTGGTGAAAAGGCTTGTGTTCAACAAGTTTTAAAGCTGGTACACTTCGCCTTTTTAATTGCTTCTTTGTGAAATCAATCAGCTCTTTAATGTCATTTTGCGCTGCATACTGAGAAAGAGTTCTCTTAAGAGTTTTTTTTTATTTTTTAGGTGAGACCCATTGTGATGACTTTTCCTACGACTTTGTGTTCTAGTAATCATACTGCAAATGTCATATAGCTCTTCAAAACAAGGCAAAAAAGGAAGATCGGTGTTATTTCCATTCAACATGAGACTTTCACTTCGAAAAACAAAAGTGGTGCATGCATTTGTTACTTTGTTTTTATATCTAACAGGGAATGGTGTACTTCGTTATGTACAATGTACTTACAGCCAGGGATGCCGTGTAGCCTCTAACAGCGTGCTTTGTAGCACAGTAGGCCGGCATCTCTGGGTATTCCTTAATACCTATCGGACAGAAGTTAATACATTATCGTCTGCCATCCTGATGATTAATGTTTACCTGTAAAAGAAAGCTCTCCGACACTCATGTACATGTTCATCTAATGAATTTTAAAGACGAATTCTATTCATACCAAATTCCATTTATTAAAAAATATAAACTGTCGAAGCCATATACAGTCTTAAAAAAAACAACAAAAAACATGTTCATAATTAAGAACTTTCTTATCAGACGCACTTCGGTGAGCAACTATGGATTTTTTGTTTGTTCGTTTTGTTTAACGTTAATTTATTATGTATAATTGTCAACAAATTTATCTGACTGATCTGCTTGAGTGGATCTTACCTGCAGCTGAACTGATGTTGATAATGCGCCCGCCACGCCCATCTTTGTCTTTTCTCATGTGTTCAGTGGCTGTTTGTGTCCCATGTATCAAAGCAGCCTGCAACACGAATGAAGGAATGAGTGAATGAAGTTACGTTTGACATGTTTGAATGAGTTGACAAGTAGGACAAAGCTGACATTTTCTGGAAGAATAATCATCATCTAATTGTGCAAAAGAACTGATAAGATAAATGCCTGAATTTGTTGAGATGACATGAAATGTACTATTGGGTAATTGCATGGAGACTTGGGTGGGTAGTTGAGATAAAATAGGTGGAAAGATAGATGAACAGATGAAATTATGTGCGTATGAATGAATGGATGGGCAGCGTTGGAAGGATGGATTGGTGGACGAATGGACTGCTTTACAGAAGAGGTCAATGAAACTTATATTCAAGTGCAAAATCCTTTCTTCGACATCCATTAAAGAAGAGTCACAGCCAGTGCATGCCAAATAATGTAACCCCCCTCATGATCCTCCTTAGGAGCACCAAACCCAATTAATCAAAATTCACCCTAGCAAGGTCAGAAAGATGACAAACAAACTAATGGGTGTTTGACATATTGTACGTGACATTTTGCCCATTTTGAGGATTTGTCATGAAAGTGGTCCTCCTAGCTCTAATTTTATTATGCGTAAGTCTCATTCCAATTGGTTAAAAACTTTTCAAGATATGTGTTTGTGATGTAATGTATACGTTTTCGCTCTGTCGCCGACCTACTTTCAATCCCCCGTTTTTCCAAAAAGGCAAAAATGCACACACAACAATAAGGAAAATACCCGACAAAATTCAGTTTACCAGGTTAACGCTGATCATTTGCTGCCACCGTGACTCGTCCAAAAAGCCGGCGTTGTTGACCATAATGTCCACCTGACCGTACTCGGACACGGCTTGTTTGAAAGCATCTGTCCGAAAAGACATTAATTAAAATAATGTTAAAACTTTCATTTGAAATGTGGAAAGTTGTGTCTAGCCAGTTTATTACAAGTGCTGAAAAGGAAATTTCACACCCAATATGTTGTTAGGAAACCTCAGTATTTTACTGTCACAAAGCGCAGGTGCAGACAATGGTACTGCAAAAGCGGTTTGCAACCTTGGGATGTTTCGGCCTTTGTGAGACTACAACACACCAATGGAACCAAGTGCTTTATAGTTACACACACAATAAACTTTATAGGGAAACGTTGGATGGGGGCTTAAAATACTTCAATGAAACAGTCTGAAATAACTTGAAGGAGAACAGTTAATCGATTTTGAAAGCAATCTGCGTGTCTGAAAAGGTGGACAAATATTTCATGCAGATATAATGACAATCATGTAAAGATAATACTCGTAACAGCAATGAACTAAACTAATTACCCTGAAATAAAGGTGTTTGGTTAATGCAATGAAATGACCATCACCTGTGCAAGCAAAGACAAGAAAAATGCATTATAGTATGCCAAAGTGCAAACTAAAAGACAGATAAAAGGTATATGCATATCTCACTGGCTCTGCACTCAACAAAAATTCCACACAGCTATCCACACTCTTTTAATAATTCGTCCAACTAAAATGTTACTTGTCCTAAATTCCGAATCTGTAATTTTGACGGTGGTGGTCCTAAACAGAAGAATGTCTGGTCTTTTAAGAAACTGGAATCAACGAAAATATTGTTCTCTTAAATGCACTACAGGTTACACTATCAATGCTCAAAATGTCCTGGTCACATCTACAGGATACACTCTAATACAACTGTCCTGACTGCCCGTACAGACTGGATATATATCAAAAGCACTGTTCACATCCACAAGATATAAACTACTGTATAACTAATCGTCCCGACTGCTAGTACAGGATGCAATTCAAGGCTCTGGTCATAGTCACAGGATACACAATATAATGAAATGTCCTAACCATATGCACAGGACACTTTAATGGAAAAACAGGAGGTCACTTTAGGTCTTGGGCCTCTAGCCTTCCCACTGTTCTGCACAGTTCAGAGACACCGGGTACATTGCACTACACGCGGACAGAAGCCTGCCTGGTCACGCTGAGACTTACAGGTCTTACACTGCCACAACAATCGAGTATAACACTGGAAATATCAGAGTTCCTTATGAACTTAGGTTATGTACAACATATGCACCGCGCTGCAAGAGCTAACTTTAAGCTTAGACCCACACGCCACTCTAACTGAGCTTATTTCATGTTCCAACACAGCAAGAAATATCATAATTCACTATGACCAAGTTCGACGTGAACTTGAAAGTCACAAGCGCGCTCTACCGGATTTATATTTAACACAGCCTTATGAGCACAGTGAATATACGTCTGAGTTCTACAATATGAACTACAGACAGGTACACTAATCTACGCGAGCAGGCCCCGCTCTATACGAGGTAACTTTTAATGCAGGTCTTATAGACGCTGTCAATATACGCCAGAGTTCTAAAATAACTACAAGCAGGTACACTACCCTAAGGGAGCAGGACCTCGCTCTATATGAGCTAACTTTAACACAGGCCTTATAGGCATTATAAATATACTTCTGAGTTCTACAATAAGAACTACAGACAGGTACACTACTCTACTCGAGCAGGACCTCGCAGTGACTCTATCGCAAGCGGACTGACTATTCCAGATTTGCTCTGGAATATATACAGAAAACGAAAATTAAAGAAAATTACAGAGGAGAAAACTGGGAGGTTCTACCTAGCTCAAATTCGTGAGCCATAACAATGTAAACAAAAATTCCACCGTGGTCAAACTCGGACGCTGGGGTATTAGGTGGACGGGTCAGAGATAATTGCTCTATCCACAGGTAGCCTGAGACATAAATTCGAACAATCGAACGGGAAGGTGGACTTGTCGAACCGGAAGATAGACAGTCATTACATGGCATTTCGTTACATTTACCTAGCAAGCTAGAGCTGAGCAGCGAATACAACTCAGTATTTTCTCTATTTGGATTTGCAATTAGACTGCGTTCCCGAAACAACGACCCTCCAAAGGACACAGTGATTCTCAAGTTGTGATGGTGATGGTGGCCTGCCAGTTCTCTCTGTGTTCAGGGAAAAACAAAGACAGTACATAAATCATTTACCCTCATGCCATAAGTTATACTCTCGGGGACAGGAAGAATGGACTCCGTACTGAAATTCTAAATATATTTACTATGATCCGTTGCCTGAAGTTGTTCAACCGTTGCTGGAAAATCCATCTTAAACAGAGATAGAGAGAGAGAGAGAGTGAGAGAGAGAGAAGAGAGAGAGAGAGAGAGAGAGAGAGAGAGAGAGAGAGAGAGAGAGAGAGAGAGAGAGAGACTGAGAGAGAGAGAGAGAGAGAGAGAGAGAGAGAGACTGACAGAGGAGGGGGAATCCTTCACCACTTCCAATGGATTGCCCACCCATAATTAAACCCATATTTATAAAATGTATTTACCAGTAAATTTTTGATGATCTGTCACATCAAAGGCGGCAAATCGAACATTCTCCTGACCAAAGCGATCCGCAAATTCCTTCCGTGTAGCCTCACCAACAGGTTGACTCAAATCTCCAAAAAACACCTTTGGGGAGTAAACAAGAATAGATAATGATCAATTCCATGCTTTCCACACCAGCATCTCACAGTGTGTCTGTTGCATCCTCTCTGACATTCACACAGGGGTGATTAAGTTCATCCAGTTATTCTCTTTCTACTACAGTGTCTTTATAGTTGTTCTCTTTCTTTGCTTCTCTCTCCTCCCCTTTCGCCTTTATTTCTCCACAGGAGTGGAGGTTATACCAAAGACACAGAATACCGAGACGAACCATTCCTTCTCCCACTAGAGGTCCACAAATTGAGCGCGTATAAATACGGTGAGTTCATGTACTACTCTTGTTCGTACAATAATGAAGGGGTGTGCTGCGAATTGTTGCGTTGTTGAAATCGATAATTCGTGCAAAAGTCGACGGACGGAATAATTATAACGAATTCATTCGTCTCACGGTCTATAAATGATTAACTCTCACTTCTTTTCCATCACCACAGTTTCTTCTCGATTACAAATAGTGAATCTCTGCTCCGCTATCACTATTAATCTCATCATCTACTTGTGCTCTTCATTTCCTCTTCTCATCTTGTTTCCGCATAACTATACACATGAAAACAGTAGTGGTTACCAGCAGCGTTAGAGCCGTGATGGTAACACGACAACAACAATTATAACTTGAGTGTTGGGGCCAATAATCACTGTCTTAGAGCTTCACTTACCTGGACCCCTTTCGTCAGCAATGCCTCAGCGTATCCTTTGCCCAAACCCTGAGCTGCACCAGTAATAAATCCTACTTTACCTGCCAAGGTCATCATTGAAAACAATAATAACAGTGCAATTGCAAATAAACATCTGTCAGATTTTTTGACCGCACGGACACTTTGTTTATTCACACGTATGAGGTTTATAATTCAACAGAAAATTTAGAAGCGATAAGACTGTGCACTTCAAATGCGCGAATCTAAGTTAAATTCACTTTTTAGCACCATTGAAGTGTGCGCTATCTGGATTATAATTTTGCACGAGTAATTGTTTCTCTTGGTCATCACAAAATGAAAATTGAGCAAAGCATAAAGTGAGGTCCAACGCCAAATGTATTTTTTACATCTCCTGTACAATTTCCTTTGGGTTCATTTACTCTAATTTCGTAACACGGCATACCCGCAGCTTACTTGAAAAAAAATTGCTAAGTGATCCGATTATGCATACAATAGTTTGCACGGCTGTTTATTTCACTTTGCTTTAATGGGCACATGATGCGACACAGAACTCCCTGGGTCTGTCAGCAATTCCATCGGTGTTCCCGTCGAATTTTGGAGGTTCGACCACGGAACCAAAAAAATGGCTTTTTCTTGGTCGATTGGTAGCTGTAATGGCAGCAGTTAGGTTTATGCTTAACTGTTGGCTGAATTCATGTTGAGTTCATCAAATCAAACCAAATCAATTCCAATTTAAACTCCTGACAAATGTAAACCATGGAAGCCTCACACCTAGTTGTCTCTCAGTCTTTGATTTCATGCTTTGGATTTAGGAACATTCAACGTGATTAGATTGCTTTCTTTGTTAAATGCGATTTGCAAATGACCGGAATAAAATGACATAACAGTGCAAATTGCACATATGCACGTTTGATCTTCATAGCCTTACTGATGGTATCTTTGTCACTGTATCGTTTTCAACATGCATGGCAACACATGGTGGTAAATTTGTTCAAGCATGTCACGTGTCTGACATTCAGTCAACTGCACTAATATAAATCTGGACAGGGATCACTTTTGAATCTATATGAATGAAAATATGTGATAAGTAGAAGGTGTTAAGTAAATGCTAGATGTATGAATAGCCAAAAAGGTTTATATAACTTTGGATAACAGATAAGAAATAATTTCTAATGACTACCACTGTTATCTTATATTAGAAGACACTCATAATTGAGGGCAAATGAAGTCTCTTAGAAATGTCTCGTATATTGGAATATATTGGACATGAGCGATTTTTTTTCGGTCTTTGTTCTTGTTCATGATACTACACACCACGATAATCAAAATTAATGCTTCCTGCCTGAGTTTATTAAGCTCGTTCATATCTAGTACACGTCTTCACTGCTGTGGGTATGTGGTGCATAGTCTGGGCAGTCCACAGGCTCTGTTATTCAGTCACTGCACTATTATAATTATCATATTCAGTTTTTTCGGAGATGTACAGTCAGTTTGAACAACTTACTGACAACAGATGTTCTGCGAGCAGTTAGTTACGGCTTGATGAAAGAAAGTCTTACGAAAAAAAGCCGCAAAAAAATATGTCAGATTTGGCCGGACTGATCGGCCTCCCATGTCAAAACAAAACAAAAACAAAAAAACCCCACCACCTTTTATTTTTTTTAAAACAGAATTAATAAGTAATTCGACATTACACATCTGACCCGAATTCTTAATTAATTAGTTGTACCCCCCCCCCCCACCCCTACCCCCCTCCCTTCCAAAATCAACTACAACCTCTCGTCATACCGTTAAGGAGATAGAATAGTGACTTTCTGTACTGTCTAACGAAACTACCTACAATAAATTGTCGTTTGTGATCGGTTACTGATCAGTTTCCGAAAACTCTACTCTGGCCATAATATGGCGAACGGATAGACTGTTGTGGCCAAGTAGCAAAAGATAATCCTTACTCCTAACTCCGTTTGAAACAATAACCTATTATTCCCGTTTGTACAGCAGGGTATCTAGAAACATACACACATTATCCTAGTGGTGCTGAATAAGTTGTTGGCCAAGTTAATGTGACCCCATTCTGGATAAAGTCATACCAGCTGTAGTAAAGAGGTGATGATAACACATGGGTGGCAATAAGCAGAATGTCCGGTCCAACAAAGTTAACAGTCCTAAATCTTCACTTACCTTGACCCCTTTCTCCAACAGTGCCTCTGCGTATCCCTTGCCCAGGCCCTGGGCTGCACCAGTAATAAACGCTACTTTACCCTTCAGCTCCATTACTGAAATTATAAGATGTTCTATGGAATAAAATGAATGTCCTCACGATCCTGTGGATGTCAGTTCACTCAAAGATACTACAACAATTAATCCAGTATCTTTGGTTCACTTCTGTTAACAATGCGAACTTTGGCTTAGATATTGTAAACTCAAGAGGATTCAGAGCTAACGTTTGCCACGTTTGCATGAAGACCGGAGAGATTTGTGAAATGAATATATGCGTGAAAACAAACATGCCATGCTAGATGTCTTCAACTCAAGAGATTCAGCAGCGAAAATTTGCCGACTTTGCATGGAGGTCGGAAAGATTTGTGACACGAATATGCGTGGAAACGAACATATCACGCTAAGCGAGTGAGCCAGTTTACAACAGCGTGTGATAAATGGTGGCCTAGATTTTGTCCGGGACAAAGAGTCTTCTTACACTGAAGCGACGATATACTAAAGTGCAAAACTCCTTGTAATTCACGACCACAGTTCTTGTTTGTTCTATTTTAATTTTCTTAAACAACAACAACAACAACAACAACAACAACAACAACAACAACAACAACAACAACAACAACAACAACAACAACAACAACAATGTCACGATTAAGGTTGATGACCTTGTACGCCACGAGTATAGAGGGGGTAAACTTAGTAGGGGAGAAGGGGAGTTTAAAGTTGTTGTCGAGCATGAAAGATTAAATATCACGAGGAAGGTCGGTGGCCTTGTGCGCCACGAGTCTAGGGGGGGTGAGCTTAGCAGGGGAAAACACGGTTTTTAACATTGTTGACGAGCGTGGATAGATACACACGACTCGCTTTAAACTAGTCGCGTGTGCAAAAACCTCGGGAGTATAAGTAGAGGAGAAGCTCGACACATGAGGTTCCCAAGTTATTCAGTCCTAGAGGAAGACGGAGAGAGAAGTGGTCCGGGCGACAAGTGGAAGGTCGTGCCATGGGGACCAGGGGTGTTATGTATGTGAGGGATCTATGAGGTTCCCCAAGTTATTCATTCCTAAAAGGAAGACGCAGAATTTATCGGTCCGGGCGACAAGTGGAAGGTCGTGCCAGTGGGGACCAGAAGTGTTAGGTGTGTGAGGGATCCATGATGTTCACATGTATTTCCCAATAAGAAGAATTTAATCGGTCCGGGCGACAAGTGGAAGGTCGTGCCATGGGGACCAGAAGTTGAGGAGTTCTGATGATAGGATGGGAACCCATCAGAAGCTCGTGATTTGCGATGGCGGGTGTGAACCGTCGATGTGCTGTGTGTGTTTGCAGAAGAAGAGTCTTTGAGGACGGGATGATAACCCCTCAAGGAGCTAGTAATCTACGATGGCGGGTGTGAACTGTGTGTTCTTATTTGTGTGAAGCCAGGGACGTCTGTTTCCCCTTTTATCGTCGAAGTTAGAGATCTAGAAAGGATCGTGTGAACTCTGGAGACGTAAAACTGCATCAACGAGGAGGGCAGCTGTTGACAGAGACTATTAAGTATACGTAGTTAAGTTTAGAGACAGGGGGATTAGATCTAGATGTGAAACGGGGAATAGATAATAGCCATGATCCCCAAGAGTACATTTGAAGTATCTCTGTTTTTGTGATTATGTATGTGATTATCATGAGTGGAATGTTTTGACATAAGTTTTGTCATGCATTTATAATTAAATATCGTTTAATTTAAATCTCACTCCATGTGTCCGTTGATCGCTGGTCTGCTTGCTTGGCTTGTTAGCTGGGTTTGAAAGGTAAATAAGTTAGGTACTCATCACACACGTGGTCGTGACCATCTTCACGCACGTGATCGTGACAACAACAACAACAAAAAACTAGAGATTTTTTAGTACCATATATAGAAGAGGTATAAGAACTGCACACTTTGACCTTTGTTTAAAATGTGTTGTTGCATTTATCCAGCTGTTTCACAGTTCAGATTTATTCTTACTCCTTATCATGATGCTGCAGTTAGAGCCTAATTACAAAGCCGAATATAAAAAAGTAATGAGTTATGTTCCCTGTTCATCTGCTTGCTGTGTAAAATACTACGCTTCTCTAACAACAGCCAAAATTAATAAGGCCGGAAAAGTAAAACGTCCAGTTTGTGAACTGTGTAAAAATTCAATTGGGGCAAATAAGAACGGAGGTCGCAAATTTGCCACGGTTACTACTCCATCGTGAGAGCTTTTTAAAAATTGTTCCGAGACAGATGTTTTTAATTCATGTTTTAAAATGGCGCGGGACCAAACAATATCACTTGTGTTGAAATGTTTGCTGGATGAACTCACGTTAAAGTGACCCAAATAAAACAAAAACAAAAATTTTGACCTACGATAACAGTTAACCACCGTGCATTATCGTCTATCCAAAATCTTCACTTCCAGACATCGCCCAGTCTTCAAGTTGATGAAAATACAGTAACGAGTTATGCGGTTGGTAAATAAACGAACAGCTAGTTTATAAATAAACACACAAAAAAAACAAAATCTTCGCTAGAACTTAACCTGGGCAGGTGTAGCATTTTATACCAAAAGTAATATAATTTCTTGAGACTGATAGTTTCCCTTGGTCATTACAAAATGGAAAAAAGACTAAAAAAAAAAGCGGAGCGAAAAGTGATGTTTTGAATTCCTGCATGCAGAAAATTTGATATTCTTCCGAATAAATATGATAAGCTTCAAAACAATAAAGCTTTCTTACAGTACTTTGTAGGATTTTGCAATGTGTGATATTTTAGACCAGTTTCTGTTAAATGTTTATTGTGTTTATATGTTTCGTACTAGTATGAAACCCATTCAAATGCTTCAGAAGTGCGTGAACAATGGACTTTACAAAGCAGAGCGTAACCCACAGAACAATAATTCCAACTTGAACAGCTACACGACAGATCTTGTTACACGAGTGAACGAGCCCCGTTCGTAACATGTATCCGAAACCTCTTCCCGAGCTAAGGCTTCAATTGTTCACTCATGTTGCGGATTGTTTCTCTGTCGCACTTGATTGTACACTCATACATAGCCTATATTGTCAGTAGCCATATTTCACATCCTCAACATAAATTCCAACGAGATCCTTTCCGTAGATTTCGAGCTTATTGGTAATTTAGGGGTTTTCTTATATTTATACATGACAGACACGTATTTCTGATCTTTTTTCTTCCATACCGAACTAAACCAGAGGAAGACTAAACCAATGCAAAGATTATCTCTAAGGATTTCATTTATTCCAGTTGATAAAATGATCACTTAAGGATTGTCACACTTCCCTTCTTCCACATTTTTCAGGCTTTTCAAATTACCATATGTCCCATTTAGTTTGTTTCTATCGTGTGTTTTTTTTTAGTCCATCATTACGACATTCAATAGTAGAATATTCTGAGGTAGCTTCCAGCTAAGAATTTCTTCTATTAGAGCATGTTTTGTTTTGTTATCAAAGAGGTTAGATTATGATAAGATGGACCAACTGGTGCGTTTTTCGTGCTCTGTTTATGGCATCGCCACCTGGCGCCGAATGCACTGAAATCATAAATAGTGGCATATTTTACAAAAGCAATACAAAAAAAACAACAACAACAACAACACTGAGTTTTGTTCAATGTCAGCCGACACCGTGGGCCTCGCTTAGCTTAGACTGAAGTAGCTCATTTGGTAAATATAACTTCAGTCACCAGAGGGTAACGCTGACCATTTTGTCTCGTCACGGTAGCACTTTTCATGCAATGGGCCATGGACCCAAAACTGTGTGCACGCTTTTTTTTAGAGGGGCGAAGAAGGGACTGTTCCATCTTATCATATCTAATATCTTTGCCTGTACTAACCTGAAATGGTTGGAGCTAGGTTACCATCCGATGGGCCTTGTTGTTGTAGCAGTTATTGTGTAAGTTAAACAGCAGACAAGCATAATTTAAGGACGTGATTAAGCATAACTCATGCCTGTTAGCACCGGAGTTCCTTCTTCCTATACTTCAGCTAATACAGTGCTTTATATTAGCATGGACGTAGTATGTATTGCTTAACGTATACAATGCAGTATATAATCGTGGACAGTTTGAAGGATTATCAAAGGCAATAAACCCCAATCATATATCTGTCACAGATGGCATTAGCCACAAATTTTAAAGATATTTTTAAAAGTTTCAGCCAACAGTCTGAATGAACAATAATTTCAACATTCAACAATTTCATATTTCTAGTTTGATACTGTAGTCATATATTTATTGTCATCTCACCGGTCCATTCCAAGCTCAACACTGTTACATGAAAAGTATGAACAGAGAGGTACAGTTTAGTCAAATTGATGTTTCCTACTTATATGTTATTTCTGGGTCAAGCATTACATACATATTTGAACCTGACGTGCGAGATTGAACTATACATTGCAATGGCTCATTTTGCTGAAATTATTTCCCCTTAATCCGATAGGGGGCGCGCAATAACTGGAGGTAAACAAACAGCAGCCGATCCCGGAAGTGACCGCTTGATTTGCCCTATACTGATGCTCCATGAAGTGACCGCTGTGCATAATAAACTGTAGTTTTCTCTCCAAAATGCCAGATTATTGCATTGTTCCCTTTTGCAAAAATCACGGTGGTTATCGGCACTGCCGCTATCCGTTCTTATTCCTCTGTAGCTCAGCACCAAAATAAAATAACTTAAAATGCCACATACCAAAAATACCATTGAAAATAACACCTCTTTCAAATGTTATTTTTCAATTCCATGAAATTACTGTTATAACTTTAATATTATGAGCCCAAAGTAGTCACTATCGGACATTTTAACGGCCAAAATCGCTAATCTGCGGGATCTGAGTAACACCCATATATCGTTTCAAGATGGATCTGATCACACAGACTCAAAATTACAATTTACTGATATTTGGATTACATTGAATAACTAACCTTTATTTTGGTATATTTTTGCCTGGGCTACGGAAAGTCATTTGTTGTATGTGTATGTCGATTTTATGTTTGTATGGAGTTTTAAAATTTGCGAAAGTACGCATTTTTTGCTCCTAACTTAAGCTTCAATATGGCTGTTGATTTTGAAAAACCATTTCGTTTATCCTTCTGTGGATAGGCCTTCAAATAACCAACACAATGATGTGCTTGTTACTTCTGCGTCCATCTGTTGATTTTTTTATGATGACAGTGAAAACTGATAAATTTGACATTTTTGTCTTCCTTGTCAAAAAGTGAAATTTGATGTGAGGGCATTTTTGATTCAAATAAAAGACCACTTATTAATAATTTAAACCCTTGAAAAAATTTGGGCTTGTTGTCTGAATTAAATAGAATGTGTTTACAATTTGGTATGTTTGCAGTGATAACGCACCGGTGGTGTTTCATGAAAATTCAGATGATCCTAACTTTGCCAAATATTGAGATACAGAGACAAATTTGGTATCAAAATTCTCAGGAAAGTGAGTTCTTTCAATTGGAAAACTTAATTTACGTGTCTATACAGCGACTTTCCAAAATCAGTTTTGAGTACGTACTTTTAATCTCAAGCCCTGCCTGGTTTCAGATTTCCCACCTAATTTGTTTGTATTGCTTCTGTCAGTAAATATGTTTCGTTAATATCAATATCACTTTAAGTAATTGGTTAACGTTTAAGTCGGATCAATCATACAAATCACAACATAAAACAAGTTTTTATATAGTAAACACTAAGAAAACACACCCACTGTTCACTGGAGTATAATTTATTTCACAGCCAATCAGGATTAGAGCACATAGAAAGGCGACAGGTTATCGGGGAATTGCAAGCATAAAAAAGAAATTTTTTTGAAAAAGTATTTCAGTTTCAGTACATAGGGCTACAACTCCGACTTTACAATCAAGAAATCACTTTGCATGGGAATATGATCCATAAGCTCATTTAATGAGATAATGGCTGATACCTAAAATCACATGATAAACACATTTTTAAAAATAAAGCTATGCACGGTGTATACAGTAGTTTGCATCATAAGGCAAGAAAAGACCATAGCTGCACCTAATGTTGATCAAATCATGCTCAAGAATCCTAACAGATTTAAATAAATCCTTCTTGCAACGTTCGCCATATTGATAACATCGAGTTGGATAAAGCGAAAGTGCTTGAAAGTACCTCCACTTGTGGAGCGCCACCTATATTATTACGGCCCTTTGTGTTTGAGCAAAATGAGCCATTAAGATTTGTGTGCACATATACACAATGTTGTCCTCTGGAAAGGAGTAATATGAAGCAGTACAACATAATGTAGGCGAAAATGTATGTAGTAATCTTGTATTTCAATAAACTCATAGTAATTGAGAACGTCGGCTAATCAAAGCAGTAACTTTTGACATATTATACTCAATACAGTTATGAACTTAGCTTTGATATTACCATTTTTACACATTTAATTAAGCAAACTTATTTTTTAATATTGAAAAGTGTGATAAATTGCTCTCACATTTTTCACAATAAGAAAAACATTACAGTACTCGAAATGCTGGAAGATCTTCCTTCCATTTGAATAACACTCTGTGCGCCAATTCTTCAAACACTATTTACCTAATGATAGAATATACAGCGAATTGAACATGCCTACAGAAAATACAAGGACGCTGTTAATGTCGGTACCCTGTGCAAAATAATTGCATTATTCATTTCCATAAACTATTCTGTTACTAAAGCCTAGTGTATAGCAATAGCAGATTCAAATAATGCTCATTAAAATTAGGACTATCAAGAAACGAAGTATAAATATTATACAGTTCACCATCTTTTATCTCAAGTGTTCAAGATAGCCTGCTACAACTCATGCTTTCATCTTCGCTACGACTATATTTATTATTTTCTCTCTTCCTTCTTCCTACTACATCTCCCCTCAAGCACACTTCTAGTCATCACTGACTGCCCGCGGTTGATAATGATCGACATTCAATTTTCTGGTAAGCTGTTTCTTCAAGTGTGACAAGTAACAATGCCCCGTTCATCTTCTCCAGCTGTACCAGGTCCATGAAGGCAGCCACCACTTTAGACACTCTGAAAAAGGCCAAATCAAGAATGTATTAACATGAGGTAGGTAAACCCAAAATATTTCGAGAATGGTAAATCTTCATAACTCTTAAACCTTTAAAACTGAGCAATTCTGATTCTAATTTAACTTATGGAATTCAAAATGTTATTGCCTAATATTAAAAAGCATTTTAAATACCACTGTCAAAAAAGTGTTATAGTGTCCATTCATATCTGATGGTATTTAATGTTTTAACTGAGGTATAAACCTCTTTTGAATTTTCGTACTTGTCTGCTCCCAGTATTCACTGCATGGGAAAGGGGATGGCTTATTCAAAATGTGTACTTGTTCGCATATTTCTGAGGCACTAATTACGTTGCTGGTGCTTGAGATTTGATGTTTCAGGTTGAAATGGACTATTCTGTGCTTATGCCAGATTAATGTGGAGCAGAATATATTACATCGAACTTAGTCTAAGTGCTCTGAAATATTCCGATAAACACAATGCACACAAATTGGGACGTTTGGTGGCGAATGTAACTCCAAAATTAATACTGAATCTGAAAATCAATATTTGATGCCTCAGGAAAGGTCAAGGGTAAAGATTGGGACGTGCCTTTTTTTCCATTTAACTGTTTTATTTCAGTATCTTTGCAGACTGAGTCAAAACAATTGTAACGAAATGCCATGTAATGACTGTCCACCTTCCTATTCAATCGGTCTACCTTCCTGTTCGATTGTCAAATTTATATCTCAGGCTACCTGTTGGTAGCGCTGTTATTTCCGACCCGTCCACCTCTTACCCCAGCGACCGAGTCTGCCCACAGTGGAATCATAGTGCATGTTTTAATGGCTTACGAATTTGAGCTAGGTAGGACCTCCCAGTTTTCCCCTCTGTAATTTTCTGTAATTTTCGTTTTCCAGACCAAATCTGGAGTAGTCAGTCCACTTACAATGCGAGGTCCTGCTGAGGAGAGTAGCGTACTTGTCTGTAGTTCTTACTGTAGAACTCAGACGTATATTTACAGTGCCTATAAGGCCAGTGTTAAAGTTAGCTCGTATAGAGCGAGGTCCTACTCGGTTAGGGTAATGTACCTGTCTGTAGTTCTTACTGTAGAACTCTGGCGTATATTTACAGTGCCTATAAGGCTGTGTTAAAGCTAGCTCGGGTAGAGCACTTTTATGACTCTCAAGTTCACGTAGAACTTAGTCACAGTAAAAAATTCTAATTCTTGCTTTGTTGGAACATGAAATAAGCTCGGTTACAGCGGCGTGTGAGCCTAAGTTTAAAGGTAGCTCATGTAGCGCGGTGCATGTGTCGCACATATCCTAAGTTCATAGGGAACTCTGATATTTCCAGTGTTATACTCGATTGTTGTGGCAGTGTAAGACCTGTAAGTCTCAGAGTGACCAGGCAGGCTTCTGTCCGTGTGTAGTTTATTGTATCCAGTTTGTCTCGGAATTGTGCAGAACAGCGGGAAGGCTAGAGGCCCAAGACCTAAAGTGACCTCCTGTTTTTCCAGTAAAGTATCCTGTGCATATGGTTAGGACATTTCATTATATTTGTATTCTGTGACTGTGACCAGAGCCTTGAATTGCATTCTGTACGAGCAGTCAGGACAATTAGTTGTACAGTAGTGTATACATTGTGGACGTGAACAGTGTTTCTGATATGTATCCAGTCTGTACGTGTAGTCAGGACAGTTGTATTAGAGTGTATCCTGTAGATGTGACCAGGACATTTTGTGTATGACAGTGTAACCTGGAAACATTGTTTCCTGGACTCCAGTTTCTCAAGAGACTAGACATTCTTCTGTTTAGGACCACCACCGTCAAGATCACAGATCCGGAATTTAGACAACCTCAGACTGAGACGACTTCATTCTCCACTGACTTTGCATCTCACAGAGAACCTCAGACTGAGATGGCTTCATTCTCCATTGACTTTGCATCTCACAGAGAACCTCGGACTGAGATGACTTCATTCTCCATTGACTTTGCACTCACAGAGAACCTCAGACTGAGATGACGTCATTCTCCATTGACTTTAACCAGTGGTTGGTGTGTGCTTCTGGTAGGGTCTCCTCCTGTCCTATCGAGCCGTTATATCGTCACCCCTCTACGATAATGGCATATTTATTGTGTCAGTCTTATGCCAAAGCTGACCGTTCATTGCTTTGCTGAGCATGAGGGCTATCAGATAATATTATATATGAAGAAAAAGAAATGCACCAATAGGAAAATGTAATCATCCAATAGAATCATAATTGCGAAAGTAATCAAATATATTGGGGAAAGAAACATTTTTTCTTAACATCTCAAAAGTGTCAAAAATTACTGAAGCCATTAGCGTAGAGCAGTGACGATATATTCTCTATCATTTGGCTTTTTCTCAAGCCAAAGTGACCGTTATCATGTCGACGTGCTTTCTGTAAACTCAAATTTAAACTCAGCCACTTACGGCATGACTACGGGATTTGCAGCCATGACATCTTCATAGAAGTGTATTTTGTCTTTGTCTAGCTTTTTGAACAGATCTGTGTCAGTACCATCAGGGCAAAGAATGCCATATTCTATCCCCAGCTCTGCACAGTTCTTCTGTCCCTGGGAGACACAACAATGAAATCACATTAAAACGAAATTTAAAGTAAAATACTTCTCGTTCCAGGATCTATTTTTTCCTTACTTCTACGTGTGAAATTAAATGTTTCATGCTGTCATCTATTCATCTGGTGAAAATTCTTGTGTTGAACTCATTTTAAAGCAGGTACATTTAGCCCTGTTAACTGCTTCTGTGTCAAATCAATCAACTCTTTAATGTCATTCTGCGCTGCAGATTAAGCACGAGTTTCTTAAGAGATTTTTTTTTTTTTTAGGTGAGAGCCATTGTAATGACTTATCCGCCTATAACTTTGTGGTCTTGCCACTATACTGCAGAAGTTATAGTTCTTCAAAATATAGGAAAAAAGGAAGATCGGAGTTAATTCTTTTCAACACAAGACTTTCACTTCAAAAAAAAAAAACGAAAGTGGTGCATATATTTGTTATTTTGTTTTTAAATCTAAAAGTGAACGGTATACTTTATTAGTACAATGAATGTACTTACAGCCAGGGATGCCGTGTAACCTTTAACAGCGTGCTTTGTAGCACAGTAGGCCGGCATTTGTGGGTATTCCTTAAGACCTGTCGGACAGAAATGAATACATTATCCTCTACCATCCTGATGACTAATGTTTACCTGTAACAAAAGCTCATCGACGCTCATGTACATGTTCATCTAATGATTTAAACAAATTCTATTCATACCAAATTCCATTATTAAAAAAGATAAACTATCGAAAGCGTATACAGCCCTATTTCAAATGTAAAGAAAAACACTTGTTCATAATTAAAGATGTTCTTATCAAATGCAGTTCGAAAAGTAATTACCAATTTCTTTTTGTTTGTTTAACGTTAACTTAACTGTGTATAACTGTCTACACATTTGTCTGACTGATTGCTTGAGCAGATCTTACCTGCACTTGAACTGATATTGACAATGCGCCCTCCATGCCCACCTTTGTCTTTCCTCATGTGGTCAATGGCTGTTTGTGTTCCATGTATTAAAGCAGCCTGCAACACGAATGAAGGAATGAGTGAATGAAGTCACAAATTTGACATGTTTGAATGGATTGACTAGTAGGACGAACCTTTCATTTTCTGGAAGAATAATTATCATCTAACTGGGCAGAGAAAGGGATGTGATAAATTCCTGAATTTGTTGAGAGATGACATGGAAACATATGAGTACTTGGATGGAGAAGTGGGTGAGTAGTTGAGAAAAAAAATAGGTGGAAAGACAGATAATTAGATGAATTTTTTTATGTATGAATGAATGGATGGGCAGCTTTGGAAGGATGGATTGATGAATGAATGGATAGCTATACAGAAGAGGTCAATGGAATTTATATGCAAGTGCAAAATCCTTTCTTTGACATCCATTAAAGAAGAGTCGCAGCAAATGCATGCTAAATAATGCGATCCTCCAAATGATTCAGGAGCACAAAACCCAGTTAGTCACAGCTCACCCAAGCAAAGTCAGAAAGTTGACCAACACATTGAGGGGTACTTGCCATGTTGTGTGCGGCATTTTGACTATTTTGAGGGTTTGTCATGAAAGTGGTTCCCCCATTCCGAATTTTATAATGTCTAAGTCTCATTCCAATTGGTCAAAAACCTTTCGAGATATGGGTTTGTAATGTAATGTTGTGTGCGTTTTCGCTCTTTTGATGACCTACTTTCAATCCTCCTTTTCTCCAAAAGCCAAAAATGCACATACAACAATAGGGAAAATACCCGACGAAATTCAGTTTACCAGGTTAACGCTGATCATTTGCTGCCACCGTGACTCGTTCAAAAAGCCGGCGTTGTTGATCATAATGTCCACCCGACCGTATTCGGACACGGCTTGTTTGAAAGCATCTGTCGGAAAAGACAATAATTAAAATATGTTAAAACCTTCATTTGAAATGTGGAAAGTCATGTCTAGCAAGTTTATTATCCGTAAAATAAAGAATTTTCACTCCAAATAGCGTGTTGTTAGGAAAGCGTAGTACTTTACCAAGTAAGCCAGGGCTGAACATTAAAGACAACTCAGTATTTTCTCTACCT
The DNA here is from genome assembly GCA_963931925.1 of Onchidella celtica. Classification (NCBI taxonomy): domain Eukaryota; kingdom Metazoa; phylum Mollusca; class Gastropoda; order Systellommatophora; family Onchidiidae; genus Onchidella; species Onchidella celtica. The sequence continues at coordinate 13,759,715 of OZ007569.1, forward strand.
GGCTTTGTAATAAACTACGTTCAGGTAACAACAACTCTCCAAAGGATATAGTGATTCTCAAGTTGCGATGGTGGACTGAGCCACTGCCAGTTCTCTCTGTGTTCAGGGAAAACAAAGACAGTACATAAATCATTTACCCTCATGCCATAAGTTTTACTTTCGTGGACAGGGAGAAGGGACCCCGTCCTGAACTTCTAAACTTATTCACTGTGATCCATTGAGAGAGAGAGAGAGAGAGAGAGAGAGAGAGAGAGAGAGAGAGAGAGAGAGAGAGAGAGAGAGAGAGAGAGAGAGAGAGAGAGAGAAAGAGAGAGAGAGACAGAGAGAGAGAGAGAGAGAGAGAGAGAGAGAGGGAGGGAGGGAGGGAGGGAGGGAGGGAGGGAGGGAGAGAGGGAGAGAGGGAGAGAGGGAGAGAGGGAAAGCGTTAGGAAAGCGTAGTACTTTACCAAGTAAGCCAGGGCTGAACATTAAAGACAACTCAGTATTTTCTCTACCTGGCTTTGTAATAAACTACGTTCAGGTAACAACAACTCTCCAAAGGATATAGTGATTCTCAAGTTGCGATGGTGGACTGAGCCACTGCCAGTTCTCTCTGTGTTCAGGGAAAACAAAGACAGTACATAAATCATTTACCCTCATGCCATAAGTTTTACTTTCGTGGACAGGGAGAAGGGACCCCGTCCTGAATTCCTAAACTTATTCACTGTGATCCATTGAGAGAGAGAGAGAGAGAGAGAGAGAGAGAGAGAGAGAGAGAGAAAGAGAGAGAGAGAGAGAGAGGGAGAGAGGGAGGGAGGGAGGGAGGGAGGGAGGGAGGGAGAGAGGGAGAGAGAGAGAGAGAGAGAGAGAGAGGAGATCCTTCACCATCCCCTATAGATTGCCCACCCATAATTAAACCATATTTATAAAATGTATTTACCAGTAAACTTTTGATGATCTGAAACATCAAAGGCGGCAAATCGTACATTCTCTTGTCCAAAGCGATCCGCAAATTCTTTCCGTGTAGCCTCACCAACAGGTTGACTCAAATCTCCGAAAAACACCTTTGGAGAGTAAATAGGAACAGATAAATATCGATTCCATACTTTTCACACCAGCATCTCACAGTGTGTCTGTTGCATCTTGTCGTTCACATTCAGTGATGAATTTCATCCAGTTACTCTTTTTGTATCGCTGTGTCTTTATAGTTGTTCTCTTTATTTGCTTCTCTCTCCTCTTTCTTCGTCTCCTCCCTTTTGGCCCCTATTTCTCCACAGGTGTAGAGATTATACCAGAGACACAGAACACCGAGACGAACCATTCTATTTGAAACAACAACCTTTAAACCATTTGTTCCCGTTTGTACAGCAGGGTATCTAGAAACAGACACACCTGATCCTAGTGGTGCGGAAATCAGTTGTTGGCCAAGTCAATATGGCCACATTATGTATAATGTCATACCAGCTGCTGCAGTAAAGTGGTGGTGATAACACAGGGGTGGCAATAAGCAGAATCTGGAATACCCGGTTCAACGAACACTGTCTTAAATCTTCACTTACCTTGACCCCTTTCTCCAACAATGCCTCTGCGTATCCCTTGCCCAGACCCTGGGCTGCACCAGTAATAAACGCTACTTTACCCTTCAGCTCCATTACTGAAATTATAAGACGTTCAATGGAATAAATGTATTCACGATTCTGTGCATGTCAGTTCACTTCTGTTAACAATGCGAACTTTGGCTTAGATATTTTAAACTCAAGAGGCTTAAGCAGGGAAAGTTAATCCGACTTTGCATGGAGGTCGGAGAGATTTGTGATGTGAATATGCATGAAAACGGACATGCCATACTAACTGGGCCAGTTTACAACAGCGTGTGATAAAGGGAGGCCTTTTTATTTTGTCAAGGGTGCACGGGACTTCTTACATTGAAGCGACAATATGCTAAAGTGCAAAACTCCTTGTAATTCACGACCACAGTTCTAGTTTGTTCTATTTCAATTTTCTGCAAAAAAACTAGAGATCTTTTAGAGCCGTATGTAGAAAAGGCACACTTGTTTAAACTGCGTCGTGGCATTTATCCAGCTGTTTCACAGTTCCCATTTATTCTTACTCCTTAACATAATGCTGCTATTAAGGGACGGCAGGCTAATGACAAATTCGAATAGAGACAAAACAATAGTTACGTTCACTACTCATCCATAGCTTACTGTGTAAAATACTGCGATTCCTTAACAACAGCTAAAATTACTACAGCCGTAAACGTTCAACGTGGAATTTCTCAGTTGTGCACAAACTTGAGTTGGATTAAACAAGGACTGAGGTCGCGAATTGCCACCGCTACTGTTCTACAGTGAGAGCTCTTTAAATTGTTGCGAGACATATATTTTAATTAACGTTTCAACCTTTCGAGTCTGACCATCTGCCAAACAATATCTTATGGTAGACCAATTTGGTATAAAAGTCTATGAATTGTGCACAGTGTGGTAAAGGCACCCGACTTTGGATGTGAATAGAGTACCTGGTGCTTCAAAATATACAAAATGTGATATAGAACCACTCTGAGAGATCTCGGATGACGAGGCAGGAACCCTTGGAAGTTGATGACAGAATTTCTTTTTGTGTGTGGACATGCCTAAAACAGTAACACCACCAAGCCTATACACTGCAAAATATTGCACACGAATGGTAGCGACATCAGAATATCGTCCAAACATTTGGAATGAAAAGATTGGTTATTCCTATATCAGTAATCATATTATGTGAACAATCTTAACGCAAAGAGTATCGCAGCCCTTTAAAAAAAAAAAGTGTGACATGGTAAGGCTAAAATGTGGACAAAAAATGCCACAAAGCCCCATTAAACAACAACAAAAACAAACCATGCAAAGAATTCCAAAAGAAAGGTTCCGTTTTCAATTCTTGTGGAATTTATCTCACATTTTTTTCTTGTTTGTTTCTAATGCTTAGCCTTATGACAGACATAATTATTTTTCTTTTTGGTCACATTTTAGTTTATTGATCTGAGGGCATTCAAGTTTGGATCTCTACATAATTTTATGTAGCGGTCTTGTAAAACTGCAAGGTTAGGCTACATTATTGGAACGAATGGGTTTTTTGCTGATGACATCTTTATCAATGCATTGTTTAATTTTGTTCAATCATGTAATATTACGCTAAAGCCCTCACTCCTCTCCATTTGAACATGGTTACATGGTATAAAAATAATTTAAAAGGTTCCTCCAAAGCTGCACCCCCTTCCATTTCCACACCTTCGAAAAGATTAAATAAATGGAACAGCTTTGAAATATAAACACAAAATAACAAGCACCCGTACTTAGCCGGCACTTTTCAGGTCTTGACTTTAGTATGTAGACTTTAGAGTATATTACGTTACGTTCTGCATCTAGTTTCTGCTGGAGTTGGTTCTCGATAATCTGTCAGTCAAGAATGACAGGATGAATTCAATACTATGCTGTACAACTTCATTAGCATACAATTCAAAATTTAACTTCCTTTTCTTAGAATTATAGAAAGGCTCGTTAGCACAAGATGAAAAACTATTCCCAAAATATCACCGACGAACGTGCCACTTCTCTCGATATTCAGTAGGATCGATCTTACATGATGACGTAGCTTTGACGTTGATTAATATCCGGTGTAATTTTCCTTTTGTACATTTTCAGGGGTGTAAAAATTTAATGGTTTGTCATAATCATATGATGACACGGATATTTCGATACAACTCAAGAGAATATTGAAGAATTTCCTTCAGGTCAACTAGAATAATTGATAATGTGCCATTCATATGACTGTTTTCAGTACTGCATCGAAATTATAAGAAGTGACTTAATGTTGGAAGACACAAAAAGGACACGTAGCATAAATCGACCACTTAAAATTCCATAAAAGAGCGACGAACGCAACAATGCAAAGCAGAAGTTTCCGTCGGCACTCTTGGATGTTTGAAGCATTCAAAAATCTATTTTCAGAAATAGCAAATCAAGACCTCACTTACATTTCGACTAACACTATGACGCAATGCCTTATCGTCAAAAATGTAAGAAACTGAAGAGAAAGGAAGGCAGCATGGCAATCAATATGTTGATGAGAGAATGAAAACACAGATAACATAATCTATTATTAGAGAACCACTAAAACGGAGTGGCTTCCAGCTCTTGGGAACAAGCGCGACGCAGCAATACATTGACAGGGCAATTTCAAGCCATTTTGTGAGTCCTACCATTTTTCTATATGGGCAAGAAGAAGCCGACACGACGATGTGGCTTCATGTCTTAAATGCCATACATGATAGTCATAGGCTTAATGTCAGACTGTCCACACAGGTGTTGTCATTTTGCCTATTGCTCACTTCGCACAACTCGGGAAATATTTTGGGTTGGTTTTGCAATAGGAAGAATTTCAAGTACATTCCAGTGCACACAACCGCCAAACAGTTAATGCCTGAGTAGTCACTGTCTTTGCTATTCTTTTACGCTTTCACTGGCAGGACAGCACTTCCTCTTTCCATAGTAAAGGCAGGAGAATTGCTTGGGCACCTTGAAGCTCTTAATCCTAATACACAAATAGTTCAAAATCTGTTAGGTTGCCTTCCGATGTGACTAAAGAAAATATAACACTGCTACTGCTAGAAAGGTTCTTCAGTGCACACGTAGGCACTTCTGAGATAATAAATTACCATAGAAGAGCACTTTTCGCTAAAAAAAAAAAAAAGGCAGAGTTAACGAGGGAATAACCTACCCGCCCCCCCCCCCTCCCCCAACCTGGCATGCTCGAATTGAACAAAATCAATTATGCTTAGGTTGTCAAGCTCGGCATGTTTGTTTGGAGATCGGCCTGTGTCAAATCCACAAGAAAGGCCAACTGATATCCCAGGGTAAAAGTCGTCCCATTCTGTTCCGGACACTTCTACCAGACACGTTAAAATTTTGCCAAGAACTAATCAAGGAAGTGAGGCTGTCGGGAAGGATGCAAAGACTTGCAGCTGTAAGAAAATCCCACTGCCATGCACAGAACCATGCTACTGCGAAGAAAACCCTCACACCAATAACGTTACGTTCTGCATCAGACCCAAAGTGTATCATGCCATCTCAAAAATAATATATAAATAGATTTAGGAAATACATAAATAAATCAATCTAGTGTAACAAAAAAATTCTCGCCAGCCTGTACAAGCTTAGGTCAAGCCGGCAGACTTTATTTGGCAACGTATGTTGCCGAAATTTTGCACAAAAATAAAAAAAAAACAATTTGGACTAATCGCTTCTGCCGTCAGATACTTGTTCCTCTTTTCTTTTTCGACAATTGAAGCCTTTGAAATTATTGGAAATATCTAATCTAATTCAGTATATTACAATAGGTCTTTTCCATTAATTCATGACGTTATCACTTCCTGCGATGTCTTCACAGCCAAACACACGAACCCGTGCGCAGATCATGGTCATTTGACGAGATGCGCAGGGTGTCAACACGCAAAGGGAGGGCTGCAAGACTTATCTATAAACAAACAAAAGTAAACTAAACAAGGTGGGCAAGATGAAGCAGGTGCATTATAACCACCCAGAACTGAAACTAATAAACCGATTTTTCCCGGGCAGGGCCGGGGAACTCAGCTTGCAAATAAATAAGTATTATTACTGTTTCGGCCCTTGTCTTCCTTGTGTCCTGTCTGGAGAGGAGGGATTAGGGTTACTGGGGCAAATCGAGTCTTTTGGTCATTCTCCTTGTTCCATATCGTGCCAGCTAAAAGACTTTTCAGCCACCTCTGTCAATTCTTTCAGTATCGCTGGCCTCTTTCAGCCCCTCATGCCAAGCTGCTTTCCGGATTGCACAATGGAGGTCCTACAAATCCTGTGCGACCAATCTTGACCAGTGGAACTTTCGATGAGTATACCTTTCTGGCTACTTCCTTGGGCAGTTCGCTGGACATGGTCAGTTTCAATTTTATGCTTACCAATGCGACTCTTGTATGAAATGTTGGCCCAATCATGACCACTCTATTACCTACCTTGGAAAAGACGACAATGTCTGGTAGCAGGCCTATGTCCTTGACAGTCTAAAGGTCCTCATTCCATTATCGGTATGGCGACTGGTACTTTCCAGTCTGCAGCGTCCTGGAATCAGCTGGTTTGGTTGTAACTTGAATGGGGATGGCCCTTGACCAAGACCAAAGATCGTCACAGTGATGGTTTCCATAATGACCACTGGTCAGTTGTATGGTCAGTTCACTTAATTTAAAGATCAATGCGCCATGTTCTGTTTATTACCATTACATATTACACGTCACGATACTGACTTAAGATTTCTATCCTTCAGAATGTGACAAATATTGGCGTGTCAAAAGTGGCCATTCCCGAGAGATATGCGGCCTGTGGTCAGTTTGGTCACTGACAGCTGATTTGTGAGCACATTCTGCTCAGTTTCAATTTCAAATCTTAATATGGAATATGGAAAATATCAATGATTCAGAGCTTTCGTGTCGCAATGACCAAGGGTTATTTTGATGGTCACTGGAAAGTTAAGTGGTCATTACAAATGGGCCAAGGAGCATCACTGTAGCTATTAAAATTTTTAAAAATAATTTAAAAATCCCCTTCCTTTCAGTTTTTGATTAGGAAATCAGAGGTCATTGATGGATTGTTAGGGTCATCTGGTGAGGTGGTTCTGTATTCATAATTAAATGTATGCCAACCTGCAACAACTATGCAAAGTTTGTTGCCTTTATCAACAAGTGCACAATTTTTGCCCTAACTGACTCTACTATTACTTTCCGTCGATTGGCAACTGTGGCAAGTTTTGTGCTGAAACGTGTGCTGGATGAACTCACGTTAAAGTGACCAAAAAAACAAAACAAAAACAAAATTTTAGACCCATGGCAACTGTAAACCACCGTGCATTATCTTCCATCCAAAATCTGCACCTTCAGGCATCACTCAGTCTTAAAGGTTTTGAATATACAGTAACGAGTTATGGCGTTGGGAAAGAAACGAACAGCTAGTTAAAAAAAAAAAAAAGAAATCTCCGCTAGCCCTCCACCTGGCCATATGTAACATTTTTATGCCTAAAATACTATAATTCCTTACGACTGATAGTTTCTCTTGGCCATTACAAAATGGAAAAAGACTAAAGAAAAAAGTGGAGAGAAAAGCGATTTTGTTTTTCACCTCTTGTATATAGTTGTCTTTTTCACAAGGCCTATAACACAAGAGAATGGTGTTGCTCATCAGATTGTACGATGGAAGAATTGACACTGTTATTGCCCTTTGCCCTTGATTAACTTTCTTTTGAGGTCATAGCTACTCTTGCATTAATGTTAAATAACAGTGGAAGAGCGAGCGAGAGAGAGAGAGAGAGAGAGAGAGAGAGAGAGAGAGAGAGAGAGAGAGAGAGAGAGAGAGAGAGAGAGAGAGAGAGAGAGAGAGAGAGAGCACCACAAATCTGATTTAAATGTCATGATATATTATTCATTGTGTTCCCCTCCCCTGAAGTGAGTTAACCAGACTTGATTGGTCACATTATGAGAGCGATGCTGATTGAGCAACATTTGTAGCTGTCCTAGGTATAACAGAAATACATAGGGAAAATAAAGTGTTCTTTTCCACAGTCCTCTTGTATTCCTCAACTTATATTTATGTGCACTAACTTGTGCCTGTAACTTCATCTTTCATTTTAATCCGATTTAATTCTTTTTCCTCACGACACCAACAACGATGCTTAGTGTCTTGGAAAATTCGGCTGCAATCGAAGAAAGTACTGGCTGTAACATCTGTAGCTGGCAAATAGACAGACACACAGACATGCAGGCATTAAGACAGGCAGGCAGAAAGCCAGCCAGCCAGCCAGCCAGACAGACAGACAGGCAGGTAGATAGGCAGGCAGCCAGGCAGACAGATAGAACTGTCGCCGGGCGGGCAGGTGGACAGACGGATGGATGGATGGATGGATAGATGGGTAGATGGATGGACAAATGGATGGTTGGATAGATAGACGGATAGATAGATGGATGGATATCTCCCTTTTCGAATTGTGCCCCTTCAAGTCTACTGCAAAATGTGCTGCCCCTAACTGAAAAGGGCAAACTTTTTGTGGTTTACACTAGCACCACATCAACGTTGCTCCTGACCTTTCAGCGACAGAAAATTGAGGATAATAGAGGGCTCAGGCGCATAATCGCACACTTCCCGCTGTGCTAGGAGTTGCTGGCACATAATACACCCACATTTATCAACGACATCTGTCAGGATGTACATTTTGTCAACAGAACACAGTTACCATTCCACCGACAGCATTACCTCCATCTCCACCAGTACATAGAGTGAGCTTGCGAGCACATAAAGCCACACAGACATAATTATCTACACACAAACACGGAAACACATTGACACCTAAACAAACTAGTACAGATATATACATAGCGTTGCCGATGAAGATTTTCAAAAGTCCCAGTATAAAAAATCCTAAGATTTTCTCCATTCCAGAAAATATTTTCAAAATTTACAATTTCTTTATACATTGAAATTAAACCAAGCAATGCCAGCTCTCACCAGAGATCCTCTCACACGGGCAGTTTCAAAACTGCCCCTTCGTCTATTTGATTTCATTCACCTTTCAAGTCGCCAATGGTATTGTGCGTGGATGGGCAATTGGATGAGTTTTTACTTTTTTTTTTTTTCTTCAAAGAAATAATAGCAAATACACAAGAGACCTTTAAAAAATATTCCAAGACAACTCCCCAAATCCTAAGATCTTAGGAAAAATACCATGGACCGGCAAACGATGAATATGCATAGACAAACGAAACATGCAGGTCAGATCGTCCTCAGACATGAGAAATGCCTCTATCTCCAGTGCTTTCTCCTTGAGTGCATCCATGTTATCGTGACCAGTCCCTAATTACCGTTAAGAAGATTGTTATATTTTTATCTGAGGTCATGACATCACAAACTGAGACAGACATAATGCCGACACTTCACAAAATGCTGATTCACAGGGCCCAGGTACTTGCCCAACCTGGAATCAGTTTTTGGAGAAGACAGCTTCCATGAAAAAAATCAGTTCCGTTGCCTGAAAATCCACCTGTGGGATAGCCTACATAGCAATTCCACTCATTAAATTAGCTCAGTGCAAACTATTTCATAATCTACATTAGCATAAATACAATTATATTTACAAAAAGGGAAAAAAAAAGACCTTAATTTTTGCAGTACCACAAATGTTATTGTTAGCCATGCAACAAAACGCACACAATAATATCATTTCAAATAAAAGAACCTTTTTTTGTTGTGTTTTGTTTTGTTTTGTTTTCCTTCAAACTTTGAATGGACCAGAGATAAAGTAAATCTACGGTCTTGGTTGTTGTTTTTTTTTGGGGGGGGGGGGTCGAGGGAGGGGTTCTCTTTAAACATTTTTTTCTTAACCTTATGTTGCTGCTGCAAGAGTGCAGAATTCACTAAACCTGTTACCAAATGAAAATTTTGTGATACGTTATACAACACCCCCCACCCCCCCCCCTTTTTTGTGTGTGTGCTTCAATTCGGATTGAAATTTGGTCCTCCTGTCATGAACCATAACTTAAACGTTGAGGAAAACCTTTTTTGCACAACGAATTAAGCGCTACGGGGATATGTCCAACGATAAGTTGAACATGTTTATCATGCATACAAAAAATTGCTTTGACTGAAACGTTATTTTTTATGTAGCAGGAAATGTGTGTTGTGGATGCTTGCCCAGTTCGCCAAAAAGGAGTAAAAAGACCACTCAAGTTAATAATAACATTCAGAGGATTGAAGAGAAGGCTTAGCCATCTGTAGATACGTTCTGCAGTTTCTATGAACTGACCTGGGGTTGTTTAGTATAGTCTGCGCAGCTGAGAAAACAGGTCAGGTTAGATGAACAGTTGATTAGAGAAAGTTTGGGTCAGTGTCGCTGTGACATTTTGTACAAAAACTGTTAACATAAAATCTGAAAGCCAGGTCATTTTCAGAGCCGATGCCCAAGAAGTTGCTATTGGCCAGACTAGATACGATGCTTTTACCTGGTAAACTATTATGCTGATATGATCAATGGCTTATAGTACCAGACAGATGAGCAATGTAAACACATAAGGGAGTTACATCAGTAAATAGACCAAACAAATGTCAAGGTAGGACAGACAGACAGATAGACACATAGACAGACAGACGGACAGACATACAGACGGTCGGACGGACGCATGGACGGGTGGATGGATGGCTGGATGGATGGAGGGACTGGTGGATAGATGGATGGATAAATAGATAGATAGGCAAGCAAACACTTCACAACGTATCCACATAAAACGATACACTCTAAGAAACTGAAGACAAACATCATTAAGTTATCAAAGAAATAATGGAAATAACATACTGCCAACTCGACATTGACAAAATTAACATGCACGCACACTCACATAATTCTCAAGCCAGTGCAAATCTGTAATAGAGGCGTTTATTCGTATAACCGACAGTGTAGGTTACAACAGTTAAAATCGTATTCGTGTGGTTAATCGAAGGAGATGAAGAATACATGGGGTATGTTCCTTTTTATATTACAGACAGCATACAGAACCTTAAGGATATCGCAACGTCTATTTCAAGATATAGTCATTTACGATCAATCGTTAAGTCAATGTGGTTATAACAGTCGAGGATGCAGTTAGCTTGCATCTGTGATAAGCTGAAAATGCACCATAATATTGCATATTAAAACATTCAGAAACACGTGATTATAATTCTACTAACAACAAAAGTCTCAATAATTGAAGGTCCATATACATAAGGATATTAGTACGAAAAGGAATCATTAGACCAGTTAACTGTAAAGGTAAATCTACCGATTCAGTTTACAGGAAATGTCGTCTTTTATGTTAGTATTGTCTGAAAATTCCATTTGTCAGGGGCCGCGGTCTAAGGCACACGTTTAGGAGTTAATTATTCTTCTAACAGATAATTATGTTGGTTCTCGCCAGATCCACAGCGACTGCCCAATCAGGGGTGAATCACGAACAACCACCCCACACACACCATCCACAACAAAACCCAATGTTAGAGACTCTGTCCTTTCTGCTGAACTTACTACATGTATCCCTCTGGCGAGAGCCCAAAAACGGAACTTTTCAGGGCTATAACAGCAATGACCTTTTTTAGGTTTAGGACTAATGCAGCCCTTTTGGGGACTCAGGCAGAAAGACCAGAACAAAAAGAAGTAAATAACGACAAGAGGAAAGAATACGGAAACGAGGCCCAAGTGCCACGTGGCGGTGCACCTCCATAAAGAAAGATCTAAATCCCCGGCCCTGGACGGTTGATTTTATGGCCCAAAGTCTCAACTGATTTCACCAGCGCCAGGACAGATTTGTATTCTTGGTGTAGATCTAGTCAGACTGCATTATAGCCGGGCAAAGTCCACTGGAGTTGCAATAGTCTTGGGTTTTACCTGAATATTGACCTTTCAAGCCTGTCAGCCTATAAGAGATCACAGCTTCATAAGAAGTAACTGTATTCAGAACATGTGTCCAAGCCTTATGAACTTTTTTTCAATATGAAATGGGGTGAAAAAAAAAATGGTATCCTGCTGACAAACTATTTAGATAAGGAAAATGTGCATATGAGAGAGTAATCTATCTGCTGGTATTAATGTACACTAATAAATAAAGCAAATGTAAAATCTGATACTATCAAACAATGACTAACTGGTGAATAAAACCTAATACTCTCTTTCTGAATTAGGAAATACACTAAATTTTGAATTTTTAACATGTTTCAAATTCGTCGAGAGATTAGAAAAAAAGCAGTTGGCTTTTTTCAGGGGGGGGGGGGGGGGGGCTAAAAGGAATGTTTGCATGTAGATAATTTTTTTAGTGTCAAATTCAGATGGTTGTTCACACTGCAACTGTATAAAGGATCACATATTCTCAGGGTAAAAAAAAAAAAAAACCTCTTCCTGAGATGTTGACATTTTTTTCGAGAGGAACTCAAAGTGCATATTTGCATTATGATTACCCATAACATGGCCTCGTTGTCTAAACCCTTGGGATTTTACAAAGACGTTTTTTCAACTGACAGCCGAGCGACGTAATGCACGTTTTTTTTCTTTTCATCTGAGTAAATTTTATATTTCTTTCAAAGTGGCTCCAATATTTGACGCGGGAGAGGAAAGCCGTATTTGTTGTTAATTATTCTCCTCAATATCAGTTCGCTTCTTCTTTTTCTTCCTGTTGCAAACTCACTTAAAAAGTCCAAGTTACAAAACATTTTTAATCTGCTCGAAAGAATACCTTCTATCCACATGAAAGATATCGCTGCTTTTTGCATTTGGAAATGGCAAAATGGATTGAGTTAATTTTCTAATCAACATCGTTCAGATGTGTGTTTTCATGCACTGAGTATTGAACAAATCTGTCGTCTAGGCAGGAGTTCTAATAACAGTATTAAAGAAACAATTAAAGCCTTGCTATCTCCATAATTAGTTATTATTTCCTCAGTGGACTTTCCTGTGTCCTAAACGTCCTTCTTTCTGTCAATAACTCTGACCTCATAAGGTTTAGGAAGTATATCAGCACTGAAGATTTGTTCCATACTTGGAGGAGATGATGGATCTAGGCACTCAAACCTGAAGCGCTGAATCATAGATGAGAGGTATAAAAACAATGAAATCTTCGCCATTCCTTCACCCGGGCAGATACGGCGTCCGAGGCCAAAAGCAACCAGCTCTTCAAAATTCTTCAGTTTTCCTTGTTCATCTACAAACCTCCCAGGTCGAAATTCATTCACGTCCTGGCCCCAGATCTTAGGATCTCGCATGACGGACTCCAGGTTGGGTATGATATAAGTTCCCTTGGGAATCGTGTAGCCCCTCACAATTACGTCCTGGGGACATGTATGTGGCGCCGCAAATGGGGAGATATTAGCATATCGCGAAGTTTCAGAAATGTATGCATTCAAGTACACCAGCTTGTTTTTATCTTGCGGAGTGGGCGTTCTTTCCGTGCCAATTTCACGGTCAATTTCCTCAAAGATTTTAACTTGTTCATCAGGATAGTTTAACATGTGCAGAATACAGAAAAGTAAAGTTGAGGCGGTTGTTTCAGTACCGGCAGCAAAAGTGTCCCAAATGATTTTCACCAAATGTTCGTCGTCCATCGTAGTTGGCTGGCCTGCGTCGATTTTCTTCTTCCACTCTGCATCGTACGCAGCAATAAAGTTGTTCCCACTTTCGTCTTTATCTTTCTGCTGCCGTGCGAGAGCGATAAATTTATTGACAAACAGTTCAAAAATTTGACGAAAACAGGAATTGCATTTTTTAACTTTGAACAAATCTCCAGGCAAATAACTCAGAAAAGGTAAATAATTCACAGTGTCGCACTGGCCAACAAGAAGAGCAACAGTGTGAAGTTGATCTTGGAGATCTTTGAAAATTTCATCTCCATAATCAAATCGCCGACCAATGATAAGAGCGCAGACAGTATTGGCTATGCTTTGATTGGTTATCATCCTCAAGTCAGTGGGCTCCCCCTTCAGATACTCCAGGGCTTTCAAGTACCATCCAATCTCCTCTTGTATTTTTTGTGCCAAGATATTTTTGCCCATGCCGAAAGATCGGAGAATTGAGATTGTTACTGCCCGTTGTTCTTTCCAAGCAGGGCCAGAGCTGCCAATCACCCCTTTCCCAGGGATACCACTGATCTGAAACACACCAGACAAATAATTATATAAATAGAATATTTATTTACCTAGGGCAATAAGTAGCATTCACAATGATTTTAACTGTTCAGGAAACCAACCAACCAATCCAACCCAACCCAACCCAACCAACCAATCCACCAACCGACCAACCTGTCAACCAACCAATCCAACCCAACCCAACCCAACCAACCAATCCACCAACTGACCAAACAGTCAACCAACCAACCAATCCAACCCAACCCAACCAACCAACCAACCAACCGACCAACCAGTCAACCAACCAACCAATCCAACCCAACCCAACCAACCAATCCACCAACCGACCAACCAGTCAACCAACCAACCAATCCAACCCAACCCAACCAACCATTCCACCAACCGACCAACCAGTCAACCAACAAACAAACCAACAAAACGTTATTGCTCAACAGTAGACCGGCAGTGACATCTTAACCACAGCAAGTTGAGTAACCCAACACACACCCGTGGCTTACAAAAAAATCACAGCCAAACAAAGCTTTCCTAGGCACTTGGATTATAGATTTAATCTAATGCTGCACCGGAGAGCACCGTCAAAATACCGAAAAATGACGTCGCTGAGCTAATTATAGATCAGTGGTGCTTAATGAAAAATCGGATTCATAACAAATTGCCACAGAGATCCACACCTTTCACAATATTTTGTTTTCTATCTAGTTCATGTTCGGAACAATCTATCCACAAACTGGCTCAGTAGAAACGTAACTTATTCCATTACTTTTCATCTCCCAAATGTTCATTCAGCCAGTCGTTCTAAAAGTGAAAACATCGCTCCAAATGGTCTATTTATATTACAGTGCGTTCAAAAAACATGCGGTTATCCAATTTCTATAATGCCTCCGCTTTGCCTCGATGAATCGGAGGCAAATTTTGCATAGCCTCCTGTTTCACTTTGTCTTAACTGGAACATAGTATAAAAAACACAGAAAGCACAGTGAGCCAAAGACCACTGTTTTTACCGTGTGCACAGAAATATTGACCTTATTACGTCATGTCTGCATAAGAATTACTCACACCAATTGCACGCGACTGCGCAGCGTAAACAACGGGAACATCACTGAATTTCCTGATTTTGCCCATCTTTGCATACCTCAAAAACGTTTATTTTGAACAAACTAAACAAATTTAAACCAGTCATGATGCAAACATTTCACACTTGGAGCTATTTGCACCAGCATGTAGCAGAGATTTTGCAGAGCATTTTGCTTTATGGATTTTAAAATATCTTCACAAAACCAAAATGAGGACATTTTAAAGGTACACAACACAGGGATATTACAAGGTGAGAAAATCGCGTCTAAAGTTAATACAATTGTTTTCATACATTTTGAGATGTTTTTCTCACCAGGAAAGCAAATTAATGCCATTACTTGAGTTTACAAAAACATCACAAAACTCAAATATTGAGTACAGATCAACATTTCCAGTAATCCGGAACTTTTTTTTGCATATCTAGATCTACCTTTCCGTCCGCCAGCTTGTTGATAGCAATTTTTTGCACATATTAATAAAAATAAAATGCTTCTGCACTTGGAATATATCAAAAGGAACTTTTCCTGCATAAAGCATTGGTTACTTTGTCACCTAAAAGATTTAAATGTAGAATTGCAATTAAAATCAATTTGAAAACCGATGCTAAAATGTTGGCCTTTTCTAGCAGACGATATTCTTTTGTTTACGAAGATGCGCTGTCACAAAGTCATGAGCAAGCAAAGGTATTGCTCACCGAGTTTTGTAACAGCTTAAATAGAAGGATAGGAAACTCGTCACAAAGTCGGGAGCAAGCAAAGGTATAGCTCGCCGAGCGTGGTAATCCCTTATAAAATATAAGGGACTCTCACGCTTGCTCTGCCAAAACACCAAGACAAAACCCATGATAGAGTATAAATCAATTACTAAGTTTAATACTAGGGCATTATGCTACTAAGAATAATGTCTAAATATGAATGATAAATGATTTATACATAAACACATCAAACAGCAAGAAAGACCAGAAGAACAAACGAATAAACAGATCAGACACGAACATCAGTAAAAGATACAGTGAATATTATGCAAATCAATGCTTCAAAATACCCTTACTTAAGAGTACCTGGAAAAGAATACCTTAAAATGCAGTATTAGCTGCGATCTGAAAATACAAATATCAACTTAAACAGGATTTCCATTTACCTTTCGTAAAACAGAAATCACACATTCTAAAACACTCAAGAACTAAACAATGACTTTGGTCCGTTGAACATCACACCAAAGACAAAGTTCACATTTGTCCACCAGTCCTAATAATAAGGGAAATTTCCAATCTGCAGGTCATAGGCTCTAAAATATCACTTGGTATATACACAGACAGTTTCGTTCTTCCGCTCGGCTATGACTCCCTAAGAGAAGTGGAATAAAATCTTCTAAAGTTTCAGGCTATGTCGTTATCATTCTGGACAGGACACACTCCATGTAAACCTCCAGGTAAAACTTCGGGTAAAATCTCCAGGTAAAACCTCAGGGTAACCTCACACTAACCGCTCAGTGATCTGAAAAGTCAGAATCGACTGTGGTTAGATTTCCAGTTAGGAACCAATTCATACTGTTAGAATTTCAGGGGTTAAAGTTAAATGGTAAACAAGATTAGAGTTAATACATGTATTATTGTTAGGCCGTGAAATACTTTACTCAAACACCGTAACAGTTACAAGCATGTGGTTAGCACAATGATTATAAAATACAAGGCACGCACCCCAAATAAGAACCATTATTACACAAGGCTTGACAATATTCTGCCTTTGCATCTGCAATTCATACATAACGTGTATCCTTAATAGGATTCTTTCCCTCATAGTTAAAACTTAAATCAGTATGAAATGCAACTGTGGAAAAGTATTACAAACTGTCATATAGACATCAGGTACGGGTTTTCATCCCGTTATCATTATTAATCAATAACCACTTTTCATAGATAATTCTGCATAAGAAAAATCCGTACTCACCTTATATGATGAACAAGCAAACGGGTTATTTCACCAGCTACACGCTGAGTCAATATATTGAGTCAACAACACGTTGATCTCAATCAAACACTTTCCAACTACACGTTGGTTTTATTTTAAAATACACTTTACCAACCACACACCGGTTTTAAAATTGTCCCAAATACACGTTGGTATTACATTCAAACTTCATCCTCTCGGGATGGAAGTAGGGAGAGCTCTGATTTTACTTTCTCATGACCATTGGTCTTAAAGGCTGGACTCACCCCCGTAACAGCCAGGTGCGGTCCATAAATCGTACGATATGAATGGACACTGCACGGACTTTCCAGGGATGGGTCTCGTACGGAATCCGATCACCCGCATACACTGTACATTGTACTTGAAAAATGACCTCTGCTGTGTGCAGACTGAGCCATTCCGCGACAAGCGCAACTCTTACAAAATACCATAGACCCAACGCATTCATGAGTAGCTATGAATGAAAGCTTTGGATTTTCCCTTTCCATCGACATCTGGCGTGGTAAGGAGGGAAAATATGAGTGCGCGTCCAAAACAACAAAATTGTTAACTATAAAAATTACGTAATGTCAACAAATTTGGTCCACCACATCTAAAATGCGAAATTAAATATTTAGAAGCTTTATTTCATGCTAAAACTTAAACATAAGTTGTAGGAATGGATGCAGAATGAGGTTCTGACCTTGACCAAATTTAGACCTAGGGTCACCCTGATAACCTTTGGAAGCCGATTACTCAATACTGAGATTTTCGCAACCTGACAGGTTTTCCCAGGCTGCTTTAGTCTTGTGGTCACATGACAGCTCAGCCAGTGTGAGATAGTGGGAACCAATTCTACGAAAACAGACACGTTTGAAACCGTACCAGTTATGTCACTATACCCCAACAGTATGATCCTAAGGAAATGAAATTTGCTACGACAGCACTTAATATCATGCATGTATAGTCAAAAACAAAGCCTTCAAATTTCTTTAAACTACCCCCTGAAAGGCACCTGCGCACGATGAGTGTAAAAACCACTACACCCAGAAGTTGACAGAACAAGCTGCCAGATATGAATAAAGAGAGTAGAAAAGAACGAAAACCAACTTTGGACACTTTGACTTTGACATTTTAGAAAGATGCGCCTTCAAACTATTTGAAGACAAAGTTTACCTTACTTTAAAATTACTGAGACACAGTCTTGACACAAAGTATAGTATCAAGCATGAACTATATATTCGGCACTAAGGGCTTGGGGTTCCAGTCCACAAAAAGTGGAGGAACATTCCTAAAGGAGAGATGAGCTGCAAATACCGGTACCTTAGTGCAAATAGTTTGTCTTGGACTTCCAGAATATTTAACGGTTCTGACAAAAACAAAACATCCTGATGACAGTGACTTATGAGGTTTTGCTCCACAGAATAGGCTACATGTATGAAAATCAAAAGCGGTTTCTGGACGAAATCAAATATGAAGTGTCCCGTCATGTTTGGTATGTACCAAGTTCAATATCTATACACACACAGACATATTCTGTGTAACAAGCTAGCTACCAGCCTAGAGACATAATAATATATCAGTGCAGCAAAAGTAATCATAAATAATTGGTCCACTATTATTCACTATAACACCTCTCTTTAAACGATGCAGTGCGTTTATATTATCCAAACCATGCACCCTTGCAGTTACGAAAACTGCATCTCAGCGGTGCACTTTTGCTGGTACTGTAAAATCCTGTGTTCACCATTTGGTGTCGGCCAAGTTTTTTAACATAATTTTACGAAGAAATTTTTTTTATTTCAACCTCTATGAATGACAAAAAATAATTTCCTCATAAGGCAAGTTGCAACAGGAGGCTATGCAAAATTTGACTGACTGATCAAGGCAATCCGGAGATACTAAAAAAATGATAAACCGTATAATGTTGAACGTACTAGGGTGAGGTTTGCGTAAGTCACAGCAGCTGAGTTAACTATAATTATAGATCTTATATTATTTACTGGCAAATTGTTTTACTGAATACTGAAGAATATCGTCAGTCTCACAGCTCATGTTTCATTACCTCGTCAAAACTCATAACTGGCCGGTCAGCAAATTCATCGCCTCTCTTCACAAACGTTTCTTTCAGTAGGGCGTAGCCATTGAAGACCACTGCAAACGTGCCACCCAACTGCAGACTGGATTTGAAAAATTAAAATGTTCGACAGAATTGATTAGATAATCACATAGTCAGTGGGAGAAGTTCGTTTATGGACATTTGCAGGCGGATGGATGGATGGCTGGATGGATGGATGGATGGATGGATGGATGGATGGATGGATGGATGGATGGATGGATGCATGGATGGATGAATGGATGGGTGGATGAGTGGATGGATGAATGGATGGATGGATGAGTGGATGGATGGATGGATGAATAGATGGGTGAATGAATGGATGGATGAGTGGATGGATAGATGGATGCATACATGGATGGATGGATTAGTGGATGGATGGATGGATAGATGAATGGATGGATGGATGAATAAATGGATGGATGGATGCATGCATGCAACGGTGGATGGATGAGTGGATGGTTGGACGGGTGGACGGATGGATGGATGGATGGATGGATGGATGGATGGATGGATGGATGAGGGGAGTGAGGGGAGGGAGGGAATGAAAAATAAGTAGGTGCGTGGGTCGTGAGCTGAAGGGCTGATGGACGTATTGATACCTGAGTATAATAGATGGAAAGATAGATTGAAAGTTGATGTACCCAGATAAACTGATAATATGAGCGAATGGAGCAATGGTTGAATGGGTTAATAAAGTAATCGACTACGAACGAACAGAATGACAGGCAGATGTATACACGTGAGAGAAAGAAATGTGCTTGGCCCGCCCATACCTGAACACATCGCCAACTTCTTCATGCCATTTTTTAAACTGAGGTCGGGGATCAGATTTCAGGGTGAAGAGATGCCCCACGATAGGCAAGGGCGTGGTAGGACTGGGTGGAAGGCGGGGGTCGCGTCGGCGGAACCAGAGGCACACGCCCACGATAAGGACTATGCCAAGTACAGCAATGATGAGATCCATATCTGTTCAGAAAATTAATTTAGCAGTTTTGAAAAGTCAAATGAGTGGCGATCACTGCAGTTACCCGAATCTCCTACGTCTTAGAATCTGCCAAGCGAACTTGAGGAACACATACACAGACAGATATTACACTTGCACTGTATAATGTAAGCATCAAACATGATCTCTTCCACAGTTTCTCGACCCGTCAAGAAAGCTCATACTTGTATTCTCACAAATGCAGATAATACATCAGTTGCCGAATCCTCTATGAAGTCCTTGGAAGAATTTAAATTTGTCTATTGATTAAAAGGAGTACATACATTATAATTGTTCATATAATTAAAATGTAATTAAGATAAGGAATAAAGTTCAACGATAACAGGTTTCTATGCCTGTGTTGTAAAGTTATGTCTATCGCACCTACCGCATCTGCCCTTTCGTGAAAAAACACCGTAAATGACAAAAGATACAAAAAACATTTCGCTCTAAACTTTGTTCAGTTTCCACTTTGTGGTATTCAAAAGAACCTTAGTCGTACATAATTATAATCCAGTTAGAAAGATAAGGCACAATTCATTATATAAAATGATGTTAAAAGTGAAATTGACCTTGCATGACATATACGGTCTTTTCCCGTAACACGACAGCGCTGTGGCCTAGTGATAAAATGCATTTTATGGGAACTGGTAACATAAGCAATTTCAGCTGACAACAGGCTGGCCCTAAGGCTTTATGGTACGAAAAAACGGAGTTATTACTCAGATCTGTCGTCAATTAATCCTTAGATAACAGAGATATAAAAGGAAAAAAAAAGGAAAGAAAGATCCGTCTTGGCAATGCGCCATTATACTGTTCATTACTCAACTTTTCTGCTGCTTAAACACTCAACAGAACTTTTTCTTAGATCAAAACTTTAAGCAGCCCAAGCTGGTTCCAGAGTAAGGTTGATTGCAGGCTATCATAAACTCCTTTGAACACAGTTGATAATTTTGGTACTTTTAAGAACTGCATCACTGTAAATCACCGTTGGTGTCGAAACAAAGCAATGCATCATCATCACAGCATAATTATTATATTATTTTACATTACCTTTTGTGACTTCGGGGTTACAGTGTAGAGTTGACTTGGATTAGGTAATGGATGCGATGCAGTCTAGCATGCAGTACACAAAACAATACTGACCTAACCTAGTTCCGCTGCTGTAGTCCAGAACAAAACTTCCCCCTATTCTGGGTCGGTGTTGGTCTTGCTGCTGAATGTTTGTTTCCCGTGCTATTTTTCTCCTCAAGTCAACGCTGAGCGCTCTAATTTTGCAGCTGCCTGGGAGTCGACCCTACACAGGCTCTGTAGCCAAGGTGCAATCCCTTAGTGACGAGATATACTCAGGAAGCTGTTTTTTTCCTCTCCACAGCTTATTTATATTTCGGCTGAAACGTCCTCAACGGCTAAAATCTTAACTTTTCTATTGTCTTTTGACTATTATTATTAAACTGGATAACTCTTTCAACGCTGTCTACGTTGATAGCGTTTTTAGATCAGTGAAAGCTGCAAATGTATTCAACACCGGAAACCCGTGGTAGAACACAACAATTTTCTCATGATAGCAATAGACTTAAGAGTCTTAAACCGCTCAAGTGAAGAGATCTCATGCTCACATCCACGTTTTGCCCCCTATAAATGCAAAATAATAACTTAAAAAGAATATTTTTTTGTCATTTATTTCATTCAAAGTGGGTTAGAAATGTCGCCTTATTTTCTGTCATGCAGGTGGTGATAAATGGTTTCACATCCCATTTTCCAAAGCGTTGAATGGGTGAGAGCCAATAGAACTGCGGTGCAATAGGTGCAAGCTAATTATGCAGGGCAAGTGGGAAAAGAAATGAAACAGACACACACACACACACAGAGAGAGAGAGAGAGAGAGAGAGAGAGAGAGAGAGAGAGAGAGAGAGAGAGAGAGAGTGAGTGAAAGAGGGAGAGAGAAAGAGAGAGAGAGAGAGAGAGAGAGAGAATGAGTGAGAGAGAGAGAGAGGGGGGAGAGAGACAGAGGCAGACAGAGAGAGAGAGAGAGAGAGACAGAGAAAGAGAGAGAGAGAGAGAGAGAGAGAGAGAGGGGGGGGGGGGAGGGTGTTATGGCTTTAAGCCGTCATTCAGTAGTAACTGCAAGATTTTCTTTTTTACCGAATTCGTCGAGCTCACCAGGGATGGTGCATTCCATCAGGAGTGTAAACAGTGATTCCCCGTTTTGTTCACTGATGTATAGGCTTATCATCAGCTGAAAGGAATTTTACAGCTTTGTTCATAGTCAAATACTAGAATTTAAAAAAAAAAGAAGAAAGTTGAGTTTGCATGGAATACGCTAGTTTCAAAGTATGCGGTCTGAAAAACGTGACCAGGCATGAAGTTCATGCTGGTTAATTTTCTTGCTTGTCTTATTTCAATTTGGCTGTTGCCGCTAGGGCTACATGAGTACAATTATTTTTATATTCCCTACGTCTACCAGTTTTCCTGCCCACCAGCCGCCAGTCCCATACAGCTTCCTGAGATTGTGCGGCCTCAGGTTCCATCTGTTTCTACACGTACAAGCATCGGCAGCCGTGACAAAAACATACATTACTTTTATGGTAAAGTAGACCACAGATTTCAGTTTGTCCTTGGGACTCGACTCGGCCTTTTTTTTTTTTTTTCAAATGTTAAACAGATCGGCAAGTTTCGTATTCTGGTATCATTGTGCACACGTGATACATTATAGGCCTACTTAACCTATTACAGTACTCGTGTCCGCTTTGTAGGGTTTTGAAATGCAAAGTACACTGTATGTCACAGAGCCACTTAATAATAAGTACCGTTATTTCAAAGGCCAGTCATCAACCTATGATTGGGGTCGGCAACCACAGAATAAATACTGTATAACACATGTTCAAATGAATCAATTGTTCTTTATTAGGCTAATAAGATTGCAATTTTAAAAGCATTAGAGGCCGAAATGAGGGTACATCACCATAGACCTAGATTTTCCTAACTTAAGAAACTGATTACATTTAAAATAGATCTAGATCTAGGTCAAGATTTAGCATCTAGTAGACATCTAGTCTTGATTTCCATTCAGCTGAAATCTTAAAAATGACACAATACACGATTAACAAGAGTACACGGTATGATGTTCATATTGATAGCCAACTTCGCACAATGCAACGCAACGCACAGTGGGCAGCGTCTATGGATACGAGGTATCATACGACAAAACAAAATGGCGGGTCGAGAACCAGTTTTGTGACGTCACTCAATGGGGATTGTGCGTCTGCCTAATTATAAGTCTGTGTGGGCAACCTCCTTGCCATTCACCTATTCATGAGTGGACTTTGGGCCAGATGTGAAATATAGGAAATATCCATTTAGGCTAAGTACATCTAGCTATATTTTGCCTATTATCAATCAATGAACCCATGCTAAAAAAAACATTTACTTTACCAGTGTTTGTTATGCAACAAAATGAAACTTTGGCGCCATGCATGCATGATCCCTCAGTGTCTTCGCGATAAGCACTCAAAATAAGGATAAATCGTTCGCGGGCCGGTTAAGCATAGTTTTCCAATATTTGCAAGCCGAGCAGACGAAATCGCTTCCTGGACCCTTGTTCTAAGAGCTTGAAGGTAGGATGTGTGCGGATGATCCAAACTAAATAACTTGATTTACTTGTTCCTTTATGATTTGAGCATATCATAATATTTTCTTAAAGTTGAGGAGCTAGATTTTCCCACGGAAATGCGGCGTTGGGGAAGGGATAAAAGAAAAACATCATACTAAAAGAAGATCATTTTAAGCGACTTCATTTTAAGTGGAGTCGACTGTATTCTTTAGGGGGCACCCAGCAGGTTATCTTGATTCAAAATCTGGTTGTCATTGAGTTGTACCTTGGCGTCACAGGAGCTGTACAAATAAATGAAGAGCCCATGGGGAAAATTGGCTAAGACACAATGTAGAAATTCTGGGCTATTTGGCCCCAAGCCCAAGTGAATATTCCATTGTACAACCAACTTCAGTATAATTGACAGAAATGGGCCCAGTCCGCCTAAATTGGCATCTAAAAGTTCAAAAGTCTATGTCACAATGTAGAAATTGTGGCTATTGGCTCCAAGCCCAAGTGAATACTCTTTGTAGGCCTACAACCTACTTCAGTATCTTTTGACAGAAATGGGCTCAGTCCGTTAAAATTGTGATCTAAAAAGAACGTAGTCTATGAAGGAAAGAGCTCAGTCAAAGATTTCTCTGAACATGAAATCTGTCACTGAGCCCGTTCATCTCATGGACTCTTTAAATGTGCACAGCTCCCCACCCCCGTTTTTTCTGGTCTTCGCTTTGAAACCGTCCTGTAATCAAGGAGCTTACAATACAACTTAGTAGTATTATAAGCTCCTTGCCTGTAATTCACCGACAGTTCTGTGCACCTGACCTGCCAGATTTCTGCATAACAAGCCTCAATTTTCATTGCACTTCTCGACCAGAAAAACATCCACTTTCTTTATTCATCCTCCCATAAATATTTCTTTCATCGCAGAAAATATAGGCATAGTCAATATTGCATATTATGTTATACCTCCACAACAAGCCTGCAGAACTTGGCCTGTACAGTAAGTGCCCTCTATATTGATATGCGTAAGGTCACGGGATTTCCTGGGTCATAAACCAACGTCACATTGTAAAGGTCACTTGTGTCTCACATTCATGCTAATCGTCGCCCGGGTCTTTTGCACCATGACAAAAAAAAAAAAAAAATTGCCATAGTTGGTTCTTGTCAAGTTGCTTTTCCAGAGACTGCAGCACACTTTCGAACAGCAAAAAAAAAAAAAAATCAGGTTTATTAAGGAAAGTCATATGGACCAATATTAAGGCCCGGCGCACCTTAGCCGAGTTTGATGGGTCAACTGGCCGGATGATGACGCCACAACATTGCGTTTCAAGGAGACCTCGCGCACTGGTTGGATTCTATTGAAACTCCATGTCGTGACGTCACCATCTACGTAGTCGGCCGATCAAACTGGGCCAGTGAGCGCCGGGCCTTATAGTACATATATACGCGAGTCAGAAACAGACGGTGTTACATAATTGTAAGCTCTGACTGTCTTATCTGATATCTCCTCTGTATGAAGTATTAATGTGACACTTTGATAGTGGTATGTATGTGAGTGTATCGTACATTATATTTAAGCACAGGTGCGTCTCTCTCGCTCTGTCTGTCTCTATCTATCTGTATGCTTTGGGAAATACATTGCACAATATTATTATTTCCATGTTACTTTCATTTGACACTTCTTTTCAAACACAATGCCAGCAACAGACCCACTGAGAAATCTCCAGCTTCATTCTCACTGATGGTAAAGACAATAAAAACCCAATGCATATTAAATTCATCTTAAATTTTATCCTAATTAAGACGAATCCTAGTCTAAGAAAACAACTTATGGAAATGATGAAGGAATGAAGCATAAAATGAAATTAAAAAAAAAAAGATTTTAACCAGCAAAATATGAGCAGAAATTACGAAAATTTCATATTGAGAAGAAACCACCACAACCAACTTTAATTAAACATTCAGCTATCCTCCTTATTTCCGTGTTTTTCTCCTGTTACCAAGGTAACACTGATCCCCTGAAGTGACACTTCATGGCCAAGGCTTATGCCTACAAGGACCTTATTTCACAGGCATCAGTTTCTGGTGTCCTAGAGTGACCCACATTCTTGAAACAGTTCGTGGTTTCCTTTTGCAAATGCTCAAATGAACATGCTGACCCTAAATGTCAGTCATGGCCATCACCATTTGAATTATGCAGTGTAAGCTTATAATGAAGCGTCCTTTGAATGGCTTCAGCCGAGGTCTGATTACTCTGTGCCTGTCAGATAGCTAAACAAACAAGTACAGTACCACTTTGAGAAGTTAAAGTTCTCGTTGGTTTATGTTCAGATTTCTGAGCCAATTAGAACGACAAGGGCGTCCAGCATGATAATCAATATACAGATCAAATCTAGAAGCAAAATACAAAAGTTCAGCCTACAGTTTACATACAATGTGAAGTTACAAGACCGAGGTGAATCTTTCTTTCTTGAGAGCCTCAACATTATGTTTTGGGCCCAATTAATTGCTAGACCCCAACAGCATGGGTATATATAATATGTTATATATATTATATATACATAAAAAATTATACATATATATTATTGTTTCATAGGAGGTAAAATAAATGAAAGACAGATATTTCAAGCTGCAGTTGTAAGAAGTAAAACTGAACAATTGTCAAAGTTCAAATCTTTCTTACAAAGTCCACTAAAAAAAAAAAAATTTGAATAACAGAATAAAATTAAAAAAAATAAATAAATAAAAAAGCCAAGTGCTCCTTCATTAAACGATACTGATAAGAAAAGTAGGGCAAAATGCTCCACATCTCTATCATTGCTTTAATTAAATGTAATATGCAACAATCAAATAGCAGCTCAGTACAATAAAAATACAGTAAGGGAAATATTTTTTAAACAAAAAGAAGTAGGTAAATTAATAAGACTAATCTAATGGTAAACTGTCCAGAAAAGACTGGACTAAATTGCTACACCGACTTTTTTACCAACTGTTTTCATATTCTGCGAGAAATTTGGGTTTTCTGTAGTCATATCATTATCAGTATTGGTTTGTTTTATTTTCGTCGGCAAAAATTATAACACATCCCATTCCCTCCAGTTTAAAATTGGCTGTAATCCTAAAGGAGGAATTGAAACTAGTAGTATGAAACATTATGGCCTGGGAACTTCCGACCAGAGACGAAATAAAATTCAAAATTGCGCGTGAACATGAGTTGTTTGACGTCAAGAGAAACAAATCATATGGCAAAATCTACAAACAATCTCCAGTGTGACCATCATGTTTTGGGGTGCTAGTTTTCGTGGAGAGCATAAGTCTGCGAGCTCTTCTTTCACTAGTGTCAAAAGTTGCATGAGGAGATCAAAGTGATATTTCTGTCATGAGAAGAGCGAATAAATATGTTGAAGGCCCTACTCTCCACTCAAAGGAAACTTCATCGCCTTTGAACTGTATTATATATGAGTGACAACGGTGGGCATGTGGTACTTTGGAATTATTCCACATACCGATATTTTGGCTTTATTGGTGAATTGTAATAGGGAGAAGAAATCAATATATATATAAGGATAATAATGAGAAACACAGATAGTGCAATCAAAACTGCTGTAAATTATGCAGTACAGTTTTATAATGATGAAGAGGAATAATGGTATTCTACTTCATCTAGTTTTATAGATATGGGTCTGCTATATACACTAAACAAGACCAGAACTTATGTATTGTTGTACTTCTACAGTTTAAGATCCCTCTCATTACTTCAGTAAAGTTTGGAAATGTCATGTAAAACAACAGTAAAGAAAAATAACAAAAACTGTATATTTATTACTACTCCATAAAAACAAATGAAATATAATCTCTCAGTTAGCTTTATTACAACACAGTAAATACACACACTGTCTTGTCCAATAGCATGACATTTTTTAGTCGATTGGTAAAAATTTTGCTGTGAATGTAAATTTTAGAGATGATCATCATCTTCAATGTCGTATTCGTAATGTTTAAATGTATAGTTGCATATTATTTTCAGAATATGCGCCTGCAAGCAGACCGGCCTGTTTTTTTTAAACTGGCTTTCAACATCAAGGCCCTAGCCTAGTGACAAGATGTTTTGCAGCACAGTCAATCAAGCAGAGGATCTTCTGTCCAGAACTTTAACTTTGAATGGATGAGGATTTACGTCCATTCCAAATATTCCATCCATTGGCGGTGGAGATGCAGGATTTTCTGGCACAAATTTAAACCTCTGGATCATGGAAACCAGGTACAAAAACAGGATCATTTTTGCCATGCTTTCACCTGGACAAGTACGACGGCCCATTCCGAAAGGTGTAAACTCTTCGGGCATCTTGTGCTTCCCGTCCTTGTCCAAGAATCTCTCAGGTCTGAAAGTGAAGACATCCTCGCCCCAAATCTGTGGATCATAGACACAAGAATCGAAATTTGGGATGACCGAGGTTCCTTTAGGCAAAGTGTATCCTCTCACAGTGACTTCCTTTTTCAGTTCATGAGGAAGAGCCAACGCAGCAACATTTGATAATCGCAGTGCTTCGGTGATAAATGAGTTCACAAATGGCAGCTTATTTCTGTCTTGCATGGAAGGCGGACGATTCAGTCCGATTTCGTTTTCGATCTCAAAGAAAAGTTTCTCCTGAAGCTTGGGGTGGTTGATGGCGTAGAGGATGCACCAAATTAGTGATGTGGCAACCGTGGTAGTTCCAGCCACAAACAGATCAAACACAATTTTAACCAGATGCTCGTCGCTCATGGATGTTGCTTGCTTAGCTTGAAGTTTCTTGTTCCATTCAGCAACATAGGCAGCGATAAGATTATCGATGTCATTTTCATCAAATTCTTCATTCTTCTTCTGGTTCACAAATTTGTTCACGAAGACATCCATTACTTTTTTAGTGTCTGACAGACACACCTTAGCGCCGAATAAGTCCCCTGGCACATAGCGCAGATTTGGTAGATAGGTTAACAACCCACTGGCACTTCCCTCCCCAACAATACGACAAGCCTTCACCATCAGATCCTTGAAAACCGGGTCGTCATACTCAAAGCGCTGACCAACGACAAGAGTACAGATGATGTTTGAGGTACTTGCATTTGAAGGTGTTCTAAGATCTGTCGGCTCCCCTTTTAGGTTCTTCAGCATTTCCAGATAGTGGCTGCACTCCTCCAGGATGTTATGCTCCATAATGTTCTTCCCCACCCCGAAGGATCTCAGAATGGACATCATGACATTCCTCTGTTCTTTCCACTCTGGTCCCCAGCTCATAATCACTCCTTTCCCTGGCAAACCAGTGGCCTGAAATAGAGGAGATCTTTTTTTATCATAACATCTTGCTAGTGTTGTTCCGACTGCGAAAGGATTTAACTAAACTAATGACTTTAAACATTTCATATTACTGATGAAATGAATATAATTGTCGCAGAATTGATTCTGAGTTAGGGGTTTCACAAAATGTGGAACTTAAAACGATAGACCTGTCTGCCTGTCTGTCTATTCATTAGGTAGCTACCTCTGTCTATCCAGGCACTTGCAATTCTGATAAGAGGCCCAGGACAGATGGGAAATGTATTAATGTTTTTTGCCGCGCTAAGAGGCCTGCCTTGACTCCGTTTATAACATCAACACCTCTACTGGGGATTGAGGAGGAGGTAGTACGCCCTATCAAAATGGTCACCCCATCAGCCCCCTCTCCTTCTGTTCTTGCCCATGTGTATTTCTCAATCCGCCCTTCCAACAACCAGTCGGTTCGTGGTCATTGTTCAGATATATATAAACTATTTCAATGTCTCAGGTTAACAAAAGAAAAGTCTTGCTGGATACCAAGAAGTGTCTAGGAGTTTCTTTCTTTTTTTTCTCTAGATCAAGTACTTACATCATCAAAGAACAATCGTGGTCTGTCTGAGAACTCATCAGCTCTCTTGACGAAGGTTTCTTTCAGCAAGTCGTATCCATTGAACACAACCACGTTTGTGCCTGCCATGTACAAACTGGGGCAGAGAAAGTATGACAACACATGAGAACCTGATGAGGCTATATATTAAAAAAAAAACAAACTCTTTCAGTTGCTGGACGGATGGAGAGAGCGAGAAAAAAAAGAGAAAGAGAGAGAGAGAGAGAAAGAGAGAGAGAGAGTGTGAGAGAGAGTGAGCGAGACGGGAGAGGGAGAGAATGAGTGAGAGAGAGAAACTGACAGACAGACAGAGAAAGAGTGAGAGACTAGAGAGAGGAACTGAATTTAGATAGACAGACAGACAGATAGATCTCCCACCCCCACACGCTTTCCCTGCCATACTTGCAGAATCTCAAGCACTGAATCTGAATGAATAGATTGAGGGGGGGGGGGGAAGAGGGGGTGTGTGAGAAGACGGATGGATTTATTCAAATATGTGGTGTGTTCCAACGGTTCGGGGCATAAAGTACCCTGGACTGTTTTGAGAAAATTCGCTCAACACATTGCAACCTTTTTTTTTACCAAATTTTTTTTTTCATAATTTGTAAATTTATCTATTAAACTTTAGTTTTAACCTTTAAAAAAATAAAAAATTATGCTTTTAAATATTTATTTATAATTATTTACGAACGTATGTCACTTTTCTTCAATGGTTTCCATAACAAAATAGCACAATAGTCCCTTTACGATATATTCGATAACAGCTTGCCAACCTGGCAGTGTTTGGTATCATTTTAAACGGGAAAACCTAAACCTTGTAGAACCAGCTTTAGTTTGTTTTAAAGGGTTGGTGCGCTGTTCTTGAATAAAAACAGGTAAAACCAGTAAACAAAACGACCCCCGAGGCTGGCAACACAAGGGAAATCCCCTAAATTTTGATAGTTGATTGGTCGAGAACAGTCACATGACATCGCGTTAGTTAAAATGGCGTCTAGAGAACGTGTCATTCGAGATTGCTTAAACTCAGCAAGAAGCTCGAATTTGCAAAATGTTGTCCATGAAAAGGATCTGAGAGATTTGATAGAAGTCTATTTGATGGAAGATGATGGTGAAGAAGATTTAGAATTGGAGTATGAAGAGATGGAAGGGAGTTTTGAAGATAGGTCTAGGTGCTTCGAAGGTGCTTCAACATCGGAAGTTTAAGATTTAGAAGAGGAAGACAGCAGTGATGATGATGAGGTAGATCGGGACGATGCAGATTTGGTAGTAGACATTGGGGTTAATATAGAATTAGAGGGGGAGGACGTTTTGAATCGAGACGACGAGATGGAAAAGGTCAGAAATTTTACAAGTGGGTGTAAGCTTAAGCTGGCGTCAGGGAAAACTGCGCCCAGAGCATAAACATAAAACTTTTCCGTAAAACTTTAAGAACTTAATGAAACAGTTTGAAATTTTCTGTGTACCTAGAAGGCAATAAGTATAAAACCCATGCCAAATTTGGTTTGTCTAACACTATTAGAACATACCTGTTGCTATGGAAACATCTCAACTTTTACGCTCAGTTTTCTCAAAATTATGGGTTTGAGCCATCCCCGCTTCATCGAAGTTCAAATGAACATATCTGAGCCAAATTGCAACCGATTGTCTTAAACTTGGTATCAAATGAAAGCTTATGACATGGACTTTAAGGTGGTACTCATATCTCAAAAGACCCCAGGGGTACATTATGCCCCAAACCTTGGGGAAGCATCACAATACACATGTATCACCACCTGTATATTTCACCGACTTCCTTGTGCCACTTATTGAACTGGGGTCGAGGGTCATCTTCCAGTGCGAACAGGTGACCAATGATAGGCCAAGGCTTGAAAGGGAAGGGTGGAAGTCGTGGGTCTGGCCGCAGGTACCAGAAAAGTGCTGCCAGGAACACGACTGTCAACAACAGCAGGGTGATCAGATCCATGATGTTTTGATCTGGTCAAGCTGAAAAAAAAAAAGCCCAGGCTGTCACAATGCATTTCAAAGCAGATCTTAATTCATTATTATGTCATGAGGTATTTTCCATAATTATTGTTGTATGTGCATTTATGTCTTTTCAAGAAAATGAGGATGGAAACTTTGAAGAGTTGTGTAAAATCAGAGAAGAACATTACGCCACAAACATATATCCCACTGATTTGAATGACACTTATACATAACGAAATAAGGGGTGAGCGAACCATTTTCATGACAAAACCTTCAAATCCGCAAAATTTCACATACAAAAATATGGCAACTAGCCCACGATGTATTAAGCTACCATTGAACGAGATATTGAACAAAACCATTTGACTTGCGTCTATTTTGAGTCTCATTTGAATATGTCAGCACGTCCAGATTTAGAGTCATAATAATAAAATTACAGTATTTATTATATACATAAAAACAGCTCCAGTAGGAAGGATACCAATGCAAACCTAAAAGGCACATTGCCCAGTGAGGCGTTATGTAACACTATCATACCGCGGTTATCAAATGGCACTGCACCAACACTGCACCAGATTCAGGCGCGATCTCACTATTCAGACTTTAATACAGAGAAAAGAAAACACAAAAAAGAGCTAACGCTGAACTGGAAGCACCGTAGAATGTCAACTCGGCTCGCTATGTATGCCTGCGGCCTACATAGCGTGTATGCACCACGGCGGCTTTAGCACTGCGGCACTTGTATTTGTATAGAAAGGAAAAGCAAGCCCTGATAGCATTAAGATTGATTTCACTTGCGAAAGAACTTCATGGACGTAAAGAATATTGACTGAAACGTGAGTTACACAGGCCGTGTGAAAAAGAGATTTTCTGAAATAGAGGCCTGCAAGTGCAAGCATTCACCACTATTCCCCTGCCTATTCAACCACATCAGTGTGAAATTACGATCAATGTACGACCTCGTCAGTACCAATTTTACTTGAAGTTATAATTCCAGGTACTAAAGAACGGCTGGTATTATGAGTATAAATTTATCTCATCCACAGTGATAAATATAAAGCAAACATTGTGTACTGAAATTTTATCGGCAACAAGTCTAAAATACTGAAATCGCTATGTGATTAAAGAAATAAATAATAATACAGAATCAATTATGCAATATGAAATACATCTATAAACACCAACAAGAGTAAAATAATGAACGATTGTTAAATTGTATGTAGAATCTCCGCTGCAAATGTATAAAAAAATGTATAATAGTGTATGCAAACCTACAGTCGATCGAATTACTGCCACACCTAAAAGGAGACCGCTTTGCCCTGGACCAGCAAGTAAAATGCATTAGTTTAATGCATGCACTAGCCTCATCTGAATTACCTCTGTGCACTGGGTAAACATTTCAATACAATTTAGGCCAAAGTACACTGTATGACTATGAGCAAGCTCACAAAGCCAACATGAAAACAGGTCTCTAGGGCTTTCAAAAAGAGAGAGAGAGAGAGAGAGAGAGAGAGAGAGAGAGAAGTGAGGGAGGGAGAGAGAGAGAGAGAGAGAGAGAGAGAGAGAGGGAGGGAGGGAGAAAGAGAGAGAGAGAGAGAGGGAGGGAGGGAGTGAGAGAGAGAGGGAGGGAGGGAGAGAGAGAGAGAGAGAGAGAGAAATAAATAGATAGATAGATATAGACAGATAGATAGATAGATAGATAGATAGACAGACAGACATAGATAGAAAAACAGATAGATAGATTAAATAGATAGATAGATAGACAGATGGATAGATAGATAGAAAGACAAATAGAAAGACAGATAGATAGATAGATAGATAGATAGATAGATAAGTTCTCCCCCCTCCCCCCCCCCCCCCTAAGCCTACCTACCGTTAATTTATTAGTCTGTGGCCTACCTAATTTGCCTGAATCGGGTAAATCTAACACTGAGTTCACCACGACCCACTTTTTCTCCGCTCTTTTCTTCTACGGCACACTAATTATTTTTTTTTGGATGTTGTTGTTGGTTGAGGCGTCAGAGCCACGCGCGCTGTTTGTACGTGAGCGCAATCTGTTTCAGTACTTATCACCACACAGTGTTGGTTCGCGTCAGTACTCACAAGCACAATTTATAATCATCATTTTCTCATTGACTCAACTGGCTTTCCGTGCCTCTATTAGGTCTAGCCTCGTTTCCTCATACTGCAGTTCTCATCGGTTAGAGGTTTGACGGAGGGAGCCCTGATTTCTCTCTGAATTCTCTTTGAGTGAAAAGAGAAATTAATATGAATCACAGGAGCTCAAAACGGGAAACCCGGGTCTCGGGTGGAACAACATTAGATCTATGGCGTTGCATACGTGCACAGTTGCTATCAATATCATCTTATTTTGTATCTCTCTTAAAAGAGGGGGAAGGGGGTGTGGAAGTGACTTTGAAACCGGTACAAATAGACAACTGCAGTTATATTATCACCGTCGAATTCAGTATGGTCAAATTAGACGAAAAGCAATGGGGAAAAAAATCATCAGGTACTTATAGTTTATTAGTTGCCATGGTTACGGCCGTGATATTGAATTCCGTTTTCAAAAACAGGGTAACTTCAATATAAATTATAACGATCCTATGATTTTTGTCCCTTTGGCTTGGAAAGTCCCACACATTTAAAAACATTTTATCTCAATTTGCTGATAGGTAAAAATTGATAACTTTATTAGATTATCTTTTATATTAAAAAAAAAAAAAGCAGGCCACATCTTTTACCAAAATTTTCTCACCCAAATCTCTAATATCTTGAAAACTTTAAAATGCATCAAAAATTTCTTCTGAGTCAATTTTTGCTTTGTTCTGAACTGCGTTCTCGCAAAATTTCTTAGCAAACTTGCTACAAAAATTTTAAAAAATAAAAAGAAAAGTAGAATGCAAATTCCTGTTAAAAGGACCAATTTTGAACTAGGAAAAAAATCATTAAAAAGTGATTTCTGGTGCCTTTTAAGGCTGGTATTAAAAAAAAAGGAATGTGGGATATTTCATTGTGTAGATATGTGTAGAAATGGCAGAGAAAAGAAGGACCCAAAACTAATTTTTAAATGGCAAACCCTATTTCAGGACACGCTCCCTTCCCTCATTTAATATTATATTTCCACTTGTGAGATTTGATCAAGATGTGCCTCTAAGACTCTAAAATCTGTCTCTTATAAAGTTTCTGAAATATGTCCTCTCCGACAGAGTCTGCCCTCAGCGAGTGACTGACTCCCTGTATGTAGTGTTCTGTGCTGGTTGGGTTTTACGTTATTCAGGACATTGATTTCTGTCTGTGCGCCAGAGAATATACACGTACCGGTACTTTCATTTGCCACAAGGCCAGAGTACTGAATGCTTTCTGTCAACTCAATGCTGAATTGTTATTCAAATACTGAAATAGTTCCGCGAGGCTGACCCTGATTTTTGATTTTAAAGTCATTCTCCCCAGTGCTCGTATTTTTTCTTTTTTGGCGAACAAACATACAAACAAACAATAAATAATGTCTGTTCTACACAGCAAGTTTGTGGAACATGATATTTTTCAAACTTTTCGTCCAACAAAGGAAATAATATAATGAGATATATAAAAACTTAATTCTCATACGGCAATGTCATAAATAAGGTATCGAAAATACTACTATAAATAAAACGTTTAAAGTTAAAGTCTCTTTCTACCGGCCCTACTGAGATGAAAATGTTAAAAACCACAGAGACATCAAGAATGATAAGTCTTGACAGAAAATAATATAATCATGGATGTGGAATTTCTACGTTGCTATGGCAACGGGGGGAATATTGGATAGTTTTGTGCACTTGCTAAAAAACTGAAATAATTGATAAAAAATTTATTATTTATGGCATAATTTTCATGAAACGTTGCTTACACATGGTTGAAACAATAATAATAGTATAATGATAATAACAATAATAATAATTATTATTACATGTATTATTATTATCATTATTTGATTCTATATTATATTATTACTTGATTCTATGTACATTCCCAAAATATGGAAATGTCTTAAAACGGAAATAAGATTTATAATTTAAACCAAATTTGACTGTGTCACGTGCCACCCTTTTTTTTCTCCGCCTTAAGCGGATCATCTTAAACGATATGAGGAAACATTCTGACAAAAAGCGAAACCCAAATTGGGGAATAATTCTGCAGCCCCTTTTTTCCTCCGCAAAGCGCTCTCCATTAGGAGCAGTAACTTTAAATTAATATCCCTGAAGTACAAAATAGATCTAGATCTAGGTTCCTGGGAAGCCCCCAGAAGCATGCATCAAGCTGCCCATACATGGGTATCAAAATCCTATAAACTTTTTCCCTACATTCATTTTTTATGTGTATAAAACTATGTATAAACACCGAATGAAAGAGAATTGAATTCTCTATCTACATGTAGGCCTACTGGTATCAGTTTTGCTTGTATTTATTTGTCAGAATTTGTGTGTATGTGTCTGTTTTTGTGTTAAAAGATATATTTGAAAGCAAAACAAACACAAAAAATTGTAACAAACATTTTTTTTTTTACCTTAGGGGCCTTTATTTTGTGTATTTTCTCCTCATTTCTGCCACTGCTTCAAGTTGCTATACTTGTCCATTGTTTGTTTTGATTTGGGAAGGCCCAGCACCAGTAAAAAAGGTGGGATGGGGTTTGGTCCTTGAGGCTCAGCTCGTTTCCATTCACCTTATTTACCCCCTTGGACCCTTGTATGTCTAGATCTGGGGCTTTTGTCAGCACTATTAGGGACCGTTCACAAATGACGTCAGCTCGGAGGGGGGAGGGGGGGGGGGTCAGAAAAGTTGACAGAAGTTGACATGGGGGGAGGGGGGGGGGTCCTTACAAAGTTGACATCAACCATGATGCTCTAAAAGGTTGGTAAAAAGAAAGGTCAAATCTTCAAATCAAGAAGAAAAATATAGACCACATTTTCTTGGCCTAAAATGAACAGTATTAACAGTTATCTCCCCATAGCACAGACTGCTAGAAGCTAGATTAGAACTAAATTATGAGTGAAAAGGGTTAGGGCCAGTAGTCAAACAGAAGGTGGAAGATCTGGATGAGAATGATGTCAGTGGCTCGCCTGAGAGGAAGATCATCTCAATTTCGATAATAAAAATGTTCTAAAATCTAAATCTCATCTTTTTCCACTTTTTCCTTCCAGATTTGAAATGACTTACAATGGATCGAAGCAAATATTACTCAGAATTTTATAGGGCATTTCAGGCTGCAAATCCTGATCTAAAAACCCACAGATGTTCAAAGTAAATGCAATGAAAAATGGACAGTCCTAAAAACTGAAATCAAACAAGGGAATCTGTCCAAATACAATGAAGAAATAAATAGTTTGAAATTAAAAGCGGCACGGATCAAGTCAAGTTCATCCATCATTTCTTTCTTTGCCAAAACACCATCTAAAACAGTTCAAGCAAGTTCTAGTACCGGTACCGCAAGTTCTGTGAACGATGAAGATGTTTCCAATGTTTTAATTCATAAGAAATCTTCTTGTTTAGTGTGATCTGAATAATATGATCTGTAGTCAGAGAAATTCCAGAGTTTGTTGCTTGATATCATCAGTTTCAATTTTTTTGAGAATATACAGAATACTTGTTGGAAGGACTTCCATAGGCTACTGACTGGTAGACGATTACAGCCATCTTGCTTCTCTTAACATTGGGAACAAAAGGATCCAATCTAGTATTGAAAGATGTGTTGTGTTAATATTGTATTACGTTTAATTATAATTAAGAAAAAATGATGTTTAAATTACTTTAATCGTACACCAGTCAGTATATATACATGGTATGGTAGTCCTCCCCACTTGTTTACAGTTCCAGGATATTTTCATGTGCCATGCATAATTAAATTCATTTTTTTTTCCTGTGATTTATTTGATATTTATTTTTTCCAAGCTGAGATGATACTGATACTCCAATCTTTTTGCTTTGTTTATGTTTGATATCCAATCCATGCTTGCTATCGAATCTGTTTTAATTATTTTCTTCTTCTTCTTCTTCTTCTTTTATAGTTGGTTCGTCTATAACTATAAGACGATTCCCCAACTGCACTATAGTATATCTCAACGTCGCTCCTCTGAGGCTAAAAACAGGGTAAAATCTTACATAGATGTTAAGACCATTAAAAATATATTAGTTGTATAAAGTCTTTTGTATATATAACTCTGGTATAAATATCTCTTGGTTTCCAGATTGTGCACAGAAATACAACCCGCACTTTAGTTACAATGGTAGCTGCAACGGATAATAATGTTCTTAAATTCATTGTCGAAAGTCGTTGCAGACGATAGTGTTTGGACTTCTGCCGGGAGGTTGTTCCACATCCTGATGACATTAGGGTAAAAAGAATAAAGATGGCTGTTAACCCGTGAGCTTGTTTTTTAGTAGTGTAAATAAAATGATGAGAGACCTCAAATGGACACCATTAGAAGAGTGGAGAGCAAAAAACAAAGTAAAAATATTTTATAAAGGCAGGGAAGGAAATATCCATATCCCACTGAACCACCTCACCATTAATACCAGAGGCAACAGAAGGAATAATATAAAATATAACATCCCAACTTCTAGTATAGTCATTTGTCACAAAGCGGGCAGCTCTCCTCTGGACCCTTTCCAGTTGGTCTATGTTTATTCGACAGTGGGGGTCCCAGACACTGCAGCCATACTCTAGGAAGGGCCTTACAAAGGTGTTATAGCATTTTTCTTTTACTTTCCTATCGCAGTTAGAGATGTTCCTTTTTAGAAATGCTAGTATACCATTTGCTTTGTTACATGTGTTATTAATGTGTTGGTTAAATTTGCTTGGTTAAATTTGGATTTGACAGTTCAGGTATTTCTTTGAGGTATTTTTTTATAAACAATAGTTTTTATTTTGATTTAAAATAAAGATCAAAGGTGAATATATATATTAAATGCATCCTGTACGGGTTCTATCTAGATGTACATGTACATTTTGGTTGACGTCAACTTGGTGGTGGGGGGGGGGGCATGAGAAAGATGACAGAAGATGACAAGGGGGGAGGGGGGGGGTCATTTTTGGCCAAATTTTAGCTGACATCATTTGTGAACGGTCCCTTAGTGCCGGTGCTTGCTGCACGCTGCTAGACTGGCATCGTCAGCCAGAGCTAGAGTCTAGATCTAGATTCTCTAGATCTAGATCTAGATCTAAATTCATCTTCACGACCAGTGTCAGACCTACTACTGCTATTAAAGGACATAGAACCATGAGATCTCCAACTCATCTCACTGCTTGAATCACTCTCCATGGTTGTTTTCCCATATCTGGTGAAAAAAAAAAACACGACAAAACTAACAAAGCTGCTGCTGCACTAGAGCAAACTAATATAGATCTACATGAAAAGGAAGGGAAATTACTCTAGAAATGATTCTGACAGTCTCAAGGCCAAGGGAGTTCACTCCAATTGAGACTGTAGTGAGAGGGGAATCCCCATCGCCGCTTTACCGGTGGGTGATCGATGTGAGCAAAAAATTAAATGCTACCCGCTGATTTACCGGCGGGTGATCACGAAACGGTTAATAAAATAATAAAATAAAACTATTAAAAAATGGTTGGCAAATTTGGTTTCATGGGTGATGTTTCATCATCAACAACAACAACGATTATACCAGTTCATATTAGTATTATGCAACTAATCTAGACGATTAAAATTTGGAAAAAAATGTTGAAGGTTTTAATGAAAATGGAAAGAAAGATGTTTTGTATTGTTTTAAGTTAACAGAAGATGGTTTGTATGTTAGAAATGAAATTACAGATCCACCACCTCCACAGTTTATAAATGAAGTAAAAGACGAACCTGTGAATTTTATAAATGTTGATGGGAAAATTAAAGTTATACCGGCAAAACACGACTAGGCAGTTGATATTCAGTTAACAAGTGAGAAGGTATCTAGCCTACTACAGGGAACAATAAAATGTTATTAAAAGTTTTCAACTCGTGTGGCATGATAGGCAGTGTGGTTCTTCTTAATAGATATAGAGAAGCAACAATTTTAAAACAGGACGATCTAGGAATGTATTATCTTTCAAATGATAAAGATGAAGAACCCACAGTTCTAAGTTTTGAATGCGAATTTAATAATGAAAAGAAGACCCTGGAAGACTTTCTGGTAGGTTCAACTTTAACTATTAATGGAATAATTGTAAAATCTTTTGATGAACAATTAGAAACTGTGAGTGTGCATGAGAAAACCCACAATAAGTCGGCAACATGACATTTTGAGTTCTGTACATATAATAAAAGACAAGACATTTCTGATAAATTAAAGTCAGTGACCCCCCTAGAACAAGATTTTGAGAAAAAGGCATTTA
Source organism: Onchidella celtica (assembly GCA_963931925.1). Taxonomy (NCBI): domain Eukaryota; kingdom Metazoa; phylum Mollusca; class Gastropoda; order Systellommatophora; family Onchidiidae; genus Onchidella; species Onchidella celtica. Next base: position 13,799,358 of record OZ007569.1, read on the forward strand.
ATCGTATTAGTGGCCATAGCTAATTGACCAAGTAATATTGGAATGATAATAATAATAATAATGGATGGCATTTATATAGCGCATATCCATTACAAAAATGCTCTATGCGCTTTACAGAAACATGTCAAAAAATACATGGGTAAACTCACACACACAACCCACATTGATACACACATAATAATAATAATAATAGATAGCTTTTACATAGACTAGAAACTCTCATACAAATGACATTTTAACATCCTTTTAAACTGTGAAAATACTTGCGAACTGCGGACATCTAAAGGAATCTCATTCCACACCCTGGGCCCAACATGGCTGAAAGCCCTTTCACCAAAACTTTTTAGGTTCACTACGGGTACTTTTAGTCTAAGGTTGTCAGAAGATGATCTTAATGCTCTTGCAGGGCGATGCAGTTCTGTAAGTTCTGAAATATACTCTGGCGACATGTTGTTGACACATTTATAACAAAATAAAGCCAATTTATATTTTATTCGCTGCTCAATAGGTAGCCAGTGGAGCTCCTTAAATATTGGTGTTATGTGATCTATCCTTTTTCTTCTTGTTATTAGTCTTGCAGCATTATTTTGGATTAACTGAAGCTTATTGATTTTACTTTTTGGAAGACCACTTAGCAGTATGTTACAATAGTCCAGCCTAGAGAGAAACAGCGATGTTACAAGCTGTTTTGTTACTTCAGTAGTTAGGCAGTGCCGTATCCTGCTGATTTTCCGTAACTGGAAATTAAGATTCTTACACAGCTGACTAATAAATGGTGACATTGACATCTCTGCATCTAAGATTGTGCCCAGATCTTTTACTTTACTTGTCATTTTAATAAGATGGCCATTTACATTGAGATCTGGTGGATTGATTTTTTGTTTTGGATTCGTTATGAGCATAACTTCTGTTTTCTCATCATTTAGTTTTAGCTTATTATCATCCATCCATTTCTTAACTTCTTGTATGCAATGCTCCATTGTTTTTATCGTATCATCTAGGTTTTCAAGATCACATGCTTTATATATTTGGCTATCATCAGCATATTGGTGGTATTGAAGATCATATTTTCTGAAAATATCAGCAAGAGGTTGGGTGTATAATGTGAAAAGAATTGGGCCCAAAACAGAACCTTGAGGTACCCCAAAATTGAGTGTTTGGACATTAGAACAACTATCATTGACTCTCACACATTGTTTTCTATTTGAAAGATAGGACTGAAACCATGACAGTGCATTTCCTGCAATACCAAAGGTCTTTTCTAGACGATGTAATAGAATGTTATGATCTAAAGTATCAAAGGCAGCAGACAAGTCCAGAAGTACAAGAATACATACTCTTTTGTTATCGAGCTCTAGAAGAATATCATTCACTACTCTGAGGATAGCAGTCTCAGTACTGTGGCCCTTTTTGTATGCCGACTGGAATATCTCATTCAAGTTATTTATTTCAATGTGCTCCATGATTTGCCTCAACGCTGATTTTTCAAGGATCTTGGACACAATTGGTAAGTTTGACACAGGCCTATAATTTTTCACATTGTTTACGTCGAGCCCAGCTTTTTTGGTCAAAGGTTTTACAATTGCCTGTTTGAAAGAATCTGGTACAACACCAGTTCTCAGAGAAACATTGATTACATGAGTAATGGATGGCAATAACTCATCAAGATATAATTTCACAAATGTCATCGGAAATGGGTCTAATTCACATGATTTGGATGGTGAGTTTTTGATAAGATCTTTAATCTCAGTCTCAGACAACATCTGGAAATCAGTCAATTTCCTGCCTTCAAAAACACATAGTTCAGGTAATAAATTGGTAACATTGTTAAAATTAGATCTGATACGTTCAATTTTTTCATAAAAATACAATGAAAACATTTCACATAAGTCTTTATGGTCACCCTGTGGAAAAACCGAACTTGTTTCTTTCCCCAAAAGTTTGTCAGAGAGCAGAAAAAGATCTCTACACGTTTTAACACTGCTAAATTTTTGGATAAAATAACCCCGTTTGAGTTTCTGAATCAATTTTACAACATTGTTTTTACTTTCTTTGAAAATGTCACTGTGAACTTGCAATTCCGATTTCCTCCATCGCCGTTCATCTTGGCGTCTTTTACGTTTTAATTCCTTAATTTCAAGGGCGAACCATGGTGACCATGGTCGATGTGATACTGTCCTTGGTGTTACCGGAGCATGTTGGTCTAATGTTGTTTTTAGAGCAACATTGAAGTTTTCCATTGTCATGTTGTTTGCTGCCTGATTCAAGTTTTTTTTTAGATCATGTCTGAAATCCGTCTCGTTGATGTTCTTTAAGTTCCTGGATTCAAACGTTTTCTTTATCGTCAGAGGTTTAGGAAAATTAGTGTCAATAGTTATCAAGAAATGATCTGAAATAGCTTTATCAAGAATGTTGACACTTAAAATGTTCATTTCTGATAATGGTGCAATGACATAGTCCAAAATATGGTTGGATTTATGTGTAGCTTGATTTACATGTTGAATAACATCATGCTCTTCTAACAGTTCTTTAAAACGAAGAACATCTAGAGATGTAGTTGAATCGAAATGTAAATTGAAATCTCCCGTTATAATGAATTTTTTTGTTTTCGATCTAAGATGGTATAGGAGTTGTTGCATCTCGGCCAGAAATTGTGAGATGGTACATGTATTTTTCTTAGATGGCGGAGGTCTGTAAATGCAAACAACATAAAACAGTACGTTTTGCATTGGTGACAACGTAAGAAAAGCTGCCTCAAAACTTTCAAATTTTGTTTCGAGTGATGGTAGATTCCTGAATGCATTTGCAGATTTGATGTCTTGCCGATATATGAAAGCAATGCCTCCTCCCCTTCGACCCTCTCTTGGGAATGATTTACATGCAAAACCAGGTGGTGACAGTTCAACAAGTATAGGGTCATCTCCTGTCTCCTGCAACCATGATTCAGTTATACAAAGTATGTCCATGTTCATATCTTCCATTAGGCTACACACTTCTTCACGTTTATTTCGACAGGACTGTGCATTCAGGCAAGAAATTCTAAGATTGGTGACATATTCTTGGATCATGTTAGAGCAGTCTATGTATATCAAGTTGTTATTGTTGATGACAGGCAATGGTGATTTTTTACAGTTTACAGCTCTATTTTTATGGACTGACTCATGGTGTTGGATACACACTTGTATTTTTCTCTGTTTTCTTCTTCCCTTTCTAGCTGTTCTTCGGGTCTTTTTATGTGTAACACAGGTGGTGTCTATGCGTGCTATCTTGAGTCTAGAACAAATTGTTTTGATAGCCGTGTCCAGATTTATTTTCTTGCAGCAAGTTGCTCCGATAGTCCTCAATTCTGCACTCGTGTACAGCCTTCTCAATGTGTGTCCAGTTGGATTGACACATGCATTGTTTACATTTTGTAAACTCACCTCACGTACGGTGGCAAAAAATGTCAGGTAGAACAAAACTAAACCCAGCATGATGGAAACTTTTAGAAATAAATCCCAAGCACAAGAATGGAACTTCATGAGTAATGCATCACTGGAACCAGGAAAACTTTACAAATAATCCAATATAAAAATCTCCATGAATTTAATATATAATCCAAAGAAAATATCCAAAAAGGGTGGAGCAATGTGGAGCTGCCAGCTAGGCGCTCAGATTGCTGTTAGGAGACCGTAGCCTAATTACAAAGCCATTATAGAGATCACAGTAAGTAGTGTTCACTGCTCATCTGCAGTTTACCCTGTAACATGCCACGGTCCCCTAAACAACAGCCAAGTTGGAAGTTTGTGTCGGACCCATATTTTCACTTCAAAGCCGTTTTTCTCAAAATCAGCTCTGCCGACATATTGTGGGTTTTCCCATGCACACTCACAATTATGAACGGAATGAAAATAAGTTATTCAGGAAATTCAAAAGAATTTCGAATAATCGTAAAAAAAACAAAAAGACGATTACAGAATCCGAAGTACTCCTAATGAATTAACAGTTGAAAAAGTAGACGACGATATCCGTTTTAAAAATATTCTTATTTACAAACAGCTTATGACCCACCGGATAAGATTTACACAATCCCCAGAAACTTTAGATGAAATAATTTATCTGTAAAAAAAAAAATGACTGATAAAATTAAACCCCTTAACAGCCAGGCAATTAACTTAGAAAATTTAGAAAACGTTTGAGGCTTTTTAGCGAGAGGAGAAGAAAACATTATTTATGGTTTACAATTAAATAAAAGAGGAATCTATGAAAGAACTGAATCTCTTAGAAACCCAGAATGGGACCTTGATAATAAACCCATTAATGGTTATGATCCAATGTGGTATTTTGGCATTTAGTATTTTGTATAAAGTCCAATCACAGTGCGGAACTGTGAGCGACAGTTACACTGACCCACCCCCAAGACAGTGGAAGGATGTGAAAGAAAGGTATGAACATAGATGTACTAGTATTGGCTAGATCGCGCGCTCAGCGGGCGCCGAGTGAGGCCACCGTGTAGGAGCCCAGCGGCCATGTTTGACTGGCTAGTACTGACTGCCCGAGGCCGCGGCAGGTAGACTAATCAGTACCAGAGAAGACTAGGCGTTGTGTTCGCGGGAGCGTTTTATTTTTATTATAAAAAAAAAACCTTTATAGACCTATTTTATGTGTAGCCTAACATGAACTGGAAAATGAAAGTGTTCTTGTTATTGCTTGTAGACTAATAAAATACTAATAGACTAGGCCAATACGACAAATTCAGGAACAAAACAAAAGAACCATTGACTTGCATCATGAATCAAGAAAACAGCATTAGATCTAATTACTGTTTAATTGAATAATATTATTACTATAATATAATGAAAAAGCTATATTACAGAACGAACATTATTAGTTGGTTTGGAAGGGGTAAAACAAGCTCACTAATCATTATACTTCTTTTTATAGTCAACACCAGTGAGATGGAAATAAAATCAAAGGGTAATAAAAAGATAGGTGCTGATCAGTTTCAAATAATATACACTGGAATTGTTTACAAAATGAGAAGCAATATTCAAGACACATGGGGATAAAGATAGGTGCTGATCAGTTTCAAATAATATACACTGAAATTGTTTACAAAATGAGAAGCAATATTCAAGACACATGGGGATAATATATTGGGAATGAAAGCAAGGCCACCCAGCTGCCTGAAATACATCCACAAGTAATGAACAGTCTTGTACTAAAGATGAATAAAGAAAGATAATAATAAAACAAGTCACTTGGCGCTTATCCCCAAATGAAGGCTCTAGGTGCTTTACATCATTATATTATAATTATATATGTAATACAAATGAAAGCCATTACCAATCATACAAAAAACTCGAGGCAGAAGTTCATGTATAAAAAGTAAAGAAGAAAGAATACTGTACTCACAGTCATGGGATAGAGGTTATTGAATGAATAATCCAAGAAATATTAAGAAATCATACATCAAACTGTACACAGTGTTCACTGACCACTGAAAAGCACCAATTTATTCAGTTTCATCCGTTTGGAGCACTGACCAGCCAAGATGACCCGCTGATGATGGAGCTTCCCTGCCTTGAATAGTCTCATCTTAATGAAATAGGCTGTGATGAGCCGAACTAGCTGACTGATATGATTCTCTTCCATCAATTCACAGACGTAAAAGTGATCGTTGAATTCAGGGAAGAGTGTGTTTAGTTTATCTTGCATGTGCATTAAGACAAGTGCTTCCATACGGAGGTCCATTCTTCCCATATAAGGGAGGCTTCCCATGTTGCTGGGGTCCGTCATGCAAATTCGAAATGCCTTCTCTGCAGCTATTAAGATCTTCACGATGCCACTCGATGGTAAAATAAGACCTCCATTGTTTCTCCTGTGCAAAAATGCAAAGCGGGGATCTGACGAAATTTCCTCACTGGAGAGTGCTGCAATGCATGTGTGGCACTTTAATTTGTTTTTAATTTGCCTGCACACATAGCCAGCGGTATACACAAGGCACGAAGTGCGCCAGTCACAGTCTGGAAACGATAGGGCTGAATTCAGCTGTTCCACTGCCGTGGCAAACTCAGGGCCACTAAAGTCAGGTTGGGGTTGACTGTCTCTTACAATTGACCTTGGCAAGATGGGGAGCTGGACATCCGGTACTTCCTGCCCATCCGCACACACAGAATTTGCATGCTCTGATGCCTTAATGCTGTTTTGCAGCATAAGTGCCCTCAACGATGCCCGGAACTGTTCAGCAGTGGGGTTGTTGTTCCAACCTCCTCTTCCTCTGATCTGATAGAAGAAAGATAATAGCTATATTATATATATTATATTACAGTGCAGTCCGGTTAAAGTCAACATCTCGGGACCGGAAAAAACCATTGACTTTAAGCGAGGTTGACTTTAAACGTTTTCATGGGAAACAGTGGGAAATACCAAAACGTGTACAACACAGAGCCGTACGTGTTGTTGACTTTAAGCGAAAACGCCGCTAAAGCCGATGACTATCAGAAAAAAAAGTATTGAAATACAGAGGAGAAAAAACGGGGACCGCCAAAAAAGGTTCACTTTAAGCGAGAATTTACTTTAAGCGAGTTGACTTTAGGCGGACTGCACTGTAAATAAAGAGATGTTAATTTGTCATTATGCCGTGAAAGCTATAAAAATGAAAATAATTTCTTTTTCTCATGGAAAAATGCTTTCATTCCAGACACCCTTATAATGAAGTTGTTTTAAAGAATTGTATGTGGAGCCAAGATGTAACACAAGTAACATGGAATTGGCGTACATGTCTCCTGGTCTCCAAGAAATGTTAAGTTATAATGTACTGCAAGTGTCTGAGATACAAATTGAAATAAAAGGAAATATTCATGCAAATCCGTTCATTGCTTTTTGTGTAAAGTTTGCCACAGACAGACACAGGCAAAAACATTATCTCAGGCTCAGGTAATAAACAAAGAAGTCTACACAGGAAGATAAATCTGTAGCACACAGTTTATGAGAAAAACCTCATTCAGATGCACACATACAGATAGAAGAACAGTAATATACAGAAGGTAGATATGGAGGTGGAGACAAGAGCAAACAGTGAGGTGTTTTTCACTCTTACCTTGCTGAAAAACATCTCAAGATGATCTTGGGAATACTTGTAGGTCATCAAGAATTTGAACCTTGAGGAGTCTAGGAGATCCTGAGCCAGGCCAAGGGTTGATGCAATGGTGCAGATGAAGCCAACAACAGCCTGACCTCGTGATGTCGCATGCAGTGGTTTCCCATTCCTATCCGTCAAGGAGAGTAAGTAGGTCTTGGCATACTGTAAGAAGGGTTCCCACTGGTTACGGTTTGCCAGTTTTAGTGGGGCTTTGAAACCCTTGGCACACAAGTTCTTTGAATTAAGGGTATCAAAAAGCCTGTCAATAATTTTCAGGAACTGGCATGTGGGTCCTGAATTTTGGAATGCTGCCAGGTGTAAGTCATCTCGCAGATGGTCGAGAGCTACCGCCACTGAGTTTGACATAGTCTGTGCAGCGACAGCGACTTTTATCTTTACATTCTTGTATGAGACATGTTTTCCACGGAGTTTGTTCGCCAAATACAAACTGTCCTTTTTCTGTAGATCATGAAGGTGCTTGATATAGTTCCAGGAAATGAGATCTCCATCTCCATTCCTCAGGCTGCCCAAATCTGCCAAAACATTACGGGTGAGCTTCAGCATATGAGGGGGGTCACAAATGAACCACACCTTTTCTTCAGCAAAAAGAGTGTGGGGATGTTGAAAGAATGGCTGTGGATTCAGTGGAGACATATAGCAGCCGAGAGTGCGAGCGGCTTTCATATTGGTTGCCAGCCCATCAGCGACGACAGCCTTCACCAAAAGTCCATGCTCTGCTGCCCTGAGGATGGATTGTCTGATGTTGTTGGAGAGATCCTGGCCATTGACGTGATCTGTTAGAAAATAGGCAATAGGTGCCTTCCAGTGCCCTTTCATGCCGACCAACATGAATACCAATGCATTCGAAGCCACAGTGTCACTGACTGCCCCACCCCCATAATCCACATGGCCTACATAAGAGTGGGTTGAAGGACACCACACCACCTCTTTCCTAAGGCTCATCTCATCCACAACCAAAGAACATATGTGTGTGTTGTTGTTCAAGTCAGCAAGCTTTCCGGCAGCCTGCAACATTTCCTCTAGAAAACCTGCCTGGCAACTAACAGAGGCTCTCCAGCACCTCAAAGTAGATGGATGTGGAAGTCCAAGAAGAGGTCTGACATAATCATAAGCTTTTGCTGACAAGTAGTGCAAAGTCACAGCAAATTTTTTTATCTCTGTATTGTATCTGTATCCAAACTTATTGGACTGTGCCTGGGACAATTTGTGCTTAAAAAGGCTAAGAGATAAGCCACCAAATGCATCAGCTAGCATGTCATTTGCAGCACTCTCTATCAAGTTCTTATCTTTCAAGTTATGAATGACTTGTTTGAGGTTTCTGCATTTCCCTTCCTTCCGGCGTGATTTTTGCTTGGCAGTTTTAACTCTTCTTCTGGCCATTGTGAGAGCTGAACTCACTTTCCTCAACTCTTGCTGCTGGTCTTTACAATAAACACCATGGTCATGCTTGAAGGCCTTTAAAATGTGAGAAGATGATGCCTTGAGATGAACTTTAATCTTTTTCTGCTTTGCTTTTAGTGGTGTCCTGACCAAGGGCCGCCTTGATTTGGTCTTAGGCTGCAGATGGGCTGGAAAGTTGAACACAGAGGGCACTGCGGTTTTCTTTAGCATGCGGTGGAAACCACCAATGTCAAAATCATCCGCTAGGAAGTGCTGACTGCAAAGTCGACTTGTTGCATTGGGCCTGAAGTCCTCTCGTTTCAGGGCAACTATCCATCTCTGCAGGAGATTCTCCTTGGACAAAGGAAAACGGTGAAATGTAATCCCTGAGACAGCCTTTTTTGGCTGCCGATTTGTGCAGCCCCAGGCAGCACAACTGCATGGCATATTGTCCTGCAATGAGATAATGGTAGTGTCACGATTAAGGTTGATGACCTTGTACGCCACGAGTATAGAGGGGGTAAACTTAATAGGGGAGAAGGGGAGTTTTTAAGTTGTTGACTAGCATGAAAGATTACTATCACGAGGAAGGTCGGTGGCCTTGTGCGCCACGAGTCTAGGGGGGTGAGTTTAGCAGGGGAAAACACGGTTTTTAACATTGTTGACGAGCGTGGATAGATACACACGACTCGCTTTAAACTAGTCGCGTGTGCAAAAACCTCGGGAGTATAAGTAGAGGAGAAGCTCGACACACGTGGTTCCCAAATTATTCAGTCCCAGAGGAAGACGGAGAGAGAAGCGGTCCGGGCGACAAGTGGAAGGTCGTGCCATGGGGACCAGGGGTGTTAAGTATGTGAGGGACCTATGAGGTTCCCAAGTTATTCATTCCTAAAGGAAGACGCAGAATTTATCGGTCCGGGCGACAAGTGGAAGGTCGTGCCAGTGGGGACCAGAAGTGTTAGGTGTGTGAGGGATCCATGATGTTCACATTTATTTCCCAATAAGAAGAATTTATCGGTCCGGGCGACAAGTGGAAGGTCGTGCCATGGGGACCAGAAGTCGAGGAGTTCTGATGATAGGGAACCCATCAGAAGCTCGTGAATCTACGATGGCGGGTGTGAACCGTCGGTGTGCTGTGTGTTTGCAAGTTGAAGAGTCTTGAGGACGGGATGTCGAGAACCCCTCAAGGAACAAGTAATCTACGATGGCGGGTGTGAACTGTGTGTTCTTATTTGTGTGAAGCCAGGGGCGTCTGTTTCCCCTTTTATCGTCGAAATTAAAGATCTAGAAAGGATTGTGTGAACTCTGGAGAAGTGAAACTGCATCAACGAGGAGGGCAGCTGTTGACAGAGACTATTAAGTATACGTAGTTAAGTTTATAGACAGAGGGATTAGATCTAGATGTGAAACGGGGAATAGATAATAGCCATGATCCCCAAGAGTAAATTTGAAGTATCTCTGTTTTTGTGATTATGTATGTGATTATCATGAGTTGAATGTTTTGACATAAGTTTTGTCATGCATTTATAATTAAATATCGTTTAATTTAAATCTCACTCCATGTGTCCGTTGATCGCTGGTCTGCTTGCTTGGCTTGTTAGCTGGGTTTGAAAGGTAAATAAGTTAGGTACTCATCACACACGTGGTCGTGACCATCTTCACGCACGTAATCGTGACAGTAGGAAGAACTAGAATACCACTGGTCAGATTACCTGCACATGATTAACATTAATAACAAATGAGGGTCAAGTCATGTTATTTTTTTCTTCATGAGAGTGTAGGACACAACCTGTGTCTGCACACAACCCCACAACCCGTCTTTGGGCAGTTTTACCACTGATATTTTAAATTTCTATATAGGTTTGCTGTTCTGGTAAATAAAAATGACATTAAATATCATTCTCAATCACTGTTTGATTCTACCATTAATTCTGAATCTGAGTGACACACAAAAGCTAAGGACTAAGGCTAAGACGTGCAGGCTCCAGTGTTAAAAATGAAGGAATTATAATTTAATTGTATAAAGTATTTTTGCTGTTCCAGAAAGAACTCGTCCTCTATTTCGAGCAAAGAGTACATTTATTTCCTCGGCAATTTGAGGATTGGCTCAAAATAATGATTCTGTGTAACCAGGCCATGAATAAAATTGTGTAGGCACTGCCACCATTCTAGATCTAGCTAAAAAAACAAGTAGTCTGCTCTACACTGCCACTGGCAAGTATTGCAGTGAATTCACGTATAGTCTAGATCTAGATCTACAGTGAAACTAAACGAATCACAATCTTCTGCTTAGCGCTAGATCTAGTCTAATCTAGATCTAGTTTACCTCTACCCAATTCAACAGTCCCCCAACTCAGCAACTGTGTTGTTTCTTTGATTTTATAAGTTATCTTGAGTACCAAACTCCCCCCCCCCCCCCGAAAAAAATAAAACAACAAACCACCTTAAATCCAACCCATAAAAAGCAACAACCTCCTTAGATGTAGTCTACCAGATGAAAAGACCTCGGAACGAAGATGGATGAATGCAGCACTTCTTGAGTTTGAGTTCCACTAACTAGACTAGATCTAGAATCTAGTCTAGATCTATTTTCTCAGCTTAGTCATTTTAGACTGGTCTAGCTGTTTTGCAAAAGCACCACTGAACAACAGGTGAGCTGACTTACCTTTCTTTAACAAGGTCTTGCACAAAATGATGAAAGTTTGACGGCCAGTCTCAACAAAGTTCAGTTGTCCATGACTTTCACTTTCCATGTGTGTTTACAAACAAAGCCACTTCCTGCCATTCATTCAATATGGCGGACGGTCTGCATCCGTGCCTCACTTTCCGCGAGTGAGAGCCGCTGAGCGCGCGATCTAGCCAATACTAGTACATCTATGGGTATGAAACCCCTGGCCTGTCAAGCCTCAAGCGCTGCATCTCTTCCCCCAGTCGAGAGCAGGTGTATGTATGATTGAATAAACGTCTTTTGTGCCCTTCAATAGACTTATATTCTTCTTTGACAAGTACGTGCTCTAATACTTATAATACTGTTCTTCTTCTTCTTCTTCTTTCATAGTTGGCACGTCTAGAAGACGATTCCCCCAACTGCACTACTATATGCGACTCAACGTCGCTCCTCTGAGGCTAAAAGCAGGGTAAAACCTTCATAGATGTTAAGACCATTTAAAAATATCTTAGTTGTGTAAAATCTTTTGTATATAATAACTCTGGTATAAATATCTCTTGGTTTCCAGATTGTGCACAGAAATACAACCCGCACTTTAGTTACAATGGTAGCTGCAACGGATAATTATGTTCTTTAATTATGCAAATAAACACGTTCTTGCTGATTTCAAGATGATAATATCAGACGCTATAAGATATTTAATTTACGATAAGTGTAACTCTGTAAATAATAGATATAGTTTCCTCATAAGCATATCAGACTCGGGAAGTTATGATATCAGACTCTATCATCTCTATAAAGCTACAACAAAACCCCTAGTAGTCCTATGGACTCGGAAACTATACAACGCACCGATCTGAAATTTGGCACAAAGAATTATGGGATAGCGAACATTGTTCCTATCGCTATACACAAAACAAAACCGTTTTGTTATTTCTGAGTTAATCGGTAAATGCGGTTATAATTAAAGACTAAATTCACGAGAGCGTTTGATCCGAAATTTACGATCAGGATATTGATGTATATGGCCTTTAGCGTCTTTACAGACGGTCTTAGCAGCTAGAATATTCACTTTCACTTTGACTGACAGCTTCTCTCGTGGCTTATTCTACCAATGTTTGACCCGAGAGTGCGATGGCAGTGATTGCAGGTCAGTCTTTTGGGTTCACTTTGGCGAGTGTTTTCATTCCGCCTCTGTCGTTTTGTCAGGTATGTTTCTTTTGCCTTGAAGTCTATTGCGAGCGTGCCACTGCGCAATTTTTGTCTCCATCTGCTTCGATCATTTGCAAGGTTCTCCCATTCATTGGGGTCGATGTTGAATGCTTTCATCGTGACCTTGCAAGTGTCTTTGAATCGCAGATGTGGCCTACCTCTGGGTCGGTTGCCAGTAGCAAGTTCCCCGTAGAGAATTTGTCTGGGGATGCGATCATTTTCCATACGGTGGAGATGTCCAAGCCACCGCAGTCTTTTTTTGCCTAGGAGAGCCTGAGTTGATGGAATGTTGGCTCGGCTCAGAACTTCGATATTTGAGATCCTGTCTTGCCACTTGATCTTGAGAATTTTGCGTAGGCAGCGCAGGTGGAAGGAGTTGAGGGATCTTTCATGTTTGGAGTAGGTGGTCCATGTCTCTGAGCCATACAGCAGGGTGCTTAGGACGCAAGTTTGGTACACGAGTACCTTTGTTTTGATGGTCAGCTTGCTATTGTTCCACACCCTTTTTGAGAGTTTGCCAAAAGCTGTGGCCGCCTTTCCTATTCTGGCATTTATTTCAGTTGTTATGTCTGTGCTACCACTGATGGTTGAGCCTAGGTAGCAGAATTTTCCCACTTGCTCCAGAGGAGAGCCATTCAGCATGATTGGGTTGGGGTTTCTCAAGCCTTGTGTCAAAACTACAGTTTTTGAGACACTGATCTTTAGCATGAATTTGTCACAGGCTTTGGCAAGGCTATTGATGAGAGCCTGGAGCGTGGTTTCATCGTGGACCACGATTGCAGCATCATCTGCGAAGAGGAGCTCTTGTAACATAATATGCTCTGTACGAGATTTTGCTTTTAGTCTGGCAACATTAAAAATGGAGCCGTCCACTCTGGTGTTAATAAGTACTCCACCTGAACATTGACCAAAGGCATTCTTGAGTAGGGCTGCAAAATATATACCAAATAAGGTAGGAGCAAGAACACATCCCTGCTTCACACCGCTGTTTACAGCAAACGAATTGGATGTGCAGCCCTCAAAGTTGACACATGCCCTCATGTCAGTGTGGAAGGATGCAATAAGTTTTAGCAATGTTGGTGGACAGCCTATGGATTTAAGGACTGCATACAGGCCAGATCGGCTTACGGTGTCGAAAGCCTTTGTTAGGTCCACAAAGCATGTTATAAGCGGCCTGTTTTGTTCTTTACATTTTTCTTGGATTTGCCGAAGTGCAAATATCATGTCAATAGTTGATCGTTTGCTTCGAAAGCCACATTGTGTTTCTGGTAAGACTTTTTCCGCCAGTTGTTGAAGGCGGCAGAGGATGACGCGAGCAAAAGCCTTTCCAGTAATGCTGAGGAGGGATATGCCTCGATAGTTGTTGCAGTCGCCTTTGTCTCCTTTGTTCTTGTAAAGTGTGACAATTTTGGCGTCTCTCATATCATGTGGTATCACGCCTTCTTTCCAACACTGCAGTAACAGATTATACAGGTGTGGTAATAGTGGGCCTTTTAGGTCTTTTAATACCTCTGCAGGAATGTTGTCACTTCCTGTGGCTTTTCCAGCAGACAGGTGGTCGATTGCATTGGAAAGCTCGACTAAGGAAGGTTCAGCGTCAAGTTCGGCCATTATTGGCAGTTTTTGGAGGTGTTCCTCAAAATCTGGTGGAATATTTTTCTCAGTTGAATACAACAGAGAGTAATGCTCTACCCACCTATTCAGTTGTTCATTTTTATCTGTGATGGGTTCACCATTTACAGACTTAAGTGGGGCGCTTTTGGTGATGATTGGCCCAAGAGCTACTTTCATCTGACTAAAGGCGGTTTTCATATCTCCCTTTTCATTTGCCTCTTGTATGCTGTTACACAAGTCTGTCCAGTATTTGTTGGCGCAACGTCTTACCTCCAGCTGAAGTTTAGCTTTTGCATTTTTCAAACAAGTTTTTGTACTCTGATTGCAATTTTTGTTATACTCATTGAAAGCAGATTTCTTTTGCTCAATGAGAGGTAGGAGAATTTCGCTGTTCTGGGCTACCCAGTCGTTGTTTGAAACTTTATGCTGTCCAAAAGACTTGATGGCACAGTCATGAATTTTTGAACTGAGAGTTTTCCATGTTTCATCTACCGAGTCACATTGGGTGACATTATCCATGCTTTCAGCAAATAACTTTTCAAATGACTTTCTATTTGATTCATCTCTGATTGCTGTTACATTGATCTTAGGGATTGAAGGGGCTTTTGATCTGTATATTTTCTTGGCCGAAATTTTGATTTTGCTGACTACCAGTGCATGGTCGGTGTCACAGTCAGCACTGTGGAGGGAACGAGTTATTTTTATACAGCCCAAACTCTTCCTCCTTGAGAGAATAAGATCTAATTGATGCCAATGGCCAGACCTGGGATGGCGCCATGATGTTCTTTGGCATCTCTTAAGGTCAAAGTACGTGTTTGTAACACATAATGAGTTTACGGAGCATAGCTCCAGAAGGCGCTGCCCGTTTTCGTTGATGTTGCCAATGCCGAAGTGCCCAATGCACTTTGGCCATGCGGAGTGATCTGCTCCCACTCGAGCGTTAAAGTCACCCAGAATTAGCAGGCCTTCGGTGAGAGGGATGTTGTGGAGAGTCCTCTGCAATGCCTCGTAGAAAATGTCTTTGGTTTCGTCAGAGGAGGTAAGTGTTGGGGCATAGACACAGATAATGTTGGTAAAACCAGACCGGGTGTTCAGTCTGAGTGTCATGATGCGTTCTGACACTCCAATTGGAGTTGCGATCGAATTGATAAGGGAGTTTTTTACGGCGAAGCCCACGCCGTGGATTCTCGGCTGTTCGCTGCTAAGGCCCTGCCAGAAGAAGGTGTAGTTTTCTTCTTTGACTGACCCGGAGTCGGGAAGTCGAGTTTCTTGAAGGGCAGCGATGTCGATGTTTAGTAGCTGAAGTTCTCGATCAATAATTTGGGATTTCCTGATGGAGTCAATATCAGTGAGATCTTGCTGTTGCAAGCCTGGGCGCATTGTTCTGACGTTCCAGGTACCAAGTTTTAGTATTTTTCTGTTTTTGCCAGGTGCACACTTTACGTCAGCTTTTTGACTTTTGGTCTAGCTCCAACCACCTTATGAAGCAGGCTGACGTGGCGGAACAACACCCAACTGCCTGGGGGCTGCCCAGGTTACGGCGGGCGGTAGTTGATCAATGCAGCTGAAAAGCCGCTCCCACCGACAGAGGGGACCCCTGGCGCTCATCCGTACGCCAAATGGATTGAGCTTATCACCGGTAACTGCCACCTCCCGTGTTGTGCCCATCCGTAACGGATGGCTGGAGTGTCCTCTCCAAATCGGAAATGGGTGGGCTTATAGAGGAGAGACAGACGCTTGCCAAGCCCGAGCAAACGCCTCCTCGTTTTGCTGCCTTGCCTGGGCTATTTTTAAGAGATGGTGCTTTGCCCAGAGGCACCACCCCTCTCTCTGCCATTCTAGTTAAACCCAAGGGAGAGACCAGGTCAATACATTTGGAACTAGTCCGGCTGCAGGGGATGCTGGAAGCCAGTTTGATGCAGTTCTCCCTGACAACCACCTTCGGGTCTCCACTCCTGATTTTCTGTCTGGGTTTACTCCCATAGCCTTTGCTATCATAGCAACACACAAGGCAGTGTGGTATTTGTATTCAGGGTTACCTTCCCCTAGTCTTCCTCTCTCCCGAGATGACCCACAAGACAGTGGGGGTGACAGTAGCAGGCTGTATTGTGTACTGTTATACAATAGCAGAAAACTCTGGCCTGACAAATATTGATGTATGTTTCTAATAATAGCCCACTTCCGCCTACACATGACGTTATCACTTCCTGCGATGTGTTCACTAACAAACAAACTAACCCGTGCGCAAATCATTGCCATGTGACGGATGCTGACGGGAAGCGCAGGATGTCAACGCGCAAAGGGAGAGCAGTAAAACTTATCTAAAAACAAACAAACAAACAAACAAAAATAAAATAAAGCTAAAGGAACAGGCAAAATGAAGCAGGTCCATAATAATCACTCAGAACCGAAACAAATAAATCGATTTATCCCGGGCAGGGCCGGGCAACTCAGCTAGTAATATAAGATTACTGTGGCTATACTGTTTATATTGTTTTAGATACTATACTATTAGCCTAAGACCCCGCGCGCACTATGTTAAAATTAACCACCCGTTCAATGCAAGCAATCTTTCGCGCGGCGTGCAGCACTGTAAACTCTTTGCCAAGCAAGCAAAAATCTGCGTTTGCACGCCGTGCAGCAGGCGAAACGGGATAGTGCGCGCGGCCCCTTACAGAGCAGACTGTTTGCTCACTAATGTTATGTTAGACCGACAACCACGATATTGGTGGGTACTTGTCGCGGATCGGGATTTTGGGGAATATAGATCGAGAGGTCCGCTTCCCAATCACACGAGCACAAAAAAAACAACAACAAATAAACAACTTTCACTCTAAAAACTAAATAAATCAATTTGAGTCACAGACTGCAAAGTTTATATATCTAACGAATTCAAAGATAAAATATATAATAGATAACGAATACAATAGCAACTGAAAATGCTCAGCTAAGCTGAGGAGCAACTATGAAGTACTTAAGGCAATGTAATATGAAGTTATCTAAGTCACAATAAATTTACATTCAAAAGAATCCGCGCCCGAGGGCGACGGATCCTGTAAGGTTTAAAGTTCTATCTCTCATCATACTAAAACATATTTACATGTATATAGCGTCTCTGCCAGGCGCGCTCTGGTGTAGTTCACACGTGGTCGCGGGAAATGCATGTGGTCTGGCAGTACTGGTCAACAGTCTACATGTGTAGCTGGCTGTAAATTCAGCATGGAATTAAAATCTTTAGCTCACCATTCGGCTGTGGGTTTAATGCTCAAACAAGTAGGCTTGGGCTCAGGAGCGTAGATTTCTGAAAATGCTCCATCACTGTACATATCAGCTCAATCGCTGCGTCTCTATGACTTCTCATCTGGCTGAGAGCTCGCCGTCCACCTCGTAAATGGATTGTCTACATGTGGCCCAGAACTAAGTTCTGTATGGCCTTAAATACTGGACTGCATCTGCAGCTTACCGTCTAATTCCTGGATTGTGATTGGTGCAACCACTTCTAGCTCAGCTGCCGAACTGAGTTATTTTAAGTAACAGCCCTACGCAACGACCTTGGGTCGACATCAAAGGTCGAATCACTCAAGACAATAAAATGTAATTTTATAGCAATAAATTCTTAACATGTTCAAAACCCCGAGCTTTTACTCTTGATCACGGATTTTCTGTACGTCAACCGACGTCTCAACAACATTTAATTCCTACTCACCCCTTCCCTCTCTACTAAACCTAGTTCAAAACACGAGATATAACAAGTGCTCAGTCATGCACACCTACGCTGTCCGTCTATCCTTCCCCACACCTTCTGTCTATCTATTATAAAAAAAACTGTTCAAAACAAATTGTTTACGAGACCAAGTTATGCTGGCTCGCACAATAATTACGTTTGTAAAAATTACTCACTGCTCTCTCACAAAAATTTACCCAGTGGAAACATTTATGAATCAAATCTGTTCTTGACACATCCCCCACCCCAGTGAAAACTTAGCATAACTGTCTACTAACTTTGCTATGTAATAGTACTTTGGAAAGGGCTATATAGTAAAAAATATATCGTTACTGAAAGTCAAAAAATAAAAAAATTCTAAGAACGTGCATTATCGATGGACAATAGCATATGTATGTTTATATGCGACGTTCTGTGATAATATATAATTATTGTAGCACTTATGGATTAAAGTGATAAACTTCTCTCACACAGACATACTGTAAAGACTGAAATATTGAGCAACTAGCTCATCGCTTCACTGAGCGCAATTAATACATTCATAGAACATGAACGAACAATATTTAATTAAAGTACTGGTATCCTGGCAGCAGTAGGTCTGGTCGCTCGGTTTGCCATTTTCTCATCTCATTGACCCGCAGACAAAGCCGTCAATGTTGTCTGAAACTCAGGTCATGGTCAGGATGGACGCTAGTGGAAAAAGGAATCACATGGAAATTGAGAAAGAATGTCCATAATTGGTAGGACAATATAATGTGAAACCATCCACGGTCTCCGAAAAAGGTGAAAAATGCTCAACCTCAATGTTTAACAGTCTCTTCATAAAATAGCAACATATTCTGGTTTATCAATTACAAATTTTGCCATAGTGAAGCTGAAATAACAAACGCCGACAAGATAATTAGCCTGACGTACTCTTTCAAAATCCGCGTAGCGCTCGTCTTGATTTAAGAATTATATAGCGCTTCTCGCATTCAACAATAATCTAAATCTCAATTAAATAACATTACACTTTAATCTATTTCTAATTATATCCAATCCGGGATAGATGAGGTACCACCAGGCGATAGCAGTTAATTTAATGCGCCGTTTCCGTACGCAAGCCATCCACACGTCAAGTGTCACAGTCATCTCGGTATATAGTCATAATCGGTTCAATTCAATATCTATATCGGGTATGTTCTTAGATAACTCATCCACTGACCGCATGGAGAGTTACAATCATAATCAGTATTCTTACTTGTCATATCTAGTATTACGTTAGATGGTCCACGAAACGCGGAAAACCATAGTCATAATCGGTTGTATAAAAAAAACAACTCCACTCTTCTTC
This sequence comes from Onchidella celtica, assembly GCA_963931925.1. Classification (NCBI taxonomy): domain Eukaryota; kingdom Metazoa; phylum Mollusca; class Gastropoda; order Systellommatophora; family Onchidiidae; genus Onchidella; species Onchidella celtica. The sequence continues at coordinate 13,818,433 of OZ007569.1, forward strand.
ACAACTTCTTAAAAACGCGACCACGCAGTGTCCTCTGTTACCACTGCAAAATATCTCAAAAAACGCGAACACTCCCTTCCTTACATAACTAGTCGGTCTTACACTGCCCGTCGGTCTTACACTGCCTGCGGCCTTACACTGCCCAGAGGTCTTACACTGCATCTCGGCGTCTTACACTGCCTGTGGCCTTACACTGCCCTGAGGCCTTACACTGCCCTGTGGGGCTTACAATGCCTGTAAGAAGGTTCAACAATAACACGCGAATACGCGATTACGCAGTGTACTACGTTAGCACTGCCAACATCTCTCAAATAATCGAAAAATACCAATATCATCCATCCCATGAGGCAATCTCATTATTGCTCTCCTCGGGTCGACGTCATACGCAGACGACTAAAAAAAAATATACTCAATATATATAATTCAGATAGCTCTTATATCGACATCACCTCGATACTGATACAGACTCTTCCCATGAGACAAATTCATTGCTCTTCGGGCGGCGGCACCAGCCGACAATATCAATACTCACTACTCATCACTACACAAAAAAAAATCACCTCCCTAAACAGTCTAATACTGCCCTCTCGGGAGCTCGTCAATATAAAGACGAGATCGGTTATACATGACGCTTAATAAGCTCCATAGAACTGGCAGTGTGCTAACTGCACGGGTTCCAACAATTCAATAAAATCGTTACTCTCAATAACCAGATCAAATTACTCAATCAATGTGTCAATGTAGACACATGATTCACACAGGCATTATATTAAACAAAGGAATGTATAATTATAATGTACGTAAGGTGTAATAAAAAAACAACACGAAACTAGACGCCAGACCAACAAGAAAAGACGGACAATAACAAACTCTACAGTCTGAACATATTTACAGATAGGATTAAGAAGAGGACAAGAGAGACGTCTTCCTAAAACAACGAGGAAGATGGAAACGCTACAATCTAAACAAAATGTACAGATCCCTATCAAAGTCCGTTCTCGCGAATGTGACTTCCCACAGTTTCAATAACCACTGGTGTTGCGAGACCGCACAATCTGTCGTCGAGACGGCAGAGTCTGCGACCAAGCCACCACTTTGGCAGGGGGGACCCGCAAACGTAAGAACGCCCTCGCCACCGCCCGTGAGTTCCTAAACACAGAGAAAAAGTAAAATCAGCCTGTAAAACAGAAGGAGGAACACTCAACTCCTTAACGCAGACAATATTAAGGATGGAATCACTTAACTCAAGGAACTGGTGGAGATTCCTTTAGCCTTTGCGTACACCACAGTCAGTATGTTTGTCTTTCTTCGTTCAGTTATGTTGAAGTCTCCTTGGCCTCGATCCTCGGGTCAATGGAAGAGCCGGAAATATGTGGAACAAATAATCAAAGAAAGCAGTATACAAAACTAAATACAATGAAGTAATTAAAGTAGCTCAACGTGAAGACCACGTGAGCACTGAAACTGAGAAGAAACAAAAGTTAATCAAAGAGAAAAACGATATTATAATCTAATCTAAATAAACTATAAATTAAACAATGTCGTGTAGTGTCCCCTCCAGTGTCGCGGATCGGGATTTTGGGGAATATAGATCGAGAGGTCCGCTTCCCAATCACACGAGCACAAAAAAAAAACAACAACAAATAAACAACTTTCACTCTAAAAACTAAATAAATCAATTTGAGTAACAGACTGCAAAGTTTATATATCTAACGAATTCAAAGATAAAATATATAATAGATAACGAATACAATAGCAACTGAAAATGCTCAGCTAAGCTGAGGAGCAACCATGAAGTACTTAAGGCAATGTAATATGAAGTTATCTAAGTCACAATAAATTTACATTCAAAAGAATCCGCGCCCGAGGGCGACGGATCCTGTATGGTTTAAAGTTCTATCTCTCTTCATACTAAAACATATTTACATGTATATAGCGTCTCTGCCAGGCGCGCTCTGGTGTAGTTCACACGTGGTCGCGGGAAATGCATGTGGTCTGGCAGTACTGGTCAACAGTCTACATGTGTAGCTGGCTGTAAATTCAGCATGGAATTAAAATCTTTAGCTCACCATTCGGCCCTCACAATGTGAGGGCTGTTGATATTAGCGCTGTGGGTTTAATGCTCAAACAAGTAGGCTTGGGCTCAGGAGCGTAGATTTCTGAAAATGCTCCATCACTGTACATATCAGCTCAATCGCTGCGTCTCTATGACTTCTCATCTGGCTGAGAGCTCGCCGTCCACCTCGTAAATGGATTGTCTACATGTGGCCCAGAACTAAGTTCTGTATGGCCTTAAATACTGGACTGCATCTGCAGCTTACCGTCTAATTCCTGGATTGTGATTGGTGCAACCACTTCTAGCTCAGCTGCCGAACTGAGTTATTTTAAGTAACAGCCCTACGCAACGACCTTGGGTCGACATCAAAGGTCGAATCACTCAAGACAATAAAATGTAATTTTATAGCAATAAATTCTTAACATGTTCAAAACCCCGAGCTTTTACTCTTGATCACGGATTTTCTGTACGTCAACCGACGTCTCAACAACATTTAATTCCTACTCACCCCTTCCCTCTCTACTAAACCTAGTTCAAAACACGAGATATAACAAGTGCTCAGTCATGCACACCTACGCTGTCCGTCTATCCTTCCCCACACCTTCTGTCTATCTATTATAAAAAAAACTGTTCAAAACAAATTGTTTACGAGACCAAGTTATGCTGGCTCGCACAATAATTACGTTTGTAAAAATTACTCACTGCTCTCTCACAAAAATTTACCCAGTGGAAACATTTATGAATCAAATCTGTTCTTGACAGTACTGAATGTTTAGAAGTCTTTATATAATAGTGTTCTCTCTCTTTCTCTCTCTCTGTAATATCGTACACCTCATGTTTCGTTTATTATCTTCACTCTTGATGAATTATTTACGTTTTAATATGTTATGCTTCTCGTGCTATGCCATGTGACATATATTAATTTGCCTTGTTGTTAATTGATATACTGTTATACGACTGCGTCTCTTCCCCTAGTCGAGAGCAGGTGTATGTATGATTGAATAAACGTCTTTTGTGACTTATGTTCTTCTTTGACAGAGTGCAGTTTTACCGCCCTGGCCGAACCGTAGGAATGTTGCGGCCTAACCAGCTGCTGCAACAAGGGAAACCCATATCAATGGTTCACCTCATCTTTATCGTATTGTTACATTAACAATATCGTCGTGCTTTGAAGGATCTTCAATTTTCAAGAAAGACATTTTTTAATGTTAATTTTTATTCAACTTTAATTTGTCTAAATCTTTTCATAGAATCTTGTTCTTCATTAATTTTTTTCTTTCTTATTTCATCTTTCATTTCTCTAAATTTAGCTTCTTCATTTAAGAGCTTTGGAGATATGATTTTGTCTGGTATTAAGTTTTGATTCTAATAAGAATAAAATCTTCTGGTGTTTATCAGCTGTATCCTGTAGTTCCTTATTTTTAAATTTAAAACTAAAAGTTGTACCTAAAAATCCCGCACGTGGTCTATGGAAATACCTTCTAATATAATAACTACGGGAATAGCAACAACTGTAGATAAAAGTATTACTCCCGTTGTACCCATTCCAATTGTTGCTGTTTTAAAACCACGTCAGTTCCATCGAGTACGTTTAAAGCTTTTGAAAATAATTTTGAAAATTAAGAATTTTCTGAATTCTATAGTTGGAAGCTTCCATGGGAGGTGTTTGCGAGGCAGTGGTTGATCGCGATACTCTTGGATATATTTTTTGTTTATCCATTTTTTTGAATAAATATTTTAGACCAACACATTTATGAACGGAATTGTAACCAAATCGCTCAAAAAACCTTCACCGTTGTAAAGTTGACTTTCACGTTTTAAGTATAACCCATCTCTGTAAGATTGTAGTTCTCCTCCACCTTTTACTCTTCCTAAATATGGACCCTTTCCGTCCGATTCAATTTGACAAAAACATCCATCTTTATTTAAATACAATCATCACCTATTAGTTTTTGGACCCCCGTCGATGTCAATCCTGTGAGTGCCCCAATTCCCAGACTCTTGGCTAAAGTCGGCCCAATCTTGGTCAAGAGGGGCATCATCATGCGACCAAGAGCAGCGAGAAACCCCCCCTTCAAATTTCAATCTTTATTTTTTGTTTTTGGCTCAGATTCAAATGCAATGCATTCATTTCGTGCATGACTCAGTGATTGGAAATCACTTAATAGGTCTGGTGTATTTTATAAAATTTACGGAAAAAAAAACAACAACAACAACAAAAAAAACCTACTTTAAGAAGGTATCCATATAAGTGGGTTCGCAAATAAACACGTAGAGACGTCTAGTTCAAAGTGGCTAGTTAAATCAATAAGTAGACAAGTATGAAAGTACGTATGACCTGATAACAGTCTAGCAAATAAATACACGGCTGTCTATAAGGACTGTTCTGAGGATCGGACCCAATTGAAGTCTTTTATATCCCAGAATTGTCAGTTGCTGAATTCTGTGTTGTCGGCTGTTCTCGAACCATTTTGGTCTTTTCATTATCAGCTGACAGTTTTTACAGTTCATTTTCAACAGCTTGTAAAAAAAGAAAAAAACAGAAAGAACCTGAGTGAATGTTTCATTTACAAATTATTACGAGTGCGTGAAAAACAGCTATAATGAAATAATAACGATATAATGTATAAAAATCTCAACAAATACAAAGGCAAGTAAGATAAAAACAAAACAGAAAGAGAAAGAGATAAAAATAAGGATAAATAAATAAATAGGTTATTATCAGCCAGATGCGGCAAGATATAATCAATTATTGTACTAGATGGTAATAATAATTATATTGCCAACAACAGAATAATAATAGCAGTATACGGCCGTATACTAATTTTACTTTACTTCATGCACTTTGGACTACATGACTGTACTAGTTTTTGCATTTTCATCTTTTCGTCATTGCCCTTTTTTTCTTTTTTTTTTTTTAAAGTTTATTTGCTTTCATTTGACTCTTACTTCATTAACACATTCTCCAACACTTTTCAATCATCCATTCATTCTCTGATTATTTATTCGGACATACCTTCAGATATTTTTTCCCTTAACTGCATTTCTGTCTCAAATGCAAATTTAAGATTCATTGATTTGCCATATTTTATTTTACCGATACACATTTTAGCAACTAATAGTACAGAGTTAATATCATCAATAATATTTTGATTTACAGTATAGTCCAAGTCCCCACGTATTATTCAAAAAAATGCAATTTTCTCATTTATTTCAATTCTTTTACCGGTTTTATTCAAAATATACTGGGCCACATAAGGCCAATAGTCTTTCAATTTGCTGCAATAGAAAAAGAAATGTTCTATAAAATCAGGTGTCTTACAGTGCTCGCATTTATTACTTTCCTTTATTTTCATTTTATGTAAGAGAATGTTCGTTGGGTAAATATTGTGTAGGATTTTAAAATGTAAGAGCCTCAATCTGGTTTCTTTGCAGGCTCTAAACCCGCTTTCAAAATAAGGATATGTATCGACATTGTATTTTCGTTTCCAGAAACCCAAGCTACAGATCGTGGCGTTTTTGTTATTTATTAGTTTCTCTCTAATTTCTTTATTCGTTAGTTTAAAAATATCTTTCACATTTTCATCTACCTCATCTTCTATATTATGCAAAGGAGGTCGGTCTTCCTTTCTGGTTTGTACAAGCATTTCCTTCCATTCTTTTTTAACAGCATTTGTAACTGCCCAATAATCAAAATGGATACCAGGATAATGTCCAATTATCCCAGCAATGTCTTGCAGGGTTTTCCATTTGTTTTCACTAAACATTTGATACAGGTATTTAATTCCCCCTCTGACCCATTTTTCTATCCACAGTGGCTTATTTCTATATCTAATATTATTGTTGTTGAATAGAGGTTGCCGGCCTAGCCTATTTGGAGCAGTATCGTTTTCTTTTTCCTTATCCCTTTTTTCTAAATCTAACCATGTTTTAATTACATTCTGCCAAAAAATCGAGTTAATATTGTACCTACTTGTTTTACTTCTCTCGCTTTAATATCTGACTTGGCTAAGTAAGGCAAGCTTACCAGCTTTTTGCAGAAATGACTGGCTAATTTTACTCCTGTTTTCAGATGTGAGTTTTGTAAGCATATCTCTCTTTAACATTAAACCATTTTATGAGAAAGACGTTTTGCTGATCCTTTATACTGATTACTCCTAAACCTCCTTCGTTTGGTTCTCTGCATAAAGTTTTCCGTTGGATTTTTTCAAAAGGTCTTTCATTTGAATACTTTATTTTTGCAACCAAAACTTGAATATGATTCGATCTATTTCAGCCAGAGTTTCCAGGGGTAGGGATAGGGCCTGGATAACATAGTTTAGTTTTGATAGTAAAAAAGTTTTTGCTATTATAGTCTTTCCATATATTGACAGATTTCTTTTGGGCCATCTACGAATCAGATTTTTAATGCCGTTTATTTTTTCCATCCAATTTTGTGAAATATTAGATGCCTCGGCCTTAGCATTAAAGTGTATCCCAAGTATTTTTATGTTACCTCCCTTTTCTACCAACGTTATTCCTTCCCCTCTTTCCTCCCTTTGTTTATTACTTCCCACCCATAATTTCAATCTTCATATTATATTTTATTTGTTTTCGACTTCGAGTAATGTTTGCTCCTTTGTTTTGATCAAAAGCTTTTCGCAGTTTATTTATTTGTGTTTTTTTTTTTCAAGCTAAAACATCATTTCCAGGTTCTGTAATAGTTACAGGAGTATCATTTTTCATAGCTCTCAGGATCTTTTCTTTTTGGCTATCAGATAATAATATTTAGTTGAACTTTTTCCTATACCATTTTTAAAGATTAAATTTCTCTAATCTTATAAGAACAGTTTCCCCTCTTAAATGTAAAGGTTTATCATTTTGATCCGTAATTTTAACTTCTAAAGTACTTAGGCCTATCATTTTCATAGCTATCGGAAGAAAAACAAGATTTCTAGGTTTCTCAACTATTTTATATCCCGGAGATACATTTGGGAAAAAGGAATAAATAAAAGGAACGGACGTGCCATTAACTATACAACCGTTTATGATATTCAAATGAACTAAAATTTATGCTGTTGACGCTCAGGATATTTATTCATGAGTTCCAGCGTCATATATATACTTCATGATGAAATCCTAATAAATCAGCGGGAGTATTCTTTTCTTTGAACTTACTTTGTATCCCTGTTTGACAGTGATGATGGATTTTAACGTTTGATTATTTGGTTCAAGTTTTACAGCGTCTCCAATCATGCTTTGAATTGCGCTATCTGAAGCTTTAATTTCATGAGCGCCTTCTGGTACAAACATTTTTTTCCAAGTTGAAGCATCATAATATTCTAACATATTGTTTTCTTTAGGAAAAGAATAGTAGGTTTCTAAATTAACTAATGCGACCTCATACTGTTTATTTTCATCTAGTTCTAAAGGAGGGTGAAACACTATCGTAAATGTGGTTTTATTACTAATAACAATAATTTGATCTGACCATTTCGGTTTTGTGTTTTCAGCGATTTCTTTTAAAATGTTATCCATTTTTAAGGCATATAAAATGTGTCAAATTAATATCTATATTTTCCGTTATATTCATCGCTTGAATTGTCAATGGCAATAAATCCATATTAAGGCTTTTCCCAACATTGCTTACAGAGCTTTTTAAATTCCTTCTTTGTCATATCATTCCTAACATGGTCGTTATAAATATGATTAAGATTTTTAGTGTCTTGTTTGAACAAACAAAGAAAGTTAGAATTCTCTCTTATTGTTTGTCTCGGTAATTTGAAGTAGTTTTGGGTCACATAAAAATAAGCAACATTGCTGTGTCTCCCTCTAACATAATAATCTTCACATTTATTTTGTTTCTCTAGTAAAAGATCATCGAAAACCATAAGATTTTTATTTGTTGAATTTAATTCTCTCGGATCTGGAACATCTACTGCGTTTTCATAAAACTGACAATTGATTGGCGAGCAATTATTAATTGGTCGTTGTCCAGCTTCTTCTAAAATTTGACAAGGAGAAAATACATGTAATGTTCTTCTTCATACAATAGTCCTTTTGATTGAACAGTTCAATTATTGTCTCTTTAGGTAATCTTTGTTCAAACCCCGTTTTTACGATCTTGTATTCGGGTTGAAATAATGATTTCCCCGAAAACACATTGTCACAAAGCGCAGGTGCAGGCAATGATACTGCAAATGCGGTTTGCAACTTTGGGATGTTTCGGCCTATGAGGGACTACAACACACCAATGGAAACAAGTGCTTTACAGTTATACACACAATAAATTTATTGGGACACGTGGGATGGGGACTTAATGTTAATGTACGTTAGTAAAACAGTCTTGAAATAACTTGGAATAAATCAGTTAATCAATTTTCAGGCAAAGATACATGACTGAAACGATGAACAAATATTTCATACAGATATAATGACACTGATCCAAAGATAATACGTGTAATAACAGCTAAGCTAATTACCCTGAAAAAAAGGTTTCTGATTAATGCAATGAAATAACAATCATCTGTGCGTGCAAGGATAAGAAAACGGATTATAGTATACTACACTAAAACACAAATATAAAGGTAGATGTATATCTCACCGGCTCTGCACTTAATGACAGTTCCACACAGATCATATACAAACTCTTCCAATAATTACTCTAACTAAAATGTTACTAAATCTTGTCCTATATTCTGAATCTGTAATCTTGACGGTGATGGTCCTAAACCGAAGAATGTCTGGTCTCTTGAGAAGCTGGAATCCACGAAGATAATGTTCTCTTAAATACACTACAGGTTACACTGTCCTGGTCACAGCTACAGGATGCCCTCTATTACAACTGACCTTACTCCACGTACAGACTGATTATATATCAAAAGCACTGTTCACATCCACAAGATAACTACTGTATAACTAATTGTCCTGGTAAGGCTCTGGTCACAGTCACAGTAGGTAGTCTAAACTGCCCCGCTGAAGGGGCGAAATCCCATTTTTGTATAATTTTAGGTCAGCAATACAAGGATACTACTGCTGTGTGTCTATATAAAACGGCGTGTATCCTACATCAAAATAAAGTTCAATTCTTCCTCTGTCAAAGTATATTGTCTTTTGTATTGTTTAATGTGTGTAGCCATGTGTTTTTATTGCTTAAACAAGACACAGTCTTGCCGTTTTCGCCCTGAGCTGCACATACCGATTTGACCCCCTCATAACAAAGGATCGCGGAGCGTCGCGCCGACGTATGGCACATGTTTGAAAATAGCTCACACAGAAAGCCAGATAAATGAGGTTTAATTAAATGTATTTTTCATCCTGTTTTAAGTTGAAATTCCTTTAAAAATTGTTTGTTGAAAAGTTTGTTGATCGAGAAACTGGCGGCAACTTTAATAGATCAGGATCAAAATTATACGCAAATTAACCTCATTCTTTGTATTTTCAGGGTGTGCCAAAATTAGACTTGGGGCATGTTTCGGCGCGAAGCGCCGACTGTTTTTATAGACCCACCCAATGCTTGATTTCGTCACCTTTTTCTGACACCCAATGCTAAGTCAATGGCGACACGGTTGACCTCCTTTTCAAATAAAAAAAAATAAAAACAATATTTTTGTCTCCTTTGAAAGAGTTCACACAGAATTGACATCGGTTGAAGTTTGATGACTAAAAAAAGTAAAATGAGATGCTTGTACTATAATTATTTGTACACCTCGAAAAAATTTGAGCGTGATGTACACCCCCTTGACTTAGAAACTGATAATTTTTAATATGGTGGCTCAATAAACAGTCATTTTATGGGCGGTCAAAGTTGGACTTTTGTGCAATTTGCAAAAGGTAGCAAATTCGAGGTGTTTTTTCACTTTTGAAAATGCCATAACTTTCAAACCCTTTTAGCCAAAATGACCAATTTGGTATAAAAATTCTTAGAAAAGCAAGCTCCATCAGATTAGACAATAAGTGGTGAGTTGTGATAAAAAGTAAAAATCAATTTGGACTATCTAGTCACAGGATACACAATATGATCGAAATGTCCTAAATATTTGCACAGGATGCTTTACTGGTAAAACAGGTGGTTACTTTATGGTCTTGGGCCTCTAGCCTTCCCGCTGTTCTGCACAATTCACTGACACGCCGGGTACAATGCACTACATGCGGACAGAAGCCTGCCTGGTCACGCTGAGACTTACAGGTCTAACACTGCCGCAAGAAGCGAGTATAACCAGAGAGCCTACAATTACTTGAAGCTCTCTGGTATAACACTGGAAATAATAGAGTTCCGTTTGAACTTAGGATATGTGCAACATATGCACCGCGCTACATGAGCTAACTTTAAGCTTAGACTCACACGCCGCTCTAACTGAGCTTATTTCATGCTTTGACAAAGCAAGAAATATAACAATTTACCATGACTAAGTCCTACGCGAACTTGAAAGTCATAAACACGCTCTACCCTAGCTATCTTTAACACAGCCTTATAGATAGGCACCGTAATATACGTCTGTGTTCTACAATAATAACTACAGACAGGTACACCACTCAACGTAAGCAGGACCCCGTTCTACACGAGCTAACTTTAACACATGCCTTATACTTTGGGCACTGTTAATCCACGCCTGAGTTCTACAACAAGAACTACTAACAGGCAGGTACACTGCTTCTCACGAGCAGGACCTCGCAGTGAGTCTATCGCAAGCGGACTGACTACTCCAGATTTGCTCTGGAATATATACAGAAACTCAAAATTACAGAAAATTACAGAGGGGACAAAACTGGGAGGTTCTACCTAGCTCAAATTCGTGAGCCATAAAAACGTGCACAAAGATTCCATCGTGGCCAAACTCGGACGCTGGGGTATTAGGTGGACGGGTCAGAGATAATTGCTCTACCCGCAGGTAGCATGAGACATAAATTCGAACAATAGAACGGGAAGGTGGACTGATCGAACGGGAAAGTGGATGGTCATTACACGGCATTTCGTTACACCCATAAATTATCATAATCTAACCATCCGTCATTTAGGAGTAGATTTAATTATAATAACAGGTTTATTTTCCCGCACCCGCTTTTTCCAACAACAATTCCCTTTATGCTTTTGGGTAATTATTTATTATTGTTTCTTTTCGTTAATTTCTCATTCCATGACAAATCTTTTGTGTCCACTTTAAAAGGAAAAGAATTTACACTCATTATGATACAAGTACATTAAGTAAAGAGGTGTTTGTGAAAGGAGAAATACCTGTCCATTCAGTACCAACGGCAGAGCCATTCTTAGTAAATTCCCAGGTTCGACAAAAGAATCTATTCAAGACGGTCCCCCGACAATTTCTATAACCTTTAGAAATTAATCGTGTGTCGACACTTAATAAAGACCCCACTCGTTAGCGTAGCAAGAGCTGAATTTTAAGCCATGCAAATTATTGATTTTCTGAAAGAGCATGTTCTGTGGGATCTAGTCAATTGAATTAAAATATTTCACGCATCGGTTGCAAACACAAATTATTCCCGTCTTGCTTAGTTTCAGTAAACACTTGCTTAGATACACCAAAATATGCTTAGCTGCATGTAAACATAATTTATACAACTACTTAACTACACACTGTCTTGCTTAGTTTCAGTAAACGCATCCTTAGTTGCACAGCATGCCTCCCTAGATACCTGTATGCAAAATCTAAACAAACTACCTAACTACGAATTACACCGCCATTTTGAAAAGTCTTTTTACACAAAAAGAAGTGTCTGGTAGGTTGTGTCTTCATATAACAGAATGTCTGCTGGAAACCAGATTCGTGTAGATTATGTTAAAGCTCTGAATGATATTGAAAAGACTAACAGTAAAATTTCAAGTTTGGACGTAAAAATAAGTTCAGCTGAGAGGGAAAGAAGATAATATAAATTTTTTCACAATGTGATTTCTTTTCTCCTCGCGATTTTTTAGCCCGATTTTTTCCAACGGGTCAGAATTTTGTTTGATGTGAACCATGGGAAGAGCCATTTTCAGGATAAGCCAGAATTTTTTTTTCGATGAGCCAATTTTTTTTTTCGGGGTGAGTTCGAGTTTTTTTTTATCGGGTCGCTGGGTGAACTCAATTTGTTTTCGGCAGCCTAGATTTTTTAAAATGTTTATTCGGTAGCCTCTTTGTGTGTGTGTGTGTGGTGGGGGGGAGGGGTTGAGCTCAACGCGTCCATGAGTTAGTGCTGTCCAAGCCATTGTAGTACTAGTAAATGCACACACTTGTCTTGTCCAATAGCACGACATTTTTCAGTCGACTGGTCAAAATTTCGCTGTGAATGTTTATTTTAGAGACGATCGTCATCTTCCATGTCATATTCGTAATGTTAAAGTATAGTTGCATATTACTTTTAAAACATGCGCCTGCAAGCAGACTGGCCTGTTTATTTTTAACTGGCTTTCAACATCATGGCCTCAGCCTAATGACAAGATGTTTTGCAGCACAGTCAATCAAGCAGCGGATGTTCTGTCCAGAACCCTAACTTTGAATGGATGAGGATTTACGTCCAGTCCAAATACTGCATCCATTGGCGGTGGAGATGCAGGATTTTCTGGCTCTAATTTAAACCTCTGGAGGATGGAAACCATGTACAAAAACAGCATCGTTTTTGCCATGCTTTCACCTGGACAAATACGACGGCCCATTCCGAAAGGTGTAAACTCTTCGGGCGTATTGTGCTTCCCGTCCTTGTCCAAGAATCTCTCTGGTCTGAAAGCGAAGACATCCTCGCCCCAAATCTGTGGATCATAGACACAAGTATCGAAATTCGGGATGATGGTGGTTCCTTTAGGCAAAGTGTATCCTCTCACCGTGACTTCCTTTTTCAGTTCATGAGGAAGAGCGAACGCAGCAACATTTGATAATCGCAGTGCTTCGGTGATGAATGCGTACACAAGCGGCAGCTTATTTCTGTCTTGCATGGAAGGCGGACGATTCAGTCCGATTTCGCTTTCGATCTCAAGGAAAAGTCTCTCCTGAAGCTTGGGGTGGTTGATGGCGTACAGGATGCACCAAAGTAGTGATGTGGCAGCCGTGGTAGTTCCAGCCACAAACAGATCAAACACAATTTTAACCAGATGCTCGTCGCTCATGGATGTTGCTTGTTTAGCTTGAAGTTTCTTGTTCCATTCAGCAACATAGGCAGCGATAAGATTATCGATGTTATTTTCATCAAATTCTTCATTCTTCTTCTGGTTCACAAATTTGTTTACAAAGACATCCATTACTTTTTTAGTGTCTGACAGACTCGCCTTAGCACCGAAGAAGTCCCCTGGTAAATAGCGCAGACTCGGTAGATAGGTTATCAACCCACTGGGACTTCCCTCCCCAACAATACGACAAGCCTTCACCATCAGGTCCTTGAAAACCGGGTCGTCATACTCAAAACGCTGACCCACGACAAGAGTACAGATGATGTTTGATGTACTTGCATTTGTAGGTGTTCTAAGATCTGTCGGCTCCCCTTTTAGGTTCTTCAGCATTTCCAGATAGTGGCTGCACTCCTCCAGCATGTTTCTCTCCATAATGTTCTTCCCCACCCCGAAGGATCTCAGAATGGACATCATGACATTCCTCTGTTCTTTCCACTCTGGTCCCCAGTTCATAATCACTCCTTTCCCCGGCAAACCACTGGCCTGAAATAGATAGAGATCTTTTTTTTGGCATAACATCATGCTAGTTTTGCTCTGACTGTGAAAGGATTTATCAAAATGGTCAGCCCATCAGCCCCTCTCCTTCTGTTCTTGCCCATGTCTGTCTATTCATCAATCCGCCTTTCTAACAACCAGTCGGTTCGTGGTCATTGTTCAGATATAAATTAAACTGTTTCAATGTCTCAGGTTAACAAAAGAAAAGCCTTGCTGGATACCAAGAAGTGTCTAGGAGTTTCTTTGTTTTTTTTTCTCTAGATCAAGTACGGATACTTACAGCGTCGTAGAACATTATTGGTCTGTCCGAGAACTCATCAGCTCTCCTGACGAAGGTTTCCTTCAGCAAGTCATACCCGTTGAGCACAACCACGTTTGTGCCTGCCATGTACAAACTGGGGCAGAGAAAAGTATGGCAACACATGAGAACCTGACGAGGTTATATATTTCAAGAAAAAATAATCTTTAAGTTACTGGACGGATGGAGAGAGAGAGGAAAGAGAGAGAGAGAGAGAGAGAGAGAGAGAGAGAGAGAGAGAGAGAGAGAGAGAGAGAGAGAGAGAGAGAGAGAGAGAGAGCGAGACGGGGAGGGAGAGAAAGAGTGAGAGACAGAAAATGAAGATAGACAGTCAGACAGATAGACAGGCACACAGGCAGAGAAAGAGTGAGAGACTAGAGAGAAGAATTGGAGATAGATAGATAGGCAAACAGCTAGATAGATAGATAGATAGATAGATAGATAGATAGATAGATAGATAGATAGATAGATAGATAGATAGATAGATAGATAGATAGATAGATCGACCTCCTCCCCACCCCCAAACACACACGCTTCCCCTGCCACGCCCGCAGAATCTTAAGCACTGAACCTGGAAGAATAGACTGACGGGGGGGGGGGGGGGAGGGGGGGTGAGAAGATGGATGGATTTATTCAAATATGTCACTACCTGAAGATTTCACCGACTTCCTTGTACCACTTATTGAACTGGGGTCGTGGGTCATCTTCCAGTGCGAACAGGTGACCAATGATAGGCCAGGGCTTGACAGGAAAGGGTGGGAGACGCGGGTCTGGCCGCAGGTACCAGAACAGTGCTGCCAGGAACACAACTGTCAACAACAGCAGGGTGATCAGATCCATGATGTTTTGGTCTGGTCAAGCTGAAAAAAATAAAGTCCAGGCTGTCACAATGCATTTCAAGGCAGATCTGAATTCAATATTATGTCATGGGGTATTTTCCATATTGTTGTATGTGCATTTATGTCTTTCGAGAAAATGAGGATGGAAACTTTGAGGAGTTGTGTAAAATCAGTGGAGAACATAAAGCTTTTAACTGATTGGAATGACACTTATACATAACGATATTAGGAGTGAGCGATACATTTTCATGACAAAACCTTCAAATCCGCAAAAATTTCGCATACAAAAATTGGCAACCACGATGTATTAAGCTGCCATTGAACGAGATACGTTCGGTCAATTCTTTCACTTCCTTTTCCTTGTTTACACGAATGGTAGGGAATCTGACCAGCTGGGATCCAACCCCTCCACAGCAATCACTCCAATATTAATGGGTCAATTAGCTATTGCCACTTTTAGGATTAAATGCCGTTTTCTCAAAATCTTGTTTTGGGGCGGGGGGGGGGGGGGTCACTGACTTCAATTTATCACAAATGTCTTGTCTTTTATTATGTGTACAGAACTCAAAAGGTCATGTTGCCGACTTATTGTGGGTTTTCTCATGCACACTCACATATTTGAATAAATCCATCCATCTTCTCGCCTTCTGTCCATCTATTCATTCCGATTCAGTGTTTAAGATTCTGCAGTCGTGGCAGGGGAAGTGTGTGTGTGTGTGTGGGGGGGGGGAGAACTGATCTATCTATCTATCTATCTATCTATCTATCTATCTATCTATCTATCTATCTATCTATCTATCTATCTATCTATCTATCTATCTATCTATCTATCTATCTATCTATCTATCTATCTATCTATCTATCTATCTATCTATCTATCTATCTATCTATCTATCTATCTATCTATTTATCTACCTGTCTGTCTCTCTGTTTATCTATCTGTCTATCTGTATTTCTCTCTCTCTCCCTCTCTCTCTCTCTCTCTCTCCCTCTCTCTCTCTCTCTCTCTCTCATAGTCATATATAAAACAATGATATGTTAAGTCTGTATAGGTAAGCATACATTATATATCCAAAACTAAAGTCCTTGCAGTATCGGTGACGTTCATTTTGCCTGTGACAAGACGGAGGAGATAAGACATTAAATAACCGAAAAAAGCAACGTCATCCCGATTAGGGTACTCGATGACCACAAATCTTGAAAGGCCTAGCGTCCCGTTTTCATTTTTGCTTTGTTTTGCACATCCCGTGTACTTTAGCCTAAATTCTATTGAAATATTTTCCGAGGGCACAAAGGTGATTCAGATGAGACTAGTGCATGCATTAAATTAATGCATTTTACTTGCACGTCCAGAGTAAAGCGAGTCTCCTTGTAGGTGTGGCAGTAATTCAATCGACTGTATGTTGGCATACACTGTTATACATTTTTATACATTTGGAGCGGAAATTCTACATACAATTTGACAATCGTCCATTATTTTACTCTTTTTTTTATTTTATAGATGTGGTTCATATTGCATAATTGATTCTGTATTATTATTTATTTGTTCTTATAACTAAGCCTTTATAGAGATCATAGTGAGTAGTGTTCACTGCTCGTCTACAGTTTACCCTGTAACATGCCACGGTCCCCTAAACAACAGCCAAGTTGGAAGTTTGTGTCGGACCCATAATATGTCACCACCTGGACATTTCACCCACTTCCTTGTGCCACTAGGCAGAGAGAGAGAGAGAGAGAGAGAGAGAGAGAGACAGAGACAGAGAGAGAGAGAGAGAGAGAAAGAGAGAGAGAGAGAGAGAGAGAGAGAGAGAGAGAGAGAAGGGAGAGAGATGACGTCGGTGGGTAGGCAGTTAAGGGGAAATAATTGCAAAGAAAAGACTGATGATAGGAAGGAAGGAAGGAAGATAAACAAAATGAAGGAATGAAGCAAATTAAAGAAAGAAAATATGAAATAGGTCTACTTCACACTGAACGATAATCGTTTTGCCTTCCACACTCAGCACTGTATTTCTTAGCCTACCCTAGTTTGTTTGAATCAGTTAAAATGTTAAATCTAATACTGAGTTCACCACGACCTACTTTTTTCCTCCTCTTTTCTCCTACTCCTACAGTACACTAAATTTTTGTTGTTGTTGTTGGTTGAGGCGTCAGAGCCACGCGCGCTGTTTGTACGTGAGCGCAATCTGTTTCAGTACTAATCATCACTCAGTGTTGGTTCGCGTCAGTACTCACAAGCACATAATGCATTGGCTCGATCATTTTCCCATTGATTCAACTGGCTTTCCGTGCCTACTAATAGTTAATTAGTTCTAATCTCGCTTACTGCAGTTCTCATCTGTTGGAGGTTTGGCACAGCACTGATTTCACTCTGAATTCTCTCTGGGTGAAAAGAGAAGAATCACAGGAGCTCAAAACGTAAACAAAGGGAAACCGGAGTCTCAGGTGGAACAACATTATGGCGTTGCATACGTGCACAGTTGCAGTCAGGGGCGAGGACTCCTCACAATCAACGAATCAGTGATTACCCTTCGAATATTAATTTTAGTATTACCACGCTTTTCAGATCGAGTCCAACTCCAAGTCCATTTAGTCAGTTGAGCATTCTTTTCTACCTCTCTATTTGCGTTTGTTATAGTCCAACACCCCTCACCGAAAAGCATCTTCATAGGGACCTACACATTATGAATTAGTCCGTATTCAGTGATTAACAAAGACAAGAAGACTTGACTGCACCCACACGCTAGCTTGCACATAGCCTGCATTCGTCGAAGGGGCCCCGCAGAAAGCAGAATTGTGGGGGGAAAAAATAGGACTTTTTTTAAAAATCAAAGTTTGACCTGATTTTACCTATCCATGTTTTTCACTATGCGGTCGTTTTCATCCTAATCGAGTAATCGAAAGGTAAAAAGTAGAGTGAAAGTGTTTGTGTGGATTTTGTTTGTTTGTTTGAGGTAATCTAAGAATAATTTACTCTATGCACAGAAAAAGCTATCAAAGCATAATAATGGTCTAGATCTAGATATAACTGTGATCAAAATCAGTCGAACGTATCAAGTACATCAGTTCACTTGAGGTCGATAGAACCTATACCGCAATGGCAGATAGCCACCTCTACGAGATCGCTACACATTGTTGTCACAGATATGCCACTTAAGCACTTTCTGCCATTTAATGTTAATGGGCCCTTTTCGAGAAATTTTATGGGATGGTAGAATAACAAAATCTCTGGTTATGAATATGACAATAAAAACTTGCCGTTCAAATTATATTTTAAAAAATGGCTGAAAAAATAATGTGCGTTCATAAGTCTTTTAGTATAAATGAATGGTATTTTCAGATTTAGCTTGTAAATTTTTGTGTGATTATGATATAGCGAGACGTCCTATAATATAAGGATCTTACTAGCTTAAATTCTGATTACCCCCCGCGGAGGGCCACACTTCGCCCCTGATTGCTATCAATAGTATCTTATTTTGTATCTCTTAAAAACAGGGGGGTGGGTCGGGGGGAGGGGGGGCAGAAAGGGCGTGGAAGTGACTTTGACACCGCTACAGATGGACAATCTTAGTTATCACCGTCAAATTCAGTATGGTCAAATTAGACGAAAATTAATGGGGAAAAAATCATCAAGTACTCATAGTTTATTGGTTGCCATGGTTACGGCCGCGATATTGAATTTGGTTTTCAAAACAGGGTAACTTCAATTGATATAAATTATAACGATCCTATGATTTTTGTCCCTTCGGCTTGGAAAGTCCCACACATCTAAAAACATTTTTTATCTCAATTTGCTGATAGGTAAAAATTGATAACTTTATTAGATTATCTTTTACGTTAAAAAAAAAAAAAGAAGGTCACACCCTTTACCAAATTTTTCTCACCCAAATCTCTAATATCTTGAAAACTTTAAAATGCATCAAACATTTCTTCTGAGTCAATTTTTGCTTTGTTCTGAACTGTGTTCTAGCAAAATTTCATGGCAAACTTGATATAAAAATTTAAAAAAAAAAAAGAAAGAAAAGTAGAATGCAAATTCCTGTTGGAACTAATAAAAAAAATCATAAAAAAGTGATCCCTCGTGTTTTTTTAAGGCTGGTATAATAAAAAAAAAAAAAAGGAATGTGGGAAAATTCATTGTGCAGATATGTGTAGAAATGGCAGAGAAAAGAAAGACCCAAAACTGATGTTTAAATGGCAAACCCTATTGCGGGACACGCTCCCTTCCCTCCTTTAATACACTCGTATTATATTGCTACTTACTTTGGGAGGTTTGGTCAAGATGTGTCTCTAAAAGATCTCGAAATCTGTCTGTTCTAAAGTTTCCGAAATCTGTCTTCACTGACAGCCTGCACTCAGCGAGTGACTGACTGCCTGGATGTAGTGTTCTGGGCTGATAATGTGTTTATGTTGCCGCCTTATCTGCACACTCAGCTGTATCTGTACAACTAATTTTGCACAATGAATTCTCCCCACCCACAATGAAAATTTAAATGATAGTCAGCCAGCCAAGATTGAAAAGTCGTCTCTAAACCAAAAGGACAGCATCGGAATGTTAGAAGCGGACATCCAGCATAAATGATGGGGAAAAATGTGCAGAATCTGGTGCACCCGGATGCCCTGCACGAAAATGGATAGTAAGGCAGTAATTAGCAATTAAAGTTCATTATCTTGCATAAATTCAATGTGGTCCAAACGGAGCTCCATACATTTCCTCTGCGCACACAATAGCTTGATATGTTGCAATGCAAAGGTGCCGCGTTGGACCCAAGAGGTGATAGATAACCTGAGCGATTTATTACTTCTTCTGACACCTATGTGGCAACTCGGTAACCATCCTTTGATTGGGGAATTATAGGGGGGGGGGGGAGATGTTATCAGGTTGGCGGGCAATCATAAAAATAATTGGTGGTAATTACACGCCGCATCCTTGCTTCCATTTGCGGTTTTAATCTGTTCACAAGTTAATTTCTGTCGTCAAGTCTGTTTGACACTGACAGGAAATATCACCCACGTGGCAAGAAAATAAGAAATATAGATGCTTTTATACGCCACTAAATTTGAAAATTTAGATGCCAAAATATCAGCAAGAACCATTACTGACAGTTTACTGAGTATAGAGGTGATGTAGTTCGGCCTGGATATTTCCGTCTTACACCAGAGCCTTCACAGACAGTTCGTGGCATTTCTATAAAAAAAAAAAAAGAAAGAACTAACTTGCCTTTCCCACTAACCTATTAAATTTACTGCTGTATCATACTTCAATTGAATTTATTGCTATCAGCCGGTGGCCTACAATTTCCCTTTTAGCACAGCTGAATACTCCATAACATAAACCTTTAACTAAGCAAAATATTTCGTTTTCCTTCATATGAAACATACAGTTTATCACCATGCATCTTTCAACAGTAACAATCACCATTTTCATCCAAAATATAAATGTTTTAGATCTAGATTTTTTGAATGAACGTTTCAAAATGGTAATTGGACTTCTCTGCTCGCCAGGGAGTGGTAAAATAGAAAAAAGTATGGAACACCGGTTGATCCACTGTATTACTTTCTTCAAGAAACTCCTACCAAACTGCGCGTCATGGATTCGGCCATACTAAGAGATTTGTTTCACTGTCAGCGTTCTTGCAACATCGGACACATTCAATCCATGCGACCTTTGTCTTCAGAGTAGTAAAATTGTCTAATAATCTTGTGGCATTGTATCTTTTATTCACAATGGATCTAATTGCTGTCATTCCAAGGAAAATTTTAATGACTTTGTCAGAAACTTTAGATACAGTATTATGTCAGGATGAACAGTCTCAGATCCTTTTCTGTTCAGGTTAGGTCGAGAACTTCACTGTTAGAAATAAATGGCATTTCTGCAAAGACTGCATGTTTTCACACATCTTGATGTTCTAGTTAAATCTACACATGTTAGGTCACATAAAGATTCTATTGCGCCTTTACTTCAGGGCACAAATTTCAGCACTATCACCTATATAATATATATATATAGTGTACAAAAAATACTTTTTCCAACTGTGGACCTTTTTATTTGACTGAAATTTCTCCCCATTTCCTTCCGGGCTAAAAATTTCTCCCTTGGGAGCTAAGTGATTCCTGCTTGAGAATCACTATTCTAGTGACAATCCATCGGTAAACATGACAATGTGTATCTATGGTTGATGTGTTTGATTTGTTGTCTTTGCACCAACGTGGCACATAAGGACAGTTTTACAATGATGATGTTATGGTAGCTCTGAATAATCAAATGTAACCAGCAAACATCAGGTGTGTTGTCTGTTGATTTGGAGGTTGTACAGTCTTTGAAAACCTGATACAACGTAGGCCTAATGTCTCAGATAAAGAAAACTATTTAATTTTAAACGTGAACAGTTCATAAATTATCAAGCCCCATGTCGTGACTAAATCACACGAGCAATAAAAAAGTACTTGACCCAAAAAATTTCCCACTTCACTGTTTGTAATCAGTATAGCCTAAATATCCAGCCATGTTTCGTGTCAGGTCGAGTCGCAAGATCGAGACACAAACAGTAGATAACATAATCATACTTGTGATATGATTAAATTACCAAAAAAAAAAAAAAAAGTTGACTATCGTTCGACGTTTGGATCGTTCCATTGTTCCATACCGCCACTTAATGAAGCGAGCTAAAATACACTTCAACATCAAAACTAGTTCCATCAGTGCCACCCACTAACATCTCTTCAATTACCAATATCATCAGCATCAAACTCACTACATCACTACTACCACCATTATCATAATTGATTTAAAAGTACAAAAAATCTGTGGGGTCGGAGCGAGGCTTTCCTCTACAAACATTTTATTTCTGCCACGTTTTGACTTTACCACCACTATTGCCATCAATATCATCATTATAATAACATCATGAACACCATCAGTATCATCGTTATCAACGTCATCAACGCCACCACAATCATAATCAGTAAGTTAGTGCTGAACTTTGTGCCACAAAGCTGAACTTACACAACGTAGTCAGATAACGGTACTTAAACTTAAAAAAAAAAACAGTTTGCCCCACGATAATAGAAATGTTCACTTCTGATCTGATCTGAGATTGCTGTTGACTGAGGAAAGTAACACACTTCAGTAGTCTTTGGGCAATGGTAAAGTTCACAGTTTTAATTGTTTTTTGTGTCCCCTCACATGTCTAGAACGATAGGCTGAGTTATATATGTACCGAGGTGACAGTGGGAAGATAACACAAGATTAGTAATAATAAAAATTCAAAGTGCTTAGATTGCATTTTTTTTCCCTTTTGAGCCCGTAGATCTTGTTCTCCTGGCACCAAATTTTTTGCACATATCTTGATTTTCAAAGAAGTGATAGCCATTTGAATTTTGAAAAATTATCGCTATTTTCAGAACGTGAAAAAGTCCAACTTTCAAGTGTCCTATCATAATGAAATTTACACTCACAAGCCCAAAAACTTGTGAACACACAATCAGGTACACAAATAGCAATTCCATTTTTTTTTTCAGAGGTGTCAGGTATCTATTAGATTGTAATTTATTCAATCAAACATGGCTTTTGCACAAAAATGGCAAAAAAACAGCGGGGGGGGGGGGGGGTTTAAAAGTATGAATTTTTCAGAAACTTTGAAAGACCACTGCAAATCATCAAATAGACCCACATGGATAATTTAAACACCAAAATATCATGCATTTCAAGATCTCTGCATATACACTACAATGAAACATCTATTTTACTTACTTCTTTAACTAATATGAGAGAATTTCAACCATACTTTCAACATTTCATAATTTTTATTAATTTCAGGACAGCCTTACTCAGGCTTAAGACAAAATTTATAAACAACAATGCACAGACTTCAAACTTTTCAGCTTGTTTTACTGTAGAGTACAAAACAATAGCAAGCTATCTCAATTTCATACCCATTTAGGCATGAGAAAATAACGTATCCTAGACTAGCTACTACAACTTAAAGTAAGCTTAGTTTATCCTGAATCACGAGAAATGGTTAAGCCCATTTTGCCAATTAAAAGGGAGACCAGCCTCGAAAGGCACGCTCAGGGGGAAAAAGAAGTCTTTGTAGATCTAGAATACCCCTTGAGGTTACTTTCAGTAACAAAATTCATTATTAGGAAATCTAAAACTTGAATGCAAATACTTCAGTAAGACTATTTATTGTCGTGTAATCCATTAGCTAAATAATGCCCCCCCCCCCTTTCGACTAGTCCATTCACACTGAACCTCTTGTTTACATGTGCATGTGCATCCTTCGCGCTCGGGGAAACTGGGCCATACGACGAGTTTTGGCTTCGGTTTCGTATTTTTATAGAAAATTGGACTAGGTTTACTGTGGTGTGATACAAATGCATGATTTTTTTATCGTTTTTGGCTGAATTTAATAATAATAAAAAACACCACGAAAGTTTTTGTTATGAAGGTGTTACAAGGGCTAAATCTTACTATCATGGGTACGAAAATAAACAGCGTCCACCTTCCTGCATAACTAGCTGAGTACCTGTTCGTTGCAAAAGGTTTCTGAACCACTCAACACTCAGACTTCAAATTTTATATGGTACATCAGAATGGATGTAAGGGTGCACAGTTTTTAATAGAAGTCTCAAATCGGTGTAGTTTTTTTTTTATTGGAAATGTATTGTTTCCCCAAGTTTCACTAGGCTCACTGACATGCTGTAGGTTTTTATGACATCATCACTTCCTGAAAATTTTCGGTGCGCACCACCGCACACTGTGTACTGTCCTATCGCTGAATTTTGAGGATGACCCTACGCATCTCGGCTTTTGTCCTTATTCCTTTCGGTCTGAAGTGGTGTCCTCTGTTGTTTGCATCTCTCTTAAAGCTATCTATGCAGCATTAATGCCTTTCTTAGTTCACAGGTGTCTTAAGTTCACCAAAAAAAAAACAAACTACACAAACCTGTTCATCGAACGGGTACTCAGCTAGTGTAATATAATCTATTATATATTTCAGTAACTTGCAACCTTTGGCATGACTAACTGACCAAACTATACACTCTTCAGGCCTTAAATTTGGCAGGAAGGTGGCAATTGAGATAAGGAAGATGATGGCTATAATTAAAAGTTGTTTACTTCAAGCATGCATTTTAATAAAATAACAATGTTTATTGCTATGTAACATCTGTATATTTGCATGTTTGTTTCGTAATATACCGTACCGTGCATGTCATAAAGAGCAACCGTATCAAGCGTTCAGTTTGGTGCGTAATGTTGTGGTGCGCATGAGTTCTGAAGCAAGACTGTAGTTTATTACTTTTATTATACCAGAGAGGTGGGGGGGGGGGGATCACATGATTGTTTATTCTGGGCAATGCCCGGTAGCTCATCTAGTAGTATAGATTTCAGTAACTTGCAACCTTTGGCATGACTAACTGACCACACTGTACACTCTTCAGGCCTTAAATTTGACAGGAAGGTGGCAGTTGAGATAAGGAAGATGATGGCTATAATTAAAAGTTGTTTACTTCAAGCATGTATTTTTAAAAAATAACAATGTTTATTGCTATGTAACATCTGTATTTTTGCATGTTTGTTTCCTAATATTATAGTACTGTGCATGTCATAAACAGTAACCGTATCAAGCGTTGCGATTGGTGCGTAGTGTTCTGGTGCGCATGAGTTCTGAAGCAAGACTAGTTTATTACTTTTATTATATGAAATGAGAGAGAGAGAGGGGGGCGGGGACATATGATTGTTTATTCCGGGCAATGCCCGGTAGGTCATCTAGTATATATATAGTATAGATTATCCCAGAGAGCCTACAATAATATCCAGGTGTCGGGCCCGTGTCGAGATATCTTAATCTTAGTGTAAGATATCTCTGAGCCCGTACTATGCGTGGTCCAGATTCACAGACTGTTTGAAGGGCATTTGGGTCAAAAAGTGCCAAGCCGCGCGTGCCGAGAGATGCAGATGATGACTACAGAACCACACCAATTACTTTCTGTTCTTAATACTAACATTACTGAAAATTACATGTAATTAAAGAGCTTGAATTGAATTTTTAATTGATATATGAAAGGGCTACATTCAGTGAGTGTTTATATGAGAAAATCGACTCAACGAGGCAGTGTTTCCGGGCGGTTTGCGGTACCTTTTAGTACAACACAGGCCTAGCCAACTAGCGTTGTTGGGGGGGGGGGGAATCTGCCCCCCCCCTCGTCCCCGTCATGATGATACTGACTTTACACGCCCTCCTCAGTCCTGCTGCTGCATCATGACAGTAATGACAGTGTTTTAATTCTATCAGTTGCGTTTGATTTTTCATCTTTACCAACTGCTTGTTGCGCTTCTGTTCTGGATTCCTTTGAACGTATCTGTTGACTCGTACCATCTCCTGAATTGAATGTTGGTGTTATCATTTGTAAGGAATCGTGTTACGTATGTTTTGCTCTTCCCGCTTCGTCTCCTGAAACATTCCTTATTGTGAAGGCTGATTACTTCTTGTTCCCATTTCAGCAATTAAATGAATGATTCAGAAAGCCATAGAAATAGGCAATTCCACAATTCTTGTCATTTTTTTTTTTTTTACAGACAGAAACCACTTGTCTAATGTTTCTCTACCCATAACTGTTTCTGAGCTTTACGCTTTCGTTATTTTTATTTCAGACAGGTGAATGGGAAACAAAAATCCACACTACTTTGAAAATTCGACAAGTTACCTAGTGAAATGACAACCAGATGAACTGTTTAGAAGTTTATCTTAGTAGGCCTACAGTATAAGAGACAGGGCGAAAACACTAAAAAAAAGAAAATGGAATGAAAGGAAAATCGTTTTCTCAAAAAATACTATGAATCTTATAGTTGAATACTTACACATCGTCTTCGCCATTTAAAATAAAGTATACAATGCATGCAAGCATACGAGGCAGCGGCCGCCGCATTCAATAACCCCTTTTAAAGGCATAATTACATGACATAAGTCACGCCAAATCAAAGAGTTTATAATAAACTATATATAACCTCTTTGCGTCAAATACACAGAGCTGGTGTGGTGGAATCTGGAAATATAAAGAACCATTGGATGGAACGAAGACAAACAACAGTCTAATTTACATGTATTTCGAGGGCGTCGCTCTCGGTTCATATCTTGTTGGAAAAATGACTCACAACTTAAAGATACATAAAAATACATGTAGTTAAAAATAAGAAAACTCGGCCCATGCTCAGCAAGATCTACCGCAGCTCATACAGCTCGAATTGGCGTGAAATTTTGAAGGTCCTCCCTTTCGAACGGTAGTCGTTTTTTTTTTGTTTATGGTTTGGAAATTTGAAATGTTGAAGTTTTTTTTGTTTTTGTTGTTGTTTTTAGTTTGCTGTAGTCACTGATTGATAACCTCCGATCCTTTTTTGCACCAAGATCTCTGATAAGTTTATCCCAATTAATGCCGGGTACCTCCTCTGGTCGTAATTAAAAATTGAGCCATCCGTGCACCCCGAACTGAATGTTGGTGTTATCATTCGTAATGAATCATGCCACAGATGGTTTGTTTTTTCTTTAAACTCTTCCCGCTTCATCTCCCGAAAGAGAGAATTTGAAAGTGTTCACACACCATATCTGTCTAAGTAAGAATAGTTTAGGAACCTGTGTGTGTACGCGCGCGTTTGTCCAGATACATTGGTTGAAGGTCTTAGTTCAATATCGTGCTTGGGTGAAAAAATCTAAAATTAAAATATTGAGAAAAACATTATTCTTTATTCATTTTGATTCTGAAAACTTCAATCTTTCCAATGTGCTTCATTCTAAAATATCAGTCCTGGGGACTGGGGATTTTATTGACCTGGGTGACTGTGGTTTGCATAGAAGACAGAATACTGGATGATCTCTACGTACAACTGCAGAATTTGTTTTGTTGTCTACGTGGAGTTACTCACAGCAAAGTGTTACTCTCAGCAAAAGTACTAACCCTTTCAGTTTAAAATTGCGAAATTACTGTTCTTTAGCCCTTTCGCCGCATCTCTTAAACCTGTGCATGAGGTTGAATTTTTACTAAGAATACTAGATGAGATACCCGGCGTTATCCGGGATAAACCTGTGAACCCACAGTTCTATCTCTTTCTTTTTGTCTATAAAACTTCCCATAGTGCAATGTCTTACTACAGATGTCAAGAGTACCACAGCACTACGCACCCATTTCAGGTAGGGAAACTGCACGCGGGGAAATGAATGTGTATTAATATCGTTTCTGGTGTAGTGGGCTTAATACAGGGAGCCAAAACATAGATAATTGTATTTTACGACTTTTTATTTAAAAATACCAGAAACTTGAATCAACACAATAGGTCGATACAAAAGTGATTGAGCTGGATCAGTTGACACTTAAAAAAGTTAATTTTATAATTTTTGAAACTGTCATTTAGGCTGTAGCGTCGAGCAAAAAAAAAAAAAAAAAGCCAAAATTGCACCACACTGAATTACTCCCGCCACTATTTTTTTTATAATAAGATATCTGAACCCCTTTCATATGGTTATCATTAGAACCGATGACATATTGAATTTCCTAGGTATTTAACTTATTTTTTTCAGCCACGTGAGATGTAGTTATGAGAATTCAAACTCCCGAATATGCAAAGATCAGCTATGGCTGTTGCAAGCGGAGGTCTTCATAAATGCATGCATATCAACTACATACAACAAATTATGTGTAGCAATAAAAAAACAAAAGAAAAAATCTTGACCACAGATTAATATGCCACTTTAAACCCGAGATTGCCTATATTGTTTTAAATTTTTTTTACTGAGTCCTCGAACATCACCAAATCAGAAATTTTGACCTGAATTCCTATTTGGGTACCTGCTTCGAGTCTGAAATATTCCAAACATGGCATCTCCTAAAGGACGCCTGCGTTTGGCGACATTTTTGTTTTAAAGGTTTATTAACACCATTCTGGACATACTCGTCCTATGAGCATTTGATCTAGATTATGAAATCTAGGTCCAGTCCTCTCCTATGAGCATTTGACCTAAATTTTGAGATCAAGGACAAGTCCTCTCCTATGAGCATTTGATCTAAATTTTGAAATCTAGGACAAGACCTCTTGCTTTGACTTAAATTATGAATCTTGTGACTGTTCTTGAATATCCGGTATATTTATCTGCTCCTTCCAGAAATTATAGTATACCTTTCTCCTGTTAACATTTTTCTAATTTGTTTCTTTAGGTTAAAAACCTCAGAAAACGATAATACTATCCTTAAAAACTGAGGATATTGTTGAGGATCTAATTCTAAGGCTATGTCTTCTAATTTACCCGCGAACGAAACACTTATCCCAATCTTATCTACAAGCCATTGTGCCCACGTGCAGTTAAATATGCCTTTTTTTCTCTTTAACTCAAATAAAGTAAAAGCAATATTTAACACTTTTCCATACTGAACATAAAAAAGAAAGGTTTGAGAATTCTGCTTTTGAATCTCTTTCAGACCTGTAATTAATTGCGTTTCAATGTCAGTAAACGATGGATTGAATCTTATAAAAAATTTTCTATTAATTTCCTCATTAACATCTACTAAATTTTTGACTAAATATTCATGTAATTTTGCTGATGAAATTTTTTTTTTAGCTTTCTTTTACTTAAATCTTCTAATTTTCTTTTCAGTTTTTTTGGCCAAATTTCTTTAGCTTTGGCGATGGCTTCTATCATTTTAGAAAAATATTCTTGATTATCATTTAAACATTTTAGTTCTACATCAGACCATGGATATTTATGACTATTTTCTATTAATTTCCTCATTAACATCTACTAAATTTTTGACTAAATATTCATGTAATTTTGCTGATGAAATTTCTTTTTTAGCTTTCTTTTACTTAAATCTTCTAATTTTCTTTTCAGTTTTTTTGGCCAAATTTCTTTAGCTTTGGGGATGGCTTCTATCATTTTAGCAAAATATTCTTGATTATCATTTAAACATTTTAGTTCTACATCAGACCATGGATATTTATGACTATTTAGCACTTGATGTTCTTTACTTGTATTTTCTTCTAACATTACTTCTCAGTCTTTTCAACATAATTATACACGTTGTATCGTAAAATTGTTTTGCTCTATTACTACTATCAACTATTTCTGTTAAATCTTCTAAATGTTCGTCACTTGATGACATTTTTAAAAGCACTTCGCGGCTAGAGTAAAACACGTACGAACAGCTTCACGTAATCCACAGAAATGAGCTTAGAGGTTACTGGGAAAGGCCGCCGGAAAAGAAAATCATGTGTTTCCAAAGCGATATTCTGATTGGAGGTACACTCTCTGCCTTTATACAACCCATAATGCATTGCGACTGTCATGGTTTAAATGTACTATAATTGCCGTGCTGGGTCACGACTTGCAAGGAGTTGATTTTTCACGGTCTCGTTGATTATAACCAGCGTAATTTGTCCTTGAACTGTTCTCGTGAACAGTTTGTGTTTTGAAACACTTTTTCTTAGAGATGGAAAGAAAGTGGGGCGAGATAGAATAAATGTATAAGTTAGGAGTGACAGTGCAATTCTCGACCCCGTGATTTTGATGAACACTTAGAAGGGAAGAGAAGGGGTGAATAAGGATAGATAGTTTAAGACGCTTAGTCGCGTTCAGAAATTCGTACATAAAATGTAGAAAGCACGAGGGTTTAAAGATTTCAGTAATTGTTTTGACATTTTAAATTGACCTTGTCTGTTTTTAGTACAAGGCCGTGACCAACTCCCACGTAGAATATATTAATACTGCGAGATGAGCTCGCATGGATGCACCAATCAAATCTAGGGATTTGGACGGTAATTTGCAGGTGGCTGCACAGTATAAAAGTGTAGCCATACCTATGTCCATGACTCCATACAGAAAACTCCAATCTGTGCAGGCGTCGGCACGATTCTGCCTGAAGAATCCTAAGTCTGTTCGATGTCATGTCTAGTCCACTATAGACATTTGAGATGAAGCCATATGCTTGAATGAGATATGCCCACTGCTATTGTCCACTGTTCCCTGGTTGTTTCTAACACCAGGGACCAAGCGTAAGTGTTTGTCCATTGATGACTCAACAATGAACGAGGAGCTGAACATAAGTTATCCACTAGGACAGGATTGCCGCATATACTAGGAATGCTACCCAAGACTGCAAGACAAAGATTTATATTGACTTGCAATTAGTATGAATGTATGGCATACGCATCTGTGAATTGGGATTGATTTGTCTGGATGAGGCTGGGAATTGCCAGCCCATCCTAGAGTAGATATCTAGACTTAGCTACGTCAGTTTATATTGACGAGCTCGATCCATTATAAGCGGTAGGCACAAATAGCTGAGATGACATCGTCGCCAGAGTCCATATTAGTATATTGATTGATATATAGTAGGCAGACCAGATCTGAGAGATATATAATTAGTACTTAAATTGTTAGTGAGTCAGAATTATCATAATATTATAGGAATCTAGAGAAGACTTCGAGTGACATATTATTGAATTTAGATTTGATGCTGCTGATGTTGTATTTACTATGTAATAGATCTAGACAAAATTGTTAGGGTAATTAATGTAATTAAATTTGTGGCCCTGCAGGTCTGTTTATGAAACTTATTCAGATTGTTCTTAGTGTGTGGCATGGTACGAAAGATTGAATATTCAATACCTCTCGATTTAAATGCAGTCATAATACCATCATTGAGAAGACCCTCTTCATAACAGCTAGAGGGGACTTTCGTCCAGAACCCTAACACTGGAGGGCACTATCACCCAGTCCAGATTCGTAACACTGGAGAGGGACCCCCTAAAGAACCTTTATCTTGCCATGCCATTTAGATACATTATTCTTAAAACCTATTGACAGACTTACCCTTAGATCCATCTATTGCATTTTAGTTCATTATTTCATATTGTACTGTTATAACATTGTGATTTCAGGTCCTTTTTACTTTAGATTAAGAGACAGATAGGTTATAGTCAATTTGTATTAATATGACATTTTGTTTCAATTTCATATAACGAGCTGATCATCCCATTGACCCGACGACACCGGCGAGGGACACCATTCACCTTAGATATCTACCTGTAACAGAAAGACGACACTTTTTTGGACTTGGAACGAGCTATGGATTGAGGACATCACCATCTGAATTCCTCTAGTAAAAGTTAAGTGAACCATCTGATTGTCAGTTTTGTGGAGGTTAAGGTACTTTCCTTCCTCGGTATTCCAGGCTTTTTCTCTTTTTTTTGCATGTTCATTAGTTTAGTTGCGGGAGGTTGGATGGGATCATAGTTTAGCATATCTTCTTTGCCATTACGAAGGATATTAGAGTGCCTTGGTGGCTATTGATAACTCGGGGGGATTTGCTTCACTGTGAATAGTTCTATTAGGGATCCATTATTCGTATAGATTGTAACGTTTCTCTTGCTTCCTCACATTTCTTTAGGAAGATGTCTCTCCTGTCTTTTTCTTAAACTTTCTGTAATATAAGTTAGGACTTGTAGGGTCTGTTATCGTTCGTCTTCCTTGTGAGTCTAGCGTCCTGTTTAGTGTATTTTTTTTTTTCCTTCCTTATAAACTTTAAACTAGTATATTGACATTGCTATGTTTACAATATATGCCTGAGGTGTTTCACGTGCTAAAACCACGTTGAATTGTAATCTGGTATTGATATGTGAGAGAGAGAGAGATACAAAATTTTTGGTCACGTGCTAATTTCACGTCGAATATAGAGAGAATAATTTTGCAGTGGTAACAGAGCACACTGCCTGTTCGCGTTTTGAGAGTTTTTGCAGTGGTAACAGAGGACACTGCGTGTGCGCGTTTTGAGAAGAGAGAGATATTCCAAGTTTGTCGCGTTGAGAGAGAGATATATTTTCGATTCGTTGCATTGAGAGAGCGATACATTTTTGACAGTGATAACAGAGGACACTGGTTCGTCGCGTTGAGAGAGACATAAATTTTGAGAGTCATAACTTAAGACACTGATTTGTCGCATTGAAGGCGATACATATATATTTTATTGCAGTGGAATAGACGGCACTGCCTTACTAGTATTCATATTCAGAGAGAGAGAGATAAAATTTTCGCAGTGGAAGTGACACTGCCTGCAATTTACAGAGAGAGATAGAACGTTCTTTTCGCGAAGCAGTGGTAACATAGGACACTGGATTAATATTGAGATAGAGTGACTGTTAGAGATAATATAATTGATACCGCGGTATACCGTGACACTAGGTAAATACTTACTAATTGTGCACACACTAGCGTGCCAGTGTTTTGATTCTATACGAATCAATACGAGTAACAGATTTTAATACACATTATGGCCGATTTTCTGAAATACATTGAATCTGCCAAGGCCCTGGGTATACCAGAAGAAGAACGCGCCTCGTGGTGCGAACGACAAATACAGCAGGACCGAGACCGGCAGGATCGGTTAGCAGCAAGAGAGAGAGAAAAGGAACAAAGAGAAAGAGAAAGAGAAAAAGAAGAAAGAGAGAGAGAAAAGGAACAAAGAGAAAGAGAAAGAGAAAAAGAGGCTGTGGAGAGGGAAAAAAGGGAGCATGAACTCGCAATAAAGAAATTAGAGCGAGAATCGCTTATAGCCCCCATTGCTGCCAGCAATACATATGCTACAAAACCGAAGCTTCCGACGTTTAATGAAAAACTGGACCGGATCGACGCATATTTGCATCGGTTCGAGCTACACGCGAAATGCGTCGGATGGCAGCAGGCGATGTACAGTTCCTGCCTTTCTAATTTACTAACAGGTAAGGCTCTAGAAGTATTTCATAGCCTCAAAGTAGAGGATGCCAACGACTATGACAAGCTTAAAACAGCACTGCTTAAGCGATTCCAACATACCGAAGATGGCTTTCATCAGAGATTTCGCGCATGTAAACCAGAGCCATCTGAGAATTTCTCAACTTATGTGAATCGGCTGAAACATTACTTGGATCGTTGGATCGAACTCGCGAACGTGACTACCGGAAATTATTTTCAACTTTATGATTTGGTCTTAAAAGACCAAATCTACACGGCATGTCATTCCGATTTGGTTGCCCACCTTAAAGAGAGGGCACCGACATCCTCTGAAGAAATCACATCGTGTGCGGAACGTTATGCGTCCGCCCACCCAAATCGTCCTTTGGCAAAGCCTTCAACTACAGCACCGTGTTATGCCAACGTGGGCAAAGGAGCGCCAACCGGACACGATCGTTCAAGGCCGACTCGGCGTCAGGCCCCAAATCCGCGCTCTCAATCAGAGCCGCCTTTTTTTAGACAGAGGGATTTTCCGAATCGCAGTAATTTATCCCCGCGTCGAGGATACCAGAGCTATTCTCTTTACGAGCCTCGTCCATATTATCGTGGCAACTATCCAGGCCAACAATATAACCGGCCTCAGGGACCGCCGCGACGAGTGCATTTTGATAATAATCATGATTATGATAGACCGCAGAGTCTGCCTTATCGTGGAAACGATCCTCAGCGTATTATGTGTTTTAGGTGTAATAGGGTAGGCCACATACAAAAATTTTGTACCGTGAAAATGGAAGCGGCGAATGCCTGCTCTGTTAAATCTACACCTTATGAGACTGACGGTCATTCTGAATCTTCATGACAATCAAAAGCTATTCCAGTCATGTCGGCCCTACATGAACTGGGTGAATTAACATTTTACCAGGGCCGCGTTAACGCGATTCGCGCTTCCGTTCTACGTGACTCCGGATGCACGACTATCGGCGTTCGGCAGTCACTAGTCCGTCCAACACAATTTTTGGATAAGGATGTAACTTGTATTACTTTTGGCGGATCTGTAGAGCGATTTCGTCTTGCAGAAGTTTATATTGATACACCTTTTCTCACAGGTATTGTTACCGCATGTGTACTGCCTAATCCGGTGGCTGATTTAATCATAGGGAATGTACCTCAAGTAATAAAGTTTCCTATCGGTAACTTGGAAATTTGGACTGAGGATGAGAGTGTTGCTTGTGCGACAACACGCCTACAATCGAGTCGACGAGCAGACAGTGCATTGAGTAACCCTACTATTGAATTGAACATAACGTCTAGTGCATTCCATGATGAGCAACAGTCAGACCCCACATTGAAACATTTGTTTACTAAAGTTGATCCTACAGCGCCGGATCAGACACCGACGACAACGATACGCGGTCTGCATATCAATACGTTGTAGACTTGCGACATAGAATTCTTAATGCATGTCAGCTCGCACAAAAATCTTCGAGTGCGCATGCGAGTATTTATAAAGCATATCGTGATCAGGGTAGCCGATTGCGAACCTTGGCCGTCGGAGACCAAACTCTTGTTCTCCTTCCGGAGACGAAAAATAAACTCCTTCTTACATGGAAGGGGCCTTTTAAAGTCCTAAAGAGACTTTCTCGAGTAAATTATCTTATCAAGATTCGGGGACAGGACAAAGTGTTCCATATAAATATGTTAAAGCAGTACCTGTCCGACGATGATAATCGTCAGAATAATCGCCGAAATGTGGTTGCTCAGGCCAATGCGGCCTTAGTTTCAGTTGACGATGATGATCCTATTAAGATAGAGCATTCAATCCCCGCACTGCAATCTTCTGAAAATATTTCCGATGTACATATAAATCCAGATCTGTCTGAATCGCAAAGACAAGATATAAGAGATTTGCTTAACGAGTTTACTACGGTCTTTACTGATCTACCAGGTAATACTTCATTGGTACAGCATGTTATAAGATTAAAGACGGATATACCCGTCTTTGTTAAACCATACCCGCGTCCGCTGCACGCACAGGAGACTATAATAACCGAGGTACGTAACATGTTTCACCTGGGAGTGATAGAGCGATCGACGAGCCCATATAACTCACCCATCGTTTTAGTGAAAAAAAAAGATGATACAGTGCGTTTTTGTATTGACTATCGTAAACTTAATGAGGTTACGATATATGACGCTGAACCGATTCCCAACCAGGAGAATCTTTTTGCGCAGTTAGCGAGGGCAACGATTTTTTCTAAAATTGACCTTTCCAAAGGCTATTGGCAAATTCCGCTTGATGAGAATAGCAAGCAATATACCGCTTTTCAGACCCCGTTGGGTCTTATGCAGTGGCGCTATATGCCTTTTGGATTAGTTACAGCCCCTGCCACTTTCGCGCGTATGATGACAATATTGCTCCAGAACATGAATTCCGTGTTGTCGTATTTTGACGACATTTGTATTTATCAAACCGATTGGTCGGGCCACCTCGCAGCCCTACGTCAAGTTTTTATTGCTCTTCGTCGAGCTGGCCTTACGGCGAAACCCAGTAAAGTGTTTTTAGGATACAATGAAATTAATTTTCTGGGCCATACAATTGCCCATGGCGTTCAGACCCCTAATGACAAGAAGATAACTACCATCTTAAAGCTCCAAGCCCCTCGAACTAAGAAAGAAGTTCGTAGTTTATTGGGCTTTCTTAATTATTATAGAAAGTTCATTCCAAATTTTTCTTCGCTTACAGCTCCGTTGTCGGACCTCACAAGAAAGAATTTTCCTAATAAAGTGAAATGGACAACCGAATGTACTGATACACTTCGTACCGTTCAACGATTGTTTTCGACTTCCCCCATTCTCATACTGCCAGATATAAACCAAATATTTATTGTCCGCACTGATGCGTCGGACAAGGGATTAGGAGCTGTGTTGTTGCAGGAACGAGACGATACCTTGCGGCCGTGTCTATACGCCAGCCGCAAGTTGCTAGATAGGGAATGCCGCTATGCAATTATCGAGCGAGAGTGCCTCGCTATCATTTTTGCTGTAAACGCATTTTCGCGATATCTACTCATGTGCGAGTTTATAATTGAAACGGACCATCGTCCGTTGTTATTCTTGAAGTATAACAGGGCTAAAAATGCTTGATTAACGAGGTGGAGTCTTCTCTACTGCTTGTACGGGGGTCGTAGACCAGTTGGACTGTGACGTAAGCGACACCGAGGCGCAGGAGGAGTTACAAATTCAATTGCCGGAGTTAACTCCGACACAAGGTTACAGGGACGTAAAAATTAACCCTGACCTTACGAGTTCAAGGAGTAGGGAACTTGAGACCCTGTTAGCGTCATTTCCGGATGTTGTTACGGATTTGCCGGGTCGCACTACGGTGATCCAGCACCAAATAAAGTTGACTTCGGATAAGCCAGTATTTCTTAGACCGTATCCGTTGCCGTTTTCTTCGAGAGATAGAGTCATAAAGGAAGTGGAGTCAATGTTGAAGTTAGATGTGATAGAACCATCAACATCGCCGTATTCATCACCCATCGTCCTCGTGAAAAAACTTGATGGATCGGTGCGGTTCTGTATTGATTTTCGAAGATTGAACACTATTACGGTAGGCGATAGGGAGCCTATTCCGTTTCAGGAGGAACTAATAGCTTCATTGGCCGGGTCCACGTGGTTTTCCAAGATAGATTTGACGAAAGGGTATTGGGAAATCCCGCTTACTGAGGAGTCTAAACAATACACGGCGTTTCAAACGCCCATTGGATTATTCCAATTTAAGGTCATGCCATTTGGGTTGGTAAACGCGCCAGCGACGTTTGCACGATTAATGAGATTAGTGTTGAAGGACATACCTAATGTCGTGTCATTCTTTGATGATATAGCATGCCATACGTCGACATGGTCTGAGCATATTCAGACACTAACAGTAATTTTTCAACGATTACGTCATTTTGGGTTAACTGCTAAACCCGCAAAGATGGATTTGGCATGTCCAGAGATAATATTCTTAGGACATATTCTGGGTAGAGGTGTTCAGAGACCTGAAGTAACAAAAATTGACAAGCTGGCAGGGTTGCAAATCCCAAAAACAAAGAAACAAGTCAGAAGCTTAGTGGAAATTTTAAATTATTACAGAAAGTTCATTCCAAATTTTTCCTCCTTGTCATCTTCTCTTACTGACCTTACTAAGAAGGGACAACCCGATAAGGTCCAGTGGACGTCTGAATGTCAGACAGCATTTGATAATTTGGTGACAGCGTTATCATCGTCACCCATTCTGATATTACCCGATTTTCGATCTAATTTTATCCTCAGAACGGATGCGTCGGACTCTGGTGTCGGCGCTTGTCTTCTACAGGAGAAGAACGAATGTCTCCATCCTGTATGTTATGTCAGTAGGAAGTTATTGCAGAGAGAAAGAAAGTATTCTGTGATAGAGCGTGAGTGTCTTGCCATTGTCTGGTCCGTCCAGAAACTAGGACGTTATCTCATGGGACGAGAATTTTGTATCCAGACAGACCACAAGCCACTGACATTTTTGTCGAAGAATCGTTCGTCCAGCCCACGCTTGTCTAGATGGGCATTGGCTTTGCAGCCGTATACCTTCGTTATTCAACCAATTCCAGGAACCAGCAATCATATCGCCGACTACCTTAGTCGAGCCTAGGGGAAGATTTCAGGAGCTTATACATCAGAGGACAGGAACATTGACAGGATCTGTGTGAATGAGTCGACTTTAAAATATTGACATTATAAATATGATATGAAGAATGGTTGATAGGTTGAGTGGTTTTTGATTCTGTATTAGATATTGTGTTTAGTTAGCTATTCATGATGTGACACATATATGCATATTGCAGGCCATATTGATCCCCATATTTTCCCCTGATTTCGGTATTTTATATACTAGGGGAACTGCTAGGTCATTTTTCTAGTGTAGGTATTGCTCACGCTCACTCGTTGACAGTCATCTTGATGCGATTTGAAATTAATTGCATTAATTTTTTTGGGGTGGGGGATGATGTCACGAGTGGAGTGAGTGCAATTAAGGGGATTGCTACAGAGCGGGTGTAGAGTAAGGACTCACAGTAGACAGCAAGTTAAGCGTGCTGTTGTGAGTAGTAGTGGGGGCGGGGTCTGAAGGAGGCGAAAGCGCTGTATAACTATCACTGCAAGTTAGAAGGTCCTAGGGAGCGGATCTGTGAATAATAGCCCATCGGGCAGAGATAAAAGGAAGCAGTCGAGAAGACTAGGAGAAAGTCTTTCCAGTTATGACTGGTGTCGGGGACGGGCCGCAGAGCCACCTCGATGAGCACAGGGGATAGGCCAGCATAGGGCCGGAGGCCACACATAGGCCAGAAGTGAGGCTGTCAGTGCAGGACAGTAGAGGCACATAAAGTCGTGGCAGTCAGGCCACGGACAGGGACGTAGATATGAGAGTGAATGAGATACTATATTGTTGCCATGTTGATAGGCTAGTGAACTGATATTATGTTGTTGCCATGTTGATGGCTATGGAAATAATAATGTGTTATTGCCCTGCGGAGGTGCTAGGGGAGTGCTAAGGTGTATGACAATAGGAAGGGGATATTGAGAGACTGCGGTGCCAGTAACTTATTAATGTACTATTAAGACCCTGAGGGGAGAGGCTGAGGCCGAAGTGCCTTTAGGAGTAACTACCGGATTATGGATCCGAGGGAGCGTGTGTGTGAGAATAAGGCCGTTGTACGGCAGTCATTTCAATAATATAATATATGTAATTGCGCTATTATATGTATAATTATGTTTAATAAATGTGTGAGTCTGATGGATTGTTTTGTTAAGTGTTAAACTTGTTTGTTCGTGATTGTCGTCCTGTCATAACTATTACATCTCCCAGTCTGGGATTTGTGACAGAGTCTTGCACTCCAGGAATACCGGTTTGTTATCCGGGCTATCGCTGGCGGTGACAATTCCCAAGCTGATGTTTTGTCACGTCTAATTTAGTTTCCTATTAAAGAGTGTTGTGTCTTGTATTGGGGTTGGATAGTACTTTTCCCCCTCAATTCTGGACGGTGGGTGGATTCACATTATCTTGTTCACTACTTTATGAACCAGTTTTACAATCCTTTTTTTGTGAATATCCTCTTTCCACCAGCGTCATTCCGGACTGTGACCTGAACTTCTGACAAACCTGACGCCCTTGTCAGCGGGTCAATGAGATGGAGACATGGCAAACCAAGCTACCAGAGCTACTGCTGCCATTGGATACCACAGTATTTTAATTAACAATATATTGTTTGTGAATGTGTATATAAGCAGCAATTATGTGTGTTGACTAGATAATTATGAGCCTATTCCTTCAGTAAGGCCTGATTGTTTGATAGTAGTTATACTTTAATTCAGCAGTATACAGTGATATACTCATTGTTATTATAAATGTTCGTGAGAAGTTTGATTGTGTGGAGTGAGAATGTTTCTATAGACTAGATTCTACAGAACGTGGCATCAATAATTGTATGCTTTTTGTCCATCCAATATGCACGTTCTTAGTTAAATTTTTTGTTCTCAAGCTTAAGGCTGACTTTTCTACGGTAGTACTTAAGCCCCCACCACAATAACTTTGTGGTTTCTTGGATCCTATCGTGTAAATTTTTCTTAAAATTTCCACTGGGGTGGGGGATGTCATGGTTTAAATGTACTATAATTGCCGTGCTGGGTCACGACTTGCAAGGAGTTGATTTTCCACGGTCTCGTTGATTATAACCAGCGTAATTTGTCCTTGAACTGTTCTCGTGAACAGTTTGTGTTTTGAAACACTTTTTCTTAGAGATGGAAAGAAAGTGGGGCGAGATAGAATAAATGTATAAGTTAGGAGTGACAGTGCAATTCTCGACCCCGTGATTTTGATGAACACTTAGAAGGGAAGAGAAGGGGTGAATAAGGATAGATAGTTTAAGACGCTTAGTCGCGTTCAGAAATTCGTACATAAAATGTAGAAAGCACGAGGGTTTAAAGATTTCAGTAATTGTTTTGACATTTTAAATTGACCTTGTCTGTTTTTAGTACAAGGCCGTGACCAACTCCCACGTAGAATATATTAATACTGCGAGATGAGCTCGCATGGATGCACCAATCAAATCTAGGGATTTGGACGGTAATTTGCAGGTGGCTGCACAGTATAAAAGTGTAGCCATACCTATGTCCATGACTCCATACAGAAAACTCCAATCTGTGCAGGCGTCGGCACGATTCTGCCTGAAGAATCCTAAGTCTGTTCGATGTCATGTCTAGTCCACTATAGACATTTGAGATGAAGCCATATGCTTGAATGAGATATGCCCACTGCTATTGTCCACTGTTCCCTGGTTGTTTCTAACACCAGGGACCAAGCGTAAGTGTTTGTCCATTGATGACTCAACAATGAACGAGGAGCTGAACATAAGTTATCCACTAGGACAGGATTGCCGCATATACTAGGAATGCTACCCAAGACTGCAAGACAAAGATTTATATTGACTTGCAATTAGTATGAATGTATGGCATACGCATCTGTGAATTGGGATTGATTTGTCTGGATGAGGCTGGGAATTGCCAGCCCATCCTAGAGTAGATATCTAGACTTAGCTACGTCAGTTTATATTGACGAGCTCGATCCATTATAAGCGGTAGGCACAAATAGCTGAGATGACATCGTCGCCAGAGCCCATATTAGTATATTGATTGATATATAGTAGGCAGACCAGATCTGAGAGATAATATAATTAGTACTTAAATTGTTAGTGAGTCAGAATTATCATAATATTATAGGAATCTAGAGAAGACTTCGAGTGACATATTATTGAATTTAGATTTGATGCTGCTGATGTTGTATTTACTATGTAATAGATCTAGACAAAATTGTTAGGGTAATTAATGTAATTAAATTTGTGGCCCTGCAGGTCTGTTTATGAAACTTATTCAGATTGTTCTTAGTGTGTGGCATGGTACGAAAGATTGAATATTCAATACCTCTCGATTTAAATGCAGTCATAATACCATCATTGAGAAGACCCTCTTCATAACAGCTAGAGGGGACTTTCGTCCAGAACCCTAACACTGGAGGGCACTATCACCCAGTCCAGATTCGTAACAGCGACTTTGTTTGCAAGTTGTCGCCGCAAGTCATGAGTTGCGCAGGTAATTTTCCACCAGTCTTATGGTACTGTTGTGAAGCTAATCTATAATGTGACAGCCGTTATTACCAAGTGGTTCCAAGGTTGTCATAGCCGAGGGGTGGGAAGGGGGGCAAGCTCCCATTGTCTATAAAATGCCCCTCCTGGCGTGCGTCTCCAACAGCCTCTGACAACTAAGTCCAGCTCCTAGCCTGCTCGTGTGGCTTAGATATAAGCCTGGCGGAACTGCTACTATTGATAGGAGAAGAGGCGAAGGCAGGTAACTTGGCGCCTGAAAACCAGTGCTTTGGGTAGATGGGGCTCATCAGTCCAGGAAGACAGCTCATCTAAGTGAAGGAAAACTCTGATTTCAAACTCCGCTGCCTTGCGGCCATACCCACACATGGGAAAGGCTTCGGGAGTCAACCCTGAGGAAAAATCCGGAGTCGGAGTCCCCAAGGCAATTCGAGGCTGTATACAGCAACGTTCTGGCAACTCCTGCGACGGCACTGGAACCATGTGTATCGGCGTTTAGCTTTCCAGTGGACCATTCCAGTGACATGAAGGGAGGTGGGGTGTCTGCTGCATGGGTAACAGCTTGCCCTCCATACTGAAATACCCAGGCTTTGTCCTCTGGAGAGGTCACTCCAGCTTCGCTTTACAGCGTGCGCATGGACGACAGACGGATTTCTAAAGACCCCATCTACGGAGAACTTGTGCAGGGAAAACGTCCCACATGTAAACCACAGCTGCGATTCAAAGACATATGCAAGAAGGACATAAAAGCTTTGAACATCGACCAGAACAACTGGGAAGCAAAAGCCCTCGAACGGTCAGCCTGGAGGCAGATTGTGCAGAAAGGTCTCTCCAACTTCGAAGAGTCACTTACTCAGCAGCACGAGGCAAAGAGGAAAGGAAGAAAAGCTACATCCCAGGCAGTCAGATCAGCCTCAGACTTCATCTGTGCCCTCTGCCACAGAGACTGCCATTCCCGCATCGGACTGGCCAGCAGCACCAGACGCTGTACCAGAAAAAACACCCAGAGCGCATCTCCATAGTTTTCCGAGACTGAAGGATGCCCACTAGTATTGCCAAGAGAAGGAGAAAATGAATCGCTCATAATAAATCTCATGCCCACCAACTAGAAAATGGTGAATAAATAGATTAGTCTGACGAAAATATTCTGCAGACTTAGATTTGGTGAATGAAAGAAGATTTTCACCAAATCATATCTAACAAACAAGACTAATCATCACACGTAAGAGAAGAATTTAACACAAAGACGCAGGCAGTGGGAAATCTGATGCTATTCATTGATAAAGTTATTTCATTCACTCGTTCGACAAAGACCTTTTCATAACAATCCCCCGTCTTTATAAAGTGTTGACATGCTACACCGCAGTAAACGTTGTGAATGAATTCATCAGGGCCCGATGAAAAAACGTGAACAAAAGCAGTTCAGTCAACACCAGCATGACAGTCCCGTGCTTGCTCAGTGACTCAAAAATATTTATCTCTACTACCTGTAGCAGTCTCCCATCCTTAAAAATTGGATATAAATACGCCCCTGGCTCAACCAATAATACTCGTGCATGTGATGATAAAAATCAATAACAGACATGACCACAGCTGTTGTGAATTAACGGGATGTCATGAATCGAATTCCAAGGTTCACGCAAGTGCATATGCGTCATGTCTACACATTAGTCTTGAA
Source organism: Onchidella celtica (assembly GCA_963931925.1). NCBI lineage: Eukaryota > Metazoa > Mollusca > Gastropoda > Systellommatophora > Onchidiidae > Onchidella > Onchidella celtica. Next base: position 13,860,863 of record OZ007569.1, read on the forward strand.
GGGGGAAACGCGGAGTTTTAAGTAAATGCAAAACCATATCGAGGCAGTCTGGGTATGACGCGCGAACTTATGGATATGACGCGCTAACGTATTATGGCGGTAGTTAGAGCTAGTCACAGATAGGAGTTGAATCTACTATGAAGTGATTCGGCGTTTGCTCCAGCCAGAGGGGGGCCTTGAAACGAAGTTAACAGTCGTACTAGAACACCAAGTAACTGTACTGGCGATGGGGGCTACTGCCAGAGCTCCATGTCTGTTGTACGGGACGAAATGTACTAAAGCGCTATCCAGCCAATAGTAAGTTGTCAGATTTATAATTGAGTGCATCCCGGGACCATCCTGACAGAGAGAGAGAGAGAGAGAGAGAGAGAGAGAGAGAGAGAGAGAGAGAGAGAGAGAGAGAGAGAGAGGAGAGAGAGAGAGAGAGAGAGAGACCACTGCTGTCATAAGAGTAGCCGTTCCCAGCAGCAGATGTATTTTTCGAACTAAAGAACGAGTCGTTGACATTGTAATTCCGATAGTCGTAACTAGATCTAGCTTAACAATGATAACCTTATTGTAGCTGGATCTAGGTAAAGTATTATTATTAATGTAATGAAGTGAGCCTCCCTTCTGGAGGAAGATAACATGTGATAGAATGAAAGAGTGAATTATTAGATCTAGATCTATATTCTAGTGTGACTGAAAAGTATTTGTTGGAATTAGTTTTTTGCATCGTAAATCTGGTGATGCTTTGAGACCACCCCCCCCCCCCCCATTCATATCAAAAACAAAAATTTACAATTCATTATTAAATAAATATTAATAGATATTCAAATATTATTATAATACTTTAGAATACAAGTTGTGAGTTGTGAACTGCGCCTAACAAGCTGCGTTGCAGTTTGCTCTGAGATAGAGAGAGATAGAGGGAGGTAGAGATAGAGAGAGAGAGAGAGAGAGAGAGAGAGAGAGAGAAAGAGAGAGAGAGAGAGAGGGTGATAGAAAGAAAGAGCGAGTGAGAGTGCTTCTGTAAAGGGCATGGAGCATTTCTAATGGCAATGGATATGCGCTATATAAATGCCATCCATTATTATTATTATTAATACGGTAACATCATTCCATTCCAGGAGGGTAATTCGGTTGCGGATTATTACTGTTGCCTCATTTCATGCGATCGGAATGATGGGCAAATTAGTACCGTAGGTTACAATAAACAGATCTGTTATATTACATCCAACATATTGAAGAACTTGTGTGTGCGCGTGTCTGTGTTTTCCAGCGTTTTATGTACTCAGGTAACATTTTAGCAAACAATGGTTACGACCGTGAAATACACGTTTGCAGAAGGAGCTCTGTAATCAAATGACATTTGCCATGGAGATGTTTAAGGCTGTCTTCAACCAGCAAATGCACAAAGCAGTTGCGAAAATTCTCGTTTGAAAATCAAAATTGACAGTAGTGTGGAACGAAAAGTGACTCCCGAAAACACATTATATGAGTATGACAGAATTATTTTGTTTCCGCACCTTGACTTAAAAGTACCGTTCAAGATAATATCTATTAACTGGTCCAAATGGATAGTTGCTTTTATCTGTCTGTTGCTATTTGTTTGCTTTTTCAAACTATTCTCTTTTCAAATGTACAGGTTCAGACTGATTCATTCTTGTGGAAGCAGTTTTCATGAGCTTGAATACATGTTTCTAAGATCTCTGTTTAGGATGTTAGAATCAGCTGGGCCGGGGGCAGTTCGACCATTCTGAGGGGTGGTTCTGGCAGTCTCCTTCTGCCCTGTCATTCTGTCATCCGTTGTGTATCTGTATTCTATCACCTTACTTTTTCCCAGCACTAGACGCGATTTCTGTCCGATGGTAGATTCTACCCCAACCAGTAACCCTGTCATTTCAATCCGATGTCGATTTCCAGCGGACTGGTAGGATTACCGCAGGGGCAGATTCCCTACATCAAACCGAAGTCTGTACGATGTCGTAACCAGCAGATCCACGTAGGAACGATGTCATTCCTATGAGAACATTTTACGTCAATCCTACGCGCCGGACTTCCTAAGGGTTGCCGGCTGGGACAAGGCAGCAAGACTAGAAAGGAGATACCCTCAGACTATAAAATACATGAAGAACGTATCAAATCTCACTAATTTGTAATGTTGAATTTTCAAAAAGCATGTTGTCGGCCATTAAATTTTGGAAACCAACGGATTTCTCTCTCTCTCTGCTCCCCCCCCCCCCCTACCCCAACTGATCACCGTGGCTGTGCTCGAGAGTATAGAATTATGACTAGGATTTTTTTTTTTTTTTAGATGAATTATTAGCCAATTTTGTCGGGTGTGAAGTCCCAGAGAAAGTCAGACAGAGCAGATAAAAATGAACTACACTTCCATGCAAACAAAAAAGTTATAAAACAAAACATGACAAATAGCTGAGGCAGAAGACCCCCCCCTCCCCCCAACCCAATATATTTTCAGTAAATACAAGACAGAGAGAGACGAAATTTTCAGTTCACACTGACTAAAAGAAATCATTTACATGCTTAAAATTTGATATTTACATATTTATTTCTAATTAGCAGCTGTCCAGTTTAATGAAAAGGAATTAATGAAATGAACAGGAATAAATAAAAGTAGTAATCTGGAGCACACTAGTATTAATGATCAGTTTCCCCACGACATCAATTTTGCAAAATCCACAGGAAAAAAAATGATTCCTAATAATGAGCAGTCCTAGGTTAAAAAAAAATAAATAAAAAGGCTCCGGCGTGGGAATGAACCCAAGACGGATTGAACCTAAGACAGATTGAACCCGTAGTTTCCGTCTGATAACCGCAGACGCTAATCATTGCGCCACCGCCGACCACGATAGGCTGGAGGAACTTTTCCATAGTAGACGCCACGAAACCAAGAAACGCCCATCTGCGAATAAGATTGGGATTTTATATGCAGACGTCTGCGAATAAGAACTTCTTTCCACTAAATCTACATTTTTCTCATGATTATGATGATCTAGATTATAGACTCTAGATCTAGATTGCATTTCACACACTAAAACAAGTAAGATGAATATGGCATTTAGATCCAAGCCTAGAACCTAGATCTGGCCTAGCTTAGTTTGATATCTAGAGTTCTTACCAGATTTCTCCGTTTTTTTTAACTCCCACATCATTCTTTTTTGTATGTCTTCCCGCCTCTTCGCCTCTTTGCCCAGATACTGACCGAGTTCGGAACCAAAGTAATAAAGATGCCAAAATGACATTTATTTTCGGTCCAATCGTGAACACGAAGTGAAATTAGGTAGATGTCTTGGTACAGGCCCATAAGAGAAACAAAATCGGAACTCATAGAGAGCTATGTTATATATTACAAAAATAAACCTAATGTTTGATCTGAAATGATGCAATGGAAGCTTGTTCTCTTTCTTTCTTTCTTTAAAGATTCTGACAAATCTTCAAATGCCAAATGTTGCACTTGGTGTCGAATTCCACAAACTGGCACTTCACCCTACGTTGGGCTGTGGGTCTTCCACTAGGGAACAAGAACGGGGAGTTCTAATTTTCCTAAAGCAAATACAGAAAATGTAAAATATAACACAGTTATGAATAATTCCTTGGCTTTATTTGTTTTTTTTTCTAAGTGTGCAAATAAGGCTGCAACATACGTTATTCAGGCCATTGATTTCTGTCTGCGCGCGAGAGAATATACACGTCCTTTCATTTACTACAAGGCCAGAGTACTGAATGCTTTCTGTCCGCTCAATGCTGAATTGTTATTCAAATTAATAGTTTCTCGATGTTGACCCCGATTTTGATTTTAAAGTCATTTTTCCAATGCTCGAGTTTTTTTGTTTTTTTTGCGAACAAACAAACAATAAATAAATAATGCCTGTCCTATATAGCAAGTTTGTGGAACATGATAGTTTTCAAACTTTTCGTTCAAAGGAAATAACGTAATGAGATATCAAGTTATAAAAACTAAATTCTCATACGACAAATGTCATAAATAAGGTATCCAAAATACTACTGTGAGAAAAGTTAGTTAAAGTCTCTTTCTACCGGCCCTGCTGGGATGAAGATGTTAAAAACCACACAGAGACATCAAGAATGATAAATCTTAACAGAAAATAATATAATCACGAATCTGGAATTTTTACGTTGCTATGGCAACGGGGGCCATATTGGATAGTTTTGTGTACTCGCTAAAAAAAAGAACAAATGAACAAATTCATTATTTATGACATGATTTTCGTGGCCAGAAATGTTAAAAGTGACCACATGCGTTCCAGAAACAAGAAAAGGAAGAAAATGGCAAAAAATTTAATATTATAAATTAGAGTTTCTTTTATTTTTACAGTTTCTTTTTGCTCTCTTCTTGCTGGTCTGCTCCAGGCTTGTCTTCACTGAAGAATAAGTGGCCGATTGTCATCAGTACCAACATCACCACTGTTGGAGAGAAGGAAAATTAACGATGACATTACAGAGAAGTGCAAAGTTAAGGGCATGAACGAGAGGGAGAGCGAGGTTGAGAGAGAAAGAGAGAGAGAAGGGGAGGGGGGGGGGATATACAGTGATGTGTTCTGCAACCTTTGAGGTAATATGTATTTGAAAATAAACAGCAATTGACAGGACAATAGTGACATAAAGCACTCATTCACAAGTTTTATTATTGCATACTATTATAAGCCCTCTGGACCTAATTTCTGGGTTCACCAGACTTGAAAATTATTTAGAAAACATCTTTTGATAAATATTTGGACATTTTCTTACAATGGAGCTACTGTAAGGACTAGAAAGTTAGTTTTGTTCAATTGCAACATCTGAATCAGTTTTCAGCAAGCATGAACAGGAAGTCCAAAAGCAAAGAGTGGGACGCATAAAGAATTATAGACAATTCAGAAAAAACACAACTCGGTGTTGAAAGTGAACGATATATTGGTTCTATGGCCTGGGCATTAAGAAATCATAACAGTATTGAAGAATGATGTACTGTACTGCATCTTACCAGCAATGACTACAGCCACAGCATTCTCCTTGCAGACTGCTGCTGTCTTGAAGAAGGAATATTCAGCAATGTAATGAGCCAACACATCCAGGTAGGTGAACATGGTCAGGAAATACAACCTGTAATCAGGGTCAAGTACGTCATAAATGATTTCTTAAACCGAGGCGCGCACGAGTCGATTCTGATCGGCCAAGTCGTTGCATAGTGACGTCAAGACACAGGTTCAGTGAGATTTCGTACACCAGCCAACTAGTTAGGTCTCATTGAAACTCAATATTGTGACGTCACCATCCAACTAGTCGGCTGATCAAAATCGGCTAAAGGGCGCCGGGCGCAGTTGTGTTTGCAAGCGCGCACTGACACATTCATATACATGCCTGTAAAGAAACACATATATGAGACACGAGCATAATCCACATATTTTATAAAACGCACGTAATAAAAATATACTCACTGTCTAGTAGGAAAGAAACCTATCACCTATGATCTCAGCTAGTATAAAGATCTTTGTCGTTTGGGTAAGAGTAATGGTAGAACATTCTCTCTCTTCCCCCCCCCCCCCCCCGCCCCTCCCAAATCCAAACAAGAAAAAGCGACAATTGGCTGTCAATGAAATGGCGTATTTTTTATATTACCCTAAATTATGTGATCTACTCATTGCTCGCTGTAAACTTAGCAAAATATAATTCCCCTCTCCTAAAAGGCTCATAAATATTCGCCTATCCCGGAATGATTCCCGAAAAGACTTAATCCCCTATCACTCTCTGTGGACGTAAACCGGTGTGAGTACGCTGTTGACGTACATCTTTCGTCCTTAAACGACGAAATATCATAAAAACCACAGAAAAGCTGTGGGGACTTCGCGTTTCCATGCATTTGGCAGACGGTCGTGCTTTTGTGCTGCTAACGAAGCAAGAACTCGCAGATAAGTAACATAATCCTGTTTCGCTTCGATTCTGTACAGTTCCTGTTGGAATCTTTTATTGTTCGATTGGTTGTTGTTTTTTTTTCACTTGAAAAAGGCGAAAGCTGAAAATTTTGTGTATTTTCTGTCTTCTCTTAGTTTGCTTTGTATCGTTTGGGTTTTATTTCTCACGCAGGGTTTCGCTACATACAACTTTTTCTTTTTGCCCAATTTTGACAGTCTTTAATCGCTAATGCCATTGCGCTGTTGACATACACTGTAAGTCTTATTAACGCCGTTTCACCTGTAAGTTCATAAACATTGAAAGTATTTTCAGCAGAGAGGAGTTGGGGGTTGGGGGAGGGGGGGGGGCAAAACCTGCAGCAGTGAGGGGCAGTCTTCCCTTTCTGACTATAATATCAATTCTTTATAGTGAAAATATACATAAAGTCGAAAGCCAACTCACACTTTATTCTTGATGTCGTACACGAGAGACACCCGCACTGCACAGCTCAGCGAGGTAAACATACACATCACTCTGGACATCAGAAATGATGCTGCAATGACAGGAAACAGGAATGTCACGACCTGCATAGCTTAAATAATTACAACACACAAGAAATGAAAATACAAATAAGCGGCTAAGAAATAAGAGGTGAAAGATAATAAATGCTGAAAATCAAGTTTAGTTACTATTCTTATCTTCTGCAAAAAGGGAAGAAAAAAGTTAAGTTTTCAGAGTAAGCACATCACTAAAAAAAAAGTCTTGTTTTGTTAAAGGAAGGTATTTTTGGCTCAGTGGTAATCAGAATTTAGAGAGCCGAAATGCCGTGTCCTCAAAATGCAAAGGCGGACTGTCCCAATAAAAAAAAAGCAACACATAACAGACTAATAATGAAACGCATAATATTGTTTGCAGCTCTGCTGAACTGCGTTGTCATGTCAACAATGTCTGGCCACCTTTGATCATATTCGATAACCTAGATAATCACACAATGGTCCTCTTTAATTTGAATTATAAATTTTGGACGATTCGTAATTGACACTCTATTAGAAAATGTTCAAAGCGTGTGCGCATTTTTTTTTTTTTTAGACACAAACTTGGCGTAATCAGAAGTCCCTCGCTCTCTTTTAACTTTTCCTCTCAGTTTCAAAATAATCGTGTATCGTAATCGAGCATGCCGCGCAAATTATAATGTTGCAATTCTACTTGCGTGCCCGGAAGATTTTATACATTAAAATTTACGTACAATCAACAGAGGCCACAGGCTCACCTTGTAAGGGGCTTAGACCATAAGCCTTTTTCATGTTGGCTGATGACAAGTAGTTTTGCACGGTGGCACTGAGCGCAATGAAGGCCGTGATACCCACAAGGGTCCGGATAATACTCATATACTGTGGCATATTCGCTGTTTGTTAACAGTTTTCACTCCTAAATGTATGGTTTGCTTAACTCTCTATGGGTGATGCCAGACTGAGGAAAGAACATAAAGCTTTTTAAAAAAAGTAGAATCACAATGCAAAATTCGCAACAACATTAATAATAATTTAAACAATTAGAAAGAAGTCTAATCATGTAAACTAATACTACACCACTCACTCTCCACCACATTTGGTATAAGTTCTACTTTTGTTTGATTTTTCAAGCGAAATCGTTGTAAACAGTAGGTCTACAAAGGAGGATCCAATTTCTGAGTTAATCCATGGTTGCCTCAACTGTTAAAACGAAAAAGAGTAGCAGTTTACCAAACCGCACAGGACCTGTTAAGATCTGCCATGGCTAACAAACTGATGGGGGTGTTGCATCAGAGGTACATACACCGGTAGGCCTATAATAATTTTGTCAGTGATGTTCAAAATAGACAAATCACTTGTACTGCTGACATTAATATGATATTTAATGAGAATTTTCTCGAGTATTGCTTAATAATAACCGATTGCCCACTCGAAATTAGCACTTCATACAATACAGAACATATAACTGTTTGTAATACACATTCATCTGGTAATAGCATTGCGCTGAGATTTAAAACAACCGGTTCGATCGTCTCACTACAGTTTTGACTCCGCTCTGTTATTTTGCAGCGTGTGTATGCCAAATATTTTTTGTTGTTTAAATTTTAGCATCTAAAGGGAAACATTCAATCTTTACAAAAACAAACACGTGTAACGGTGGTGTTTTGCATGAGACCTATCGGCATTTTTTTTTTTTTTTTAGATGCCTGGACATTATTGTGGCGCTTATTTAATTCAAGCTTGCATATTTTGTGCACACAGCCGTTAATCTCATGGAGTAAAGTCTGCGGCATTAATATTATCTCAACATGAATTCGAGGAGGCTCACGTGTGTCCCGGCAAATCTCTCCATATTTCATGTTACCCGGTACCGTTGCATGTTACGGCGTAGTAAATGTCATGTTTCTCGTTATTTGTACTCAGTTTGGTCACACAAAGACTACGACTTACCCAAATCTGCCAAACTTCGATCTGTAGGGGTAAAGACTAAAACTAGCTGACCTCTCAGTTGCAAACACGGGCACCATTAAAATGGCCTATATTATGTACGTTATTAGCCCACAAGTCCTGCAACACTCCACATTGTATGCTAATTAGGACTGTGCTGGGTAGACTATCAAAGAAAGACCCGTCAAATTATATCAGTTAGTGGCAAATAAAGTATTCAATTCACTAAACTGGTAAAACATGATTTATTGAGGCAGCCAGATGAATCCATTGGTAATTAAGAGACCCCCATATTAAGCCTAGGCTATATCGATCATCCAGTGTAAAACACTGTGCCCACCATCACCACCGGCACAGATCGTCATGAATATTTAAACTATTTGGTGTGAACCGAAACGTCATTGAGAATGTGTTTGACAGATTATTTAGTCCACAGCCTGTGTGGGAAAAACTAATAAATCGCTGCCTGTCACACATTACCAATAAACTAAGCAACAGTCCGTTGGTTTCCACAATTTAATGGACAATATGCTTTTTGAAAATTCAGCATTACAAATTAGTGAGATTTGATACGTTCTTCATGTATTTTATACTAATCTGAGGGTATCTCCTTTCTAGTCTTGCTGCCTAGTCCCAGCCGACAACCCTTAGGAAATCCGATGCGTAGGATTGACATAAAATTTTCTCATAGGAATGACATCGTTCCTACGTGGATCTGCTGGTTACGACATCGTACAGACATTAGTTTGATGTATGGAATCTGCAGTAATCCTACCAGTCCTATGGAACTCGACATCGGATTGAAATGATGGGGTTGCTGGATGGGGTAGGATCTACCATCAGACAGAAATTTAAACATCGCCTCAAGTGCTGGGAAAAAGCAAGACGACGAAATATAGAAGATACACAACGGAGGACAGAATGACAGGACAGGAGGAGACCCTGCCAGAACCACCTCCCGGAAGCATGTTTGCCGATTTCAGTGCAGACCAGTAAATTCAGGAGCGGGGTAGCAACAGATTCCCAAACACAGGACAGCTCCAACACATCCCAGGGATTTCCGATGACGTTCAGAGTCATATCAGCCACAGTCCAGAGATTGCAGCACCCATGGCAGTGTTCGATAGGACGAGAAATCCCTTAGCCTATGACCTATGTTTGGAGGCCTGTGGCTGCCCCACTCCTGAATTCGCGGGTCTGCACTGCAGTCGGCAAACACCCCTCGCGGAATGGTCGAACTGCCCCAGCTGATTCTAAAATCCTAAACAGAGATCTTAGAAACATGTATTCAAGCTCATGAAAACTTCTTCCAAAAGAATGAATCAGTCTGAACATGTACATTTGAAACGAGAATAGTTTGAAAAGGCAAACAAATAAGCTTAGCAACCGATAGATAAATGCAGCTGTCCATTTGGACCAGTTAATAGATATTATCTTGAAGGGTACTTTTAAGTCAAGTGTGGAAACAACAATTGTGTCATCTGTTTTCGGGGGCCCTTTTTCGTTCCACATGACTGTCAATGAGAATTTTCGCAACTGCTTTGTGCATTTGCCGGTTGAAGACAGCCTTAAACACGACCGTGGCAAATGTCATTGAATCACAGAGCTCCTTCTTCATATTTCACGGTCGTAACTATTGTTTGCTAAAATGTTACCTGAGTACACAAAACTCTGGAAAACACAGACACGCGCACACACAATTTCTTCAATATGTTAGATATAATATAACAGATCTGTTTATTGTAACCTACCAATTTCCCTATCATTCGGATGGCGTTAAATGAGGCAACAGTAATAATCCGCAACTGAATTACCATCTGGAATGGAATGATGTTATTACGAGACTGTGGGAGTGTTGAAGTACCAAGAATCATGAAATGTGAGTTGTCATACAATGCCGGATTTACCATTTGGCTAGATAGGCCGAAGCCTATGGTTAGAATGGACTGTAGTTTCTGAACAAGTCCTTGGTAATTTTCCTAGCTCATGTCTTTTCGAGGAAGAATTGCCAAGTGCGGAATTTTAAACACATATCATCATCATTGGCGCCACTCAAATTATTTAAAACACTTCCATTCGTAGGGCGTCTCATCATCTAAATCCGGCCCTGTTGTCATATTAAATTTTATTATATATGTCGCAGACCTTACATAAAGTTACAAAGTGAATGAAACGCGATCTCAGATCAACATAAGAAATGTTACCCTAAACAAGGCACGAGTAATAAAAATAAAGCGCCACATCATTTTTGAACGTTTTTATTTGGAAGTGTTTGCAGTGCCATTTTTTCATCCAAAGAAATATTATAAATGACTGGACTTTCAGCATATTGTATATGCCTCTTCCAGGTATTTATTCCATCGTAAAAACCTAGAAATCATGACAGTTTCACCGAACTGTAATAAGCTGGTTTACTTTGGACTATTATTTATGCCAGCAAGAATACAAAATGTAGAAAATATCCCAGTCATCAACCCTACACCAATCTGAGTCGCACCGCCATCGCTTTGATGTAGGAAATGCATCCCTATGGTAATCTTACCAATCCTACCAAAATCATATACGAATCTATATTGGACTAACTCGTAGAGATCCTGGTTATGATCATCGAGGCTACATTATTACAGTATCACATTTTAGGATAATAAATCATTGTTTGTCATCACAGATGGAAGTTAAAAATAGCTGACAGCCAGTACACCAGATTGACAACTGTATGTTGGATCAACTGCGGTTTACCTGTACCTATGTGCACAGCTGGACACTGAATGCTGATATACCGCATATCAGCAGAAGGCTATCGAAAAAAAAAACACCTGTTGTTTGCCACCTAGTCCCTGCAGATGGAAAGAAAATGCTCAAACCATGCATGAACTATTACAGTTATTGTACTACATTTTATCTATGGCTCAAACAATTTCATTTATCAAAAGACTACCATAATGAACTATACACGCCTGGGAATGTGTTTCCTGGAGAATTTAGCCAACACCTTTCATTCTCACTCTCAGGAGAGCGATGTGAAGACAATTCCGAGTACATGATGAAAATACATGACTGGATAATTTTAGTGAGATAAAATTAACCCTTTAACCCTTTTAGTGCGGCACTTCCTGCAGATCCTTTTTATTCTTTGTAATTGTATCTGCAAAATGTCCGTCACCGCAGCAAAAGGGTTAACTACTGACGCTAGATTTTCACGAATCTAGTTTATATTGAGATCCACTTATTTCAGTTGTTTTGAATGGTAAATATGAATCTATTTTAATTGAATGGTAAATATGAATCTATTTTAAATGCGAAAAATGGAAGAACAAAACCTGAAAGTTATGGAACAATAAAGAGTTAACAGCGATGCTGTTTCTGTATTGAAAGGGTTAATGTAAATACAAAAAGGACAGTAATGATAATAATACCACTGCGATAGTGTGTGTACTGTGTGAATTATATTCACTGCATGTTACTTAGTGGTGAACCAGTCTTTGATACATATTCAATTTGCAAGATGAAATCAGAATGCAAAATCTGCTTAAAAATGAATACAATTTTCTTTATTTCCATTATAAAATAGAACAAAGTTGTTATGACTTCAATATGTTCAGTATTTAAACATTTTATTACAGGATATCAATGGAGCACAAACAACACCAAAAATATATCTCAATGCATATGACACAAATACATGTCTGAAAAGATCATGGAAAACAATCTTGTTGTACTTAGTCTGGCATGTAGAGATTTTGATCATTTGAACACCTCCTACTATATCTCCAAAATGAGGAAACAAGAATAGTTTGAAATTTGAAAGAGTCAGTACTGTCAGGACTCTCGAATTATGATTGTGGGGAAAGGGTTCAAATTACAAAACACTATGGCTCCCTTCAAGTCCTGACCCTTTGCATTACACGTACTAATATTGGGTGAAACATTTTATGTCTGTAGTAACATTTTTGGATATGAACCAATTGTCTTTAATTATCTTCAATCACCATTATGACCTCAGATAGCCCACTGTGGGATGACATTAATGTCTAAAGTGTACCTTGAGATGGAGTGACTGGAGTGAGACAAACTGATAAGTGAGCTTCAACCACTTTTGGTGTAGAATTTCACAGTGAACAAGTATCTTGCTTTTGGCAAATATGATCTGCCACTATGTAGCTGGTTACAACACTGTGGGACCGCAGCGAGACCAAAAACTTATCAAAGAAATACAATGGTTGTATGCCAAAGCAGGAACAATGCAAGATCACAGGTGTAATATCATTTTTATCTTATCATTCTGCTTCCACATTTTCATTTCATTTTGCTCCTCAGAAAGTCCAAAATTATGGCATAGTACATTTCTATCATACTATTAATAGTATGACAAAATTATTTGTACATTACTAGGAAAATGGGTGAACTCATTTTGGCATTCATTGTTTGTACAACTGACAACAGATAAGAGGGAGTCTCAGCTAGTTATATACAAAATAATATTTTCCAAATATCAAATATACCCTGTGCTTTTGCTTCATTCTCCTGTTTTCTTGTTACATAAGAAAACCCACACTTCTGTCACTTTAATTTGTAAAGTAAAGACACAGATTGAAGAGGAACAGAAGTATCATCAGTCGGTGAAAGTAAAGGAACCCATGGATTTCCTCTGTTTATGCAGTTATGCTGTTTGTGATCTTTACATCTCCCTGTTTGATTGACTCCCAACAGTTCATGCTTCCTGACTGCCCCTAATACATATATATGAAAGGTCAATGTGAGTTGAAGTTTTGGGCAAAATTAAAAATTTTAAAAATGTAAACATGCATGACTCATTTGATTGGAAAGGGCATTGGAATCGAATAGAGTGAAAATAATTATTGTGTCACAACCTGATCTGCTGAATGGGTCTCTATTCAGTACAGCGAGCTGGAACATAACAGATACAAGTATTTGCCACAAATGATAATGATTTCCAACATAGTTCTGTGGTCCATGTTTAAGCAACATACCAATTAGGTATCCTCCAGTTAACGTTTTTAACATGCTCAGGTTATTATTACTGTTATTAACTTGGTATCATGTTTGTTCACATATACTATGATGAAAAAAATGTGCAGGTGTGCATATTTTTATTGGTTTTTACAAAGCCAAGTCATCCGCAAGCCTGCAAAATTATGCCCAATTTAAGTGTATGTCAACAATATGATGTGCAATAGTGACTGGAAAAGATATAATGTATATACAGCCATTATCCCTGTCCTGACCTTGTAAAATATGTTAATTTGATCTTAATATTATCTAATTTATTTTACTTTCTGCTCCTTCAGAGCAAATAATTAATATTATTGCGTTTCCTTGTTTTATTACTTTGATAATGTCCCACATGGTAAAGTTTCTAAGACACTTAACAATACTATCAAAGCATATACTCCGAAAACAATAACTATATAATTGTTTAACAAAATATGTGAGATGAAGCAATCTGGATGGAAATCAAAAACACTATGAAAACTATCGGATTCCATTCTTCATTGAACAGGAACATATGACATGGATTTTCATGTCCGCATACATCAACAACAGTTCCAACACTGAGTGAGCAATAACTCTGAGATCAACAACTGTTGGGAAATTCCAAACTGATCCCAGAATCTCTTGCAACAAATTTTACGACACCTTTTATGTCATTCTCTGTCTCGTGAAGAATCCAAAAAGATTTTACAAACTTGTGAGTGAAAATATATGGAGAAATATTGGTTACTTTCGTAGTAAATTTCTAACTGAAAATAACCAAATTACCCTTGCTTCTAATTATTCTAGTAATTAAATTACCACTACAAAATGAAACATATTTAAAATCTATAAAACGCTTTCATAAATCCTCAATACTTCCATTTCTAAAAAAGCCAACAAAGATGAAATCCGAAAAGAGAGCATATCCATAGCAACGTAATTCCATGAAGTGATTATTTTTTATCTGCCATTGTCATACTTATAAATTGATGAGCAACCAATAGAAAGTTCAACAATACACTGCTCTATAAAAGGCTGACTGAAAATCTCAAACAAGAGAACTACAAAGTTAAAATGCTAAGGGGATGGTGTTGAATAACCATTACATGTACATGTATAAACTTGAAAGAGGCAATACAAACCAAAACATTAAATTCTTCTCAGCATTCTCATCAGGCACTCCTGTCTTTCAGATTAGCATTTACGGAACTTAATCGCACTCAACCTTCTCAACATACAGAAAGTAATCTCTGGAGCCACTGCACCATAAAATGACTGTCAAAATAAAAAAAAACAAATAATTAAAAAAAATGGGTAATAAATTTTATTTTAACTTTTTCTTGCTTGATTTAAGCAGCTCTTCATTCTCATCTCCATATTTGACCCTGGGATCCTCATCACTGATGAAAAGGTAGCCTATGCCCATTAGTATGATTGACAAACCTGGGAAAGGCAACAACAGACACTGAACATTCACAGTTTGACAGAGCGGAAAATCAAACACAATCACGAAAATAAAACGAACACATCTGATTCCACTGAGTGAATGATGATGAACTTTTATTTGTTTAAAGAATATGCACAGAAACAAAAGGTTCTTCTTTAAACCTTGATAAATACCTATGAAAAATATTCAATTTCAATGAAATTACAGGAGACAGTTTTGTTGGCTCGGTAATAGAACGAGTATTATTTAAGTTTTACAGATGATACCGAAATTTCAATGCATGCAGATTCTGTCAATTCATGCCCCCATTTCCTATTTATGTATCTGTGTGAACAATAATAAAAAAAGCAAACTGAGGCCAGTTTTATGTATTGTAAGTGATAAGCTGCAAGAGAATTCACCTGTAACAATGGCAGTCATGTTTACTGAAACTTTCAAAAGAACACAAATTATTGTTCTCAGTCCACTTAATATTAATTAACTTACTGGAAACTATTAGCGGTGCTATGATGCCCACTGTAAATGCTGCTGTCTGGAACACTAACGCTTCCGATACAAAGTGACTCAAGGCCAGCACAAAGGAGAACAGTGTCACATGGTAAAGCCTGATTGAGGGAAAAGAATACAATGACAAAAATTTTACCAATGCGACACATACAATCAGGGCGGTTACATCCTATTAGTAAAGACAAAACAGGCAAAATTTGCATAACTTGCAATATTCACTTTGAAAGCATGACACTGTTCAATAAGCTCAAAACAGCAGAAAAATGCCACAGAAGCAAATTCCATCATTTTAATTATAATATTATCTAAAAAAAACTGAAAGATGAAACTCTTTCTCTTTAAGTACCAGGTTTTAACTTTAAAGCTAGCTATAGGGGCCTACACTGTGTATCAGGACACTGACTCATGTAACATCACCATCCTCTGACAGATACCATGTAGATCACAGCAGTGAGTAAAACAGTAACAATGCTGCTCGCCTGCTGGCATGCCCTATTTATATTGAACTTTCTCTGCTGCCTTCACTTTCAGTTTTCAGTGAATTGAGACTGTCAAGAATATTATGTGAATGGAAAATCCTTTCCACTGCTTAGCCCTGCTTACGTTTTATTATGGATGTCAAAGGCACACATCAACCGAAGTCCTCCTGCAAGCAGAGTCCATACACCAAATAATCTTGCTGATAGTCCAGTCACTGTAAAATAATTGCAGAACATTTAAATTTTGGTAATTGACTTCACCATGTCATACTAAGACTTCCAAATGCATCTCGTGCTAATATTGCCAGATTTCACCTTTTAATAGGCTGCTCAGCACACTTTTATTACTTTTAATTACTGAGCCTAGGGTTAACTATAAAAACATCAATCCCCATAGACGACTACATCTAACTTAACTGTGCACAGCCACTGCAAAAGCCGTGTCCTTGTGGGGACCCATGGGCCTATAATCCTCCCAAGTTTGGAACACAATATGTGTAGGCCTAGATCTATTCCCTTAATGTTTTTTTCGTGTGAGAAAATCTGGGACGAATTCCATATTAGTTACATTATAAGAATATTACAGGGACGCGACTTTAGGAGCGGGGGTCGCAGGCCCCCTGGTGAGTTAGTCACTCTAGATGGATGTTTTTATAGTAAATGTGCAGCTCGGCGACTAACACTCAGTAGGCTACTGTACATGAAATATGTGCCCAAGCGAAGTTATGTAACTCATATGTTCCAAAAATCTGGCCATGAGACACATTCAGAAATCTAAATCTTTCCCATATTTAGAGTCCAGAATGTTTTCCTCTTTTGAAGCTGACCGCCGACTGCAGCTAATCTATAGGTTTAGATTCTTGACATTGAATATCTTTTCTAGATCTTGGGATTTACTCTAGATCAAGGTCTAACCATAAACAGTGCAATCCTAATATCTCGACAATGATGTCATTCCTATTCGGCAGCAACCATGTAAACTGACTTGCATCGAGTAAAGAGAAGGTCGAAATAGCAGATTATTGGTGGAACTGGAAGGGAAGAAAAAAAAAAGGGGGGGGGTGGGGAGATCAAACATCACCATCATGGCAAAGTGTCCATTAAATAACGCAGCTATGTCCCTTTTTCTTTTAATTCACAGCATACTGTCATCCGTTCCTCCAAAATCTTTTTTATGTGGAGAAGTTGTGTAGCAAAGATTTGCCGATGTCGGTGAAATGCTGTAGCCATATATCAAATGCAATGTTTTACTTTTTCTTTTTAACTCCGATCTAACTGTTGCTTCAGAAGAAGTGATGATACCGATACACGCACAGTTCCGCAGTTAACCAAGACCAAGAGATCTAGGTCAAGGCCTAGTAGTATCAACGGGGCATGAATGTTTTGTGAACAACAAAAAAAAATTACTCAGTCTGTAGTGCTCTGTACTTTAACTGCCGTGCACTTATGCACGGCACTCCACACTCACATTACTGAAGCCAAGGGTCACCCTCTGTGTCCCCGCCAGTATCGCAAAAAGAAATAAAGGGGTCTTATAATAATATATGCAGGGAACTGCGTGGGCATTATCGGCGGTGCAATAGTAGATCTAGTGCATTTGTTGTGCTCTGGTCGGAGAGAAATGTGTCGATATAGATCTAGAGGAAAGAATGGAATAGGCCAAACATGTCGAGAAATATTTAGCAGAATTAAAGAAGGAACAGTTTGGGACTTAAAAATTATGTCGAGTTACCCAGAATGTTGACAAAAGTCATGTCGAGATAAGTGAATTAGACTGTAAAAATATCATTTTATTAGTAGATCTTGGATCTAATAGAGGAACAGACCTGTTGACGAGTGTTGTTAAAAAGTGTTTTTACCATTTGTCGCATTTACTGTATACAGCCTATCGTACAAATATGTAGGACTCATAAAACACTGAAGGGTGTTTCCTACTGCCATGATACCGACGAGGCCAAGCCAAATCCTTAGTATATTAACAAATGTTGGAGTTCTACTCGTACTCATAGTGAAAGCACTTATGGTGCAGCTACGCTACACCTATTCTAGCAGAAGACGCAGGCGGCAACGGACATAAACTCCCTTTTGGTAATCGTAATAACGTAAACATCAAATTAATCCTAAGCGTTCACGGTCAATTGAGCAAGGTTTGTCCTTTTATCCTAAAAGTTGACCCCAAGCCAATTCAATCTCACCGATTCTTAAATTTATGGCTTTTGACATGGTTGTTTAACCTCAAATTCCAAAGGTAAACAGAAAGTCGCAAATTTAACCTCATTTACGGCAGCAACCATGTAAACAAATGGCCGAAGTTGAGAACCGAAAAATGCTCTACTTCTCTTAGAAAAAAAAAAAAGCAGGACAAATTACAAGATCTGATTTCAAAGAGTAAGCAAGATTCGGTACATTTTATTTAGAATGAATGAATGCAACGGTTCGTAGTAAAGTATCAAACTTTTAGTTTTGTTTAAGAAGACAATAGGCTATAGCCTATCCAGACATCCAGATCTCTTAAATGACAAATGTGGAATCATTGATTGCACGTGTTGCTTCTACTGTATCTTTATCAAATTCTCTAAGATTTGGAACCATTGATTGTACTTTGCTTCCACAATACCTACCTAGCCAGCATCCCTGCGTCAATCCGACTTATATATAGTAGGCTGTTTCTGTAGGATTAGCAGGATTACCGTAGCTTGGATTATCAAAATCAAACTGATGTTGGCATGATCAGACCTGTAAAATTGTTGACTATAGTCGGATTTCCAACTATTTTATCATAACCCAAAAAAAGTCGCCTCAGATTTCCGATAATTTTGGTTTGGGCAAAAAATTGTGACAAAAAAAAATAAAAACATTCCAACCTGATCTTAGACAACGTCGTTTTTTGGATGCGGTACTTAATAATAACCGGCGAATGTCGTAAAGATAAGGCGGTGAAAATGTATGAATGCTATTGACTACGACGGCCATGTATCGATATGTGGTACTTAATAATAAACAGGCGAAAGTCAGAAATATAAGTACAAAGTACTCACATGCCCATGTATTCTTACTGCGCTACTGCGGTACCGAAAAAATTTCAGACTATTTTGTCACCAGCCACTTACAGGTCTGCATGATGCAGTAACCAGCTAATTACCCTTGTAGGAATGATGTCATTCCTATTTGCAAACTGGATGACAATTCTACTCGTCAGATTTCCATACTCTTGCTGGCTGGGTAGTACCAAGGTACTCGAATGACAAGATGAGACAGCTTGGGATTTTCGCGTGTACTGGTTTGGCAGCGCCACCTTGTGGCATCAGTGTGAGATAATATATGTAAACGACATTTCTTATGAAGCCGAAGAGAGAAAATACTGAGTTTTGTTCAGTGTTCAGCTCTCACCCTAGACCTTGCTGGAAAGTCTCTTTACTTTGTTATTATAAAGTTGTTTGTTGTAGGAACCTCTGGCTATTTTTTTTTCTTTTTAAATGTGGTAGCATCATACCAAAGATAGGTCTAGTCTATTTTTAGAATACCATGGGACTGAGGCTGGATTTTCCGTTCATGACGTAACTTGCGCGCCCTGTCTCCCAGCAGCAAATGCAAGTAAGAAAGTTAACAATAGCAAGAACTGTGAAGGGTTTTGAAAATGTTTAAGGACTTTCCTTTTACAATAACAGACAAGCCTTGGACTTTCCTTCTTCTTGTTCTTTCTCCTCTTCTTTTTCTTCTCCAAATTCACGAAAAATACACCATCGTTGAGATCCACATCAACTGTTGCATCAGAGACGCATAGCAGTACAAACAGTTAGGCTGTCGAGTCCCAAGCGCTGTCGGTAGGCTAAAAATACCTTGTCGCAAGAGAGGCCAGGGAAGCTGCATGTACACAGTTTTTCTGTGGTTTTTATGATATTTCGTCAATTATGCACACTACTAGATCTATGCCTAAGACATCTCGTGATAGATTTCTCTCTCTTTTTCCTTCCTTCACCCGCCCTTTTTAGCTAAAGTGCTTTATAGAAAAATTCATTATTAACGCTCAACCTTACTCACGGAGAATCTTATCTGGGGTCACTGACCCGTGCCGCTATACGATGACCACATACACTGTCCACGTGGTTCGGTTTTTATTGATCGGTATGAAAACATTCGCTGCTATGCCTTATCACGCTTGATAATGAATTAACCAGCAAAACCTTAGTCTGTCAGTCTCTATAACCAATGATCTGACTTATGATTCCAAACTGACAGCTGTAGTTTTCATGAGAATGAAGCATGATAACTAGCCACGCCCTCCCAAGCCCTACACAAATGGTTTCATCCTGATTGACACATACTAATAAACCGATGTGGGCATTTGGGGCACAGATTATTTCAGAGCTTGTTTCTGATTTGTTCTTAGATACAGACAACTCCAGATGGTGGTCAGCTTGTGAGAAAATGAGATAATATTGCAAATTTGTTGAGCAACAGTTCACATGTTGATGTTACATCTTTTGAAAGTGTGGGAAGACCCTTTGAAAGCTTAGTCTTTGTGATTCCGACCAGTGGTTCACTGGTTAACATGTCCATGTCACAATGCCTTTTATTTAGAAAAGATACAGTGAATTACAATAAGACGGTGGTTACGTCTCAAAAAGGTCAGTGACCCGACGCGTGAAATGCGGCTTGCGTGTGGCGTAGTCAGCTTGACCTTGCCGACTTTTGCCGCCCGTGCGGCGTGAGCGCTTGTGAGTCAATACCGACATTTGCCGCCCTGCGCAGGGTGAGGGTTAATTACGTACTATATATCTGAAAAATATTTTGATGGTAAAATTGCCTCTGGAAGCGAAACCAATCGGTGCTGTGTCTTATTTTCTATGCAAATCATTTGTACGAAGCGCTGGCTCTGCACGCTGAGAGTGGGGGGTGCCCGTGACCGTATGTAAGTGGTATTTTAAGAGGCCCAAAGAAGGGAGTGTCTGATCTTATCAGTCTAGTATCTTTGGTAGTACTCAGTATATAAGGAGCAGATCAATCCACTCTGCAACTGCCAGACATTGAATATGTAGCTCAGAGCCCACTTGGATGGTTCAACTGTATACTGGGTTTTCATAGAGATGTAATAGCACATATATTAGAGTCACATTGATGGCTTGATGCAGAAATAATTTTTACACACATGCAAAGCAAATTGACACCCTGATACAGCATTCATTTTATGGCCCAAGGCAAAAAAGTTCCAATGAAAAAAAAAAGCAGAACATCTAATAACACAATAAGATGAAAAGCTGACTGTATTTTGGCCATTCCATACACACACACACGCACGCACGCACGCATGCACGATGGCACGCACACACACACACATGCACACACACATGTGGCAACCTGAAATATAAATAACTTGTAAGTACTGATTCAAATAAACATTAGCATCATGTGGATTATTGGTCAATGTAGGTTGTGCATAAGGCAGTATTTTGGTGAAAAAGAAACAAACAAAAAATTACACTGTTTAAACTGTACTGTAGTACTGCAAACAGACATTCCCTCAGTCACCGCACAGTGTTTTGTGCAGAGCCTGCCTGATTTGCTGTCCTCAGATAGGAACTTGTTTGTCTAAAAATCTTCATACTAGTTTCAACCCTCTCTGTGACCTGTTAATAATTGACCTTTGAGTCCAAAGTTGGAGGTGTTCTGTAATAGGCAAAGAGGCCGGTAACTTGATTTCATTGCTGAATGAGAGAGTGGGACACCTAATTTTCTATCCTGGAAGATGACACTTCCCGCACAGCAGTCCTGCAGAAATTTGATGCTTAGGAATAGGAGTGACATTAAGTTTGCTCACAGGAATGACACTGCTCTTTCCTTGTTCTGCTGGTTATAACATCACGGTGAAATTGGTTTAATGAAGGGAACCTGCCACTATGGCAATCCTACCGAGCCTACAGAAATTGTAAAAATAGATCACATTGACGTAAAGATGCTGGCTGGGTTGTTTGTGACTTCAAATATGAAGTTCTGCATTTAAAGCAGACAACATTGGATGATTGGTTTAGTGTTCAGCCTGTAATGTGTATTCAGTGAGTGTGGTTTACTCTTCAGCAGATGCAGAGTGCAAGTCCTGCTGAACGGGAAATGTAGTATATGCAAGCAGTCTCTAGCCTCAGCTAGAAGGCATTGAGCCAGCTGAGAAGCAAGATGAAGACTGACATATCAGGAAGCATGAGTAAATGATTTTACAATATTTTTTCTTGGTAAAAGTTACATGATTGCAACTGTTTTCACAGAAATTTAACATTGAATAGTATTGTGGATAACAAAAAGAGAGGACAGCTGAGTATTTTTTTTTTTTTTTACCTTTTCTTTTTTTCACAACATTTAGTTACCAAATATTCTGTATTCATAATACATTAAGGCACAATATTCTTAAGAAGTTTTGGTTCCAAAAGAATTTAAATCCACTTGAGCTTCAAATAAAATGTGACTGTTTGCAGAACAGGATTAATATATTGATAAACTGGTAAAAACCATGATCATCTCAAAATTCTGTGATGGGAATTTTGTAATGAATACATGTATACCTTTTGTAAAAAGTGAAACATTTCTTTATTTACTTGGTCTCATGTAGATCGTTGGTCTTTTCTTTTGATGTGCAATTGTGATGCTTTGAATGAGTTGAAACATACATTATAAATTATTGCAATTATTGTTAATTTGTTATTATATGGCTTTGTGATCTTTCATGTAGTATAAAATGAATAAATAGTTTTTGTGATGAGGTGTTTTCCCCATGCACATAATTTGATGAAGACTGCATTTTCTCCAATGTTTCATACAACAGTTAGGTCTCCATCAAAAGTTCATGGTTTTGAGGACAAGGATGAAGCTCAGGAGGACAATGGTGTTCTGTTTTGGGTGAACAAGGGCGGCTTTCCTGTAAATGAGCACACCTGGGAACGCATGTGGGACCATGCGGCCAAAATTCACCCTGATGGCTATGACATGGTACTTAAAGTTAGAAACAAGAAGGATCTTCCTCAGGTAACATAAAATTTTCAGAGTATTTGCTGAACATAGCAACCGCATAATCCTCTCGCTACTCATGGGGGATTGATCATTCACAGAAAATACATGGAAATCACATGTTCTTGAAGCTGTTGGCTGTCAGATAATGCCATGTTTTTGATTTTCATAACATGCAGTTTTACCTGAAAGTATAGCACTAGCAGTGAAATAAATGATATCGTCGGCCGCATGATAAAACCTCACAAAGCCGGTTTGGGAAATTTTACAGGAGAAGGAAAAAACTGATTTATTTCCAAACCACAGGTCGCAGATTCTTGAAAATTTCTCACAAGTATTCCTTTGCTCTTTCTAATACACTGCCTAATGTTTCACCCTGATGATTTTGATTACAATTATGTTTTAGATGTTTAGCAGGTTTGCTGACCCGAAATCCGCACGACAAAACCTCCTTATCCTTAAGGCGGTTTTATTGTGCGCATTTCCTCTCTCTCACTGGCCAGCAAACCTCTTTATCCAGGCGTATCTTCGTTTTGCCATTGCGAAGACTAGTTTTCGAAGGCAAATCAGGTGTGTACCAGACATGGATCAAGTTGTATAGCGGCATGAGGGATATAAAGTGATTTTAGGACAAGTCAAGAAATATTTATTTTGGAGAAAGTGGAAGGCGGGTAATCGCAATGAAGTAAACTAGAAGACATTAAAAGCTCGGAATATGGACACATAAAAACATTTAAAAAACATACATGAGCAATTATTTATATTGTGGGAATTAAACCTACGGTTTGTCAATTAAAAATAAACCTAAAAAAAACAAAAACAACGTGCAGACTCTCTCTTTCAGCATTTCTGACTCATTCTTTCCGCCCCCCCCCCCCTTTTTTTTTGATATTCTTCCTCTTATGATGGTCTCATCTCCCTCTCTTCGTTCTCACCGTCTTTACACACCTCTCTCTCTCTCTCCCTCTCCCTCTCTCAGAAATAACTACAAGTTCTCATCTTAATACCGAAGATCTCGAGAAGAAAAAGAAGTTAATGAGGGAGAGAGTCGCTGTGGTATCTTTGGGGATGACAACTCCTAAGACCTGCAGATGGTTATACTTCTCAGCAATCTTCCTCCTTCTGATGTGGAGTTTAACTGGCTCACAGATGGTGAGTCTGGACTCTCTTCGTCCTCGTGGAAGATCTGCAAACTCATGCACCTGTTTATAGTTCACTATCCCATCGGGATGCTGCTGCATGACACGGGGGTCCACAACCTGAGGGTCTCCGGTTTCTCTCCAGGTCGGATGCTCCTCAACTGAGCAGCTTGCTCGAAGTTTCTGAAGAAGGCTCAAGATAGTGTCTCTTGTAAGATGTTTCAGACACTGGCTGTCTCAACCAGTCTGTTGTTATATGCTGGACAATTGATGTTAACCTGTGCAGTGGAAATGTACCGCCGAATGCACGCAGTCACATCCCGCTATAGTGTGACCCTCCTCTAGATACTTCTGCTCCATGACTGTAGCTCTTAGTCTTGAAAAGCGGAGAAGACCTTGGCCAGGGTAAGGTTGCTATTCTCGTAGGTACAGCCGTCGATGTACTGTTTGTACCTTTGTTGCCACAAGTTATCAGACACATAAGATGCGAATTCACTGGGCATTAGCTGTCCTCCCACCTCATGCCACAAGCAGCATTCCACATCATCTTTATTGGCCAGATTGTAGATTGTAAAGTTATGGACATACAAGTTTGTTTTTGTAACATGAGTCCAATGCATTTAGGCCTGGAGCGAGGAGCTTTGCCTGCAAGTCCATCGTTGTCACTACAACATCCCCATGCTCAGCAAGTAGTTTTTCCTTGGCTTTAGAAGTCTGTGCATCATCTGCTTGTATGCCTTTCAAATTCAGATGATACGACAGGGTCCTCCTCTTCCAGACAGGTGTTTCAGAACTGCAAGAAGACGTGGCGGCCATTGTTTTAGTCTTCCATGACAATTCCCAGAAGCAATCGATGAGCTGCTGCGGATCTTCATCAGTAAATTCCTGCCAAGAGTTTGAGTATGTATACTTATATCTCTCCTTGGGGCATCGCTCTGGAACTGCCTGCAGCCTGCAAGTCTTTGATTCTTTGGCAACCTTCCCTTCAGTATACTCTTTGTCAGTTTCACGCCATGACAATCACTTTGCTTGGTTGGGGGTAATCTTTTGCTTCACTGGAATGACCTCTTGACCTTGAGTTGGATTCCACACCGATTTGTTCATCATTTGTTTCACACACTACATCTCATGGGATGATTATGTCCTTCTCTTGACCAGTTTGCCGTTCCCACACTGGTTCGGTGCCAGAGCATAAACTCTCCTTCCCCTCGGCCTGTACAGACAGTTATACTTATTTCTTGCTGGTTGTCATGGACATCTTGCAGTGCATTCACATTCTTTTGATAAGCCTCATCGCTTTGCAACATTTGTATAACCTCAGAGCACATAAAGCCTACTTCAAAGACACTTGAGTGGAAGGATATTTCAGTTAATTCTCTACCACTGTTGACAGGCCATTGACAGTGGAATCATTTCAGACTGTCTATTACATAGGACATGATGGTCCAGCGCTGGCATTTCCCTTAGGACTTGTCTCTACCATGGCATTCTCGGAGTTTTGGTGTGGTAATGGTAGATCATTAATTTGGTTGAGAAACTGTGGCCTCAGTTTCTCTCAAGATGTATTCTGCTTGTTGTGTCTTTGAAGGTGAACAAGGTGGTTTCTATAAGCTATGGCTGGCTTTCATTTCTGTGACACTAGCTGATGTCCGTCTCTTTAATTTTGGTAGAGATGGAGCATTTCCGTCTTTTAACCGGCATAGTTCCGCTGGTGCTTCAGCAGTGGCATGTTCCAGTGACAGCCTTCTCAAGAGTCTTTGTTTGACGATGACAAATTATTTTATTTTGGTTTTGCTTACATTTCTTTCAACAAAATAGGTTGTAAGATTATGGAAAAATCAAAGTCCGGCGATGATTGAAGTGAAACAGCCAAATTGTCCAAACAAAATGCCATTAGAAACATTTAAAATATCAAGGGTCGATCGTGGACAGTTAGTATTTAAGTGGCCGTACGCTCTTGCAAGGAGGGGGGGGGGGGGGTTGAAGCCAGTGGAATTAAGAATGTACATTGGTTTGGGGAGGGGGGGGGGCAGGAGTAAAGCCCTCACGAGTATGAATTACTTCCTTTGAAATGAAGCCGGCATGTCACATCCACAGGAGTTGTCATGTGAAATGGAAGAAGGTTAAATGCTGACCCATCTGCATTTGCCACCGTCGGCCAACTTCAAAGTGGCTTGACGCGACATTGTGTAAGGGGATTAAAATATGATAATTGTCTACTTCTTTGAAGTCCATCTGGACCCCGAGAGACATAAGGGAAGAAGTGCACATTTGTTGTCTAACAATAGAATGTGTAGTTGCCATCCCACCAACTGCATATGATTTGTCGGCAAAAGAAATTACTCTCAAGATTTAAAATAATAAAAATAATGAAAATAAGAAGAATATCTGTTATATACAGCAAAATAAACCAGCACATGTCATTAATTGTCCTTTACCCTTTTGAAATAATTTAATATGCGAGTATTTAATTAAACCATGCAAAGTGAAATTTGTTTGCGAGGGAGAGGTAACAGTCAAATAGAAGAAGAGGGAGGGAAGAGGGGAGGTTGGGGGGGGGGTGTGTGCTGTTAAACAGCTGCAAACATACGCTGGTGACAATGACCAAAGGATTAGTAGGCTATTGTGCACAAATAGCTACTGATTGACTGACGAGCACCAACAGTCTTTTGTCAGACTGTCCTCGGGGGCGGCGCTAGGGATTTAGGAGTTTTTATCATGCGGACAGGTAGGCGGGCCAAACGCTTGACCCGCATGATAAAACCTGCTAAAGAGTTAGTGAGGTTTGATCGTGCGCATTCTTTGGCCGTGACGGATAAGGAGGTTTGCAGCCGAAACTGTTTTATTTAAATTTTCACACTTAGGAATGGAATTTGGTTCTAATATTTTGTGAGGGGATGGAAAAGGGCCTGAACAATAGATTTTTGCGAAAAAACGATTTTCGCCAAAAATCGACTTTGTGAGGTTTTATCATGCGGGCGATGATATGTAACTTTTTTGGGGGATTTGAACTTAAACTTAAATTGAAAGTCCCTTATAAATATTGTATGTTGCAGAATTGCCAGGGTCCTTGGTTTGGTGCCAAGGTGTCATACTTTGAAGAGATGAAGGTTCTGCATGAAAACAAATAGTAAAAGTGAAATATCAGTCATACAACACTGTAGATTAGTGCACAGCCTCTTTCCATTGTCAGATTATTTTACATACAGAATAGTCTGTGTTATTATATTCTTGTATGTATTCAACAATTTCAGATTCCTGCTCCCCAGCCACCATTGTCATTTTCCCCTGCTATTCCAATACCTGAGAGGCTGAAGAAGATACAAGATTACATGAATGAGTTGCAGTAACCTTTATACTTTGCTTTAAGTTGGCGGCTGAAGATTTTTATTTGTCAGTCACTGTTCAAAACAAAATCTTCATAGGGTTGTTCAAATTTCACTATGAGCAAATGTTGCTTAATGTGATAATTAAATTGGAGATGCTAACCTGCCCTATTGGAGAAAAATGCTTGTAAAAAGTAATGAATGAAAGAAAGGTGACTTGTCTTTTTTTTAAATATCTGAAACCTATAAATTCTTGTGGCATAAAAAAGATGTTCTTAACCCTCACCCATGTTGAGTGAACCCGTCCACGTAACTCCCCGTGCGGCCAGTCAGCCGATCGTTCGCGTGTTGCCGATAACCTCGGTGGTCGGGTCAATCGGGTCCTTGTGAACACGTGTATCGCATATACTTCAGGACGCAATAACAACAATAGTGGTGGATAAATCGTAAGTGACCCCTATGATATTTGGATAAAGTACTTGTGATGATATGCAGTAGATTTTATTGTGAAATGGAAGGCCCCAAATCAAGAATTTTCTGCATTTACATGCTGTTTAACACACGTTTTATCATTTTCCCAAGACCTCTGTGCTTTTTCTGTCCCTAAGTCAGGCCATTCAGGTGAACAAATTATTTTTTAAGCCATTCGCTTAATTTACTAACCACATGTATCGTGACATTGCCTTCTCCCTCCTCTACTATGTAAAGCTTCCACTTACTATAATGTTAGTTTTAGCGAGAGATTTGATTTCCAGTTCCAGGTCGTAGAGCACATACATGTACTGAAAAGCGGTTTAATCAAAGGAACACAATATCTCTCTAATTACCACATCAAATAAAGACAACGACCAACAACAAAGTCGGTCATTTTCTCCCAGTTTTCCCTGATGAAAAACCTACTGACAGACGCCCTTATGCAGCATGCCCTAATATTACATCGGAATTCATAATTACAGACATAGAACGGCGTCTCAAATACGCACATGGCCCCTTTCTTCTCATTTCACATGTAGACGACAACCAGCATCAAAGTAAAAGTTTCCCTAAGATTTCCCCCAGTTCAAACTTCAGACCGTCAGTACTATTACATGAGTATGACAAATAGTTACGCATAGTTGCATCGTCATAAACGTAATCGGACGATACCATTTTGTTAGATATAGTAGGGGTGACAGGATAGATAAACACGCGAACAATGGGTTGACTGGCCCCCGCTGGCTATTCCCGCACAAGCCTTTATGTGGATGAGTTCACTCAATGTGGGAGGAGGGCTAACTTCCAAGTTCTGACAGTCATTGTCAGTGGTGAATGAGTTTGTCACCAGTGTACTGAAGAAGATTTTATAGGGCACATTTTTTTTGCAATCATTGTGATTTCCTTAATGCTGTCAGATACAATCATACAGGGACTCAGTTCTTTGAAATTAGGAAAAACCGACCACTCTCTGGGTAAGTAATTTATACGGCATGTGCGTGTACATGATTTTTGGTGTGGTAGTAGAAGGAGTGAGGAGTGCACTCACAGTTATTCCTCTCTTCAAACTTTTCAAGTTTGAAATTTGGCATTTTTATGTTATGTCTTTTGCCTTCTGTGCAAATATGTATACATACATTCCATTGTTTGCAGTGTCCAATCCTGTATTTTTTCAAGTGTAATCTAATTCAAAATTTAATACATGCAACAAATTGACATACTGACCTTGTGGAAAATAGTGAATTCAGTTTCGTTCAAGTTGCACATTGCAGTTTGGAAAGCTTGTTTGCTGCTTTCCAGAGAAGTATTGGGAGTGGAGTAGTAATTTTCAGATGAAGTGTCTCTCTTTTTGCAGCATCCAAAAATGTTGTATTGTAGGATCTGATTAGTTTGGATGGTGAATATTTTTTGAGAAACGCTATTCATGGCAAGGATTTTCAAGGAAACATTATGATTTCTGTGCAATTTGTATATTAGAAAGGGAAATTAGGTCTGCCATTGTCTATAATTTTGTCAGTGGTATTTCATATGTCATATTATTGAAAGATATTGGGGCCTCACTTTTCAAGAATATACAACCATCATGCCCTGAAACTCTTTAAGATTACTTACGATTGTTGTGATTCAACAGATTGATGGAGAGTGCCAGAGAAATGATACGAGAAGCATTGCCCATTAAATGTTTGGAAGCTGTCATTTTGGGAGTGTATCCTTTAAAAATTTCGGGATTTAACTAGTGCACAGATGTGGTTACATGTATTCAGTCAAAGTTTGTTCTGGCTAAGGAATTAAATGTATTACCTAGAACATACAATACACCTTATTGTTTAACATGTAGCACATGTCTTGTCATACATTCAAGTGAACACAGGGGTTAATAACTACTTCTTCAGATGGCGAAAGCTTCTTTATGTATTATTTCATCATTGCATTGCCTAATTCATGCTTTCAGTAAACTTCTAGTAAAAACTGACATAATCAGGATTTCCTATCAGTCATTTTATTACATCCCATTCAAATTTAGGCCTTGACTTAACAAAGCTACCTAACCAATGGCACGCTTGGTGTTGAACGCTTCATAATTAGCTTCAAAACTGTGTTCAAAGGTCACATCCATCGACATGTGGTACTAGGGATTTCCCATGGCGGTTGCTATGGTGCCCTAGGCATGAGCAGGAGGGAAGATCTCATGTACAAACCTGTGGAATTTAAGGTCTGTACTATGTGTTTTATTATTTGGTTTTGACAGATTACTTTGTTTACATATGTATTTGTAGTTTTTGAAACATGCCAATTTTTTACTATTTGATGTTGATTACCAAAACTTTAAAATATACATTTTCTTTCTTTTCAGAGTTTGCCAGACCTGATCTTTGACTATGAAAGATGTTACATGAAATGTAAGTTTGAAAAGCGCATCATATTAGTATGCTGTGACCATCTATTATTTGTACACTATGCAACTCTTTGGGTATAAAAAACAAATGCAAAAGTTCCATTTAAATACACATATATGAAAGAAATATTTTTTGATTAGATGAGGACAGGAAACATTATTATCATTTTTAAAGTAGATATAATGCAAAATGTCAGTGACCTCATAATGTCTTGAAGTTAGTTACATTCTCACACTGACTGTGAATATTTAACAACACTTCAACTACCACATTGTTGATAGAAACTCTGCTCTGAAGAATTTATACAGCATTTCAAAGAATACAAGTACTTCTTTTCTTTTTCTTGAGGAAAAGAAAGTTCATTTGGTTACATTGACTAGCTGGTTACAGAAATTATGTTTGTGCAACACAGATGCTGTGTATGGATCTTCTATACTAGGTCTGAACTTTGGGGTGGAGTTCCAGTTGAGTCACATAGTAGGGACACTAGGATGCAACTTCAGGATGTTTATGTTTTTATTGTAAATGTTCGCCTTGGCGATTAACACTTACAACATGAAATATGTGCCAGAGTAAAGTTGTGTAACTCATATGGTACTCTTTCCGAACTTTGGCTAGCTTCATTGACAGACTGCTGGACATAATATCTTTTCAGTCCAAATTAGCAATCTTGCTTGTTTAGTTTAATGTTGTGCAGATGAGGCAAATTATATTCTAGTGTAACTGACAGATTAGCCAAGTTTAGACGATGATTTGCACTTTCAGACTGGCATAGTGTGAAAAAGGTCAAAATTGGTCTCCCCATCATTCATGATCAGCATTCATATGAAGTCATCAATTGGAAGGTGGGACTTGATATCTTACTGTCTTGTTTTTCTGGTTTCTGTTTCTTAACCCTTTTGCTACTAAGCCTAAGGGCCCGTCCGTCTATAGACTACCAAAATAATTGATTATTGGGTAGAAAGACAGCATAAAGTAGTATAAAATTAGGAGTGCAAAACATGCTGGAACAGTGTCGGCCGATATAACGGCCTCACAATTTTAGCCTGAAACAGCGGGTCGATATTGGACCTATGGTAGCTTTCCACAACATATGATGGCAGTAAGAGGGTCATTATTGCTTATATTTGTAACAGTATGATGCATTTTCATCTTTCACACTGTCAAAGCCATCAGTCTCCACAGATGTTTGCAGTCTGGTACTTTACACCTAGAGTTGTAAGCCTGCACAAGGAATGCTTTTAAGTTTGGCAAGAAATATTATATTTGTAATCCCAAATGAGGAAAGTGGAGCAGGAGAAAAATCCTTTGTATGCTGGCTGTAGACAGTAGCTGAAACATGGGAAGTTGCCCCAAATCCAATGTACGGCACAGGTCTGGAAGCATGTATAGATGAATATATTATGTGATATAAAATCAGGGTTTGAAGTTATATATTTTTGGTACATGTGTTCGATTCTGCCAAGGCCTAAGGTGCAGGATATTGATGTGAATTCCAGAGTTTTTAATCATATTATCTTAGACATACATAAATGGGAAATGAATGTGAATTTGATTTAGAAAAGAAGTTAAAATACTGTAAGCAAGGGGATCGAGTTAAACAATTTGTAATGTGACATTCACATTCATTATTATTTTATCTCTAGGCTTTAATGGTTGATTTGTCCAAATCAAGCAAGAAGGAAACTTCTCGTGAACTTGATGCACATTCTCGCAGAATGAAGAGTCTGGTGAGTTATCCATATTTTTATCACATGTTCATACCTTAAGAAAAGTTAACCTTTTTTGAAAAGTATCTCAACCACTGGGCGTAAATGTTAAAAAATGCATCCTAATTAAAAGAACTTGTCTTGTACAGGACAATTGATACAGCAAAAAATGCTGTTTTTCCCATATTTTCATTCTTCGCCAAAAATGACTTCATAATATGGCATCTCTCACAGCTATGTCTCCAGTGTGATGAGACCGCACCTGAGACACTGTAGAAACTTAGCCAGACAGGTGTGAAATTTTTGTATTTGTTCATATTGCACACATGATATAATGGTTACTGAATATTCTCTAAAAAGCTAACTTGGATTTCGGAGAAATGCCTTTTAGTTCATCACCATTGTCATACTTTATTCTAAACAATATTAGACATTTGAAGTGTGGCGTATTGGATCACTCAATCCATTTCCTGGAATTTAAATATTTGTGAGCCAACCTTTAGCCACTTTTATGTCATACCTGTAAAAATTTCAAAATTGTAGTAAGGTGGAGAGAAATATACCGTAACGATGTATCTACTCAAATCAAAGTTATCATAGTGTTAAAGTTCACATGTACATATGTTCTCAAAGAGGGACAGATGAAGGGTATATCAGTCATATTCAGAAGAAGCAAGTTTTTAGGCTTAATACATCAGTCACAATTACGGATAGCAATTTTCTTAGGATTATATTGTCCCACATACTGAATGCTTTATGGCAAGCGGACAAGTATACCTTGCCTGTATAGAGCTCTTAATGATGAGAAAGGAAGGAACTGACACTCTACTAACATTATGATTCATATTTCTTGGTTATTCTGTGTAATGAAATCACATACATTTATCTTATCTTATTGTGAACTAAAATAATGGTTGGAATAGTTCTAACAGTGCAATTTTTGCTCTACAGTGTGAATGACAAATTCAAAAATTGTAAAATTAATTTTCTTAAGTATCTACTAATCTAAGCCAGTCTCTTTTGTAATGACCTGTTGTGTTATTCAAGTATCAAGCAATCTTTCAAAATGTTGTTATCACGAAAAAATACATTAATCTCTTTTTTTTTTTTTTTGCTTCTCGTGATAAGCCAAGATCATGGGAGAAAGCCTTTGACAGCTGTTCATTCTGGTGCAGTTTCATAATTTACTGCCTAGAAATGAGTATGTAGTGCCTTGGTGCATTCGACATAGCAAGACTGTAGATTACATTGGGAAACTTTGCAGATCAGAGAGAGGGGGAGGGGAAAAGGGTTGAGAGCATAGATTTATCCCGGGTAATGCCTGGTACCTCATCTAGTATATTTGTATTGTATGAACTTCCTACTTTCTCCTAGGCAAAATCTTGGACAACTGGACCTTATAACTCTCTAAAGATGTTAACCACAGCAGATACTTTGAAGGATTTTCAGTCCTCGCAAGACACCAATCCTGGGAGGTTACGGCGCTCGTAAGTCTGTACATAAATATACATATATAATTCACCTCATCTAAAGATATATATATCCTGATATGTTCCATAGCAGCCAGGACCTTGTGCTCACAATAGCAGTGTAAAATCTTGGGCACTGAGAAATCTAGAACAATAAGAATATTTTAAGTGACAAGCGGGTGGAACATATGTCCAACAGATTATTATGCTTGTTTTTGATGATTTTTTCCACCTAGATTTTCCTGTCTTGCATTACAAAGGGAAAAAAACTCTGAAATATTAGTGAAAGGCTAAATTTTTTATCATACCCTGTTCAGAATCTTGCTTGACAAAAAGTCTGATTTTTGCCTCATAGCTTTACTATAGAATGACCAGGAAATATAATATCTATTCTCTTTCTCCAGCACCACCCATGTAACACAAAGCCCTGTTGCGATGAGGAAGAAAAGTTCCTGTGAAACACCAGCAGATAATGATTATCAAGTTCGCATTTGATGACATCGCATGGATGAGCTGTATTTGAAAGAAGTCAACTTGGTTTGGTCACATTTCAAACGTAACATGCATTTCTGAAATTGTGACGGACTCCTTGTTGGATAAGAAAAATGTTAACAATTTTTTTTTAGGAATTTTAGTGACTCCTTTTTAGAATGTTTTACAATTATTGCTTTGGACCAACAAGATAAGTCTTTAAAAAAAAAATTTTTTTTATGATTTCTAAATTCGTTATGAAATTTCACTGATTTCTCAAAAGTTAACATAGATAAATGGTGAAGAACAGTAGACCAACCTCCTGTAACTTTGAACAAGAACATTAACATCCTGGGTTCCTGGATTTGAAAAATGTGAATTGAGCTGGAGACACTGTATTGATGAATCTCAGAATCCCTATTTCTACATGCCAAATGTGTAATGTGTGTGAAGAATTTCTCTTATGAATCTTACAGTCATGTCAGTTAGTCTTAACTTGTACATATTCAGTTTCTATAATAGGAAAATGACATGACTTTAGCTCCTGTATGGGAGAGAAAAGAATGATTGGCATCTGCTGCAAATATGCTCTTTACTTTTCTTTAAAACAAAACTAATGTTGACAGTAACATTGTACAACGAAGTACCTATGTTATGATAAGGAAAGTCAACGAACAGAAGGCAAAATTATTTATAGTCTGTTTATAATTGCTCTGTTTTTAACATTGTCTTTCTTTATCACAGTTAAATAATGAATCTGATTTATATTGCATATATACACAATAAATAAATTTTTTGGAATGAAATAGAATTTGTAAGATGGATCTCTGTGAAGTCGCATCCTAAAAATTCATCATTATTTTGCTTTTCTTGAACTAAAAATAGACAGAGTCATAGCCATGAAAAGCTGATCTTTTATAAATTGAGCCAGTTAACTTTAACCATAGACTCATGATTTTATCATTCATGATTC
The DNA here is from genome assembly GCA_963931925.1 of Onchidella celtica. Classification (NCBI taxonomy): domain Eukaryota; kingdom Metazoa; phylum Mollusca; class Gastropoda; order Systellommatophora; family Onchidiidae; genus Onchidella; species Onchidella celtica. Next base: position 13,895,598 of record OZ007569.1, read on the forward strand.
AGTGCTGTCCATGGGTATCTTTGTAAACATTTCCATCATCCTTCAGCCAAGTAAATGATTTGTTGGTTTATGGATTGTATTTTACCTGTTATATGCAAAGCATCTGTGATATCCATGGATATGTTTCTGTGTGCATAGTTTAAAATTATAAAAGCTCATTAATAAGACTGCAGTTGTATATCTATAGTTGCATTTCTGGCAGACTTGAGTCTGTGGTATAGTGTTAAATGCTATGTTCATTATAAACTTCAGCTTGTTTGATTCCAGAGTAAATGTGTATGAACTGTTTTGTGAAGAGAGTTGTGCAGCCAGTGTGGCAAAGACATTTAGTATAGAGTTATTTCAATTGTGGAAGGCATCATTTGAATAGGAAAATATGTTACAACATCTGAGATCTGCAAGTTTTGCATTTTTACCAGAAACAGAGGGCCCGTATGCATGTTGCGCACATTAAAGATACCTTGGCAGGTGGAAATCGAGAAGAGTAGATCAAACAGGCTGCTGCCTGGGCAAAATTAAATAAAATTTATCACTACTTTCCCCCCCCCCCCCCCTCCACCAAAAAAAAACCGAAAACCGCCAATCGGTGCTGCACTGTGGCGACGATGTGGCTGCTCCAGTTGTAACTGGGCTGTAATGACACTAAGGCAAATTTCCCAAATGGGATTAAAGAAGTGTACAAAATACAAAAATAATGCTGCCTTTTTTCAGAATTGCCGTAAATGCCATTGCAGCCGTTTTGTGGCCAAAAGCATAGATAATCTCAGCGCACATTGCTTTGTTTCATGGTAACTTTGCTGATGCTGCTCAGTTTTGAAACAAGCAGAATTTTTTACTTCCAATCCAAACATCTGAATGTTTTTTACCAGAAATGAAGATCTGATCCGAGACAGCTGGCAGTATAGAACAATGACATAATGACATCATACAGTAGAATTGGAAACTCTTTTACATATTGCCAATCTTGATATTTCTGTGGCATGTGTGTTTGTCTTATGTGAAGCATGCAAATCTTGAAATTAAATATTAATGATTTCCTCAACAACATTTGTGTGAAATTTGTTTATTGTATGTATGTGTAACAGCCAATTTAGGAATGCAGTTGTTGCTCTGTGTTACAAAATGCATTATTTTTGCCATTTGTATGCAATCTTTAATTTGAATCTGAAGAATGTAACAGAGGTTGTGTTTAAATGTGGCAAACATAGGATAAACGGTTTCAAGTTGCAAAGGATCTATGCTGGAAATGAACACAAAAGAAACAGAGATGCAGTAAATGTAAAAATAATTCGAAGTCAAAATGGAAAAAATTCAGCAAGCTTATGGTTTTCTAGGTTCCAACTGTCTAAATAATCTAATTATTTTGGGATTAGTTTAAAATTTTAAAAATGTTTATTTTTAAGATAGGACTTTGCGACTGACAACTTTGTTCTCCATTTTTTTGGCCACATTTTAATTTTACTCTAAAAGCCCTGCTGTGATCCTACAGATTTCTGCAATAGATCTTAAGAAAATAAAGTTTGTTTAGTAATAGTAGTATTTTATAGTAACATAAACCCAAAGGAGAGCAAATCAAACAAGTTACAAAATTCAATTATCTAGGCTATTTGATAACAATTAACATCCGATGGTAGGAGCATAAGTGAAATAAGTATGTAAAAGAATAAGAATGGCGAAAGATTCATTCCAAAAAATGAGACCAATAGTAATGAATGAACAGAAATCTATCAATGACCACTAGAGTCAGAGTCAGAGTTCTGAAAACATATGTGTGGTCAGTGCTTTTATACGGATGTGAATGTTGGAATATGAACAAGGAAATAGAGAGGAAACTAGAAGCAGCAGAGATGTGATTTATTAGAAGAATATTGAGAATATCATGGGTGGAGAAAAGATCAAATGAGTCAGTACTGAGAGACTCTAATAGTGAAAGGATCATTAATTAAAATAATAAGACAGAGGCAAATGAAATTTCTAGGACACATCTGTCGCCTCAGGAGCCTCGAACGTCCAGCACTAGCAAGACTCGCAGAGAAGATCGGAGGCAGGAAAAGCAGGGGTAGACAGAAAAACTTTCACTGAAAGTCTTCATTCATGGACAAGAAATAAACGTCACGATAACAACAACTTCTTGGGGTTGGCTGATGACAGATCCGAGTGGAGAGCCATGATCGCCAATGTCTGTTCCAGACAGGGCAACTGATGATGATGATGATAAACCCAATTAGACATCCTGCCTGGCAGTAGTTGAGAGATTTGGTGAACAAAACAAAAGAAGTCAAGAAGACAATACTCTATCTGATCACTACTATTGCCATCCTCATTATGTGTAAGGAATCTAATTATGTCAGATTAAAGTACTCCATTATATCTTATTGTATTTTTTTGTCCCTGGATCAGTTGGAACGCAAAAATGAGTTAGTTCTCATTTCCTTCCCAATCTCATCCATAAATTATTCAGCAACCACAGTGATCCAACTTGCATCTAGTCTTCCTTGTCTCTTCTCTATCCCATCACAAAATCGTGAAAATAATTTACTCTACATTTTTTTTGTACACATGAGATATCATTTTGGGAAACATTTATTTTGACTATGAGCCTACAGTGTTTAGTGTTTTGGGAAAATATTTGACACGTGTGCAGAAAATTTGTAGAGTTGCAGTTGAGCTTTGAACGAAGTGAACATGTTTTGGGTTTCTCTAAGAGCCTTTTGTATCACTTTTTCCCTTTTCTCTTATTTACTGAAAATGTCTAAATAAAGTTTACAATTTATCTTGATTAATTTCCCCAATGTAATACTGTAGCAGTACCGTACCCGAGACACAGAATACTGAGACGAACCATTCCTTCTCCTGCTATATGTCCACAAACAGGGCGTGAGTAGGCCTACTACTCTTTTTTGTAAAGTTATGGATGGATGTGTTGCGAATTGTTCCATTGTTGACATCGATGATGTGCGCGCAAGATGGCTGAAGGAATAAGACGAATTGATTCATCTCTTTATCCTGTGTCCCAGGTAGTACTCTCAGTGAACTCTACTTAAGGAACAATGAATAAGGGTTGAGAAAAGAGGATGCAAGTATGAATGGGTTTGTCTGTATTCCTATGCTTGCCAATTCTTGTGTTTGTTCCAATATGAAAGACATACCCCAAAATTTAGGTGGGCTAAAATATTAACTTTGAAAACAAATTAGAAAGAAATGTGTACACGAGAAGACAAATAAAGTCTTGCCAAATACAGAGCACGCAAGCCCTAAAAAAAATAATTAAAATGCAAATAAACTTCTAGAGATCTACACAATAAGGCCGAAAACAAAGTTGCAGTGTTTGAAACTTTTATGAATGATTCAGGGAAATTCTTCAAGCACTACAGGATACACTAGAGTATTCTAGTTTTTGCTTCTGCATATTCGTATGGACATAATACATGTCAATGCACTCTCTAAAATCAGATCAGATGCAGATTCATTCGTCCATATTAGGCAACAATTCCGTACAAACAAGAAATGTAAACCAGATTTTTTTTTTCAAAAGTCATCTAGCTTCATTACATCATCTTTCAACGTACATGCCATTTTTTGTTTTCTCCCAGGAATGACATTATTTACAAGAAGTTGGATGGTACTTCCTCTGTTTATATAGGAAGAACAAAACGTGTAAAAACATCAATAATGTTTTGCCAAACCACTAAATGACAGTTGCTCTATTCGTACAGAATGCTTCTTGAATGCACCGCAAAATTTATATATAATTATGCCAGTAAATCACATGATATATTTCAAGCCAGGGAAATTTCAAAACTGAAACTTGTCGTAAAATGGGAATAAGGTTGTCTCGAGAATTTTGTCTCCATTGGGACCCATAGCCGAGAGCCTGAATGGAAAAGATTCATTGTGGCACCCAGTTCCCAGCTGTTCAGTTTGGCATCCAAACACTCCAGCAACAGCATCGCCTTTGAGCGTGATTGCTCTCTACTCAGGGTCACTCTCGGTAGCAAAATGATAGTCTTTCACCTGACAATATGCCCCTCTCACAGTTCATCAATAGTTCTTTCTGGTTCACTTTTTGTTCCTTTCGGTGGTCAGTCCATGAAATTTTCCGCGATTGAGCTCCAGCTCAACTAAAATGTCTTACGCACTGTACATTTGAAACCCCTGAATATGGTATCACTGAACAAGCCCACGCTATCAAAACAAAGGCAAATCTGTCGCTTGCAATAAACATAAGAGAGTAAAGTGCGATGATATCACAGACATCTTACTTGAACCTCGGAGGAGGGAAAGAAGGGGTCTCCTCGACAAACTGCCTCATGTCCTGGTAGTCTAAGGCATTTTTATGATCAGTTACGTATTTACCCCTAGCGTAGAGCTTGAAAGCTGGCAGCGATCTTGAGAAGGCGCCTTGGCTCCTGCAGAGATCTGGATACTTGGAACAGTTAACGGCTGCATACGTTGCTACCTCTCTGCTGGTGGTCTTTGCAGCTTTGACAAAATGTGGCTTGGATCTTTGACATTCCGGACAATTGGGATCATAAAACATAACAAGAGCGACGTTTCTGTCCGTGAGATATTCGGAGAAATATCTTTCATCCAAACCATGCACTCTCGGGCATCCTATGAACGGATCCGGTTTGATTTTGGTCTGATAAGCCCTAGGTGGCGACATGATGCCTCAAGCAGTCCTAGGTACAGCGGCCGGTGAACACCGCACCCAGCTGTAAACACAAAGACCTGCTGTGAAATTACGAGCTAGATTCAGTGCTAGATACGTTACTTAGACTGATGTCAACAAAGCAGGCTCGAAGAGCTGCCATAGTGGTGGGAATAAGTACACAATTTTTGCTGATGAAGCTCTCCAGTGTTGACGTCATTGCGATGTTGTGTTGGGGATTGACCTTCCAAAACTCAAACGTACCGGTGAGAGAACGACAACAACAAAAAAAAGTTTACACGAGGCTAATAAAAAAGAGACATAATAGAACGCCCGTGGGATCGCAGTCTGCCCTGTCTCAAAGTTAAAATGTGACAGAAAAGAAAAACGTGCGTTATGCAAAACCTTGTGTTACACACAAACATTAGAAACAAAACGATAGTTCACCAGGTATTGGTTTTTAACGCGGGGTTTGCAGAACACGGTTTCGTGCCAAAAGTCATTATTATAGGCCTAAATTTATTTAACTTGTAATTTTAAAAAATTAAATATGTGTTTTTCCTAAATTCATACAGTCTAAAAATGTCTTCACGGGGTTCAGAATTTTATAGGTGTGCTGATTTTAATTGCGATTACAAATGTGAATACATTTACTGCAAATGTAGTTCTCCACTCTCGAGGGCTAAAGTTTTTTTGGGGGGTTTTTATTTTACCATCAGTCACAATTGCGTGAAGAATTAATTATTCAGTTGTGCAAAAATATTTTCAACGGGATAAAAATGTCATCATGAAACTACATAATTATATACAAGCCTACGCGCACCGGTGGAGTTTGCACCAGAGCGGGCACAGTTAATGAACACTGAACGTGACTTCCTTGAAAATTGCATTTTGAGAGAACGAAACAAAGTTTTAAAAAAGATAAATAAATCGGAGGAACATGCATGTAATGGTTTAATGAGGTAAAAGCCTAGGCCGAGTAATTCACGGGTATTCTGCAAACGTTTTGAAGATTGTTCGAAACATGTTAACAGAGTGAGGAGTTCGTATTCAAACATCGAGAGATCCAGCCGTACGGATACAGATTATCAAATGTTATGTGGGTCTTAATGCAGCAATTTTGCACGATAAATTAAGTGGACACATCCATTTTGGGGCAAAATTCAGTCTCGAATATTATTTATTGTCGTTCGAAAAACGGGCACTTTTGGCTAGTACTATTAATAGCTAATTTGTCTTTTTTCAAAAGAGGTTGAAAATTAAGAGGACAAGCACCGCAAAATGAATGTTACGCGCTGAGCGCGCAGCTTAGAATCGTTACGTCAGTTCTACCTCGGGGAGACTATTCTGTGGCATTCTTGGTAGATGTCGACATAAAAATTTCACAAATCTCATCATCTTTTACCGGTCAGTCGTGAGTAGAATCCACCCTTCATGCGATGAAACTGAATCTGACAGTGACACTGTTCACCCTTAAAAAAAAAACGTCCCCTAAAACTTGTACTTCTCCATCATTCATCTGTACACTGTACCTAAAACTTGTACTTCTCCATCATTCATCTGTACACTGTACCTAAAACTTGTACTTCTCCATCATTCATCTGTACACTGTACCTAATAACTGCTATGTGGTATAGGAGACAATTATTATTACTTTACAAGCATTGTTAACCCAAAGAGTACTGTTTGTAAGTTATTTGTTTTCTGTAATAAAAGTTCTCTTGAGACCAACTTATCCACAACCTGACTCCGTAAATACTCAGCTTAATTCATTACTTTTAATAATAATAATATTAATAAATAGAATTTCTGTAGCGCATTTCTAATAAAATTATTACTCAATGCGCTGTACAATGCATCAATGATTAATGCATACACTTTCCAAATCTCATACTAAAACACGCACTCTCATCCATACAAACTTTCAGTTTCACACACATAGACGTTCTTAGTCATAATAGGTTATATAATCAATTATAACATCAAAGTACAGAATAGAATTTTGAAAATTTAACCGTTTCGGAGGAAAAGGTGATGTTTTACGCTTTTCCTAAAGCTTTCAACATTCGGTGATTCACGAATGTTCAAGGGTATCTGGTTCCAGACAAAAGGTCCAAAATAATTGAAGGATCTATAGCCTATAGTTTTATAGTTTTTATATGGGATTCTTAAGATTGTTTTGTCACATGATGATCTTAGTGAACGAGATGGTGTGTAGACTTGTAAAGAATCTTGGTAGCTTTCACGGTTCAACGTTTTTTTAAATGAGAACATAACCTCTATGCAACCAAACTATTATCGTAAATTTTATTTATTTATTTGTTTTCCCCGCAGGTATCGTCGCTCTGTTTGTCAAGAGCAGGTTAAGTGTATAAATGCCGTGCTAGGCCGCGGGTTGAATTCGGAGTTTTTTAAAAATAACTACCTAGTGAAGTGTCCTTGAGCTGTTTTAGTGAGCAACATGTTTTGAGTGTTTTTTTTTACATAAAAACTGTAGATGGTTAAAAAGGAATATGTGTAGGTAAACCAGGGATGGCAGAGCAGCTCCAGTTCGTGATTCAATAGCATTTTTAGAGGGTGTGAGGTGGTTGTAATTGACTGTTGACATTCAGTGGTTCGTGAAAGCACGAATTGTGCTGAGTCAAGTTAATAAGATTTTGGATTTAATTGTTATTAACCTATTTAGAAGACGACCTTGTCTGTCTTAGTGCAAGGCCGTAACCGACTTACACAATAGAATAAATTAATACTGCGAGCTCAGCTCGCATGACCGCACCAATCAAATCTAGGGATTTGGACGGTAGTTGCAGGTGGCTAGACATTATAAAAGTCAGCCCATACCTATGTCCATTATCACATGCAGAAAAGTATCCACTGCGGAGTGGTCGGCTAATTTCGAGCCAGATCGGAACAGAGACGCAATAGAGCAGACCATCTATATGAGGAGCCTAGAAATGACGAGCTCCAGCTAATAGCTACCCGGACTTTGTCCACCATGCAACGCTCTATTTGATATTCCCTGGTTCTTGATGGCCAGGGAAAAATGGTATGCATTGTAATTGTATGTCAGAATTCAGATGTTACCAGCAGTATGAGAGTCTGCTCCTAGAGTCACAGCCAGGCAGTGCCAGTATTAGAATATATGACAGGAGCCATTGCAATGGAGCTGGCGTGTGCTGAGACAGCGAAGACTATACTTTGTATTAAATATCCTATGAGTCATTAGTTATATTTGATCCAGTACTAGGACCTTGTAGTCCATACTAAAACTGTATTCTCATTTTGCAGTTACCCTGACGGTCATTTCATTTATATATGTTATCTTATGCAGCTAACTCAATACATTATTGTGGCCCTACAGTGTCACGAGTGGAGTGAGCGGAATTCAGAGATTACGGGGGCATGGAAGTGGGGGAATGACTCACGGGATAGTGAGGCTGCTCACCTATATTGACTTCTGTTAGTTAACGTTAAAGCGTGCATGTTGTGAGTTGGGGGGTCTGAATGAGGCGAGAGCGCTGTATTACTATCACTGCACACTAAGACGTCCAAGGAAGCGGACGCAGGAGAAAGCCCCAGAGGGCGAACATAAGGAGAGCAGTCGGAAGACTTGGGAGTAGTGTTTTTTCCAGTGATGACTGGTAGGTGGAACGATGATTAATAATTATGATTGATGTATTATATTCGTCTATTAGCATGATGTAAGTAAGTATATGTGAGGAATGTGGAAGTCCTTGATACTGTGTATAGCAATGTGCGCCATGAGCGATAGATGTAAGTTGAGTTCATGGATTTGTAGCGAGAGTGAGTATTGTGTACTACGGTGGAGGTGTGTTACCGTAAGATGTTTGGTGAGTGAAATGTGAACTATTGTGTGTACGCTTCATGAGTTGTAAGGAGGGGTGAAGTGAATAGAAGTGGTATGGTATTGTACCAATGTAATGTTATTCTTGTAGGTGCCGAGGTCGGGCCGAAGAGCGCCACCTACGGTGAGCCCAGGGGATAGGCCAGCATAGGGCCGGAGGCCACACATAGGCCAGAAGTGAAGCTGTCGGTGCAGGACAGTAGAGGCACATGAGTCGTGGCAGTCTGGCCAACGACAGGGACGTATATATGATTGTGAATGTGCTATTGAAATGCTAATGTGCTACTGCCATGTTGATGTGCTATTGAAATGCTAATGTGCTATTGCCATGTTGATGTGCTATTGGAATGCTAATGTGTTATGGCAATAGGAAGGGGCTATTGAGAGACTGCGGTGCCATTGAAATATTAATGTGCTATTAAGACATGGAGAGGAGAAGCTGAGACCGAAGTGTCTTTAGAAAGTAACTACCGGGTTGTGGACCCGAGGAAGTGTGCGTAAGGGAGAAGGCCGTTGTACGGCAGTTGAATTGAATAATATAATGTCTGTATTTGCGCTATTATCTTTATGTTTATGTATAATAAATGTGTGAGTCTGATGGGTTGTTCTGTTAAGTGTTAAACTTGTTCGTTCGTGATTGTTGTCTTGTTATAATCATTATTACATCTCCCAGTCTGGGATTTGTGACACTACAGGTCTGACAAAACTAATTCATTTGAGTTGTTAATTAATTCCAGTAGGAAAGTTAGTATGTTCGTCGAGTGTGTGTTTTCCTCTTGAATTGCAGTCGATTGCTATAAATCACATTCGCGACACTGTTCTCTGGGTCACTCGAGGGTATAGAAAATAAACTATAACTTGTACATAATCAATCGCGGAAGAAGTGTATACAAGCTGGGCCTATGACAAATTGGTGGTTGAATTCGTGGAAACAATACGGGTAATCTGATTAAAGAAAAGAATTCCCTGCAAGTTAAAAAGAAAATTTAAAAAATGGGGGCATCACATAGCGCGAGAGGTTGAAATTGACCTCATTCTTATCCTTTACTTTTAAAACACACATGCCGCATAAATACGTACGGTAACTATGAGGATGAATGTGTATCACAAAGTGTGGTGATGGAAATCTGGGAATTATACGACAACAACAACAACAACAACAACAGAATTATGGTCCGTGATGACTTACAAGGCAGAGTGATTCCAGTACGCTTCCACATAAGCTAGAAATTCATCTTATTGAATGACTGAGTGCACACTAAGTTTACTGAAATAAAGTAAATTGAGTCTCCTGCTATAGTATTGTTCTTCCTGACTTATTGTCACATTTAGATACAATTGTATTGATATTTCTATCAGAATGCGACACAATGCATAGCTACTAACACTCCATGAATGAAGAAAATATCTCCGATAACAGGTGGTTGTGATTAATTTACTTCTTTTTGTTCTTTAATTTCAGTTACGGTATAGGCTCGGATAGGTGCGAGCGCAAGCGTGTGTATGACTGTGTGTTCATTTTTCATTCACTCATTATCAGGCAAATAAATAATGTGATTGGTAGACAGACAGACAGACAGACAGACAGACAGACAGACAGACAGACAGACAGACAGACAGACAGATATCACCACAACAGACACAAATAATAAACACGAAAATGTTTATGATTTGTTTTTCTCTCCATTCTACTGATCACAAATTATTTCGGGCAATTCATTGCAAAAAGGAAAGAAGACACCACAGATACGGCGGAAACATGACTCGTTCCAACCATACAGATGATTCTGGGCGTAACTGGGCTCGCCTATCCGTGGTAGCGTTTTCTTTTCGATGTTATACATTTTCATAGTTACTCTCCCAGTTTTTAAAAACATTGATGTTGCGCTGGAACGTGCGTTCTAATAGCAATAGAACAAATTCTCCTAAAAAATCACCGTACAAAGATTATACTTTGAAGAATCAATAATTATAAAGCCTAACATAAATTAATTGCCGAAGACTTTCCCGAAATTAGTTTGCTAGAAAATAGCATTTCTGAAATGTTTCTTTCATATATGTAGGCGAAATCGCAATATCCTTGATTCATTTCTGGCTCAGATCAGATGTGCCTTTTTTGCCTCCTAAATAATTTCATGTGCCAGTAGTGAACGGTAGTGTATTCTTGAAAGCTGCCTGTTCAAAATTTCAAACGGTGATTAGAGATATTCCTTTGAAGAGTGTGAAAGTCTCTCCTTCAGCTAAGCAATCTACTTCCCAGAAACATTTGATATTTGATTTGTCCTCAGAGTTTGTCCCATTGAGAAATCAGGCCAGTCATGTCGACGATACGATTTTGGGTGTTCGCGTGACAGAGGTGTCTTCAACAGAAGAATTCAAGATGCCTTGCAGAAGTAAAAAATGAGGATGTGAACACTGAAATGTCTTCGACCACTTTCTCTCCTCTCCAGCTGAAAGATTTCAGCATTGAAGTTCCCCTTCGACCATTTTCTCTCCTCTCCAGCTGAAAGATTTCAGCATTGAAGTTCCCCTTCGATCACTTCCCTCCTCTCCAGCTGAACGATTTCAGCATTGAAGTTCCCCTTTAGAGTGATAGCAAAATTTGAACCCAGCAAACCTGTGAAAGCGCCAAGACGAACTGCCTCACGGTTTGGTGGGAAAATTTTTTAAAAAACATATGGAAGAATTACTTTGTTACAATGTCAGATATTATTGGGCTATATGAATCATTTCAGCATTAAACGCTGAAATTCTGATGTTCTCTCTCAACATTTGCTCAGAGGGCGGTGTGAGAGTTCAGTGTTTGCTTATGTAACAAATGTTTTCTTCCCCATCAAAGGCCTGACTGGAACAAACGGGGTATCCTCAACGAATGATCGCATTTTCTTGTAATCAAGCATTGGACCGTGGTGGCTAATGTATCTGCCCCGAGCATAGAGTTTGAACGTCGGCAGATCTCTGACATGTTCGAGTCTACAAAGCTCTGTTTCCACTGCGCAGTTAACAGCTGCAAAAGCCTTACCCTCCCTCTTCGTCGACTTTGCAGCTTTCAGAAAGTGAGGCTTAGATACGTGGCATTTTGGACAATTGGGATCATAAAACATTACGAGAGCTACTTCCTGCTCAGACAGGTAGTCATTGAAGACACTCTCATCAAGTCCTAAAATAGCACTAGAACCTATAAACTTATCCTGCTTCAGCTTTCGAAGTTTTCTCGAACCCATATCGTTCACCCTGAAAGACCCTCTGACCAGAAATTAAAGTAGCTGCTGGCTTGATCGACTTGCCAATACTTTACACAAATCTCAAAGCATTCAATAAATCAAACATAGTAAGCTGCCATGATGGTAAATGCAGAGCACAAAGATGGGCCAGTATGACGTCATATATGTGAGAAATACGAATGGGCGTTCATGATTGTGATTTTCTGTGCAGCAGTGAAGTTTGCACCAAATTGGTTTAGGTCAGCTGGAGTTTATGTAGCTACGGGGACGGGATGTCCCTCTTTGGCCATTTCAACGTCTGTGCCGGTTAAATCTGGGCCCCAAACGGAATACAGAATATGTCAATTTAAATTTGTCTGTCAAGAGCTAATCTAGATCTAGATCTAGATCTAATTTTCACTAAACAAAAAGGAAAAAATGGAACGCAAGTTTTAACACTTGTTTAACCGGGGCTCTGTTCCTCTGAAGCTCTCCTGCAGTCTCACTCTCCCAATAGTTTCACTTCTCCTTTCTGGGATCTTTCAGTCTGGCTTAGCCCTAACAGTTTTAGCGATTTATGCGGTGATACCATGTTGAACTCAACACAGGTTTATGAAGTTTAAATGTCTTAAATCAGAATGTATCTTCCTGTGACTTTGACAGTAGTTAATGAGGCCGAAACTTAACATTAGTCTAGAATGCAGATTAGTAAATAGCAATCACGGTCAAACACCTGAATCACATGAGAAGTTCAACTTTTCACAAACCCATCATGTTCTTTCTTTGAGACACCCTCAAAGACATTCTTTATGAGCTAGGCTATTGACGACACAGATTTCCTTGCAACGTCATCAAAACATGTGCATGTCCTGTCATCATGGCACCACTTGATAGTTAGGCCTTCTGAAACAAAGTTTAGATTTACCACATGATGGTAAGATACCGATAAAAACAAAAACAAGTCCATTCATTGTGTCCTTTCGAGATAAAAGTGGTAGGCCCATACAATCACAGGTACCGAATTTCACCCTAACTTGCGGGATTACAGTACTATAAACATCACCAGTCACCATGCCGAAATTAATACCTGCCCAGGAGGATAAGTTCATCAGGAATGGTAAAGTATTTGGTCTCCTTGACTGTAATTTTTATCATTTCCTAAATGACAAGCAAGCAGCGCTGGTGATGTTCTACAACCCAGCTTGCAAAGATTGCATACGATCCCGTGCCCAACTCATTCGAGCCGCCAAAATCACCAAGAGAGAAGATCACGCGTACGCTGCTGTTGATTGTACGAGAGAGACTGAGCTATGCAAACGCGAAAATATCCTTACATTGCCAACCTTCAAACTGTATACGAGAGGCAGATATGTTTCTCATCGAGCCTTTCCAATAGATTATATCCGAATGAAAGAACTGATTGACAAAACGGAAGATCAGCCTCCAACACACAAGACTCAAATTAAAGGCGATCCCCCCTGCACGAAGAAAGGATATACCAACTGAGATAGGTATAACCTGTAATTTAACTTTTTTTTTTTTTAAGTTTGTCATGACCTGCCTCTGCCGGACTGACCTTGATATGCTCAAGCATACGGCTGAGGGGGAAAGCTAGAGCAATCAGCAGGAACTTGTGCGATGTTTCGAATACAACTGCCGTGCAGTTGTTTTGCTACTACCTGTTGGTAATTTCGAGATTATTCCCTTTTAATGCTGACAAAGACTCGTCAAGTAACTAAGCCATCTTTGGAACTAACAAAAAAGCAATAACGAACAATGAAAACGGTAACACTTCAGTATTGCCCTTCCCTCGTTTCAAGCCTTGTCTTGTCTTTACGCACCATCATCAATTTAGCTACTTTATGGTCAGACAAAATGTGTGCACCCCGTCCCAAAGATTTACTACGTTCATCTAGAGGACCCAATTCCTATAACGTCAACACTGTCAAGACTTTCCCCACTTCACCTTCCCAGTTATCATTTGGAGAATCTGAAAGATGCTGACGATGTGATAAATTATGTGGGGCAGAATAAGCTGTCAAGCAGCATGTACCAGTGGTGGGCACGTATTCAGTGCTCCAAAGAGTGAACAGTCGATCAACTGAACAGCTTCGGAAGACAGGATGTAAAGGCTCACCACAGCCATCCTCGTACATGTAACTCTCGTTCACTGCACTCAAAGTATAGAAACAAGTATATTTCCTGGGCCTACTTACTCTCCCGTTTCAGCATGTTGACGTCGGCCGGCCAACTACCCCTCACAATGAAATCAAACACTGTAGGCTACAGCAAGCAACATGGGATAAATCTTGTCCGTGCAGCAACCCAAGACTGGAATGTCTCATCATTTCTCATGTCAAGGAGCGGCAACACCTACACAATATAAACTAAGCTGATGTTCCCTCGTTCACAATAATTCGCAGAATAATTCTTTGTACGAGCAAAGCAAGTCTCCCTCAAAATAAGTATGCCACAAAAGTTCAACCGCCTCAGATTATAATATAAAAACAACAACAAATGCGCATACCTATGGAAACAGCCATGCAATTTGGTGGAATGCCATGTCTATTTTTGTTTATCAATACCTATGCTTGTTTACCATATTTTATATGCTGTTGTTGAAATTTTATCATCATCAGTAAAATAAATTTTTAAAAAAAATTTAAAAAGGCAACTATTTTGTCTTGCACATCAAAAGGACAAAGCATCTTGTCACTGATCTGAATAAGTCCGTATTTTCAAGATTTTAATTAAACCATGACATGCACAATTTCCAAATGATGAACTGTCAGTGAGTTTTTTCTCTTCAATTATTTTGCTATGTGGTGTTTAGTTATTCTTTGCTTGCACCGGCCCTCAAACTTCATGGTGACGTTACTGTGTTACTGTTATTTAGTGTATGGCTTGGTGCACACCAGCGATTTTGATCGGCAGACAGGTTGGACAGTGACCTCACGACATTGGGTTTCAGCAGAGAGTATGTATCTACAGAGAGATCTCACTTACGCCAAATCGCGAAACTAGGTCGGCGCGGTAAACAAGAAACTGAAGAATTGAAAGAGACCTTCTTCGCCAAAGATAGTGTGCACATCTGTTTACTGTGTTTTAAAAATATTTTTGGGCTGATGAAACTATTTAAAACCGTTCGTAAGTTCTTATGGTCCTTGAAAATGCACAAACGGATATTGTTTACCGCAGCGACCTACTTTCCGCTCATGCTAACAGTGGTTTCGGGGCGACTTCCGTGTCTCGCAGTGCAAATCGACCACAATATCTGTATACATACTTTCTGGTGTAACCATGTCCTGACGTCAGGAAGATTGTTACGTATACGCCATACGCTGTGCTCATTGCTCCATGAACGTCTTTAACTGGGTCTTGCCCACAGCATCCGCTCAGTTCCACTATTTTATGGAAAATGGAGCATCAAAAAAGTAAAACACTTTTTGCCTCTATAGCAATGAGGAGACGAGCGGAACGGATGCTGTGGACAAGTATACAGAGGCAAAGAGCGTTTTACTTTTTCATACGTCATTTTCCGTACAAAAAAGCGGAGAGGATGTTGTGGACAGGACCAGGCTTTGTTTCACTGATGCCAGGAAAATTGTAACATAGGCCTATATACGACCACACGCGGCACTCATTCCTCCATGAACGACTTTTAAGCCGCAGTCTAATATGTACAGTGTAGATGCGCCCTCTGCTATCTTACTGATCGTGAATACAATCAGTGCCTATTGTCAGGCGGTGTACCTCCCGTGTCTCGCAGTGCAAATCGACCAACTGTGAAACCTGTCTATACATACCGGGGGTATACAGCAAAATTGTTGCATCTCCAGGTTTATGAATTGGGGTCCATATTCAATTTATGGCAATACTGTAATAATGACAAAGTGCTTCTTGCAATTTTTTATTCCGCTATCTTTAACCAGTTCCAAGTTACAGAGAAGCAGTATTGTCGTATCTCCCTTAAAAATGAGATCATTGAGAGCAATACTGTGGTATTTCCGAGTAAGCTCCCATTATTCATAAACCTGGAAATACAATTTTGCTCTATTCCCGTGATGACTGATACATAGTTACTCTCTGGTTTCTGTGAGATCCAACTAGTCGGCTGGTGCGTGCCAGATCTCATTGAAACTCAGTGTCGTGACGTCATCATCTAACTAGTCACGTGGTTGGTGGTCGCTTCTGGTACTGGTAGGGTCTTCTTCGGTGCTATATATTCTATCTATCGTCTTGCTTCTCCCTAACACAATGCGACGTCCAGTCATCGTGTTGGCCTATTTTCTCCAAACTCCAACCCAACTAGCTGCTCGATCAACATGGCCGGTGTGCGCCGAGGTTAAGTGAGAAGATTTATCCAAGCCATTGTATATTGCATTTAAATCTACCAATTTATCAAAATTTTACACAGAACGGGTATTCTTGTCTCCCCCCCCCCCCGCCCACACACACACACACATAAACAAAGAAACAATAATAAAAGTAATATCCAATTGTAACTCTGACTTTGCAACTGTCTAATGTTCCCAGATATTCTGAAATAAGCGACAACATTTCTTAAGAGACACATTTCACGACCCTGATTTACTTGTCTGCTCTGATCTCCAGTTTCTGAAAAACTGGAAATCTCTCAGTTAGTATGTAGAAGGGTATAACAAATGCAGGCATGCAGGCAGACAAATAGTCAGACAGACAGACGCCTGTGAAATAAAGAAAGAACTGCATCTCAATGAAAGATATCACTTCAAGATTGCATTTTAATTCTGAACAATGCATCGCAGTCTTTCAGCCTGAGGAAAATAGAAAATCATTAGAAATCAAAATAATCCTTTTATAATACAATATTTACATGTCTTCTCAGTATGATATTTCTCACTGTAAAATGGTTATAAAATAAAATAAAAAAAATCATGTTCCATGCAGTGATACATATGACAAAAGCTCTTGCACTATGAATTCATTTTCACTTCCTCTCAATTACTGGTGATTGCCTATTTATATAAAAAAATCAAGACTAGTTATGTTGGTACCTGAACTTATGAATTGAAATTAAACGTACCATATTAGAGTGGATCTGGGGAAATCAGGCTTACGGTGAAAGATCAAATTCCTGGGAAAACTCCTCCAAAGGGAGAAACATTTTCGATGGAAATTGACATTTGCTTATAATATGAAAGATTAGCCTATTTTTTTTTTTTTTTTGGCATTTCGTTAAAATATTTTGCTTGAAATCATTTCAGAAATATTTTATTCTGATTTTTTACAGCGGTATAAAAATTTCACATTAGACCCAATTTTGTCACAACCACTCAAACATAATTGTCTTCAAAGAACATTTCTCAGGATGACAAACATTTTCTTCACAAGATATAAATACTTTCAAAATGTCTTTTATGTTTGCCTCAAGATGCTGCTCATTTATGATTCTATTTTCAAGCTATATACAATTCCACCAACAAACAGATGAGCTTTCCTACATGAGACATACGTGCCTTCATAAATATCGAACAGATTTTGTAAAGCTGAGGGTCATCATTGGATGGCATCCAAGTCACTTACAACTAACTACCTGAACAGTGCACACAACCAAACTTGACTAGTGCAATAAGATTTTCAGTTGAATTAAATCAAGAGTAAGTCATTAATCAAGGATGGACCTTTTCTAACTTTTGAAAATCTGAAGTACTAGGACTATTCTGATGGGCATTCCATTTCTCTAGTAAAGAATAATGATTAAGAAGTTTATGTTGCATTTTTTTCTATGTATTTCTGGACTTCTGATTAATAATAATTCTTTTTTTCTCATATTCCAATTATAATTTTAAGAACTCTTCATATAAACTGTGCCAAACAAAAATGCCTTGGCAGCTGATGGGAAACTAACAAGGATAGGTCTCTCCAGGTCTTTGTTTTGGATAAATTAAAAATAATCTCAAATTATCATGACTTCTGAAACTCAAACTATCTTTGCATCAGAACAAAGTTGCATGACACTGACAAGCTACAGCACCACATCCCATGAATGATTACATGTACATGACCAAAAAAAAACAAAAAAAATCACTAATATTTCATTCAAATGATGTACAGTTTGGGACCTATTGATTAAAAAAGTTACAATCTGGCATTCTACACTTCACAAATCCCATGCCACAAGCTTGACAGCACTCCACCTATGACTTACACTGTTAATTAGTGTTATAGCACTTTGTTTATGACCACTTACCATTTAATTCAATCAACAATCTGAACATCTCTGCATAATGTTAAATCACATTATATAGCCCTTCTGTTTTCATTTATTTACTTTTAAATAGATAGATTATACTTATAAGCTGGAGGATTACAATGGAATGATGAACTGGAAGACATTTGTCAGCATTTGATAAGGCAAATGATGAGTAACTGTACAAATTACACCTACCCAACGTGTTTCAAAGACATGTTACAGGTGATTAAATTTTTGTCCTATGTTGTATTTCTTCATTACCACTTGCAGAGATACCACTGATCTCCACACAGAATGTTTTTTTAACACTTTCCATGATGCAGGTTTTGTGTGATTTTTACCCTCAAATGCCACAGCATCTACAGCAAACTTTGTGAAATCTCAAAAAAATCTTGACACCGGTTGAAAAAAAACAACAACGCACTGAATGAAATGCAGAAAGTAACCCTGATCATTTATTCACATAGACAAACCCCTAAACGGGACTAGTTCTAATAGGTGTCGTTCTTCATCTTATTAATTAAAAGATTGTAAGTTTGTGAACAGCGGCATGGGTGGCTAGAGGCACTTGTGTTGCAGTTTTATGACTGTTGTAAGGGAAGCGTTCAAATTATTATGAAAGGCAGTGATAACGAAGAAATCACTGGATATCTCTCAAATAACAACGTGTCAGTGTCTGGGCAGCCATTTCTCATAAGTTACATAAGTATGGCTACATAATAACTGGCAACTCAGAGCCACTGCCATGAATATGAATAAAATACACCATTAGTCCAATACAAAGTCAGATCAACAATATCACAAAGTTCAATGATAATGGCTTAGTTCATGTACAATATATGGACTGAAAACAATGAATTTCACATTTAAATTTCCACGAGGGTTTCACCTAAACCTGTAGGTACGTTATCTAACTTCATGCAGAGTCACGTAAATTTCTGGTACCAAACAATGCCATGCA
This sequence comes from Onchidella celtica, assembly GCA_963931925.1. NCBI lineage: Eukaryota > Metazoa > Mollusca > Gastropoda > Systellommatophora > Onchidiidae > Onchidella > Onchidella celtica. Next base: position 13,914,513 of record OZ007569.1, read on the forward strand.
TTTACAACAAAATAAATAGAAAAAAGGCATCATTTTGTAGGTCAGGATGTCTCAGAACATGAGCATCATTACTTACACAAAAAAGACCCACCCATCTTACCAATTTACACATCTTAAAATCAAAGTCAAGTCTACTCTCATTATTATACATGTAATAATTTGGAATAGAAAACTCACTGAATTCTTACATTTCGTTACGCAAAAGGCAATTTATCATGTCCTACCTACAAAAAAAACAACAAAAGAACCCAGAACATCCTTTAAACAAAAGAAATGCTTCCATATTCAAAGATTCTGATATCAATCTCAGCTGACACAGAAATTGTAAAAGAACAACACCAGAACTGCTCTACACTACGATAATGTTATTAGCTTACATATTACATCATAGCAGGTTAAACAGATGTCCAGACCAGGCCACTTCAAAGAATACAGCGGGTTAAATCTATCTGTCAATCGTTATGATGGTTTCAATGAAAACCTAGTGAGGCACAGTTGCTCGTGTATTAAATTTCCTGACAATGTAATGAAACTGAATTTGCATCCATTGATCAATAAAGCAACCACTGTAATAAATACTGTAGTGTACTACTGGTGGGTGGCATAACTGCCACAGAGTACCAACAACCAGAAAATGAAGCTCTACAGTCATTTGTACATGTATTATGTGCTGCTAAGTTGCTATTATAACAGCTGAAGAGGATTCAACTGGAAGAGAACCATAGTTTCCTTCAAGACTTAAACCTGTTCTATTTTTCAAGTGATGGAACCCCCTCGCCATTTAAAATAAAATTCTAAAGAGAAAAGATACTACCTTCAAAACAATGGTGTGATCTGCCAGCATACATTCAACATTCAGTTTTGTGCTGTTTGATCGTAGCCTACTTGACATAACACAATTTAGATGTCGGCAACAGTTTCTGTCACAAAAATCTGGATGACACGGTCAGACTAAAATAACTATGCAACTATTTTCAATTAAAGATCTTCTAAAGAAAAACATAGCCATCTGAGATAGTAAATCAGACCAAATTACAAAAAGGAATATTGTTCAGGAGATAACACAAGATCTCACTATCATAAACTTATTTCAGCAAAAATTTGGCGATGAGACAAAGATGATCTGATGGAAAAGTAGAATTTGGCATATATCCAATTTTGCTTATCTCTCGAAGGGTCAGCAACCTGTACCTGGCAAGCAGCTGTAATGGCTCATCATTGCATGCTGCTTCTTTCTGCCCAGTATTAGTCGAGCATTTTGCATCAATGTGCTTGTCTTCCCACTGACCCTCAAAACCAACAGACCCTGGATCTCCTGTCTCAGGTTTGTGGAAACTGGACGGGGAACCAAATCTGCCCCTGCCATCACTTTGACCTGACTCAGAGGCATCAGTTTTTCTGCTTTCAACATGATCAAATAATGTATCTATGGTCTTTCTTTTACCTCTTCTGTCTGTACCACTAGAGTAGAAAATGTAATCCACAGTACATGAGCTTCTGTTATGATGTGTGCTCACCTCTCTCACCCTCGGCCCTGGTCCATCTGTTAAATGACTATAAATTGATTGGAAGTTCATCTCATGGAAAATTTCTCCAGTATTTAGCTTTGGTTTTTGCACATTCCAACCTTTTCTTTTTTGCCTCTGTTCCACTACATCTAAATACTGACATCTCTCACCTATGGCCAGGTGTTTAGGTAACAACTGCTTGCCAACTGTTCTGTCATTGCCCCCAAATTTCCCCTCTTTCTGACCACACAAAAGTCTGGGAATTAAACTAACATATTTCAGGTAACCAGAAGTAATAAACTGATACATTTCACTAAATGGTTCAGAGTTAAAATCCCCACATAAGATTATAGGGCAATACAGTGGCAATGCATTTTTATGCCTAGTCTTAGGTGTAGTTCCATCGGCACTCGTTGTGGAAGAAGACCCTGGGTTGTCACTTCCTTCACTGCTCAGTTTGTTTTCTTTCCTTGTAGTATCTGCATCTTCAACCCCTTCCCAAACTTCACCTCTTTTGTCCATCCCTTCTGTGCTCTCTGATGTATCTGATATTTCACCTTCAGAAAACTGGTTGGACTCTGGACACTCAGTTGCAAGTTTATTCTCATCATCATGTGAAGCGTCTCCAATGTGTGCATATTTATCAATCTCAGCCAGAAGAACCATCAACTGAGCCAGTTTGATATCCCCTCTTTTTGGATTGAACAGCAAATGTGTGGTGGCCACACAAATTTTCTGCACTTTGCCACCGTAGACCTCTGGCAGCGGCTGAAGAAGGACTATAACACCCACATTATCCCGATCCAGTCGTCCGCCCTTCATGAAATCAATGGCTACAACTTCCAGCTCTCTGAACTTGTCACGCTTGTAGAGAATGGCACAGCCATCTGGTTTGTCTCCTATTTTCTTCTTGAACACACTCTGATAACCTGACGCAAAATGAGCATATATTATGGAATATTTCAAACAGTAAGGTGCTGAAGTTGGACAATAAATTTAAATGAAAGATTCAAATAGATCCCATCAATGAAAACTAGAACAGAAATAATAAGGCTATAAAAATTAATGACTGTGAGATATTAGTGATCTAAAAGCCCATGTAACATGATCTTGTATGAGGAGAAAATTATGAACAGGACACAATACATGTATGACTGCTATGAGAAATGAAATAGTGGACCCCTACAACCACTTCACTATGACTTTTGTGAACGACAGATTAAAAAATTGATCAACTCAATTATGAATCATAAATCATCGCACGAAACCTAGCCTTCTTTAATGCAAATTCAGATAGAATTCTCTGATAATCACTTCACTTACTTAAAGTGTTCATCCTCTGCACATTTTTTTAGGGTGTTCTTTCTTCTTTTTTTTTTTAATAAGCTGACTATCTTACCATGCTTAGCAAAAACATCCTTCATTTCCAGCATCCAATGGTCCTCTTGCACTTCTTGCAGGCACACAATCTGAATAAGATTTTGAACATAAGAATTTCAATTCCAAAATGTGAAAAGAGTACAATATCATTGCTCTAACACGACCCATCTCACTGGTACTGCTTTCGAGAAAGCACATAAAACTGTTTTATCAATGTGAAATATTTAGTTTTTAGTGTTGGTTGTTTAGTGCAACACTGCAGGCACAGACTGGTGTATCACATAATGGTGTTGGGCTTGACATAAAACGTTTTCATGTTGGTACGGTAATGATATTATGTACATGTATTTGTGATATATACTCTCTCATGTGAAATCATTGTATCATGGAGAAACTAGGAACTGAACGATAAAAATAATAATGGTTTTGACATACACAACACATCCTTGGATGTTATAAGTTTAGGATAAGTACAAAACATACAAAAGGCAGAGTGAATGGCTTTGGATCATTATGGGAAAGTGAATGGCTTATGGCTCATTACCTAGATCACTTTAGATTAACCAATGTGATGGAAGCCTTTAAAATCCAACTAAGATAATTGAAAATACCTTACACAGTCTTGCAAATAAATTTTATGGCCTTATTTTCAAGCTGATCTTAAGCAAAATACTAAATATATAACTAGCCATGAATGTTGTGGTATAGTTATCTCTCTTACATCAGCATTATGGGCAACTATCTGTGTCATCAAAGCTTGCCCCCTGTTGCTCCACTCGAGGTCCTCAAATCTGCATTTTGAATACAGATCTGGATGTCGTTGAAGCAGTTCTTGAGCCAAAATGTTGTAAGACATGACTGTAAAGTTCATGGAGCCTTCACTCTTGTCTGCCTTTCTGAGAGTCTGCCAGCATCGTGGAGTGCCAGATATCTCTGAGAAAGATGCATGAACAATGGATAAGATCCATAAGTCAAAAACTTGTTTAACCTATGAATCACTGCTATGTCATAATTTACTCATTATTGCTAACAAACACTAGCGAGTGAAGCAAGATGTTTACCAGCAAAATAAAGCAGTTGTGATAGATGGTAAAACAACTGATAGAGTTGAATGTTATTATGTATGTTTTTTTTTTTTCAACATACATTAAAAAAACAATAATAAAAACCCCACTTTTTCCTGACTTGTTGCTGGGAAATGTCCCAGCCTGAGATTAGCTTATATTAAAGTTGGAATCAAAGTTTGAATCTCTAAAGAATTTTACAAGTGAGTTCTGACATTTCTGTCCTTTTGTCATAATATTAATAATAACTGATTATTCCGTTTCTCATTGATTCAAGTCACTGTAAATCACAATGACCAGTTGCTTTTCAACGCTCTGCATCAAAAAAACTTTTTATAAAGTTTATTACAAAAAAATACAGGCCAACCCACAATTTCAAAATACCTTGGCAACGACTGACAAACCAATCAGCTTTACTTCCTTTGTGAGATGATTTTGTACTGAATCCTCTGCTGCCCCAATGCTGATTAATGAAAGCACTCTGCGACAAGTTGTCTTGGGTGGCAGTATAAGATGATGTGTAATTTGATGAAGACTGACAAGATAAGAATTGTGTCTGATACTGTGTGCTGTTTCCTATTTGAGACTGGAATGCCTGCTGAAGTACACTTGAGTATGACAACACTGGGTAGTGTGGTTTTTGTGCTACGCCAGCAGAGGAATGGTTCATCATGGAAAGAGTCTCCATGAACACAGAGCCTTTCACAAATCCAGTGGACATAGAAGGACTTGTCACTGGCTGTTGTTGTGCTATTGTTGGCCATTTTTGCACCCGGTCCTCAGCTGACCATGGAGAAGCAATGCTGTCCTGTTCTTTGGATGAATCAAAGGATGCTAAATTCTGACTTGCCTTGCATGGTTGACAGGCCTGATCTTTGATGGAATCAGACAAAGTTGATGTTGACCCACCTAGGGTCAATGTTGTGGGTGGGTTCCAAAGAGGGGCTTCAGCTCTAAGAGCTGACACTGGCATGGTCACATCTTTAGATGGAAAAGATTTCCTTGATTCTGGTGCTAATTTCACATCTAACTTTTCACACTGAGTTCTATTATACTGAGATGAAACTCTTTCACAAGAGTATTCTAAAAAAGCCTTTTTGGGCTGCCTATTGTCATCACACCTGATTCTTTCAACGATCATTACATTGCTGTCAGTAGATTCATTGGTAAAATCTCTATTGCTTTCTTCTTCTGATGAAATACTCATGTCAGAACTTGAAAGACATGAAACAGTCTCACGAGACAGGGGAAGACATGGCTGACGAGGAAAGTCTGTATCTGAAGCGGAGGTTGCAACCTCACCTTCTTCGAGTAAATCCACATTTTCTGTAAATTTTTGCTGCCCTTCCTTAACATTTAGATCATGCTGAACAGCTTTGGATAAGTATGTTACTGGTGCAGACTTTTGGGAAACCAGCCCAGATGAAGTGTTACATTCGTTTTCTTTTGTTTTCATGGCTTTGTCCATGCTGGCTTCTACTTGTCTTCTCTTGTTGCCAAATGGAAAAGCTTTCTCATGTTTCTGAGATATTTTCTGTGTATGTGAGTGTTCCCTACTCAGTGAAGTGAGTTTTGCTGAAGCACTGACCGCTGGCTCTTCATTTGACCTATTAAAAGAAAGATCTGAAACTGATGCACTAGTGTTGTCATATTTTCTGGGTCTGTGTTTTTTATGTCTCTTAATTTTAATTTCTGATGTGTTGGGGGATCTCGTGTCACTGTCTACAATTTCACCTTCCTCAAGTTCTGAATCTAAAGTCTTCTTCAATATTTTGTTGAACTTCTTATTGGTTCCTGTCTCTCTCCAGTTTTCTCTGCTTTCACTTTGATTATCTGTGAAAAGAGAACTTTCTGTAGCCATCTCAGCACTTACAGTTGGATGAATCGTTCTCATACTAGACTCACCAAGCGCAAGGTTCAAAGATGTTCTTGTGGTATGGCTTTTGAACAGCTGTTCAACAATAGGAATTAACAGAGCTTCATTTTCTGCATGTTTAATCTGGGAATTCTCAACATTCTTTGAGTCAAAGCTCAGTTGGGCTGGAGAAGTCTGTCCCTTCTTTGGATTTTCTTCTGTCACCATAATTTTCATCGGTTTCCATTCAAATTCATAGTTGTTTCTAGGTAATTTATTACTCTCTCGTGGATAACTGTCTTTCCGTGACCTTTCCTTCCTGTGGCGTTTTTTTGTTTTCATGGTGTCAACACTTAGTTCTACACTCCTGTCAGATCTTGCAGTTAACAGTTCCTCAGTTTCTGGGTCCACCAGTCCCGAGACCACAGACCTCACCCTGACCCTTCTAATTTCTTTCTGGACAGATCTTACATGCTGTACAATAGGATCTCCTCCTTCAGGTCTCTCTTCTCTATTCTTCCTTGCATGCTGATACTGGTTATCATGATGATAATGATGGGACTGATGGTGGTGATAATGTCGGTGTGGATGATGAGATTTCTGTTCAGATTGCTTGTTGCTTTTGTGCTGTTTGTCCTGACTATCTGCAGTGCTGGGGTCTGGCCTATCCTTCTTGGGAAATTTAGATTTCCTGTGACTACTATGACCAGAACTAAGGCTGTCAGTAGCAGGAACAATAACAGATTTAAGTCGAGAATCCTCCTTTTCCATTCCTGTGTTAATAGAGAGGGCACAATTTAAGGTTGGAGATGGCACCCACTGACCAGGTGAAAAAGAGTGAGCATGTAGACTGTTGAACAATGGCTGCACAAACCTGCTGAATTAAGGACAAGATAAAAATAACAAATCTCCAAACAATGCCAGAATCTTTAAAAAAATATTTATATATATGACAACTTCAAATATAAGGACAAACTTCTGAATTTCTGAATGCATCTAATTGCCAGGTTTTCTTACAGAAATGAAACAGTCCGAACTGCAGGGACATGATATGGATTCCCACAAGGGCATGACTTTGGAAGCAACTGTGCATGGGGGAAGGAGAGGGGCGTGGGTTGCAGAAGGTCCAATTAGTACATCTGGTATGACATTAACTGCTGAGGACATTAAAAGGTGCAATATGGCAACACTAGCATGGGATGCGTAATTTGGAAGCCTTTCCTAAATGCATCTTCACACTGTAGAGAACTTTTCCACCCTTTAAATGCTGAAACTACCAATCAGCGATTCTGGCTAGCACTAGATCTAGCAGTACTAACAGTAATTCACATTTAGGACAGACTGGGCATTCCTTGACTCTATCTAAGAAATTTTTATCATGTAGGCTAGCCAATACTTTATAAATTTATGATAATTTATTAACCTGAGAAATAAATAATGGTCCCTAAAGGTAAAATTATTGTTCTCTGAATCCTGATGTTATTTCCTTCCTTCATTAAAATTTATGTTTTATTATAGATCTAGATATCTAGACTAGATCTATGATGTAGGGCCTAGGCTACCAAAGTTTATCTTAGAAAGGGTACCTATTTACCGCGAAACCCCACGGAATTTTTAATTTCAGTTCCTATTTTTTTAGTGTTGTCCGAAAAGTGAAAATGTAACGATACATTGTTTTCATAATTATGTTTTATTTACCATAAAATATACATGTAGCAACTTTTTAAAACTAAAAGTTTGGCTTAGTTTTGGTGTTTTAAAAGAATAATTTGGCATTTTGTGTCGATGACAATATTGTTCAATGGTCACTTCCTGTTGCTAACCGCGTTTGCAACGAAAGAGGAAATTTCCGATTTTCAATTTCATTCCGCATCTTAAGGTTCGCAACTAAAGAGCAGGTAAGCATATGTTGTACTTCTTTTCTATTACGGTATTATATTTACAAATGAAGCTTTTAATAACGTTATTTACTTTTTTGGGGGGGGGGGGGGTGGTGGTGTCACGTAAGATTTATCAAAGGTGTAGGATTTTGACTACCGAACCTAGATCTACATCAAGAAAGCCGAGATCTACAATCTGGATCTAGATTTTAGCAGAGAATCTACTAGATCTAGATCTAGATTCTAGTTTGTGGGGTTTTGCGGGGTTCCGTGGGGTTTTGCGGGATTTTGTGGGGTTTCGCGGTAAATAGGTAGGCCCTACCGTCTTAGAAACAGTATGTCCACTTTCCCTTTCATGGTTGCAAAAAAAAAACAAAAAACACACACACAGATTACAATTAGATCTAGATCTAGATCTATAACTAGACCTAGACCAGGTCTAGCCAGGACTAGAGTCTAGCTAGAATCTAATTAAATCTAGAGTCTAGAATCTATGATGAAAACTTTTGAGTTTGACTCCTCTCCAGAAGGTTTGAGTTGATTTGAAAATAAAAAAAACTGTCCCAAAGTAAATCTCATTGAGCATGCTGGTCTAAATCACATAGATCTGGGCCTATTTTATTTACACTATTCCTCCGTGAATGAGAATAGTTACACATAGGGCTAAATCTACCCTAAAACAAGACTTTGTACCAAATCATAATGCACTCGATCTAAAGTCGCTATCTGTAAAGCGAAATGGGCAGATATCGAGTGAATAAGCTTCTTTTAAACGACCAAAAGATTTACCTCTTACAGTATGTGATATTAGATGTTCTTTGAAGCATCTAATGGGGTTTACTTCAAAGAAATGATAACATAAAATAATTTTTTACTCATCTCGAGTCCCCAAATGTCATGTCAGCTGTCGCTAAGGGAGATTACCACAATATCTTTGTAGTTATTCTGGAATCTCTTATTATGGTCCAATAACAAATAAGGGGAATAAGAGCATTCAGATTTATGAACTTTTAAAATTAATTGATTTATTTCCCCTGTTTGATAGGGCCAAAACCACTGACTCAGGGCACGATTTACAGTTGTGATCGGAAGTGCATGGGGGGGGGGGGGGGGGGGGAGAAAGAATCCAAATCTGGACTTCCTTTTGCAACCAGTAACTTTCGGGAAGGATTTTTTCCCACAATTACAATCCGGTGTGTCACAATATTACAGTTTTTATTTACAGGCATATTATTCATAACACTGATGCAGTAATCTTTCCTGTACTGGAATCTCATACAGCAGAGGACTCACCACTTTTCATGAGTTATAGATATCAGTCAGCAGACTTATTATGAAAAAAATGAAGTACAATGAAGCATGGAGGTGAGGATTAATTCCTAATTTCCTTACTGATACGATTTAAAATTCCATAGCTATGGTAAATATAGTGTTGACATTACTGACAATAATTTCAACATGAATTATTTTTTAATGAAGGCAGCTGCAGTTTAAAAATAAATAAAATAAAATTCAACATAGTTTACTGTCAAGCTGATCCGAATAAAAACACCGGGGAAAGAAATCAGTTGGCCAAATTATAAAGCATAAAGATCTACTTTGAAACCACCGCACACCACAGATATGTAATTTTTTTGTAATGTAGGTCTGTATCAAGCGGGGGCAGCAAGTACGGCGATGTATAATTAATGCAGCCAAAAAACGCTCGGGCATTATACATGTAATATCATATTAGGATTAACTTCTGTAGATGGAAGAAAACGGTGATAGTATCTTGTGTGTACAAATATCCGTCCAGCTGCTGACGATAATTATTAGTGACAATGTCAGGCAGATACCCATGGGTGGAGGGAATCTTTAGTTTAAAGGGGGGGGGGGTGGTGAATTTGCATGACGTTTTACACAGATAAAATCACAAGGTCACGGTCACTTCACAATTGCCTAAGTCAGTTTTGTGGGTGTTTTTTTGAAAATCAAAGAAAACTGTTTACTTCGAATACAGTAGTAGCTGTTGTTAGGGGAGTGTAGTATTTTCCTTACAAGTACATGTATCAATTCTTATAAAAGTTTTTTTTTTTTATGTTTTGCTTTGTAAATGAACTTTGGTTAAGTTTTGCTACTTTGCGACCATCTTTGTTAACATTTTTGCTGTCCCTTTCCGATTGTGTTCTTTCCCACTTTGTCAGGACTTTCCTCACAGGTTTGCCCGAATTTGGGAAGACAGTTACCCCCCCGCCCCCTGCCACCCACCCACCCCCTGCCTCGTACACCCGTGATGACGCCTGTATTCAGATAATGCAAATCTGTATCACCGGGGCACGTGCTAGAGAAGACAAATTCAACGCCACAGACTTGCTGAGTTTGCAAGCTGTGATAATTTTCAGATATAACAATCTTTAATGATAATAACAACTGGCAGATAAATTCTGAGAGCACTGATATGACACGACAGCGAATAAAGTTCCCCTATCAAACACCTGGTACAGGTGTCAGTTTATCCCTATAGACATAACATCCTTTTTCCTTTTTCTTGGAGGAGGGAGGGGGCGCGTTATATGCGGGGGCACGAACAGGATTCAAACTGGTAACCCATGCGTATCAATGATGGACGGATTAATATCTCCAGAATTGTTTTCCGAGGGTTTTGAGTTTAAGCTGGAGTTTAACTGCCCGTCGGTAGAATACTTTTATTTATTTATTTATTTTTTTGTAATCTTCCTTTGGGCTAGTTTTTAAAAAAATCAAATAAACATGAAGATAAAAATCTAACTGGAAAAAGGCTCGTACTGTAAAGTGTGTCTGTGTGAATCCTGTAAAATGTGATAAAAATCTGTTGTAGACTTTACTGGTTGAGATAATGAAGGGTATAGGATGGTCAATATCCTCTAAAGTTATTTGTTGCATGTTTTCAACATGTGGAAGGACTCTAGTACCAACAGCGTCTTCTACCTGACCTCTCACCTACCCCAACCCATTTGAATGATGTCAATATTTTGTAGTATGAATCATATGTTTCCGGTAACCGGTTTACAAAAAGCACCGTAATTTTACAGTTTCTATATTTAAAGAAAATTATACCGCAGTTGGCCCGGAAATCTCAGTAAGAAAAAGAGGTCATCCAGGTGAACATTCAAGTTTCAACATACGTTGAAGATGAAACAAAGATGCAGATAACCGGATGAAATATTACAGCACTGAATAGGATACAGAGGCCCCTCTACTGTGTTGCGCAGTTCATTTTGGGATTTGTCAACACACTATTGACCACCTTGGAGATTTCATTTGTGTGAGATCATCACTGCAATCTCTGAGGATTTTAACAAAATCAGTAGGCCTACATATAGTGGTATTTAAATTTTGGAAATGGATAGATAGATAGAGATAAATATAATATATAGATTAGATAGATAGATAGATAGATAGATAGATAGATAGATAGATAGATAGATAGATAGATAGATAGATAGATAGATAGATCTATAGATAGATAGATAGATAGATAGATAGATAGATAGATAGATAGATAGATAGATAGATAGGTAGATCTATGAGAGAAAAAGAGAGGAGAGAGACAAAGAGAGATTAGAAAGAGAAACAGAGGGACAGAGAGAGAGACAAAGAGAGACAGAGACAAAGAGAGACAGAGAAAGAGACAGAGAGGAACAGAGAGAGAGAGAGAGAGAGAGAGAGAGATCGAGAGAGAGAGAATACAGCTTTTTTTCTTCATTCAAATGAATTTCAGTGCTCGAATCTCTGGAAAATAATTCACCACGAAACACAATATCTGTACCTAGTTGATTTCACCTGAGTATCGACAGTGGATCAGCGCAGCTCGCGACATTATCAATCAAACTTTTCTCCCATGACTCATCGACTGTGCGACCGAACAACCAATCAAATGCCGCCGCCCGCTATTTAGCTTCGCACGCTCAGTGGAGTGAAGTTTGGTTATAAGAGGTCGTCGACCATCACCGTGCGAATCTTAGTCGATAGTCGGCTTGTGCCGTTTTTAGACCGCAGTTTTATCGACTTTCTCAGTGTGGATTTTATTGCGAGGTCACAATACGCCCAGTTGGTTATTTTGGATTTCTCGAACGTACGAGGAACAGATTCAGTGTTACCTTGTTGTGTAGTGGTCGCCAGCAGACGGTCCAGCCACCAGTTGATTTACTGACCATACGTTGGCCACACTCCCACAGTGTCTTTGATCTTCTCACTTGTTATTCTCACCTCCCAAGTCTCAGTGACCCACTGCAGATTTTCCACTCGTCAGCTGTTTCGGTGTTCAGACAATACATCTCGCAGAGGCATGTTTTGGAATCGTGACAATATCAGTAGATCGGTTTTGAGATAGATCTAGATCTAGAAGAAATTAGCCTGAGGTCAGTGAGTACTGAGTCATCTTTTACCCAGGTGTAATATCAAAGCCTTTCGCACGGGATTGTATTTCATTCTGTAGGTTGTTTTGAGCACAGATCTGGCCGTGTTTCATCGTTCATGTGTCGCCGTATTTCTCTCGGGGTGGTAATTTAAAATGCCTCCACATACGCCAGTAATGGATCACAACACAAACTTATTACCCGAAGCTGACAGGGCTAGTCTTGCAGGACAACAGAGAGGACAGAACAACACACCGACACAACCTACAGCCAAAGTCAAATGTGTGCTGGTGGGTGATGGCGCAGTGGGCAAGACCAGTTTGATCGTGAGTTACACAACAAATGGCTACCCCACTGAATACATGCCAACCGCTTTTGATGACTACTCGGGTAAGTAGATTTATGAATAGCCCCAAGAGGTCATTCTTTCTCCCACAGTCTGTAAAATGTGCCAGTAGTGCTGTGAAAAAAACAAAACAAATCCACACACAAATGAAGCTCAAATTGTCCCCCTACCCTACTTTTACCTCTCAACTCTTAATTCACCGCTTAAATTTCACACCACATCCAGCACTTGAATCTATGGTTATTTAAGCCAGGCTGACTTCTAGCCCCAGTTTTATTCTCATCATTTATGGATTCTAGAAATATTTCTTTCCATTTTTGATATTTTCTTTAATTCAATCTGACGGTAATTATTTTAATGTAGTACCAAAAATGAAGGAGAATTGATTTAATCTGGAATAAAGCAGGAATGAGGTCATGGGTAGAATATAATACCTTATAATGTTAGATAGATAGGAAGAGGCCTACTGTGTGTCACATCAATGAAATTGGGACAACGGGAATCCTGCTGACATTCTATACTTTAGCTGGAGAATATGTGGGTCAAACCCTCTCCAAGCAGGGCGTATCACTATCATGAATCTGGAGATTTTCATCTGTTTTCATTTAATGGATCCAGACACATACAGAATGGGTATGGTAGTCTTTCATCCAAGAATATTCTTCTGGTTTTGTCTATTTGATCATTGACAGTATTATTTTTAGAGCCAAGGTTGCTTTTAAATTAAAAAAAAAATCTAAATCATTTCATGTGGAGAGACACCAAAAATTGGACCACATATTGTGAACAGGTATTGCAATGATCTTGTTGCTTCTTCCCCTAACCTTCTGTCCTTGGTATTCACAGTTCTAAATCAGTAGCATTTAAGAAATTACTAATAACTGACAAAGGTTTGTTGGAATAATTTTAAGCTAACATTTTCTGAAAAATGACAACAAAAATCCCAGTCATTACACATCGTGACATCAAAAAGTCATTCTATATGGGGGCTGGTTTCAGTGACCCAGTATACTATTTTGGTGTCCATTTTTGTATTTCTTAGGTAACACCAACAGTCTTGTGAAAATTCCACTGAATAATTTTTGTTTTTTTCTTTTTTTAAATCTTACAGTTGTGGTCACTGTGGATAATAAACCTGTACAAATGCAGCTCTGTGATACTGCAGGCCAGGTAAGCAAAATTGTTTGTGTTATGGTCTTAGCACTGAAAGCTGAAGCATTCACTCAGAAGAAGGGTCTGTCTGGTTCTCACAAACATTCCTATATTAGTGTACATTATAATCCATCCACTGGCAATATGCTGAACTTCTACAGTAGGATGCAGAAAATGAGGAGTTAGAGCATTACTTTTTGCAAAGACCATGAGAGTGGTAAACACCCACCAAGCTAGGAGATTGAGATAAGATAAAAATAATGAATAAATTATGGGTTTCCAGAATACACTTGAAATTCAACTTAAATTAATATCATAAACCAGAAAATGGTTTTAGGATATTGGCAAGCATGAGTTTGTTATCAGTAAATTGATGGAGTTCATCAAAATTTATCATCAGTCTGAGAGATTTAATAGCCAAATGCATAGAGCCACAAAGATACACTGAATTACAGCTATCTATGAGAAAGTTGTAAATAAAAGAAAAAATGGGTATGAATTCTATTCTGATGCTTCAACTTGCTGGATGTGTCTTTCTCTGCTGTATTTCCCTGTAAATATTACAAGGCCAGTGTTGCCTTTGCAATTTTAATTTTTGAACAATATTTTTAGTTTTTCTGATCTCATTTCTGAGATCTTTCCAGAACATAAGGAACAAAGTTTGTGTAAAATTTTAACAGCCATCCCCAAGTACCTCATCTCATTCCAGATAGTGACAGTTTTCTATCCTAGTCTAGCTAACAAGAATGAACCACTTCAAGCTGGAAAGTTCAGGCTGAAGGTCCAGTCACCTGCAGCTTGAAAGTCATTAGTCAGGGCTGGAGTTTGAGACAATGACGCAGGCCAAGCAGATAGTGTAACGTTGGCGACTGCTCGGGTCTATCAGTGCTACAAAAACTCAAGTGTAACAATTGCCAGGTCAAACTGATAAATGATGAAGCATGTGACCCATGTCAAACGCCATGAGTGTTGTCATCAGTGTTAAATTTAATGTGTGTCATCTTTTGTTCAGGAGAAAATTTTTAAGAAAGAGTTTTCCAGGCAACTTGACAACCCTGTCCTTGACTAACCCTAACCCCATCCATAACCTTATCAGTATCCCTAATCCTAAAAGTAATGTTATAAAAAGCACAGAAAAACTGGGGGGTTGCAGCAAGGCTCTAAGCAAAGACAAAATATGGCCACCTCTAACCTTACAACCTCCTTTCAACCAGAAAACAGAAAAGAAAAGTTATTATAGATAAAGAATTGTGTACTGTAAGAGTTCAGTAGGGATGTAATGATGTAAAAACCCTTTCCAGGTTTTACTTTAGTACTATGCAAAACTATAGTCAACTTGGATGTTGTACCGGCAACTGAATGTTATTTTTGATAGGTCAGCCGGGAGGTCCATTTATCATAATTTACGGCTTACTAATGTACTGTTGCTTACTAATGTACTGTCGCTTCATTCACAAGAAGTGACATTTGTATGAATTTGTAGGAAAATCAAAGTAAAGAGAGATTCCTGCGTGGTTTAGTCCGTAGTGGTTGGTAATCAGGTCAGATCGTTACCGAGCATGTTCAAGTCAAGAACATAATTAAACATTTTAAGGCAGTAGTCACCGTGACGTAAGCAGTGTTCAGAAAAAAAACCTGCATAACTTTCTTATGAAACAAATCCTAGATAAACTGACATCATTTGAGCTTGTGACACATTTTTGACCCCCTGGTGGTCTTCTGTAGTCTAGTTTTTGTAACAGGAATGTTATCTGTGTAAAGCACTAGATCTAGTGACTGTTACTATAGGCCACTTCTCTGACATCTCCGTGGATTCCCACGGTTTATTGAATATCGGCGAAAGAACGGCCCGCAATCGCATGAACGAAGCATAATTATCACCACGCTGAGCTTTGACGACACATGTAATCTGAACGGAATAGACAGGAAAACGATTTTTTTGTTTTTATTTATTTAGCAGTGTTCCCGAAACTGAGTCATTCAAAAAGGACAAAAATTTGCCGCAAATTTCTGTATCCTATTTTATAAGCGTGCTGCTTCTCAACTGTTAATGTCAGTTCAGCCGATATTTTGAAAAGAAAAAAAAAAAAAAGCAACAACGAAGAAATCACTGAAATGTTTCAGAGCGAGAAAATAATGTCACAGCTGGAAGAAGTTTCCAGTGAGCAATGGTTTTATGGAATCAGCGGAGCAATGATCTCATGCCATTCACGTACAGTATTAAAATCACAATGTCAGATGGGTGCAATTATGTTATCGGTTTGTTGTCATTTGTGAGTCATTGGTGACTGTCGACAACAGATTGTGTTAATTGTCATGCGTTGAGTAGGTATTAGTGTAACAATGCTCTGCGTAGTATGTAGACCTACAGCAGTGAGTAAAAATAGCGGAGTTGGGCTTAGTTAAACCTAGCGTTTGGTTTATCTTATGGTATGATTTTGGAACAGAGCCTGTATTAGAAAATTAATGTTTGACCGAGTTATAGCATTGTGCAGTCTGAATACATGTACAAGGTTCAGGTGAAAGGGAAGAAGGCAAGATAGACCTAAGTTCTTTAAGTGAGCTTACGCGCCCCTTCCAGTGTGGTGGGCACAGGTATGGTCAGACAGTGGAAGAAAATCAGAAAGCTCTGGCTACTCTTGTGTGTTAATCTCTCTTTGTAGTTGGAAATTTCCCTATGTCCAAGCGGTCAAGCGTGGCCCTAGGCGTCTGTCACTCACTGTGTGGTGGGGCCTGTTTGAAACGGGCCTGGAGGTCCGAGTGACGATACCTACTGGTATTTTGAACTGACCGCCGACTGAATCATGCTAATTTGCAAGGCCTGTTAATATTTTGGGTTCAGATTTATAATGTCGGCGTTATAGGAGTTGCACGCAGGCTACCTATGTCAGTGCTAAGTAAAGACCTTTCCATCGTTTTTCCACTACGGGCATCCCGACCATTGTCAGGTGTCAGTCACGTCACTGTTGTTCCCAATCCATCTGTTGTATTGACTCATTACTCACTGGTTTGTCACAGATTTGTCATTGTGTTTGTAAAAGATTACAAAGATATAAGTCAGATTCGGGGGGGGGGGGGGGGGCAGTTATTCAAGCTTTTAATCAATCTGCTTTGTTACAAAAATATTGATTTTATGATTTTTCACAATAACATACACTCTCGTCATACAAGAATAACTGTATGTTACTCTCCTGTACAACAAAGCATAATTAATTTATTATTTCAGAAATGGGTGGGTTTGCATCGTATTTCATTATTGTTATCTTCGTCGGTGTTATTCTCTGTAACTTTGCAGAAATAACAGATAATGATATAATTTTCGTATTACTATCTACTGCCCGGCGTATTTCAGCAGGACCTTTGCATGCTATCAGAGTGAAGTCTGTGTTGACAGAAACTTAGAAGCAATTGCCCCACATTGGCGTTCAGCGGTTCGCTTCCCTTGTATTAGTCACACCTCCTTCACCGTTGTGGTTCTGTGTTTGATGTGGTAAGAATAATGACGATGGTTAGTAATACTTTTGCCATTGCCCCTGCCCTTTCTTTTAAACACTGACCTTGTCACAGTCTGCTGATTCAGAGCTTCGGACTTCACGTAGGTGTCGGGACTTGGAAGGCGGCGTCCGTCCTTTGATCCAGGCTAATGTCTGGTGACTAGAAACCCACGGGAAACCGGCGGAACTAATGTAATGAAAGGTTTACCTAAAGTATAACGTAGACCCGTAGTTGAAAAGAATGTTATCTGGGTTTATTGTTTTGGATTAGGTTTTTCAGAGTCTGGCCACAGTCCGGTAGTAACCTTCAGGGTTTTGGGCAATACGAAATCACACGTCTAGATGAGTCGGGTTGATAAAGGATCAGTATTGACCGTTCCCTCTTCCTCGCCCTCACTCAGAAACTGAATCAGTTTCATTTGTCAACTGGACATGACCTGGTGTTCATAAGGTCATCGTAACAGGCGGCGAACGGAGAATTGGAAACGGCAACATTTATGACAGGAACAGCGTGTCGTTTGGGTCATCTGTTTTTGTTTTGGGCCTGCATCAACTTTGTTTTTAATTGAAGTGAGAGTCTCAGAAAAGAACATGTATGAGTTTGGCTGATGATATCATGTGCCATCAGTAGTTTGCAAGAAATAAGACATATTAACGTGAACTTAACGAGAAACCGAAATTTAATGGTATGCTTAAGTTTCCTTTGGCTGTTTAGTGGCATGACGAATGCAGCACCAGAAATCTCTTAGCGGCATTCAGGTCACATAAATTTATGTTGTTGTGATGGAGAACCAAGGAGCGTGGAGAACTAATCTGTGGGTACTGGTGCCCATTAGGAATGAAGAAGGTGGCAGTTTTCCTATACCAATGATTGGTGTGGTTTCGTCTGGTGATAAATTATACACCCAGGACAGATGCGCAATGCAAGTCATTTCCTATATGGACGAAATTGCATTATGTTATATAGGGTATTCCCAGATTTGTCGCCTACTAACTTTCCCCTCTATCCCGCCAATTCCCCGATTTTGAAAGAGACGGATAAGATTGTTAATAATGTTGTCTATTTGGGCCGTTTAACAAAAGCAGCAAGTTTCAAGTTTGACGACAAAAGCATAATTTTATGTTAGTAATCGCCAAAATTAAATGTCAGATGATTGTTATTGTTGTTTATAATTATTTTTACAAATACAAGTAACAACGAGAGGAAAGTGTTACTTGTGGAAGAATTTGGGCGTTGGAATTCATTGGCGTAATGTTACGTAAAGTTGTGGCCATTAAAACTTAACGCAAAGATCTTGTGCACATAAACCGTTATATTGTGTCTGGATAACGAACTGGTGTCTTTCTTCTATGAGGCGTGTCACGTTCAGGGAGTTTCCCACGACAAATCATGAGGGGACAAAACAAGCATCTCCGTGTGTTACAGCACACCTTTTAACAAGTCAGGTCTACGTTGTATGCAAGCTCAGCTGTGACGGACGTCCTGGTGATAATGGTATATATTTAGCCAGGGAAGGAGTGACATTGAGGGAGGCCCTGCTGTCTGTCGCACGAGGCGTTACCCAAACTTTCCTTTCAACAGGAATGCCACTGGAGCAAAGCCAACCCCGCAACTTGAACGACGTGTAGGCTGCAAGCCGAAGAACAGCATTGCTCTTTAATGTATACTTGTGGTTGGGAAAGGTGTGACGCTGGGGCATGACTGGGAAACTCATTTAGTGGTAAAGTCATGTTCATCAGCTGTACCTACATTTCCTGCCAGCTTTTATATTATCATCATTTGTTTCGTTTATCATCGGCAACCTCGTTCTCTCCATCTGTGTTTTCTTATGTCGCTATAGAATAAACACAGCATGTTAGTATAGATCTATTCCGAGGGTTCTTTTTTAGTTAAAAGCAAAGAGCCTTCGCCATCTGCTTAAAGGAAACTGATTGAACTAAGTAAACACTGCGTCCCCGTGATTTCATTTACAACCTGTATGTTCCTTGAGTTTTATCCTTCTGTGGTGAAACACAACGCAGCTTTACTGTAATGTCGAGATGACCTTTCGCCAGCCTGGGTGTAATTTTATATAAATGTATTTGCATAGTATGTTCTTCCACTGTATGCACGCAAATAACACGTCGACGGCCAGTGTCAGTTGAGGCTGTAATCACCCCACCCCTCACCCTCCCCAACTCCACCCCCTTACAACAACCAGGATGTCATTCTACTGTCAAAATGATCCGTTTTCAGCAGGATGTCGTAAAATGACCTATACACCAATACCAATAGAAACTCCGGATATGTGAAGTTGATTTGTTTTCAAATGTATCAAAAGAATGTCCGACCCTCAGGTTGCCCTAAAAAGCATTTTTATGTGCCCCAAATAACTATCATGCATCGTCAAGAGACTGTGGGATTGCAAACTACATCAAAGGACATTGTACAAACTGTCATGTGACCAAGGACAGGAGGAGATTTGTGTGAATATTTACAAGTTTTCAAATTCATTCAATTCCTCCAAGAGAAACTTTAAAAATCTCCCAGCGGGAGCTCTACCCACACCTGCAACATTGCTCAACAATAAATCCTCAACAGCAGCAGATCAGTTGAAAGGGAAGATGTTTAAAATCAAGAGTGGCTTTTCATTGCAGGGGTGACAGTTGCAATAAAATTCAAATTCATTTAAAACGGATGGTCAAAGGAAGCATTTGGAATTTTTGACATTCCTTCGTTGAAAACAAAGACAGAAAATAATGGACGTTTATGTTTTGGGCTCGAATAGTTCTTCAAAGGGATCGATTTTATGTCATGATTTTGATGGATTAAAACGGCAAGATGCATTATATGTAATATATATATATCGAAACCTGCAACACTTCCAGCCAAAAAATACTATTATTATTTTATCAGCATGATGTAGGAAAGCAAGCCAGCACGTGAATCCTTCATAGAATAATCATTACGCAAGGCTGAGGACTAGAAGTAGATCTAAACATAATTATTTGTGGCCAAAATTATGAATGCAGTCTTAAGCCATACATAGCCTGAGGTCAGAAATAGAGATTTTGGGGTGTTCTACAATTGCCAGACCGAATCCCCGTCTTGTTGCTTATTTACTACCGAGATAATACTCTCAGCTGCTGCAAAATCTCAATAATGCAAGCCTTTTCTCAGCACAAGATTTTTGAGTCTTTCAGCTCAGCGGGCATTTCTACCGATTTGTTTTATAAAGCCATGGAAATTACATAAGCTTCGCTCGATAAAATTAGGTTGGCCCTGGATGGTTGAGACTGGATCACGCGACCATGCTTCATGAAGCTAAACATACCCACCAGTTAAATATAGCACGGGTTCGCCTCCAGACAGCCAGTATCTGTGCCGCGAAAAGAAAATTTATGGCCAGGTTGATAACAAGATCCATCCACTGCATTCTTCCATTCTTGTGGGTATTTAAAGAGCTCTGGAGGCAGATCCCCATTTCATCATGGTATCGACCTCGCGGGTGGAATGCGGCTAAAAGCCCTTTAATATCCGGAGAGCCATGGGCTGTAATAAACTGGACATGGAGGTCGATATCCGTTGATAGCAAATGACAGCAAGCGGTCACCTGCACAGAACTCTTCGCCGACCCTTCAGCATCTTGCTCTATAGATTACACGAAATCAGATTCGATTATCGTCTCCCCCCCCTCTTTATTTCTAACGCAATGTTTTTTTTTTCTTTGTGCCTTTTTTTTTTATTGTGGACGGTTACAACTTACATTAACATTTGTTTCGGGCCTGTTTGCACTTTTTGTAGTTCAGTGTCTGTGTATTCCTGTTCTCTGACCTGCGCTTGATTTAAGTTTGTGCCCCCCTCCCCCCCCCCCCCCCGGACACTTCTCCGTCTGCTGATTCTCTCTCTCTCTCCCTCTTTCTCAACTCTTTTTCATTCCCGTTCTCTTTTTTCTCTGTGTGTGTCTCAACTGTTGTATTATTATCTCGATGGACACACCCTTTCTCTTTTCATGCGTTCATTGTCTCTCCTGAAGGTTCTGCCTCTTCTTAGTGTGCCCAACTTTACTTATAACCTTGGTGTGCCCAGTGATGAATGGTTGTAGGAGGTAACAGACTTCTCATAATTATACGTTATTATTTCCATGCTCATGACGTGCTGTTGCTAAAGTGTTTGCACTTACGCCTTTTTGTCACATCCCTGCACTGCCGTGGCCTAGTAAAAGACTGCATATGTCAAAAACAAAAGTTTATGTGAGAAGCACAAAATATTTCTTGTTGTGCTCCAATTTATTCTTTGTTCAAATTCCCATTTTGTGTCGACGAAAAAGAAACTACAAGTCCTCCAAAATCATCGCTCAGGTAGAAAGACAGAGCATATTTCATAATATTGTAAAGTGATCTTAAAAGGTGACTCTGTCATGTACACTGTCTTGTTCCGTAGGTGTTGTTACATAATAGGGGCGTGTGGTATTTTACATTTTAAGCCATTACTGAACAGTGAACACAACTCAGTATTTTCTGTATTTGGCTGTGTGATTAGACCTCGTACGTACCTCAAGTCTTTTGGCTAGCATGGCAGTGCACTGACGGGCTATACAAATTGCGTGTGTCGTGAAAGTATCCGGAACGTTAATTCATTAGCTGAGCTGAGAAATGTTCCTACATCCAGGAAAAAAAAAAACCTGTTCCGTGTAATATTTTGTAGGAATGTTTATTCATTAACCCAAAGACCACGCCCCCAAGTCACCGGGTTCCGTTTCACCTGTTTTGTGTCCCACCTATTCCATATCAATTATCGCCCCCCTATACCTGTGTGGCACGCGGATATCTCTTGAATGAAAAAGTCAGTGAATATATACAGGTTATTTCAGGTGTGTTGTCTGGTCGGACGATCTGGGTATTCTATTACATTTTCTAAAGCCTTGTATTTATGCTTGTTGTCTATTGTAT
The DNA here is from genome assembly GCA_963931925.1 of Onchidella celtica. Lineage (NCBI taxonomy): Eukaryota > Metazoa > Mollusca > Gastropoda > Systellommatophora > Onchidiidae > Onchidella > Onchidella celtica. Next base: position 13,936,503 of record OZ007569.1, read on the forward strand.
GAATGAGGGTTTTATCTAATTTTACAAGTTTGTCAATGGCAGAGATGACGAGAATTATGGGGCTGAGCTAGAAGTTTTTTCTTGCTGGTATTTCTCACTCAGGAAACGCCGGTACGCGGTCGAAATGTATACATTTATATTCATTTAGGTATTAGGGGAAGCAAAGATGAGGATATGATTATTATTGAACTGAAGCATTGGGTGGTGGTGGAATGAATAGGTTGTGCCTCATCCCTGTCATAAAATATTCAGTAGACTCTTCATGAACATGACCAAAAGAAAGAACAATTCTAGGCCAGCTTTAAATCATTGATCGAGTCGAGATATTGTAAAGGTTGTCCGTGTAACACCCCCCCCCCCACCCCCGGTGTAACATTATTTCTGCCTGTGGGGCACATTTAATCGTACTGGCATGCAGCCAGTTTGAGTAGATCAGCATGCCGTGGTAGGGTTAAGCTGGGCGTTGACTCATCTGTTCAGTCCTGCATGTGGGAAAGACACGTTGATACGCGTGGAAAGACACAAAATGACCAGATGGTGCGGTTACGCAAGGTTTTTCTATTTTCTATCCCAGGGACGTTGGTTGTTTAGTGGTTCAGTAGTCCAGCGGGATGTATCTGGCAATAGGAGTAAGTGGGGTTTATTTGCCTGTGTGAAAATACTCTGTTTCGTAGGTTTCGTAGGTAATCTTAGGTTTTCTTATTGTTGAAGTTCAAGGCACTTTTAAGATCATTTCTTTCTCTCCAGTTTTCCATTTGGTTTTTTTGTTTTTTTGCATCCCCTGGCCCTCGGGCCCTTTCCCTTCTGTCTCTGCCCCCCCTTTGCTTTTTCATGCGCCTCTTTCCCTGACTGCAGTTTTTACGTACAGCAATGAGAGGCCTGATTGGTAAAGTGAATCAAAAAGAAAGAGAGGAACTATTGCGCCTGGAGGAAAACGGGGTGATATACGTAGTTAAGTAGGTCTATAGTGCAGATGTGTACACTGTTCGATGAGGATGAGAGAAAATCTGGGCGTTCGAGTAACAGTTGTGATTGGACACGCAACCGTGGATGATAATGGAGATCTTAGGTCTGAGACGGATCGCCAATGGAGTGTGTCATAGGCGGCCCAGGTTTTCATTGTGAAGAGGGAGGGAGTGACAGGGTAATCCGGCTGAAACGAAGAGCAGTATGAAGAAAACATGGAAGATGATAAAAAAAAGCAATAAAGAGAGAGAGAGAGAAAGCATGAGAGGGAAAGAAGGGAAAGAGAATGATAAAGACAAAGGAGGGGACCATAGAAGAAAAAGTAAGAAAGAAGAAGAAAAAAAAGGAAACAGGAAACAGACATATTGGGCCCTACCCCTTTGTTGCCTCGTACGTCATGTAATTTAGGAAAAAGACGGGCGGCCGCTCTACCGAGCGATCCCCACCAAACTTAACGCACTTGTGAACACCAAGTTAGTTGCTGCAAATCTTGTTTCCGTACTTCTACATCTTCCAGAAAGATTTGCTTGTAATATGGTAAATTGGAAGAATGGTTAAACAATCGTTTTCCTATCAGGCTGTCCACCTACTTGGTTTCCTTTCATAGATCAGGTCTATGGTCTGTGTTGAGATACCAATTGTTTACAAACTTTCTCTGGTTTACCACAACCATAAATTATCCCCTAAGTGTACTTGACCCATAAACTTCACCGTATATCTGGACCATTTGGAGTATCCCCCAATATTTGAGCTCCACGTTGGTCATCTTTATGACACCTCGCTTACTTCACACACCGGCTGCTGCCGCAATAAACCGGTGTTTGCACATTTTATTTTTAGCTTCAAGGTCACCAGGCTCAGTTTGCAGAACATGTATTATCTTCTGGGTCATTTTGACACAGCTAAATTCGATCGTGAGAACATTTAAGGTAGACATTGTTCACTGTCAAGAAATCGAGGGTCTGTGTTTGGTTCTGATGAACTCTTGCGTTTGGCTGCCCTATTGGGTTGGAAGACTGCATCTGTGGGTCTTGGCAACCCAGAGAACGATTTAATGTCGCTGGAGGCAAAATTTCTCTCTCTCTCGCTCTGTCTGTTAAATGTGGCCTGTCATGACGAGGCCCGGTCATTGATCGTAGCATGCAACTGAAGAATCGTTTAATAGCTGTGAGTTTTTTTTGTTTTTGGTCATAAATATATAATGAGAAACACTGTTTTGGGAGATCGCCTAGACTTTGTCACATTTCTTACAGTGGAAGTAGATTATGGAAAGAAGCGTCTCTGATTGACGGGCTCAGTGGAGATCCTTGAAGTTGTTGAATACTTACTCAGACATGATCCAATACCGAAGCAGGATGTTAATTTTTAATTTGTCAAAATAGACTCTACTTCTCATCATAATTCGTGAAGAGAAAACGTGACAAAGTGTTGTTTTTTTTAATGTGTGCGTGACAGCTAAATTTGAACGAATTTCATGACAGACAATCTGGCAAATAATGCTGGTAGTCAAATAAACCAACTGAGGATGGACGCCCTTTCTCCCATCGCCGCGACGACGTATGCAGTGAGCAAATATTTGATTACACGTCAACCGTGACATTCATGCACTGCAGTGATAGTCAACTTCGTCAGATAATGAACAAAGTGTTGCCCCACAAATCTGTTCGTTATGAAGCATGATAGTGGGAAAACGTAGACATGTTGCGATTGTTTTTTGTTTTCTTTGATTTCACTCTGTAAGTGGGATCTTTTCTGTCCTTCATCGAGAATTAAAGTGGCACCTCCTTCAAACGTTATCACAGCAGAGTTTCCCGCACTGCCAGCTCAACTCCATTCTGTTGTTCAGTCTGCTCAAAGCATCTAACCGCATAACATACGAAGAGTGCAAGGCAATTCTTTAGTGTGTGCTTGCCAATCCTTTTTTTTTTTTTTTTTACTTTTCGTCATGTCACGAAGCAGCACGTAATTGGTCCGCATTTCTATTCACCCAGTTTCCATCGTTCCCAGCAAAATCTGCATGTACATAAATATGCTTTAGCCGATTTGTGAACTTATGCAATGACGTGCGTCTTTAAAGATCAGCGAGTGGTCGGTGAAAGAATTGAATAAGCGCGTTGACGCAAACCCGAGACATCTGATACTGCTGTAAAAGGGGACTAGGTTTAGTAGGTAGAGGGTAGACTTTGTTAGAGACGATACCTGTCTTCATAGGCACTGGTGGTTCAAGTAGTCTCCCTTTCCCATATTGTGATGCTTCCCAAGAGCATGCAAGACAAACTTCCATCATTTGTGAGATGCGAGCGTTCGTGTCGTAAGATGAAACACCTAATAAGACTTAAATCCCAGTAAAATGACATCCAACTTACACTTTTTATTGCCTTTGTTTTATTCACGTAGCTTTTCTCTCCATGAATGATGTAAGTGAATTACTGTCACCATCATTCTTGGAACTGAAAATTATACAAGATGTCTAGTTGAATGGGTGACTACTGAAAGTGGCTGGTACGATCCGGGTCGGCGTCTTACCTGCCTGTTAAACAAATCAAATCGGTCAACACCTTTTCTAATGTATTTTTATGTTTGTGTTTCCTCCCTCCGTGTTTGCCTTTTCCCTCATAGGCGGCCTGCCGTGTCTACGGGAATTTCGAGAAATGTTCAACAGGTAGAACGTGTTCCCTACTTTTTGTCATAGTATTCGTAAGTAATGATATTCAGAGATACCAACAGATAGCGGTTTTGGCTCTGGTACAACCTAGCGGCGGTATTTTATGCACCACAATATATATGCTTTCTATTATAGGAGAGAAATGTTTTATATAATTATATAACAAGTAGGGCGTCTTTGACGTCATCATCAAATTAAAAAACAACAACACACACACACATACAGGCACGCATGCGCACACACACACAGACACAGACACACACACACACACACATAAACGCCCATTTTTCCTTTTCAATATAAGTGTTAAATTCTCCCCAAAAGAATTGAAAAGTTGGCATTCGGTTGTCAGTTTCGAGGACATGAGAGTTATTCAGCAGTGAAAACTCAAGATTACACCTCGAGCATGCAGGAGACAATAATAGAATAGCATGCTTGTACTGAAGTCAGCATTCTGTTGTCATCATGAAAAACTTGACTGTGTTCAGCTGTGTCCTTCCTGAGCGTCCGGCCAAGTCTCCTGTGAGACGAACTCTTTCTGCAGTCCTTTTGTGTGTTAAAGGAGGTAGTTCGGAGCATCGTAAATAGCTCCACAAACATTGTCCTGCGTAACACACGAATCTTGACATCCATCCATAGCAATAGTGTGTTTAGACCCATTTGCTTCCGTTGTTCTGCTGTCTGCCTCAGGACGTCCTCTCATATTTTGTGTCACGGGATTCTGATAGTTCAGAAAAAAAAAGAGAGGGTGGGAGGTGCTTTAAAAAATTGTACAACGCGAACTCAGCAGTAATTATTATGAGGATATCATTGTGTGCCATCGTTGTTCTAGATCGAGTTTAATGCTATTAACAATGTATTGGGGCTTATTTTTCCATTCTCAATAACTAGGGTATTGTCTCGACAGTCTCCGTTATCCCTGGTCCGATCCACCTCATGTAGTGTCTGATGTGCTTATTAATGTGTCAGGCAGAGTGCCAGAGAGACAGTAAATTAATACTCTATCTTCATTTTGAATTGAAGTCTTAAGGTTAGCCGATGCTGTCTGGTAGGATTCTAATAGTATGTCTTTGCCTTTCACTGCAAGCGGGGCGTCTCCGGCGTCCAGCAGCCAATGAACAGTAATACAACTATGGTTCGGAAAAAGACCCAAAATCCAGGTCAGATTCACTAAAGATCATTTTATAGCATGAATTATATTCCTTGGGGTTCCGTCTCACTATCTGGTTATAATTTTTGCCACTAATGGTTTGTATGGTCTGTGTGAAATGGAAACTGAAGAGAGAGAGAGAGAGAGAGAGAGAGAGAGAGAGAGAGAGAGAGAGAGAGAGAGAGAGAGAGAGAGTACAGCGATGCGCAGTGTGAAATTTTTGTGCGTCTCCTGTAATATTTTGTGTTTACGGCGCATACTATGTTTTTCCATACCGCGAGAGTGACTCCGTCCTCCTTCTCATTCCTTAGTATGTCATGGTTTATTTCATGCGCAGTTTGTGATTGTAATGAACCTTGCTTGAAATATTTACCTTGTTACATGAGATTGTTCAACAACCGGAACGAGCCATGAAAGGACCAATGTGCCCAGTGCAAAGAAACCGCGGAAACGATTTGTTATTTTCTTTACCAGCAGGGCAGACCAAGAAAAGTTACGACGGACGAAAGATGGGCAGCTGTAAAAACTGTGTGAGAATTTTAAGAACCTGTTTTACAAATGGCCCATAGTCCATCTTCTGGGATTCTGATGTGAGTGCCCGATGCTCGTGACAGTCTACACCTTGAGATTCAAATGAAAACCGTAACAATACAGACATGACCTCAATATGAGTTAATTTGTAAAAGCTTTTTGAGACCCGAGCTTTAATAATGGCACCATTGTCGTCTTGTGATTCTTATTTTGTTGTATCTTTTTGTAGAAGATGATTCTGGTAATTGATGCCAGGGAAAGGCGTGAAATCATAAAAACGAGAAACGCATTGAACAAAAGTTGAAAAATTAATTCTGAAACGGAACGCCACATTCATGTAATATTTTCTTTGGCTTAAAACTAGTTTGCTTTCATAAGGCACACATAGAATTGAAATGGGGAACGGGAGGGGACATTTTATATCATGGCTAACGCCAGGGACATATGTTGTGATCAACCTGTGGATACCCCCAGGGAAGGTCCTTCAGGCATTGCTTAAACTCAGCAACCTGACCCCCCAATTACTCTTGCCGCTGTGCAGATCTCCTGCGATCTGTTTTCAGAGTAAACTGGACCTATATTCACGGGTAGGCCAGGCTCTGTGCTTATAGAAGTGATCTACCAACAAGGCACGGGTTGAATGAATGAATGCAAGATCCCAGGGCCTGGCCATGAATGGACGTCTGTTGTTGATTTTCCAGGGCCGGCGAGTCATGTTTGAATATGGCTTTCATTACTGAGGCATGACGATACTGCCACTGGCTAAAACACATTGGTTAGCTTTAGGTCCTTCTGTCACTAGCACCAGCGGTGATCTTTGTTTGGGGTGGGGCCCATGCATAGAAGTCGCACATGACAGCGAAAAGACTGGGAAATGATATATATCAAAGTCCAAGAATAGGCTATAACTAATTTTACGTTCAGGAAAACACAGATTATTTAAGGGACAATTAATTTTTAAAAGAAAAACCACAAAAATTTGTAAGATCGCAGCAGGACTTGAAAACTTGTGTTATTTTCCCTTTATATTTCTGATTCTGTGTAACAGATCTGTATTGTTTCTTCCGCCGGGCTTTGTTTTTGCCATAATTATTTTAAGATTATTCTGCGGACTGCACTTGGCTTGGTTGGTGTCGCTTTTAACAGCTTTTTAAAAAACGAACATTAAGGCAGTATTCCTGGACGCTCAAGAAGAACTGCAATGTAAGCAAATTAAACAGTGATGGAGGAACCTTGTGAAAACAGTAATACAGCGGTAACCACATAGAACGAGCTGACAAAACACTGTTTAGGTGCGGAAGTGTGCAAAAAGGGATTTTTAGGGCGTCAGAAAGCTATTTAGGACACCAGAAAGCCAGATAGGCTTCAATGGACGCAGGCGTAGAATCTCTCCTGTTAAACTAAAGTTAGAACTGCTGCGAGCGGTGTTCAAAAAGCTGGCCACTCGATGTCTTGTCTGGATTCGGTGAATTTTGTTTCTTGAACCTATTTTAATGTCCCAGTCTGCCCCCAAATCCCCGGTATATTGCACTGATATTTTCTAGATCATTCCCCACCCTGGAGTCATTATCTGACCGCAAAAAATGTAGAGGCGGGGTGAGGAGGGCGAAGACCTAAAAATGCATTGCTGGGCAGCATTTGTAGGGTGTTGTAGCAATTAATTTAAGCTTTTATTTCGCCTAGTGTGGTTTTCCTTCAAGTTCCCTGTGCTGTCTTTTTCTCCTGTCTGAGTCTCGTTTTTTTTTCTTTCTCCGGTTCTTCTTTTATCTAATTTGTGTTAATTGCCAGCTTTTGATGTATTTGTTTTTCTGATTCCATTGAGATAGTTTAAATCTGTTTTTCGTCAAAAGTATAATTATTATGTGTTTTTGAAAATGACAAGCTAGCGTGTGACAACAACAGTAATAGTAACCAAAAACAGTGGGAGAGCGAGGCTATTGGAGATCTTCGGAAGAAGGGGAACAGCCCAGCCCCCCCCCTCCCAAGTCAGCATTTTATGTATTTCGGTTCCTGGTACATTGAGTGTAATACATACCAACTGTTTTGAAAAAGGTGCAACGTACTGGCTTGTTGTTCTTTGCATAAATTTGGCACAGAAAAATTCTATCATATATGGCAAACATTATTAAGTTATTCACCGTCTCTCCCAGCTTCCACCGACTACGTTAAAGCAAAGGCCAGGCTGAGAGCCTGAGGAGCCACCCGTCCCCGGAAAATATGCCACCAGTAATTGGTTTCAGTTGTTCTGTATTAATGGGTGGAATTTTTCTTTGCCTGTATGTGGTCGGGGTGGTAAAGACGCAGAGAGAACCAGCTGTGGGTTGTCAGCTCTGTTTATGATAAGTTTCCCAAGCAAGACTTTGAGTGTGTACACACACATAAGATTGTGTGGGTTGACGTGTAAACATACACACATTTGCGTACACACACACCTAGCCTTAACCAGTATGTCTTCACGGAGATAGGAGTAATGAAGAGTTATCCCCACTTCCTAGATATGGCATACATCGGTACAGCGTATTTAGACTGGAAAATGGCATTTACGTGAGATTCAAGGTGCACGTTTGCTCTACACAGCCCATTTATCTTAATAATAATATTATTTGCCTCCTGTTGGGAGGTTTTATGTGTACTTTTAAAATCTCGAATGGTTTTTGGCTTTCATAATTTAAATACGTGTCTTTCGTTCTCATTATATATTTCTATTACCCCCCCCCCCCCTCACTCTACTTTCATTGCTTCTGTCTATTGATAAGGGATCTAATCATTTATCTTGCATTCTACATAGCTCTTAAAATACTCGGGGACTGCCCTGAATTGAACTTTCTTCAGGTATTCTAGTGGCAGAATAGAGTGAATCATGTTTATCTGGGGTATCTCTGATTTCTTTTTCGGTCGTTTCTCCGTCAGATTTATTCATATCTACGTCTACATTGTATATTTAAAAAAAAAAAAAATTCCTACTGGTATTTCATGATATGATATGAAATAAAAACATATTATTCATCAAAGGGGTAACAAAATAATCAGGTTATTATGTGAAAGCCGGGAGATATAATCTGATTTAGTAGTTGCATCCATCATTCCAAGTTAGCATCAATGTCTTGAAATTTAAGCATGATCTTTTTAGGCAGGCAGTGATGCATTTGTCGTATAGTGTTCTGTGTAATTTCGCTTCTCTTTGGAGAATCGTACGTATTATTCAGTGCAGGTGTTGTTTGAAGGAAAGCAGTTATTTGGAGTACAGAAACCTCGACAATTGTCTAGAGCTGTGTCAGGAACGGGGATAACAGAAACCTTTTTGTTCTACCTGCATGTTTGGGAGCCATTGTCAAAATATGTCACACGTCGACATACGGGGGAAATATGGGGGTTTCCCTCTTTTCTCCCAGTTTTATTTCTCTCGACACGATGAAAGTATTGTTGTAAAGATGTGGTCACAGTTTTAATGGCATATTGTTTTTTTTTTTTTTTTTAATCCCAAACTACCCGAGGCGGGCCGGAAATATTAATGCGTGTGGAATTCTCCGAGAGAATATGGGGTTTTGGGAGCCCTGACGTTACACGACACTCACACATAGTTCGTGACTTAAGAAAGGTTTCTACCACAGTAGCTATATAATCACAGTGGAGCCAGGTGTGGCTGGTGAAAGTGGAACAATTGAATTAATAGATAAACTTATTTGCGTTTTTAAACAACACGCCATGTATATAATAGCTGCATATAATAGCTATCAATGCTTTTACTTGTTAGGCACTGCCAATAATAATCGCTAGCATTGATTTGTTTGGAAATGAGAAGGCAGGTACATACAGAGAGAGAAATTTCAGAGGACAACAGTACACGAACGATCGGTCTAGTACAGACAGGGCAGAGCTTGTCGAAATTACGGAGGCAGTTTCTTTACCAGGTTTACATTTTCCACCTCTGTTGGCAGCATGCGTACACGAAATATTGGAAACGCCGATGGACGTGAATGTAGAAACCGAGATTTTTCGTGAAGATAGACAAGGGGAAGCGAAGAAGAAGACAGGCAGACACACAGCCTCAGAGAGAGAGAGAGTGAGAGAGGGGGATTAATTGATTGATTGATTCATTGATTTGTGTTAACAGGAGTTTGACCAAAGATTCGCAGTGAACAAGAATAGATACAAAACATTATTAAAAACCACCACCAACAACATTAACCCAAAAAGCGAAGCCTTAATGAGAGCGTGAAATCGTGGACTGGTAAACTCGAGAACGATTCACAATATTATGTCGGTGACTCCGTGTACATGAATGGGTTTTGCGTAGAAAAGATTCGGTCTGACAAAGAGGAATACAAGCAAGCCATGTATGCCATTCACGGTTAGACCATGCATGACTCATATTCAAACCCAACCTACGAGTTCCTCTTTGCACCTGTCCCCTCTTCATATTTCAACATAGACCTGCCTCAAGTATATAATTTGCCAAGAGGTAAATGGCTCTTCTCCCTCCTGACTATATCCTGGGGCGTTTCCTGGTGGTGTCTACAATTGAAATGGTGACATGACCGATCCTCTAATCAAGAAAAGGCGACTAAACCGGTACCCCCATGAAATAATTAATCGCCCCTTCAAAGGCTAATACCTAGTAGGTGAAGTTCTCCGTTATACAACACTGAAGGTTCAATCTGGGGGAAATACATTCACCTGAGCCGTTAGTTTATTGTAGTTGTGTGTTTCCACATCATGAAAGAAAAAGAAGGCGCTTCTGGACAACACCGGCCCTTTGGACCAAGAGCGAATACGTTCATGAAATATTGATAGACCTGTCACAAATCTTAGCTTTGGTGGGTACAGTCTGAGCGCTCTTAAGAAACAAAGACCTCAACCATTTGTGGTTTGGGAACCCCAGGAAAAGCAGTCTCATTCAGTTGCAATGGGCCAGTAATCTTGTGTGTTATTTTGCTCTTTAATGAGGCTGGCCACTCTGTGTGGGGAAAACCCGAAATTCTGCAAGGTACGGTGTTTCCGTTCTGAGTGGGGAGCTGGATGCTTGAGTGGGTCTTGTCGAAGTCACTGTGGCGAAACGGATTTCAACGACATTTTTAACCAAGCACATGATATACTTAATCCACTGGAGTCTCTGATGTTGTAAATTGTTGTTTACCTTTTCATTTGTATCTAAACAAAAAATTAATATTAAAAAAAATAATATTAAAAAATACTAAAAATAAAAGCTTTCCTGGTGGATGATTAATCTGTCTACTTATGTGTCAACTGCGGTCTCACAGATATTTAAGACATTCTCCTGTCGTTCAAGTTGGATAGTATCGTAACGGGAATGCAAGGCATGGTGAGGTTGAACGTCTTATTTGATGAGATACATGATTGTATTCATTCCCATTCATTGTCCGGCAGATTTTTGTCATCATCCAGGCATTTCGATTGTTGACAACTGGTTTCGAAAAGGAAAGAAAGAATTAAATTCTCATATTTAATATTTTGCCACTTAAAACAACTCTGGCATTTTAGCATTTTCTGCTTTTAGAGGACTGTCTTGTGTTGATTATTTTCAAAGCAGAAACAACGACAGTTTTCATCCCTTAGGTCATACATTGTGTAAAGTATTTGTATCTCATAAATTTCAGCAGTTACTCTGATTTATACAGTAAGGCGGGGCAGGTTCAGGTAGACCTGCGCCCACCCCCTCACAGCGTTAATTTCATCTGGTAGAGGTCAGAGGTGACCCAGTACTACGTCGTCCATCTTGTGAGATACATGTCCTAACAAGGGGTTGTGCCGCTCCACTAACCCCATTGACTATGTCTTCAGTCCTGTTGTTGGCCCGTCTTTGATCTTGGAAATGTGAAAAGCGTGTCTCTGTCCACACAGTCGCTGCAATGACCTCTCATGTCCAGGTGCATCTCGACCAAGCACTCTTAAATCATGAAGGTGGTAGACGCTGTGGAATTTCTCTTGTCTAGTCGGAGTGGGAACTTGGGAGGAGGAGGGGGGGTGGGCAGGGAGGAAAGAAAAGCTTTTCATACACTTATCAACTGACTCGTTCTTCCCTCCGGGGAATTAGAGGGGGTGACTGTGAGGGAAGAAAATCGTAATAAATTATAATGTATAGCGAATTTGTGATAGCAGTGACAGTGGGGATTGATCACCTGCTGGGAAGGGGTGGGATTGAAATTTACACCCCTTTGGTTTTAGTTCGGTATAATGCTCTTTGTCTAAGTGCTATTGACTTTTATTTCCACCGGAAATATTTTGCATTCGAATTAAAAATTGATTTCCTTTGTCTAGCCTGTCCAATTATGTCAGTTGTGAATGTAAAAAAATAGGCACACGGAGATAAGACAGACGTACTCCCACTTCCAACTCATCAAGGAGACTTCATTTTCTTACTGCACCATAAATCAACTAACAAGGTAAAACATGCGCCTGTCTTCAGCCACGTCCTTTGACCCACCGTCGAACTCCTTGAAATGTGGAACATGTCTGAGCCCTAATAAAACCACCGCCCTGACATTCAGTGCACGCGAGCCTGACATCATGAATTGAGGTCTTTATTGAGTTCTCTGTTGACTCAATCATGATTGGTATGGGCTTCCTTGCCGCTGAAACATAGTTTCCCTTGTCTCAGTGGGCAGTTAACATTTCGAGCTACTCCAGTGGTTAATGACATGGAGAGTCGCAAATGAAAAGCTCTGTTACACGCGGCAGTTTTTGTACACACCCCTCTACTGTTTTTTTGTTGGTTTCATTTATTTTCTTATGTACGGTAACAATGGCTGCTAAACAATTTCCAGGTATCTCGCACAAAGAAATGTGCATTGAGTATTCAAGTAACCCCTCGCTGCAATATTTCTCAGCTATTCCTGGTATTTATAGATGAGTATTTGACCACGAAAAGATGTTGGTGATAAAGGGATGGGGAGGTGTTGTGCGGCATTTTCAGAATCTGATCTGCTTTCTTGTACATGGCCAGTACCATGTTCATTATACTGCCGTGTTAACTAAATGCCTGGGCGAGGAACTGCACTTGGAAACGCCACCACACTATAGGAGATGATCTTGTAAATCGTTTTTTGGTTTAAGCAAGTTATTTCCTCCCCCCCCCCCCCCCAAAAAAAAGCCCGAGTACATATAAAACTATTAAACTTAGCTTCATAATGAAGCTTGTGATATGGCATTTGCTTCATTATATCATAATTTCTTATTTCTTGTTTTGTTTTTATCTTTTCAGGATGACTTTGATGCCATCCGGCCACTGTGTTACCCCAACACGGATATTTATCTTCTGTGCTTCAGCGTTGTATCTCCGACTTCTTTCAATAACATTTTAGAGAAATGGGTGCCAGAGATCAGGAAACACGCGCCCGGTACTCCAATCATGTTGGTGGGGACACAGTGTGATCTGCGCAACGATGTGAAAATTCTCATAGAGCTCGCCAAATACAAAGAGAAGCCCGTCTCAGAAAATGATGCCATACGGTTGGCCCAGGACATTGGAGCTGTCCTATACATGGAATGCTCCGCACTGACTCAGAAGAACTTGAAAGATGTGTTTGATCAAGCAATTCTTGCATCTTTAAACTATATACCCGATCTTAGCCGTTCCAAAGAGATTCGTAAATCCAACAGGAAGAAGTACAGTGTTGGACAAAGCACAAGTTTGAAAAAGGCGGGATGGAAAAAATTCTGTTGTTTCTTGTGATAACACGCCATGCCATTTCCATATCAATGTTCCAATATCATATTCAGCAAACTCCATCAGCAATACTGCATTCTCAGTTTCTTCCAGACTCTACAATGGCAGTCACTCAGTGACTGTAAAGTTTACCACCTCGTCAGTTGACTGGCCATTCGGCAGTGGAACCGGTGGAATCACTATACTTATCTCTTGCAGAAACTTTCCAGATTCCAGCGACGCAGCTTTTACACTTCGGGTTTCACTCTGCCTGGTCAAGACGGTGAGGACAATTTTGTTGCAATCAAGGAATTGGTAGCGAGCAAACTGACAGAAAGGAGACGCCGTATATGTTGCGGTGCCCAGGAAACGAATCCATACGGTGATGGTCTCACAAGATATCGCAGTGATGTCGTGTCACCGTCGCCAACGATTCGGAACCGGCACGGCAATGGCAGTGGTAACTCTTGGTTGTTGGCAGCGCAGTAGTAACGTCAGTGCCAACAGGAGTCGGGAGAAGACTATACTGTGCGTCCATCGTCTTGGTAGTATCCACCCTTTCTGCAGAATGACCACGTACCACTGGAGCTCTCAGTGACATTGAGCCAGCTATCATTCATACAGGAATACCAGTCGAATCTGAAATGGGATTGTGGATTCCTGGAACTCCTGAACTCTTGATCTTTGTTCAGAGCATTGGCAATTGGTTTTATCAACGGGGAGAATGGAAGTAAGCCAAATCGTGCTTAAGGAGCAATACTGGTTTTAACTTTATAAAGCCAGGACTATGTATTTTAGTTCAATCTGTGGAGAATGTGGCGACGGTAGCAGAGAAGTATCGTTGACTCTTGTAATATGTAAATGGATATTTATATTATTTTATTTCATTTCATGTTTATACGTGTTTTTATCTTTCAATTGTTGGTCACATGGTGTGGTATTAGGTTCATAGAAAAACATGTCTTTGTATTGTTTCTTCACCCCCCCCTAAACTCCCCCCCCCCTCCCTACAGGAAGGACATTGCACAGACAGATATATTATAATAAAAACAGCTCCTGTGACATTTCCCATGAGGTTGAGTTGAATCCAACAGATAAATGCGATGTATCACAGAAAGGAATTTTTAGGAAATAAGTAAAATGTAGATTTGGTGTTTTTTTTAAAAAAGCAGTTGGCCTTGCAGTCTTGTATTGATTTTCTGTCTCTGTGCATGCTTGGTGCGAAATCAATAACATACAGACATTTCCCTAGATGTCTGAGGTATTTTTCTAAGCGTGTGAATGTGAAAATCTCAAATATTTTGCGAAGCCAAACCCGTGCGTAAAAATTAATGTGTATCACATGCAGCTTGAAATGTCCTAGATGTGTTTGGGCGTCGCCTCGGGGCAATTTTGCAAAGCAGCACTTCAACTTCTTTCAGCATCGAGACACGCGCAATGGCAGTTCATGTATATCTTGAATAATTGCCCAGTTGATCATGCCATGTTCAGATCTTGTTTATGTAAATATTCTCTATCGCCATGTTCTTTCTGGCGTCCAGGGTTAAGTCTTGTCAAGCCGGTAGTTTATGAAATTCAATTTTAAAGTGTTACTGTTTTCATGTTGGCAGGCAAAGGCGCTATTGTGACATAGTAGGGCACACTTTCAACTAATTCCCCACCCGTCACGGTCAAATCGGCCCGTGTGTTATCTGAATACCTAGGGAATAAGCGGTGAAACGGAGCACGAAAGAAGGCTGAGATCATCCTGGGCTTTTTTTTAAAAATAGCAATTGAATTTTGGGCTTTTGTATCCCAGTCTATATGAAATGGGGTGATAAGAGTGACCTGGAATGATTATGTCTCACGCCACCTTCAGAAAAGAAACTCCTCAGACGTATAGATATCATACTTGATCATGTCGCCAACTTTTGCGTGCATAGAAATAAACTGGATCAAGGCTCTGCAGGAGGAGCAGGGTACACCCAGTGGAGCTCTCTTGGAACAGTTTGTGTTCGTTTGATCTTAAAAGTTAAGAGAAATTCTATCATTTGGTTTTATGTCAACGTGAACTGTCTGATAGGTTCTTGGAGGCATCATTGAAGAGGTGCCAAAATTTCTTTCTTTGGGGGCTGGGGGGGGGGGGGGGCTGCGGGTGATCGGCCTAACTCAAGGGCATTGTTTATGTTGCGAACGATTTGTACAGCTGTCTTCAGGTTGTAAAAAATGCAGGAAAAGTGTCATTAGCGGCTTTATAGGCAGTCCCAAAAGCCCTCATGAAGTCACCGTTTTATAGCCTCGCTGGAGACAAAAGCTCCTGTCATTGCTTCCAAATTGTTTCAATGCGACCAGGAGAACGAGATCGTAAATGTGTCACAGGCACGTAACCATTGTTGGCATCACGCTTCAGGTTAGTGCAAGTCATTTATTTAGGTGTGAGAATTCTGTATTGGTGTCGCTGCCCAGTCTCACGCTTAACCTGTCAGCAGCGTTGTCATTACTGTCGGCGCACATAAACTATAATTTCCCCCCCCCCCCCCCCCCATACACTTTTTTTTTTTTACTTCAGCCAGACTGCCATGTAACGAAGGCCATATATCCCAGTCTATATCCAATCCACCTTTTAAGATCATAATTATTATTATAGAGTGAAATCTGCTCTCTCTCTGTCTGCGTTATACTTTTCTGTCCGACTAGTGATTTCTTTTCGGCCAAAGGAAAAAAGAATTGGAGAGAGAATAAACCAAAGCGCAACCCGTAAAATTTAATGTTTTTGACTTGACCTGTAAAACTATGTCACTGGCGTACACGTTTTTTTTTCCCCCATAGCACAGCAGGAGTGCCATAAGAGAAGATAAAGCTTCTTACTGATACTAATAGGCAGAGTCTGACGGACAATAGAGAGAAGTATTAAGTTTGAGCTGCGAATTATTGGCTTTTCTTACATAAGGGGCGACATCTGCAGCCTGGGGGCATGGAATTGAGAATTAGTTATGAAATATTGACCACGCCCATTCACTGTTTTGGTTTGTGCTGATATTTGTCAAATTTAAACCTTTTGTGGCGTATTCCCTCTCGATCCCTTCTTCATTATAAATGTATATAAAACACTCTTGTCACTTGAAATGTTTGTCTGTCACTGTGTCTTTTTCTTTCAGTGTCTTTTATCAGGTGTCGCCGGAGTAATCTAGTGGTCACAGCTGTTTGAATTTACAAAAATGAATGCCCCACTATGGGAGACGCCTCTACTTTCTCGTGATGGAAATCTAAAAGGAGAAAGAAGTTCAGAAAAACTGGGTTTTTGCAACCATGAAGAAAATCAATAGGAGTTCTCTGGAACAGTTGAAAGTGCCAGAACTGTGTTTATCGTGATAATTCTAAACTGTCTTTCCTGACTGAGAGAGTTTCGTTCTTTCTTTTTTAGTCCACATTGTTTTTCTTGTACGAGCCTTCCATATTGCAGTGTAAGATGTTTCTTAGCGGTTTTATGTACTTGCACTGATGTGCGCTTCCCATCCATTACCGTGCCTTATCGTCGTGACAAAGTTTTTTTGTTTTGTTTGTACGCGTGTCCTTCGTTTTCCCCACGAACTACTTTTCACAGTACTTGCGCCACACTTTTCCCTGGACTATGTCATGTGTTCTCAGGGCTTGGCATTTACAATCTATTAGCATTTCATTTTTTTTTTTTTAAACATGCCAGAAAATATTTCTTGAGTCTGTCCAGCTCCTAGGATGACATTAACGGTACACTTGAGTATGAAGGTTTTTTTGTAGCGAGCAAAGTAATTTCACCCAACGCACACGTTTACAGCTGTCGTCTTTGAAGTATAACAAAAAATGACAAGAGTTCAAATACACACAGACATACAGAAATGTCGCATATTCTGTTTTCATATTGCTGATGTAGATGTGTGCATATTACTGTTATTTATTTACTCAATCAAAATAATTTAAGTCAGATATCTACTTACAGAAATTGACTACAGGGATTTTTGTTACAAATTGTATTACTTGAGATTGTATTATCTGATATGCATTGCTTGTGTATTTGATTTTATGATGTGTTGTATGACCAGGGACCTTATGTAGCTATTGTAAGGTCTCTGGTATGACCTTGTCACCTGAATACTTGAACAGAAAGTGGTGAGAAGGAGGGGAAAGCAAGGCCTGAAGTTTGTGTGTTTGGTATTGCCCTAGATCGCATTGATCAAATGGCCATAACATTTAATACTAGCCCTAAGTGGTATGAACTGGATTGTTCCACTTCATGGAAAATATTGATAATCATGAAGTCTACATTTAATTTATGTTCCTGGAAAGCGTGGCATGGACAGAAAGACCGTTTGCTGAAGCAGGTAGGTCCAGTGTTTTTTCAATGCTCTCATTCCCTCACGGTTATTGCTATTGATTGTGGAACAATTGATTTTCTCCCAAAGACAAGCTAGACTTAACTTACTTGCCTTTCTACCACACTGGAAATATATTGCAATAAAAAAGAAGTTATATTAGGCGAACTTAATATAGATTGTAGTCGCCAGATACTGTTACATTGATACCACGTGTTTTGGTGTGGTTGAAAAAAAAAAAAAAGCTCTGGGCATTGATTATCCAGGGTAGTTCTGCTTGATTTGGCCTTGTGCCTGGGATTTAAACAAGTTGGTGTTTTCATATTCAGAAGTGCGCCTTTAAGTACACGAGAATTAAGTAAACGTAGAACACCCAAGGGGAAACAGCAAATAAAGCCGAGCAAACTTGGATCTTACATAACCGACCACAGCTACAGGCCGTACGCGAGCTATGGCCCCTGCTAGAGATCATTCATTGGATTCATTGCGTAGGTTCTACTCCAGTTGATGCCTTTTCCATTGTTTCTGTATCGATTGTGCATAGCGAGGCGGCCAGAAAGTGTACACAATCGCTTTTTTTAATACATAGTTTCGGGGATAAGCAGTTGTGGTTTGAGGGGGTGGTTGTTCTGGATGATGGAACTGATCAGTGAAATACACTTGATTTTCAGATTTGAATGCCTTGTCGCTAAATATTTCCAACAATGGTGGTATGATAATAATAAGATTACTTAGCATATATTATAGAAGTATGCTCTTCTGCCACTAGCATATTAACTTGCATTTATGACATGGCCAAGATCCCTCTAGCACAAATTGTAGAGCCAGTGAACTTGTTGTATTTGAAAGGGAGTTACCCTCAAATACTTATTTTTTTCCCCATCTCATTTTTCAGCATATCTGTTTCTCCACAAGAACATGTAGCGATAGCAGTGTTGCAATTATGTCTGAAGGTTTAAACAGTACTGTAGAGTATCTGAATAGTTAACGCTATGGTATCATTTCATCTTGTATGTATCTGGCAATAAGTACCATTTCACTATGTGTGAACAGAGGGCCTGACGCTGTTTCAGAAAATTAATGCAGGGCTTTACAAATTCTGGTAATTCCAAGTAAAGCCGGGTAAAGGTATTATATTTGTTTTTACAGGAGGCAGCTCTCTTAGGCTAAAATCTTTAGTGGAGTCCTAACATGATGCTTAGCTGCGTCAAGGGGCTGGGAGAAACGGGTTTATGAGCGCCAGGATTAACGGTGGGCTGTTAGGACAAGGCAGAGAGCTATCGATTTCACCATTATCTGCTCCCATAGAGTCAGTGTTAGATCTGGCAGTTTGCCTGTTGTATGTAGCCTGACTGTGTGTATTTGTGTCATGTCCTTGTCTCAGCTATTGTGTTATGTTCGCGCGTACTGCACCTCGTATCCACAACATGGGGAACATTTTGTTAATTAATTTTATTATTCAAGATACAGGTATCAGATTGGCTTTTTTTTTTTCCATAATTGCTTTTTAGTTTCTGTTTCCTTCTTGCCTGCTTTATTTTTTATAATTGTCGATGATTTTCTTTATTTGTCAGTACTGGGTATTGATTTTGTGTTGTATGGTGTACTATTATCTGTTTGTAAATATTTTTATTATTTTTTCTATTTTCCTGCATGTCGAGGGCTATCTCTCTTAGCAGGGGTTTCAGATGTACAATTATAACAGAAGATTCATACTGGCAATTTCTTTCATTGTATGGAAACTAACAAAATTCAGTCAATTGCAGGTTTTCCATCATAAATAAGATAGAGAAAAGTAGCCAGATTTCTGCCAGGAAATGATGAAATATGGCATGTGGGTTTGGGTAATTTTATACATTTTAACACTGATTTCCTATTCTGATAAATAGGTATGTTACAGCAGCAGGATTTCTTGTCTTCCAGTGCAAAATTGTCAAAACTGATGTTGCAAGACTTTTGCTTGGAACACAGATACCTTGTGAGGAGGCCTGCAGGTATTAGAAGTAGGAAGAAAATGCACCTGAGATATATTAATATTCTACTTTATTGTTACATAACATTCTACTTTATTCTTGCATTCTTGGAATTTTCTGCTTTCACGGTGTGGTAATTTTTATGTTTGGGTGGGTTAACTGTGTAGATTAATGTTTATTTCACCCTTATGAAACATGTAGGGCCTATAATTATGTGCCAGAGAGTGCAGTTTTCATATTTTATTTGATGCCATTGCTTTTGTAGAGTTGTCTTGAAAGGAGGAGGGGGTGGGGAAAGGGAAAGGATTGCCATACTAGTTGAGACCATTATGGATGTATATTTGAAGAGATACGAGAGCGTATAGTGATTTGTGTTGTACTTATGAACTGTATATTTGAATGTGTGAGCAAATGGGCTGTATAGTACAAAACACGTACTTGTTTTTTCCAGTTTTGTCAAAAGGAAACACTAAAATTGAAGCAATATAAGGATAAGAACCCATTTCGCCTGAAGAACTGCGTCCGATTTGAGTCCGATTTGAGTATTGCGCCAAATGAAAACTATACTGTTGTGTAACTGATTGAAAGAATTATTGTACAGTGTATGAATGATTACTTGTCTTTCTGACATTCACACCTTCCCGTAAGCGCTTTCACCATAATATTATAATACATGTCACAAGTGCTGAGCCTTGCACTTAATGGGGTTGCCCATTAGTATTAACATATTGTCAAGTTTTTTTTTTTTTTTTTTGGTTTAGTGATAGGGAAATGGAAAAGAGGGTCTTGAAATTCTTAATTTTATAGGCTGTCACCACTAAGATGGAACATTTCATGTATCATTCATAGTGGAAGGGCCTGTATAACACATAGGCTTATTTCGTTTTTCTGACCTAGAAATGCAAACTTAAATCTAAATCCAGTAAAGGAAATTTGTGGGCTATTTTGCCCCCTTGAAAATGTTCACATTCTTAACTTCATTTCTAATTCTTTATGGTGTCTGTTGGTGTGTTTCACTGACATCACCACAGACTGTAATGTTGACGGCACGGCAGCTGAGCATGCCCTCTTGCAAAGATGTTTTTTTTTTTTATTTTTGCACAGCAGCCGAGCATGGGCACTCGCAAAGATTACCTGTAATTAGTGTAATCAAAAAGAAAAAATGGAAACTTCTAGGACAACGAAACATGGCCTTGCGGCTAAGGTCGAAATACAATTCAAAAATTTGGTTGGGGTCCAAAATCTCACTTAAGGTGAAACAAACCAATCAGTTGTTTGAATTGGTTCATCTCGTTTTGGTCCTTATCAATTTAGGGAATTCAGTTTATATTACTTGGTAGATCTGTATTTATTTTTATTTTTTTAAACCTGTCACAAAGCTCTCTGCGATAACAACTACTACTGAAGTGACCTGTAAAACTGGACAAAATTGAATGTGGCACGTGTGTTGTAAAACATTACGACCATTGATTCATTACCAATAACATTTTGTATTACATATCCCATCACGCGGAGTTGAATGACACAATTGTCCTCGCCTTTGTTCAAATCTGCTTTGTACATTAAGAATGAGATGTCTTCATTATTCTGTTGTTCATGTGAAGAAAATGACTTGTTGCTGACGAAAAATGATACAAAATGATGCTGTTACCTGCATATTTGAAGAATTAAACAGGTGTCTTTAAAGTACTGAGTTTTTTCTCATTGTTATTAATATATTCTTGTGCACTTGACCTTATTACTGTTTTGTTGTTGTTTTATGTGTTCCCAGTGCAAGTATTGTTTTGTTGTGGTTGAAATGCAGGATAACTGTTTGCCAGGCGGTGTACGGCAGGTGTCATAAGACGGTGAATTGTGAAGAAGTATAGAATAAAAGTTTGATTGTGGTATGGAATGCTGATGAACAAGATACACGTTTAATAACGGCAACCAGACATGTATACATGTACATTTTATGATCGTCTCAAGGACACCCGCCTCTTGTGTGAAACATTCCTGGCATTGAGAGTGCAGATCTGAAAAAGAACAAGAACATTAATAAGGCCAATGTCATTAACTGGTTTACCACGGAGTTTGAAAGCAAAAGGTGCAAAGAATGTAAGGAATGCGAACACGGTGGAAGGGTTTGGATAAAAACACAGGCGTGAGGATTGAGCAAAAAAAAAAGGGGGGAAGGGGGGAAACGAAGAAGAAAAGCCAAACTGTCGTAGCATTTTTGATGTAAATGAAGAACATCCAAACACCATCAACATGTCTGTGACGGGTGCTTGGGAACACAACAAAGAAGCGACGCGAAAAAATACATATTATTCATAGGTTGAGACAACACGCCTCAGAATGCATGCAAACATAAATTAAGCTTACAAATATCCATTTTGTTGTTTATTCGTTTGAAAAAAAAGATCAGTTCAAAATTCTATGTAAACAGCCGCAGAAATGCAGGTTTTCTTTCTATCTTTGCATAATAGGATGTAGAGAGAGAAAGAAAAAAGGACAATAAAGTCATTCGAAACTGTCAGGAAATGGATTAGACTTCGATTGATCAGAGTTCGATTTACCTCTGAGCAGAATAAAAAACAACAACATTAAATGTACACTGGCCTCATCATTAAAATTGAACCACACATGCGCACTTGCTTGTACAACTGCAAATGGCAACTCTTTCTGTCAAAATATTGCGTGAACTTCAAAGGAATTTCACATTTTTCTTGGATTAAAGATGTGTACAATATTTCAAATGATTACTTATGTAATTATACAAATATAGATCTAACTTAAAATGAATTTAAAGTAAGAAATACACCATTGTTTTTTATTGCAGAACTGTTTTTTCTTTCCTTCATCCCCTGCTGTAAAATTACGTCCTTGACACTTGTGCTGTTTCAGGATACGACCAGAGCACTATTTTAAATTTATGTTTTCCCTTGACAGAAAATAGAAAGTCCCTAAACGATGGTTTGTGCTGAAGCCAACGGTAGTAATTGCGGGGTCACGACCAATAATTGACCACGTCAGGCTACCATAGATTGATCAATGACTTCCTGTCGTACGTACGTACAATGCCTGACAGTGCTCCTAATGGCGGCAGCAATTTTCACACTGAAATAATTGGTAGCAACATGTATATTTGGACATTTATTACACATCTGCACCAGTTAATGATGCCCTCCCCGAGATGGCTTGGAGGGGGTGGCGTGGGTATAATGAGGGAGCACGATCACAATATCTTCATCAACGCTGTGGCAAGTGTGAGCTTGTAAATTGGGGAGGTGAGGAAAAAAGGGAACAGATGCGTGTATCAAATGCAAATTGCTGTTGATATGCAAGTCAGAGATCAGCACCCGCTGTGAGATTCACAAACAAATACACACACACACACATCCATAATACTGAAAGGCAATTAGGAAATATCGGAAAGTGGAATTACTAGTCGCCAATACGATTTTTTTTTAGTATTAACTATTTAACTCTATCTATCTATCTATCTATCTATCTATCTATCTATCTATCTATCTATCTATCTATCTATCTATCTATCTATCTATCTATCTATCTATGTATCTATGTATCTATCTATCTATCTATCTATCTATCTATCTATCTATCTATCTATCTATCTATCTATCTGTCTGTCTGTCTGTCTGTCTGTCTGTCTGTCTGTCTGTCTGTCTGTCTATCTATCTATCTATCTATCTATCTATCTAGCTATCCATCCACCCACCCACCCACCCATCCATCCATCCATCCATCCATCCATCCATCCATCCATCTATCTATCTATCTATCTATCTATCTATCTATCTATCTATCTATCTATCTATCTATCTATCTATCTATCTATCTATCTATCTATCTATCTATCTCTCTGTCTGTCTGTCTGTCTGTCTGTCTGTCTGTGTCTGTCTGTCTGTCTGTCTATCTATCTATCTATCTATCTATCTATCTATCTATCTATCTATCTATCTATCTATCTATCTATCTATCTATCTATCTATCTATCTATCTATCTATCTATCTATCTATCTATCTATCTATCTATCTATCTATCTATCTGTTATCTGTATGTCTGTTGTCTGCCTGCCATCTGTCTATCTTTCTATCCCCGGGTCCGTCCGTCCTTCTGTGTGTTTATCTGTTGCCTATTTGCACATCCTATCCATCTGTCTGTCTGTCTGCATTTCCGTCTATCTTACTATCTATGTCCAGCAGGCATGCACTTATGCCCCACTTGATGACCGCACTATCTAACCCAACAGGAAGGGAAGTCTACCATTCTGAAAAAGGCCCCCTGGGAGAATACGCACTTTTAGTGTGGTTGATGGCGACGAGGGTAATTATTCAAATGACCAGAGGGCTGGAGATACTCAGTGATTAAGCATAGAGGGAGTAATCATTGTATATTATGATGTGAAACTGGTGTTGACAGGGAGATAAATCAACCGAAGATCTCGGTGGAAAAGTGTGTGTGTGTGTGGAAAAGTGTGTGGGGGGGTGGGGGGCAGGAAAGAGATAAAAACTTGAGAGAACCAGTGGGGGGGGGGAGGGGGGTGTTGAGAAAAGATGAGAGTAAAAGTAAAAGACAAGGAGATGAAATGACAGGCAAGGAGGAAGGCTGTGCATGGCTGAGTACTGAGAAAAGCGGAGACTTTAAAAGAAAAGGGAAGGGGACATGTTGGCCTAGATCGAGTACCTAGTCTCCTTCCCTTTTCGAGTACCTAGTCTTCTCGGATAAGGACGAAAAAATTCGGAGGGCCCGTGTGCACGTTGCGCACGTTAAAGATACCTTGGCAGTTGGAAATCGTAAAGAGCCGGCCGAAAGGCCGCTGCCCGGGCAAAATTGAAATTAATAGATTAAAAATTTATCCATATCATCTCCCCCCCCCCTCCCCCCCGCCAGAACAAGAAATAATAAAACAAGTAAAGTGAGGTGTAAATGCCAAGGGCAGCGAACCTCCTAAAATAAAGACCTCAAATCATGTTGGCCTAGAGGCAAGGTTCTCGCCTCCCCATGCCGAAGGTACCGGGTTCGAATCCCGGTTGATGCAGGCATGTTGGAACTTTAGGATTTTTCTCATATTTTCCTGTGCCTGATCCTTTGGTCTGCAGGATCGAGCACCTAGTCTTCTAGGGCAAGGACGATAAATTCGGAGAGCTCGTGTGCACATTGCGCACGTTAAAGATACCTCGGCCGTTGGAAATCGAAAAGAGCAGGCCGAACAGGCCGCTGCGTGGACAAAATTCTAAAAACCACAAGAAGAAAAATAGGACTAAGAAAAGTGAGGTGTAAAAAACGCCAAATCTCCTAAAATAAAGATCTAAACACAAAAGAAAAGGGAGGAAAAGAGTTACAGAGTGTGAAAATGATGAAAACTGGGAAAAGATGACTATGATGTGAATAACTTGGCATTTCATCTGATGAGATTTGAGATAGCAATTATTTAACAAGCAAGTAAACAACATGTCGTAGACAGCAACAAAAGCAAGAACAACAAGGAACGAAATAATTACACCGGTGGAGTTGAGAATATTTTTTCTCTTTCTCGCTATGCAGATTTCCTACATCGCCCATCGGTCATCATTTAGATTCCAAATTGAGGATTATGCTGTCGCCCGTACGCTGGCTGTGCTTCGATTTTTTACCCAATCTTATTTTGGTTGAGACCAGCGCATAGGGCTGGTTGACACAATATTGGAAACTTCCTTTAGGCTGAGCAATTACAACCAACAGAGCACTGTCAGTCTCTGATTCATTCACTTCGCCAGAATGACGTTTTGGGGGATAAAGGGAGGTATCGTACTAAGTCTTGTCAGACATAGTCAGATGCTGGCAGGCAAAAAGTATACACCATAATTTCCTGTATATTCTATTAGTAAATCTGGGAGGACCATAATATCATCCGAGAAACAGGGTAACCAAGAAGACTCAATTCACCAAATTCCGTCAGTCGACTTGGGCGCGTATCATCCATGTCAACAATGCAACAATTCGCACCACACCCCTTCATAATTGGATGAAAAAAACTAGGTCTAGTACCACAGAGCTCTGTGAGTAGTACTCACCGTGTCCATTCGCGCTCAAATTGTGGTCCTGAAGTGACAGAAGGAACGGTCCGTCTCGGTATTCTACGTCTTGGATATCGTACTAAGCCCGGTCAGACGCAGTCAGCTTCTGCCGCTATTTCTTTGGTGTACATTTTGTTGGCAGCATCTGACTATGTTTGACAGGGCTTAGTATGATACCTGCCTAAAGCGACCGCCCGACCGGTATACCGACCATTCCCCTTTCAGTCACAGATCCCCAGTCTCCTGAGCCTGATTCTTTCATTACGCCAGAACAGCCTTTTTTTTTTTCCTTTGTAAAATAAACTGGCCACTTGGCCACCGTTTCCACCCACCGTCACAGATCTACAAGCTCAGGAGAATAGTAAATTTAACATTTACTGTACTTGAAACGAGATTTCCAAGAACCATTGTAACGCCGCTGCTGTGAGTAAAAAAAATATGTATTAATACAAACATGGAGCTTTGTGTCTGAACGTCCAATCAATAGACACATGAAAAATGGAAATACGGATAGGAACAAAACAGACGAATGTCCCAAAGAATGTTGTTAGGGAGGCGTAGATTACTTACAAAGTCAAATACAGAAAGGCTGTTGAAAAGGGCTGGTGATATTTTACATTATACGCTATTGCTAAACAGTAAACACAACTCAGTATTTTCTCGATTTGGCTTTGTAATTAGACTACCCGCATTTAGCAACATTTATAGGGAAAATAATTGAGTTATATTCACTGTTCAACAATGATTTATAGTGTAAACTACCACGCTCCTCTAACAACAGCATAATTCAACATAATACACTCACACAAAAAGACAAAAAAGCACACAGCGGAAGAACGTGTGGAAAGCGCAGAGAGAAAACGAAAAAGCCGTCTGTCAGACAAGACAGATGCCCTGATCAATGTGTTGGCGGCCGAAAATAAACAGAAAAAGACAGATGAACATGGGAAGACAAGGTGAAGACATGTATAAGAGTAAGACAAAGCAGTGAAGAGATGTAGAGGAATGGCATGAGGAAATCGTATGAACATGACATACGAGACAATTGCGGTATACATTATACATTACAATCGAGCCCTACAATCCTGTACTATACAAGGAACCAAAAACTGGAGCCCTTCTGTCTGATTTACCGATCAGTGGCCACACGAGTACAGAGAGCGCCGTGTTGACCCGATAGGGAGGTCAAATCAATATGACCGGCTCGCTGTCTTTCTCTCCATCGGCGTGGGAAAGCAAAACAGTGATTACAGGCAAGCAACAGGCTTTTATCTATCTATCTATCTATCTATCTATCTATCTATCTATCTATCTATCTATCTATCTATCTATCTATCTATCTATCTAATTTTGATCGAGCCCTTTCCATTAAAAAATCACTGCCTTACAAATAAAAGTTAAATAGACGGGCGGATAGACACACATACAGGCAGGAAGACAGACAAAGACAGATAAATATATAGATAGATAAATAGACAGACAGACAGACAGATAGATAGATAGGTAGATAGACAGATAGATAGATAGGTAGATAGACAGATAGAGAGATAGGTAGATAGACAGACAGACAGACAGATAGATAGATAGGTAGATAGACAGACAGACAGACAGACACATAGATATAGATAGATAGAAGATAGATAGATAGATAGATAGATAGACAGATAGATAGATAGATAGATATAGATAGATAGATAGATAGATAGATAGATAGATAGATAGATAGATAGATAGATAGATAGATAGATAGATAGATAAATAGATAGATAGATAGATAGATAGATAGATAGATACTTGACATTAATAAGTAAATGCTGCAAATTGACGTTGGCTTTTCGATGATTCATTTCTTCCATTTACCTGCTGGCAGGGTTTTTAAGGCTTAGATTAAAATCAAAGCGAAAGGGAAAAAAACCCATAATATATTGTATGCCGAAACACCTGAAATTAATGCAGGGAGGTAGATAATTACATGCTTATCAACAAAGATGCGAAGATGTGTGGAAATGAATTAAAGAGTGTGTTAAAGACAGAGTGCGGACGTCAATAACCCAGTGTTGTAAGCCATAACTCTGGCGTAATGAATTGAGTGACGTAAGAATTAATGATTGGCGAGTTATGTCAGTAGCCAATTAGCTCTGCTTACGTGCTTATTCATTACTGTGTTGTCTGCGTAAGACATCTTTCCAGATTATAATCAGAGCATGTTGTTAATTATTCCACTATAATAATTGTCCGTGAAATAGATCATTTCTGCAATGACGTTGATTTGCGTTGGCTTTGGAACCATTGTGAAACAGGAGGCAGGTGACATTTCAACCTATGTGGGAAAGGCGCAATGTATTGTTGAAAGAGCATCGAATGCAGCTAACTATAAATCTGCTAAACTATGTGCATAAATTATTTTCTCTATAAATTTTGACGAAAAAAAAAATATGCATCTGACTCTGACCAGTCCAGTCAGTCATAGGTTAAGACTGATAGATAGATAGATAGATAGATAGATAGATAGATAGCTAGATAGATAGATAGATAGATAGATAGATAGATAGATAGATAGATAGATAGATAGATAGATAGATAGATAGATAGATAGATAGATAGATAGATAGATAGATAGATAGATAGATAGATAGATAGAAAAAAACCCAGATTCTTTGACAGAGAGACAGAGAGATAGATAGATAGATAGATAGATAGATAGATAGATAGATAGATAGATAGATAGATAGATAGATAGATAGATAGATAGATAGATAGATAGACACACACACACACACACACACACAGAAGGAGAGAGATTAAAATGCCAAAGAACACGAGCCCCCCCTCCCCCCCCCCCCCTCCCACCCCCCACGACTTACAAGGTACACGTACTGAACTTTTTAATGAGAAAGAAAATCATGAATTAATCAAACCCACAGATGTGGCAAATCAGGTCAGACATGATCGATTACCCGGCGTATCCTAGAGACATCGCCATGTCAATACGTTCTTTCTAGATCTGTGTTCAAACACAAACAAAGAAACAAAGACTTCATCATCTTTGTTCGCGCCCGATAATTATAAAGACACCATGCTTCGAAAGTCAATCCATCCATTTCAGGTCCTATAAAATATATTTCTTGTTCTTAATGTTGGTTCGGATTCAAAGAGTGTACCATTTCCTGGACAAAATCTGGCTCGCGGTTCCTAGATTTATATCTAGTGGGATTTCCTTCATAGGCAGACAGACAGACACAAAGATAAACAGATAGATAGATAGATAGATAGATAGATAGATAGACAGATAGATAGATAGATAGATAGATAGATAGATAGATAGATAGATAGATAGATAGATAAGAAAAAACAACAGCCCAGACATTTGGATATCGATTGATCTGTCAAAAGCTAGCCTGGGATTCTCGTGATGATAGCTGTGAGTAATAGGAGGTCTAGGCGAATCTACAGAGCCCAAGGACACTATGACAACCCTGCAAGCCTGCCACAGTAAACAAAACCTCGAGGCAGTGGCGACAGTGACAGTGATGGACTTATTACTGTAAACATTGGAGAGTGGTTATCAACGGTCAAATCTTGCAGATAAGAATGAAAGCTGGTCCATTATTATGATGCTGGAAGAAAGAATGAGTTGATGACGTAGTTATTTCTTGCCTCTCTGTTTCTTTCTCTGTCTCTCTATCTTTCTTCCTCTCTCTCATTCTCTCTCTCTTTCTTTCTCTCCCAATCTCTTTCTTTCTCTGTCTCTCCACTTCTCTATATATCCTTCTCTCTCTCTCTCTCTCCGCACCCCTCCCCCTTTTTATCTCTCACCCTCCCTGTCTGTGTCTCTCTGTCACTTCCCTCTCTCCTTCTCTCTCTTTCTGTCTGTCTGTCTCTCTTGTTCTCCTCTCTCTCAATCTCTTTATGTGTCAGCTACACCGTGTCTCTCTGGCTCTCGCTTACTCCTGATGATTTGATATTGATCTCATTCTGAAGCGACAATCAAACAAAGCCTCGCGACCTGCAGTGAACACCAGGCATCCTTACTGCCGGCTACCTCAGACAATAAACACCATGCATGATTTTTGTCCATTCTCTTTCACCTGCTGAGCACAGTACTATAAACTCTAGTCCAGTGTTTCCCAACCTATTAAAATTTTGTTCCATGCTCCATTCAATTTTCCAAAGAAACAAAAACGTGATCGGACAATGTTAGTTAGCATACAGCATGTACAAAAAGACTAAAGCTGGGTTCTCATGTATACGGAAACGGAAACGGCAACGTAAACGTTAAAGAGCCTTTAAGTAGTGAACTAGAAAGAATGTTTCCGCACGCCGTTTCCGTACACATGGAAACACTCTTTCATTTTACTATACGAGGGATTTTTTGCCGTTTCCGTTTCCGTACACACGAGAACCCAGCTTAAGCCGTGCATCTGTTAAGTTCGATCAGAGACACAGAATACCGAGACGAACCATTCTTTCTCCCACTATTTTTATGTCCTCAAATTGCTGGTCTATAAACACGGTGAGTACAACTCCTTTTCGTTCAATTATGAAGGGGCGTGGTACGGATTGTTGCACTGTTGACATCGATGATACGCGCGCAGGTCGACGGACGGAATATGACGGATTGATCCGCCTCGGTATTTCATGTCTCGGGGTCGATGTTTTAATCCGAGCTAAACAAAGAAACCCACCAAAACGACATAAACAAACAACAATTACTGTTTATCTATGCATTTATGTTAAAATAAACTATGAAATTGAGTGTTCTACGAAAGGTCCCTGTGTCCCATTCTGAACTCCCGCGCCCCATAAAAATACTGCCATCCCCCACTGGTGGGGGCTCTGGTCAAAGGCCTTTGGGCTCAAGAAAATCACAACAGAATAATGGAAGTTCGTTTCGTAGCTTATTTTCTTCTCCCAGGGATGGGATCAGGACCTCAAATCGAAAGCCATTCACTGAATTTTTGTCATAATAATATGTAATACGATACAGTACTGGCAAACAGAAAACCGGCTAACGTGCAATAGTGAATCTGAAAAACAGAAAAATAGAAAGACAAATTAGCTTACATAAACCAACAACAACAATAGAAACATAGATATAACTTGCTATAGAAAAATCTGAAAAACAGAAATTTAGAAAGATAAAAAAAAACAGTTTGCAATAGAAAATCGGAAAAACCGAAGACGAGAAAAACAACGACAACAATAAACAAAAAACCCATTGCAATAGAATGGTGTCCAAACCAATTTGATCCTACGTCTGGGACCGCCCAGCTGACGGTTTGCCGAGTGCATTAGCAACACGACCTGGGTTAAACTTCGAACTCAGAAACGTTTCGCGGATATCACACCCACTAAGCGGATTTGATTGCCAGCAGCACACAACAATTAAAGAGGAAGAAAAGAGCAATTTACAAGCAGCCAGTAACAAATCGTTCAATGAATGCACTTCGGACGTGGAAAGCTCTCTGATCGATTTTGTGCAATGCTGCTTGAATCGTCGGTTGCTAGCTGATGCCTCTTAGGCAGTCGGGTGGGATCCACGTGAACACTGAGTGGCAAGTGCCGTATTTTGACCAAGTATTAGCGGGTATGCGGGTGGACAATCAGACCAATTACCCACTAGGAAACCGCCAATAGCCTGTTAAGAACAGGCGCTTGATCAGCGATAAAGAAACCCAATTTCTCCGTTTCTGTGAATCCCACATGATTCAAGGTTCTTGGTCGGGAATGTGAACAGTAACTGAGACAAAGTATGATAAATACACTGCACTTTGATTTCCCTTGTCTTATTTTGGTGTTCTGTCTTAATAACGAAACATTTCTTGTCCTGTCATCTCTATGGATTTAGTTGTTTTGTTGTTGTTGTTTTTCTTTAAGACTGGTGGAGCTTTGAGCCAAGTCCATTTTGTCTTGGTCTTAGTGTCAGATGTGAACTATGGAACTAACCAAGACCTTCCTTGAGCAATGGCGAACCGAACTCCATTCTGTCTCACTCGGTCGGGAGGGACAAAACTGTCTACTGTCAGCTGTCAGAAAGAGAGACCTCACGCACTGAGACAAAACACCCCGCAACACAGACTTGACCCAGTGCCCAAACAGTCTGAATCAGTTTATGCAAAACATGCGGGACAGATAACTGATACTTATTTTAACAAAGGAGTGACTGTCCGTGGAAGTGATACAGAACAAAGCAAACAGGTTGTATGTCATTTATTGGTATTAATGTTTGGACATGTTGCGTTTGAGTTAAATGTTAAAACTAGTCTTGGTGGCGTTCTTTGCTGTTAACAGAGTTTCATCTGACTAATACTATAATATATACTCTGGATGTTGGTCCACTGAGCTAGATTTCTCGTTGAATTCATTGACACAGTCTCGGGTAAAACTTGTACAGACCTCGGGGAAAACGACATTTTGTACTCAATAGCCAGAGTAAGAAATCGATACTGATATAATTGATCTGGCCAGTAAATCGGTCAGAACACCCTCATTTGCGATTAAATGGCAGAGTTCGTATTACACACTGAGGCTGGTTTATTGAGCAAGTCCGACAGTTTTATAGCCAGCTATTAGAAAGAGGGAATATTGAACAAGGTTGAATAAGTTCGGTGTGGAAGTGCCAAGACATATCGTAGTGCGATATGGGTAAATATACGGGCTGTGTTTTGTTTGGTGTGCACAGGGTCGTTCCGTGTATTCTGTGCATTTTCTGGAGAATTGATCACAGAAAGAATACTACACCATTGCGTAATTAACTATCGATGCAAGTTCTCACATTACAGAGGAGAAGATACCTACTTGGGCAGTCCAGTAATTGGTATGGATAGAATTTGACGAGCGCAGTGACAGACCTACATTTTTGGGACCCTGAAGCTTGAACTGTTTTGGAGCCCCTTCACAAACCAGCAACAACAGGGCAACATCCAAAATTCACTCATTAAAAAAGGCTTCTTCAGGGCCTCTCCGGGAATAGGGGCTTAAAGCTCCATTAGTCTCATGGTAGATCTGCCACTGGAAGAGTATACGGTTTAAAAGATCTTAGTTAATTCTCGCCTCCATCCTCCTAATGTACACATTTGATCCATCAACCTCATCTCTACTGTAACAAAACCAAGCTTCATGAACAAGAGCTACATTACAAAATGTTAGAGAATAGAAATCACCTTTCAACTGCAAGAGTGACTTTCATGTGGCTGTTTAAACTGTAAAAATCAATTTTCTGACTTTCACGTGTTTGAGACAACGGTTGTTTCCCCCCATGTGGCCTTCACTTGCATTACGCAGACAGGCCAGTGCTGTCATGGCCACTCGAAGTTTCATGTCTGGGGCCACGTTTGGGATTTATTAAATTGATATTGATTTCATTCTGAAACGTCAATCAAACAAAGCCTCAGGACCTGCAGAGAACATCAGGCATCCCCATTGCTGGCTACCTCAGTCAATAAACACCATCTTTCTCCATGTCTAAGTTTTGTCCATTCCCTTGCATCTGCCGAGCACAGTAAAGACTCTCCCAGAACACTTTGTAAAGTCTTTGTATTTGCATTTGTTTATGGGGTTGCGTATGTGTTTATTTGAGTTGTAAATGATCATGCAGTGCGTAAGAATAACGATAAATCTTGTCCCAGAAAAAAACAAAATTACTTGAGAGCCAACAGACATCCCATTACAAACCTTCATCTCCAATCCTCGTTTTTCGTGTTCCATTTTCTCTATTGATTAAACTGTCATGCATCAGATCCAGGGAAATACTCGTAATAAGAAAAAGTTCAAGGGTACAAAAAGTAAAATGTTTCGGTGTGTTGTTTTCTTACAAGGAGAAGCTCTGCTGATGAAGACAGAATATTGTCGTTCTTGGCTACAGGAGTGACTGAATGATAAGCGTTTTTTTCCCGCCATCTTTCGTACGTGACTTTGTCTGTCTTTTGTTTCGGCAAACTTCACTTTGCCTCCTATTTCTTCCTCTTTCATAGATTCCCTTCTTCACAAGCTGCAGCTATAGTCAAGATTTCATCCTTACCATTGTAATAGTAATAATCATTGTAAACTATTGTACACCCCCCACACAAACGTCGGTTGTACATAATATAGTATCCTCTATGTGTACCTGAATATTGCAGTTCCACAAGTTACTGATGCAACTTTAGTTCCGTTTCCTTCTACCTTTCACTTTTTTGCTCTTGTTCCATCTAGTCTCTTCACAGAAATGCTGTCTCAAGACTTAATTTCTCAATCGGAAATATTTTCAAATCGCCTTTTAGGGCTGTCTTTGTGCTTGGTTGCCCTATCACACTGTGTAATGAATCTCCACGACAAACCCTTGTATCAGGGCGGACGGTATTTTACAATAATTACTATTATTGTCACAAAAATAATACTTAATACTCAGACCTTTTAAACCTTTCTGTTCTATTTCATACTTCCTTTCCAAACCAAATATTTGACAGCTGAATAATAACTCCCGTCATCTCTTATCCGCTACTCTCTGAGATAAACCCCCCCGGGCGCTGACTAATCAAACGTAATATTATCTCCTCTTTCAAGTCATAATTCATAACATTGACAGGCGAAGTACTTTATGAAAGTCTCCTTCATCCAAACACCGTAACTCGGGGTATCTTTGAAGAAGAATTGATGACGGTGTTGTTGAGACAGATAACACACGAAAGAAACCACATAACATAAACACAACTTGTTATAATCGCCAGGGACAAGGAATGTAAAACTTGTTACTATCGCTAGGAACAAGGAACGTGAGATAACGATGTTCCACGATGGAATTGTTTAATTGTCACTTCTTTCTTCTTGGTATCTCAGAGTTTGACCATGCTTAGGTACAAAGATAACGGAATTTTATGAAAAACCACAGAAAATGTACGGGTCGCAGCAAGGCTTGAAGTATGTCAAAATGTGGCAAAAGGTGGCAAAAGGTGGCAAAAGGTGGCAAAAGGTGGCAAAAGGTGGCACATTTTTACCATATTTTGAGAAAGATAACAGGCCTTCTAGGCTAGGTCTCAGTGAAGACTTTTTCTTGCGAATGAAAGTTTATGGCAGAAATATTGTTAAAGAAATTATTAAATTTACTCCATTTATTACAAGAAGATTATGTCATTATAATAAAGTGAGATTTAATATTATGAATAGACTTTAAATTGTCAGCACAGTGCTGTTCCATTCATAGGTATAAGTTTGTGCCATGAGAAATTCGGCAGATACTGGAGTTTCTGCTGTACCCCTTTTACTGTGGGCCCTGTTCTGTCCACTCAAAATAGTGCCTAGAGCTGAATTAACAGTGATTGAGTGAACAGACTCAATGCACATTAACGTTACCTAACGTTGTCAGAATCGGTTAACTAGTGTAAAAGAAAAAAACTATTGAAGTACCAGTATTATATCTGAAAAGGGCGAGGGTTTCTGGGGTAGTGTACGGGGAGGAGTGTAGGTATGTGAGCGTCAAGAGAGTATACTGCCCAGCACAAAGGCCAGTCGCCTGAATTCTCCACACATAGGCCCTACAACCGTTGTATCACCATGAGTAACGATTCCACACGTTTTGAGCAATCTGCTGGGGATAGATCCGCCTGAAATACATGAACTTACCTAGTCGATCAAGCTTTGTCACGCTGGGCCCAGGATCAGACGGATTTAGTTGTAACCTCATGCTGTAACATTAGTATGATCATTTCTTTTTTTTTTTCTTTGCCTGGAGATGTATGAAATTTGTCTAGAAAACCTGTATTCCTTTAAAATACAAGCAAATGCTTGTAAGTACAAGTGGATATATGGGAAAAGAGTATCATTATACCGTATCCCATCATAAGCTATTCAATTGACAAGCTGTGTTGACGTATATTCAAAATGGGTACGTAGCGAGCTACAGGATCAGGAGGAATGGATCAAGTCTTTGATATTAAAAGTAAAAAAAAAAAAAGTGGAGAACATGGGTTGGTTTGGATATTTACACCTGGTAAAGTAGATCTCACAGGGGTGTGTATGTGCTCAGGTATCATTTGGGCCAGCGAGGAAGTGGTTGCCGTGATGGAGTCGTGATAAGCACAGATCTGTTTACTACAGGGCGGGTCTGCGATGGACTGCAGGGCACTGAAATGGTGCGGAAATGTACCGTGTGGAGAGACATGACTGGAAGGGATGGGGCCGTCCTTAAAGTACCTACGCTCGATTTTGCCGACTTTTGACACCACCCCCTCCCTTTCCATCCACGTACACGTTTCTTACATTCAACCTCACCCCCCATGCACCCCCCACCCCCCCGGGGCAAGACCCTATGGCCATCGGAATGACGAACGTCCGCAATAAGGCCATGATATTAAAAAAAAACAACAACAACATTCAATGATATTTTGCATGAACTATTTGACTACAACCTCCACGCATTGCAATCATTTATATCCTCCGTGAAACTGCATCTAGTTATATTGTGGGTCCTTTTTTTGTTTCATCATCCTGTAATCAGATAAAATTGATGAATATTTTGGACATCATTAAGAATCAGGTACTTCTTATGCAAAGTCCTTTTCTCGCATTTGAGCCCACAAGAGTAAAAATGCATACTGCATCAAACAATCATTGTCTGGCAGTTTTCCAAACTTCAGTAAGGACAAAAGTGATTGATCCACTACAATAACAATACTAGTGAATATAATTAAGCTCGAGATTAATTATATGCCTTTTGTAAGGGGCTACTTTACAAAAAGGCAAACTCCTAAGCGCCAAAGTATTTTGAACTGCAGCTGTCGATCATTTATTTGGAATTTTTCCAGACTCTTCATAAGGACAAATGTAAATGATCCTATTCAAGGGATTTACTACGACCTGGGCAGCTCATTATTATGGAAGGTTTTATACACATTTATTAATAAACCCGTTTGAAATGCGCTTGTGTTCATTCAGCGTATTCCTGAACACAAAAACAGTGCAGAAACGTGTTCTGTTGACCCACAATATGTCGTCATAATGGCTGTAATAAGAGCTTGGCTTTCTTTTTTGTTTTGGTTATTTCCCAACACGTGGCAGTCACGTACAGGACGGTGTCAGCCACTATGACATTTCTGTGCGAGCTGTCGTGACGCGATCTGAAATGGGTTAAATACGTGATCAGCCACACACGGGGTTCTAAGCTTTGCATGGGATCGAGCATCGGAGAACAACTGATATCTTACTGTATCAAACTGGGGGATTTTGGGTGGATTATCTTTAACTATGATAAAATAGTGGTATGAAAGTTTTTATGAACATCAACATTCATTTAAAGAATCGCAGGAACATCTTTAAGGATAAATAAATCGCAGCTTTTACATCCAGATGAGGAATCATTGTTTTTTGTTGAAGAAAGCCATTAGAAGTAAGAGATAAGATATCAAATTAAGAAAGTCCCGAACAGCTTCACTTTTATTCCATTCAATGCTTGGATCCTTGTATTTGCAACAACAACAACAACAAAGATGACGACGACAACGACAACGACATGAACAACAACAACAATACTGGAATATTTGAGTTTCTTTTCATATAGCCTTTGATGCCATGACATAGCTTTCACGTAATGACCCCTTCCACAAGGGGGGTTTAAGCTTGGAATGTATCGGCTTTCAAATACACCGTTGTGTTGTTATAAATCTTGTATCACGCAATAGAATCTTTACCATACATCACGGTGTAAATAGTTCAGCCCTGTGGATTGTCACTGTTCAGATGCCGAAGCTTTCCCACGCAAGCAGTTTCCGCATTGTACAGATCTTTAAACTTGTCTTTCAGCGGTGTTCTTTCTTACAGCTTGTGTTGAGCTAAACCAGACACGCCCACTGAGCTATCTACAGTTATAAAAAAGAAAGCAGTTGAACTTTCAGTCTTACACTGTTGCCACCCTTTCCTTCTCCTCTCTCTACTCTACTCGTTCGATGCATTTATCAAATTTAAGACTGCATAGACTGTTGGGTGGAGCTATTGTACTAATTATCACTTATATCATTATACCGTATGAGGTTAAAAGTTACGCTATTGTAGCAAAAACTTGTCTCAGACACGTCATTTTACCTACATACATAAGTAGGAAAGAATACAGGCCAGGCAATCCACTCTCCCCTCCAGTGCATTCACTGTTTCATTTACCACATTTACAAACGTAAAGCCAATCTTCGGAAATTCTATAACATCATCTTCCACAATCATGAGAATTCAGAGAGTTACACCATTGTTACAAAAACTCCAATGTCTTTAATACAACTTATCTACAGACGTAGGAAGGAAAGATGGGACTTTCTGTAACTTACCTGCCTACCCATCCCACCCCTCCTCCAACGAAAAGACATTTACCCAGTAGAGTGCAAAAGGTGTTTATTGGCTGGAGATTCTGTAGCATTATGTAAGACATAAAATCTTACGGTTGCGCCACCCTTACAAAAAACCCCAAGGTCTTAGATACAACTTATGCTCACATTTATTGGCATGTTCCAATATAAACCCTGTTGGAATACTCAGCCTGGCCCTCTGCAAGCATTTCGTGCTAACATAACGGTGCTATATATAGGGTTGAACTTGTGAGTGAGTTTAAAGCAGCCAGCTTACGGCACGGCAACTTCCCAGACACTCATAAAACCAAGATAACGCTGATCCATAGAGATAGTCAGAAATGCCGCCGTTTATGTTATGACTATATTCCAGAACGCCAGGAGCTCTGCCGTCCTACGGAAAACGACTGTACACGCCAAACTGGAAAAAGTTCACTTTGTAGCATCATTTTTGTAGAATGAAATATGCTCTATCTTTCTACCTGGATTGTAATTTCGTATGACTAATAGCTTCTTTTGGTTATCACAAATAGAAATCCGACAAATTTATATAAAAGCAGAACGCAAAGCGAAATACTCTTTTTCCCTTCTCCTGTAAAATTTTAGTTTTTTTTTTGAGTACATACGGCTTTTTTTCATCCCGTGACATAGCAAGGCAGAAAGGGGGAGGAAGAAAGGCGAACTTAAGAACGCAGAGTGAACTAAAAGGTGAAGGATTAAGGCCAGGTCACACATTTTGGATTCTCACCAAGAAAAACGGGGCGTACAAATTATGTAAACACCGGGGAGCAGGATCCAACCGATTAATGCCACGGCAGATTTTCCTACCAGATTTCGGTCTAACTACCACAACTGTAGGCCTACGGTTATCTAGCTATACTTTATGTGTTCTTATTTCTTACTCCAGTTCCCCACCCTTCCCCCGTTCTCACTAACATTCGGCAAAGAAAATGTCGTTCAGATAAACTGGTTTCCCGATCGACATCTAGCTAAACAAACTGTTTCTCTGAATATCGCAATACGCTAAACCTGACCTGTTCATTTTACGTGAAAGCTTGAAAGGAAGAAAGAAAGAGAAGAAAGGAAAGGAAGAAAGAAAGAAATTAAGGAGGAAGGGATGGAAGAAAAAAGAAAGCAAGAAAGAAAGAAGAACAAAAAAATGGAAAAAAAGACAGAAAGAAAGAAGAAAAAAGAAAGAAAGAAATTAAAAAAAAGAAAGCTAGAAAGAAAAGTCAAGACAAGAAAAGAAAGGAAAGAAAGAACGAAAGAAAAGAAATTAAAGAAAGAAAGAAAAGACAAGACAAGACAAGGAAGAAAGAAAGTGATGAATATGATGAAGGTTTATTTTTGAATCTCCCTTAAGCAATGCCATTAACACTGGTTACTTTATCCTTCCACTCTGGGATTTGTAATTGCCATTGCTCACTGGTAATTTTATTAATCAATGTAAAAAGTAACAAAATGTCCCAGGTTAGGTAAGCACTTCCACACTTTCAATTACAAACTCCACCTGTTTCCATTCTGCAACAGTGCTCATAATGATGTTCTTTTTTTAGCGTCCAATTTCCTGTGTGAAGATACCTGTTGTCATTTCCTTTGTCTGTGGGCAGAGGCGACAGGTATGCACAGACGGTGGTGCAACCCACATGCCTGGGGCCCACTGTCAGGTCTCATTTGAGGGCCACCGGTTTAGAAGTTCCAGTGATGCTCCAGCTACATTTGGCATCCCCCCCCTCCCCCCCTCCCCACATTGCTTAGAGTGTCAGGGTACTAGGCCACCACCAGTGGCGGATCTACGATAATGAGTGAATTATGGATGTTGTCCTGTTGTTGCTAGTTGCGAAGGGGCTCCATAACAGTTCAAGCTTCAGGGTCCCAAACATGTAGGTCCGCCACAGTGACTGGCCACCACTATCTAAAATACATGTCTACCAACAAGGTATTGGTAACAGTGAAAGATATGACAGAGTACATGCGTTAACTACTTTGAAATGACACTGCAAAAACAGACAAAACAACAATAGCCCGCCGAAAGGTGAGGCGATTGGCAAGGTATGCCCAGTTTGCTGCTCAGAAAAGTAGAAGTGAAAGAAAGAAAGTGGCCAGGAAAGTTGGTGCGGTGGCAGAGGTCGCAGGTTCAAGTCCAGCTTTGGTCACTTGTTTTTTTAAAGGTTAACGCCGCAGCAGAGATCGCGGGTACGGGCACAGCCTTGGTCACTTTTTTTGGTCTTCTTTCTGAGCACTAATTAGACACATACACTTCTAACCGCATCATCTTTTCTCTGAAATTATTTTCTTTGTGCCGTGTCTCCCCCAAGCTTCTGCTTACCTTTATCTAACTTCTCTGAGTTTCCTTACTTGAGTTAAATATGCTCTCCCGGAGGGGAACATCAGACCCAACTGATGTTCATCAATGAAAGTGCAGCCAACGGTTTGGTGTAGCTTAAGAACCATGTGGTTTAACTCACTACATCCCACACACTGGATAAATCAAACGTACGGTATCAATAACTCAGCGGATCATGAAGCACCATTGATTTTCTCCACATTTCCAGAAATAAATTGAGTGTTCATGTATTTTTTCTATTCCACGAAAATGTAATTTTCCTCACAACTTCAGAGTATATTGATTTCCGTTATGCCAAAACACGAAAAGCTATGGGGAGTTTAAAATGAATTAAGAAAAAAAAGTCGGGCTCTCAGTTCTTGTTTGTTCTATTTCCATTTCCTGAAAAACTGTAGATCTTTTAGTATGTAGAAGAGATATAACAAAATAATGTACACTTTGGCATTTGTTTAAAATGCGGCGTGGCACTTATCAAGCTGTTTCACAGTTCCAATTTATTCCAACTCCGCATCATAAAGTGACCTCAGTTCTTGTTTGTTCGAACTTCACTTTTTGCACAGCCGAAAGATTCGACGTTAAACAAATATGGCTTTAGTTATTATGATAAGGAGTTTGTATAAATCAGAACTGTGGAACAACTTGATAAGTGCCACAATGCATTTTAAACAAGTGTCAAAGTGTGCAATTTTGACATACCTCTTTTTTACTAGGGTCCTAGTTTTTTTCATATAATGGAGATAGAGCAAACAGGAACTAAAGACGGGATAATACTTCAGCCGCAAACTTTTAACGTTGAATTTCCCAGTTGTGCAAAAAGTGGAGCTGGAATAAACAAGAATTAAGGTCGCTATGTGAGAACCTCTGTAAAAGATCCTCCACCTCTACATTAGTTGGACCTCAGAATCCTTCAGTGTCATTGTTGAGCTCATCACGAAAGATCCTGCAGATAAGGAAATAACTCTGCTTTCAGCGATAGCCACATACCCAGAATCTGGGACAGAGCTCTGATGAGTACACACTGTAGAACTTGTAGGAATCATGGCATGGGGAAATGGGTGAGGGCAGGATGAAAGCAGGAAGGTGTGAAGAGTTAGGTAAATATTGACCAAGACTTGCTTGATGACCCTCCTGGTTGATTGGTCCATTGGACCTCACTGACCTCAAGGTCGAATTAATTAAACTGATCGTGTATTGTTTTATTCTGTGCAGGACAAGATAGATAGATAGATAGATAGATAGATAGATAGATAGATAGATAGATAGATAGACAGACAGACAGACAGACAGACAGACAGACAGACAGACAGGCAGACAGACAGACAGACAGACAGACAGACAGACAGACAGACAGACAGACAGACAGACAGATAGATAGATAGATAGATAGATAGATAGATAGATAGATAGATAGAGAGAGAGAGACAGATAGATAGACAGATAGATAGATAGACAGATATAGATGGACTGAGTGACTGATCGCCATAGGCGCACTTACAAGAAATATACGTTTAAAGTCACTGACTTAATACAGCTACAGACACGAAACATTGAGCAAGAAAGATCTCTCAACCTGTTCGGCGTATTTTGTGACAATGCAACTCTTTGCGCCCGTCCTGGGTCTGCTGTAAGACAGCAAAACAAACAAGCTGTAGCTAAGATATGTCCTTGAAGCAAAACATAATTACATTGAAACAAATTGCAGACAAATGCGTAAATAAACAGAATTTACGTAGACATCCACCCATATCATTATTTTTTTCTTTTCACACACTGTACATACTCATACATGACTACACTGTACATACTCATACATGACTACACTGTACATACTCATACATGACTACACTGTACATACTCATACATGACTACGCTGTACATACTCATACATGACTACACTGTACATACTCATACATGACTACACTGTACATACTCATACATGACTACACTGTACATACTCATACATGACTACACTGTACATACTCATACATGACTACACTGTACATACTCATACATGACTACACTGTACATACTCATACATGACTACGCTGTACATACTCATACATGACTACACTGTACATACTCATACATGACTACACTGTACATACTCATACATGACTACACTGTACATACTCATACATGACTACACTGTACATACTCATACATGACTACACTGTACATACTCATACATGACTACACTGTACATACTCATACATGACTACGCATACGCAAACATTAAAAATGTAGAATGCAACAGAAAAAAAAAATGGTTTATCAAAAACATAAAACAGAGGGTTGCAAATTTTCAAAGGAAGAAACAGAAAAATCTGCAATTTGATATCTGTAGGAAAAATACTTTCATTCCTGTTACACTATGGGAACTATCTGGCTGATGAAGATTAACTTTAGCATAGGCAGGGCGGAGACGGAGGTGGTAAAGTCTGAGAGGTGAGGGAGGAAATGGATTAAGAAAAATGAGACCCAACCCTTGCAAGGCGAGAAAGGGGCGTTGGCAAATGTGTGCGTCTCGGTTTATTTTCTTTGTGCTCGCGTATAAATGTAGGAAACCGCGGGGAAAAAGCGAGGGAAAGTGAGCGAAACTTGCACGATACAATCATGTAAAAAGCTGGAGTGAAAGACTGACAAAACGAAAGAAGAGATCGACATGAGTGTATGTGTGTGGAAGGGGGAAAACGGGGGGGGGGGGGGGGAGGAGTGAAAAACGAATCTCATGGAATGTAAATCTTTATTACACAAACAAGAAGTTAAGAGAAAGACAGACAAGGGAGATGAAAAATAAATTAGATTTGTCTTGTTTTGTAAACAACGTCACACACATCCAAAAATTCAGTTTACTTGAGCTGAACTTTGCGCTGAATATCTCAGAAAAGATAGACTAGTTATCATCATATAGATAATTATTTTGTTCGGGGTGAGGAGAGTCAGGAAGGAGGGGGAGGGGTGGGTGGGGGGGGGGCACATTATTTTGAAAGAAAGGAACAGATAAGACTTTTTTCTAAAGCACGCTATAACTGAATCCTCTGACATTGTGATCTTAATGTTATCACTTCTTCTCAGCTTTCCTTCTCTTTAGTATCTTTTTCCACCATCGCTATCGTTATTATATTCATCTTATAAAAGTCGTTAGCTTGAGCAAAATGTTAACAAAATTATGGAGCATTTTGACCCCCCCGCCCCCCCGCCCCCTTTCCCCCCCGCCCCCCCCCCCACCGCCCATTTCCCCCCCCCCCCCCGCCCCCCCCCCCGCCCCCTTCCCCTCCCCCCCCCACCCTTTTTGTTTTGTTTTTCGTTCTTTCTCAAATCCACCCGGCTGCAACACAAGTGCAGTCAAAAGACTCATGCACACATCATGGAGTCCCGTATTTTCATACAAACTTTTCACGCCCCCATTCTTCCTTCCGCTACCTCCCTCTCATCCTCTTTTGTTTTGCAGAGGACCAGGTATCATTCTTGAGAGAGGGAAACTGTCCTCCAGCAGACTCATCACGAAGATTGAGATTTCAATCCAAAATAATGTTTATTTTCTGGAAGGGGGTGGAGATGTGAAGGTGGGGGAGGGAGAGATTTTCTTTTTTCCACATTACGTCATTATCATTGCAGCATCTTTGCCCTTGACCTCCATTTTGCTTTGTGTGTAATGGCGAAATTCATGGTGATAACATGGGAAATGTTTCATGGGCGGACCGTAAGGAAGAAAAGAAGGAAGGTTAATGATGTTTTTATGACAAAATATACATCATGAAGTTGACGTTGATGATGCAGAGCTACATTTATTAAACACATTTCTTTAGTAAAGCTATTAATGCTATAATGGGGCGCCGTGTGAACGTTTTCCCACGACAGTACCCATTCTCTTACAATAATAATTGTTGATCCGACGTCGTTTCTACTTCTACTCATCACCTAATAATAATTATGATGTTTACAGCCGTAAACATGTTTTTTTCCCTTGCCCCTACCACATTGCTGCCACATGTGGCTTTATGATTGGTGTAGGAACCAACATTAGTAATCCCACAACCTCTACCACCTGGAACTACGAACTTTGATAACAGTTAACTCCTCCGACTTGGTATCACAGCGACATGAAAAAAAATGACTCATCATAAAAATCTTGAACAGTTTCTGGTGGGGCCCGGAGCGGAAAGGATGCTGTGGACAGGTCTATAGAGGCAAAGAGTGTTTTTACGTTTTCATACGCCATGTTTCCGTAAAAATAGCGGAGCGGAGCGGATGCTGTGG
This sequence comes from Onchidella celtica, assembly GCA_963931925.1. NCBI lineage: Eukaryota > Metazoa > Mollusca > Gastropoda > Systellommatophora > Onchidiidae > Onchidella > Onchidella celtica. The sequence continues at coordinate 13,980,760 of OZ007569.1, forward strand.
ACAAGACAAGTTATTCCGGGATTAAAGCGGATGGGTGGTGGGCATTTCTGGTAGGATCTGTCCTATTATACTGCCATATTCTGCCCACAGCCTTGCTTCTTCCTATGACTGTTATCTTGTCCACGTGCTCTCCCCAAACGCAGTCTCAAACTTCCGTGTTTAGAGTTTCAGTTGGTTTCTACTTTGACCTACAAAAACAAATGAAGGAACAAACAAACAAGGGAGACAACGAAACACAAACATCTCCAGAGGCTGATGTAAGGGCAGCCACACAAAGGCCACCGAATTCGGTCACCGAGCCACTAGGCGCTTTAGGTGAGAAGAATTGCACTACATAAACGGACCGAATCTAGGTGGGCTCTGTGTGCAGTTGTTGAAATTATATAGTGCAATTCTTCTCACCTAAAGCGCCTAGTGGCTCGGTGACCAAATTCGGTGGCCTTTGTGTGGCTACCCTAAGACAGCAAAACCAACAAGCTGTAGCTGGGATATGTCCTTGAAGGGAAATATAATTACACTGAAACAACAAGCAGACAAATGCGTAAATAAACAGAATTTACATAGACATCCTCCCACATCATTTTTTTTTTTTTCAGGTATTGAGGAGTAAAGTTACACAAGCAATATGCCACAAGGTTGTAGGCAGCTTAGTCCTTCCAGAAAATGAATGGGACATGATGTTAAGGGTACATGTATTTAACATTAGAATTGCCCATCCCTAGGAAAATTACAGTTTTAAAAATGCATCTCAGTTGGCCATGAAGCCAGTCTTTGATCAGTAATCTTAATGAAGATTTTTGCACGTGTCGCCGCTGAAATACATGCTAATTTGAAACGGATGTTTCGGATGCCTTGAAGCCAGGACGAGGGAGATGTAAGCTACAAAGGTTTGAGAGACGGACAGAAAACGGCACAAAGACTGTTTTTTTTTTTTTTCTTTCTCCTGTAATACATCTTCCCGTCTCCCTGAGTTAGCAAATCTACATGCCCTTGCTGCTGTTAGTGTCAAAGAACAAGTTGAATATGCGATGAGCCCGTGGGAAAATAGCATGTTATGCAGTAAGCCAAATAGCTTTCCATTTCGTTTCACGGCGCAGAGCGAAGCTTGAATGGTGCAGCATTATACACCTGAACGGAGTAGAAGCCAAAATTCCCACACATGAAAATCATGAAATGTTAGTAACTGACTGTAAATGCCACCAGCTAGTATTTTTCCCTTGGTTTTTGTTGGCTCACATATTATTCAAATGTAACAGAATCTCGTTTTATTATGGTCATTGTCTTCCTGTAGACCTTTAACCTTTACTACATTTCAGCCCAGTCTATGTTGAGGACATGAAATGTCTGGCTCTCTTTATTGAATGCAGATTTGAAATTGGCTGGCCTTTGTTGTTTTTGTTTCAGTGCAGCGCTATGAACATTCCAAGCATGACTGTTCCTGTCAATCTTCAGTATTTTGTTTGGACGCCCCAGAACTGCCGAAACTGCATTTAAAGTGAGCGGTTAATTTTGTTTTTTAAACCGAGTTTCAATATTTTAACATTTCTAAAGTCAGTAAATACAAGGAATATCGAAAGCTTACAATTATACAGACCTGTCGGTTGTATAAGAAATTCAATACAGTGAAAAGTTTCAAGCGATGTTTGGCTCAAATTCTATATACACGTTATTGCAAAATTACAAGTATGTCTTTATTTTTTTCTTTTCGGGTAAGAAATGTTTCAGAAGTTTGTATTGTATACACTAGCAACCCATTCTACGAACGAAGAAAAAAAAACAACTAACAAATCTACTTAGAGGAGACCACAGAATAAATTATAACATTATATAGTCTGTGGAGGAGACTCTTGATAAAACTGATTTATCCCTCTCTCTATTTCTTTCCCTCATTCTCTCTCTCTCTTTCTCTCTCTCTGCCTCCCCAAGTCCCCGATCTGAACGGCAAGATGATCGGTAAACACTTAGTAAACAAAAGCACCCTTATGCTGAACACTTCAGTTTTCAGTTCTTCCTTAAAATGACGAATCCTGATGATTATTATTTTTGCCCGAATCACTGACGAAATCGTGAAAGTATCAAAATGCAACGGCTCTGTCTTGTCATATGAATAATTATGCTCACGTAAACCAGGAAGCTAACTTACATCTATCTAGCTACCAATTTCCATATTTTTTCATTGAGTGGTTTCAGAGACTTTCCGCTTAATATAACTGGCCCAACTCCATTATATTAAGATGTGGAGCTGCTATCAGTGGCTTGCAGTATGGCATGATCAGTCACGGTGAAGTGAAACAGAAATCAAGGGGAAGAAGAAACAAACAGGATGTGAGGGAATTTTATCTGCGTGTAAATCTCTGTCACCGCCAGAATGCAGCACAAACGGAATGAATATCATCAGTCTGCAAGGATAGTAGGTCATGGGAAAAAAAAAAATATATTTAGCTTACGCGCAGTCGTGGAGGGGTAGGGGTGGGGAGAGGAGCCAGGCTGATTTAGCAATGGTAACAATCATCACAAAAATTTGATCTAATGACTCTGTGCTTTGAATTCACTCATTTACACGACCAATACGTTCTTCTGGGAACTTCATAATACATGTATTATCCTGATATTAAACAGCAGCAAGCGCTTGACAGGGCAAATTAATCCTTAAATTTATTGTTTTCCGAATGAAATTGTATAATGATATTATAGACCAATTAATGTTTAAAGTAAAAAAAAAAAAGTCAGGAAATCGATTTTAAACATAATAATGATATTGCATTTGTTGATGTGAAGTAAAGGAAAACACTTAGGAATATCACATGGGACTACAAGTTATTCGCCCAATTTCCAGCCCGTCGATTTATTGTTTTCCGAATGAAATTGTATAATGATATTATAGACCAATTAATGTTTAAAGTAAAAAAAAAAAAGTCAGGAAATCGATTTTAAACATAATAATGATATTGCATTTGTTGATGTGAAGTAAAGGAAAACACTTAGGAATATCACATGGGACTACAAGTTATTCGCCCAATTTCCAGCCCGTCGATATCACGCATATACACGCCATGTCTCTGTACTGCTTGTTCGCATTTGTTACTGGACTGTCTGTGCAGAAAGTTCTCTGACATAGACCAAGCTAAGTAAGATTTAAATAGTTAAAACTTAATTGTTTCTGTTTATATGCGTCAGACTCTGTGGGATTACAATAATAAAAAACAATGAACCAGGAAGGATTAGATCAGCTGTTTACAGCGAACAGGGGCGTTAAAAATGGGACCTAATTTTCAGAGCATTGTATCTATTGCGACACCGGCATTAAAGCTTATGGGTGTATTGCGTCACGGTGACATTACAAAATACGCCTATCTGAAAAATCAACACGATTAATTTTACACGGGGCGATATGACAAGTACGTGCTGAAATGAATTTGTATATTTAAATTTTGAAATTGGCAGGGGTTTCGTGACTTCATTATTTTTTCTTTTTAAGATGGAAAACGTCGTTAACCAGTGCAGAAAGGGTTTGCATAGAATTACGTCAATACAGCAGCAAGCTAGTGATTGCCTAGCCGATATTAATATGTACACAACAGGTATCAACATGTATTGCCCGCTCAAATTTTATGTACAAAGCAAGACAAAGTTATTTGATAATCCGCTCATTGTAGGAAAGAGAGACAAATAAGATTATGAAGTTTTTTTTGGTCATGTGTTATTGCACAGATGGCTATACGTGACATTTGTCGCGTGTTATTGCATGGATGGCTCTACGTGATGTTTGTCACGTATTAAATTTTTGGATTTCTAAAAAAATATTTTTAAAATTTTACACGAAGAGTTACAATTTCAACCTCGTGCCACTGGCTTATTAGGCGTGCGATATCCGATGTTGATCGGCCATGTAGTTGAGTGATGACGTCACGACACGAGTTTACAGTGAGATCCAGCTAGTCGGTTGGTGGTCCGGGTACCAATGAAACCTGAGAGTATATATGTATAGTGAGGTTTCACCACTGGTCGATTTGCACTGCGAGACACGGGAGGCTCCGCGAAACCATTGTTAGCATAGAGCGGAAAGTAGGTCGCTGCGGTAAACAATACCGGTTTGTGCATTTCCACGGAGCGTAAGAACTTACAAACGGCTCCAAATAGTTTCAGTCAGCCCATAAATATGAACAAACCACAATAGACAGATATGCATACTATCTTTGGTGAAGGGGGTCTCTTTTAATTCTTCAATTTCTTGTTCACCGCAGAGACTTAGTTTCGCGATTTGGCAGAAGTGAGATCTCTCTATACATCTATACTCTCTGTTGAAACTCAATGTCGTGACGTCACCATCCAACTAAGACGGCTGTTCAAAATCGATTGGTATGCCCGTAAGGCTCATTATTGCCTTTGTAAAAAAATTCATCAATATTATCATTTTGATTAACCTTATTTTCTTTATCACCTTCAGCAGCTGGAGAAGAGAATGTGAGCCAGTCATGGAAAACAACAACAACAACTGCTCTTTCAGAGTATTAGGGGACCGTAGCATAATTACAAAGCGGAATAGAAAAAATACTGAGTTGTGTTCACTGTTCATCTATAGCTTACTGTGTAGGATACTACGGTCCCTTAACATCAGCTCTTTCAGACTGTCACTTTCATTTTATGTTATTTTAATTTGTCTTTGATAGCATTGTGAATCTTTATAAATATTGTTTCGCTATTTCATTCTCTCAGAATTCTCCTTTTAATACTCAGTAAGCAGCAGAATAGATCATGGTCTACAATAATTTGATGCTAATTAAAGAACAAAAACCTCTTCTGACAAGATATAATTTACTCTCTTCTTCAGCACGCATGGCTCCAGAGTCATGCCCAAATGTAATGCGTTTTTGTGAAGATCAGAGTTTGGGAAGAATAAATACTGGGTAATTTTTCGTTTCTTTGTCCTACAAAGAAAACTTCAGGGGTTCATACACAGGACACACAGGCCAGATGAACGTAATTTTCTCTTCTCTTCTATATTCTGTCTGACGCTTATGTTACCTCCGTTCGCCAGGAATTTTCTTGTGCGTTTTTGATCGTCCTAGAGACAGCTGATAGGGGAAGGTCTATGCGACATGATAGACGGATCCATAGCCAACTGGGAGTAGCGGCAGTAGATGGATGGTAAGTTTGAATGAGTCTCAGAATGCAACACGAAAATTACCCAAGTTAACACTCATCAAACACGGTATCTTTAATTTGTACCTCAAAGCGCCTTTTTCCCTAGACCTTACCCAAATTTTGGGGATACTGGATATGATAAGGATATAAATAAATGTCCAAAAAAAATTTTCCTCTGTAAACTCTGCACTTCGACCTGAACTTGAACCATCTGGTACATTTGAACCACATCCTGGTAGCTGAGTCACTGGCTTAGGGAATAAGCCAGAAAATGGAATTAAAAATAACGACGTCATGGCCGACTTTTGTGATCCGGATTATACATGTATCTCGTGAGACGCAGCACTCGCTGGCACCCAAAATTATCTGAATTTCGTACTTATTTTTTACCATATTGTTTAGCTCCAGTTGCTTATGGAATAGACAAATTTATATCGGTTATCTATCTATCTATCTATCTATCTATCTATCTATCTATCTATCTATCTATCTATCTATCTATCTATCTATCTATCTACCTATCTATCTATCTATCTATCTATCTATCTATCTATCTATCTATCTATCTATCTATCTATCTATCTATCTATCTATCTACCCATCCATCCATCTATCCATCCATCCATCCATCCATCTATCTATCTATCTATCTATCTATCTATCTATCTATCTATCTATCTATCTATCTATCTATCTATCTATCTATCTATCTACCCATCCATCCATCTATCCATCCATCCATCCATCCATCTATCTATCTATCTATCTATCTATCTATCTATCTATCTATCTATCTATCTATCTATCTATCTATCTACCCATCCATCCATCTATCCATCCGTCCATCCATCCATCCATCCATCCATCTATCTATCTATCTATCTATCTATCTATCTATCTATCTATCTATCTATCTATCTATCTATCTATCTATCTATCTATCTATCTATCTATCTATCTATCCATCCATCCATCCATCTATCTATCTATCTATCTATCTATCTATCTATCTATCTATCTATCTATCTATCTATCTATCTATCTATCTATCTATCTATCTATCTATCTATCCGTCCTTCTTCTGTCTGCCTGCCTGTCTGTCTGCCTGCCTGCCTGCCTGTCTGTCTGTCTGTCTGCCTGTCTGTCTGTCTGTCTGTCTGTCTATCCATTCATCCATCCATCCATCCATCCATCCATCCAGCCAGCCATCAATCCACGCACTCGTCCACGCGTCTTTCCGTTTGAGTGCCTGCCTATCTCTTTGTCTATCTGGCTGTCTGTCTGTCTGTTTATGCTTATAGTTACTCAAAGGTCAGGGCCCTTGTAAAGTTTGTGGCGTCATCTGGTTATTTATGAGCTGATTTCAGTTTTACTGCCAGCTTACGAAAGTGCAATGTTCTCATGACAGAATCATTCCATTTCCCATTTCTCAGAACTCACACTGTTCGTGTGCCCTGTTGTAAAGCCATGCGCATGTAGCGAGAACTGCAGGCAGCAGAGTGCACTCTTTATGGTATTTTAGTCACGGATGTTTATCATTGCGCTCATGCAGATGGAGGCCCAGCTGAGTGCACTCGGGACAGAAACGGAACACAGCATAAAAACAAGGGTGCAGGGCAATAATAGTGACAGTGCCTATTGCAAACAATAATAACATCTAGTATTCATCAAGGTTTTTATGTTCTGATATGTCATTGAACATCGAACTACCTCGAAGCTTTTCTAGAAACTATACATAAGTCTGAGTAAAAGTACTTTTCTGGTTGTATGTATCGTAGTGTATTGTGTATAATTTATAGTTTTACTAGTGTGGCAGTACACACAAACATACATCGATTGCTGCTATGCAACACATCACTAAGAACAACCTCTTACGTCATTGTTTTCTTAGGCTTTGTTTAATTGGGTATGATTTTGTTGGATAAAACGTTTACAGCGTGTTAAAAAGTGTGAGTCATACAATGTTTTCGCATTGTTTGGTATTATTTACTCATGTGTATGAATAACCCGGTCACATATTTAAATTCTAAAGTGCCATATAAGAAGAACAAGTTCTTGTTTATTACATTGTAAATTCAGTTCTGACTCATTCATTTCTAATATTTACACATTTGTAACTCAATTTTTCATTCGTGTGAGATTCTGGCCAGGCCATTAAGGTTATTATATTTTTTTTTTAAAATTGCCAACGCGAAACGGTATTAATGATATAAAATTCATTTGGTTTTTGAAAATCTATGGACGCACGCAAAATATGGATTTGAAATTTCTACGGAACGGTACGGTATTCTTCATCCAAAAGTGCCCACATCCCAGATTTACAACCTATAGCTGTCCCTGCTGAGTATTGCTCTGGTTCGTCGGGCCAACTGCTGCATAAAGATCTTTCGTACCACACACTGACCAAGAACATTCGCCAATGACCATCTGACCACAGCTGATACGTCCACAAAGTGACCACACTGACCAGCTGTACGAATGACTCACCCATGTGTCGCACATTCAGGTCTGTCACTTTCAGGCGATCAGTTATATATGGGATATGCATAACATTATGTTATTATATATAGAACCTGCCGTATGCCGGTTGGTCAGAAACTGCGGGCAGTGGACATTGATATAGCTGGAAATAGAGTGCTTGCGTCATCTTTCCATTTGTGTCAATTTATTATTGATCTCATTCACACAGCTAACGAACGCTTTCAGAAGGTGCCATAATTAAGTCACACTTCTTCAGCGTGACCAGCTGACCTTGCACTGAATGGTAACTGGCCATTAACACAATGGAATTCTCTGGCCGGTTCAGGCAAGACATCAGAAAGCTCGCGGCGGAGCAGACCAGGTGACCTGTGAGTGCAAAATCCGATATGCCCTTTCTGTGCAGGATAATAATTATTGTACTCTTGGTCAGCGGATCGTGCAAAGTTTTAATTTTACTGTTAGTTACTAATTACTAGATGCTAGAGGGAGAGAGGCGAGAGCTAGCGAGAAAGGAAGAGAGAGAGAGAGAGAGAGAGAGAGAGAGAGCGAGGGAGAGAGGGAGAAAGAGAGTGTGTGTGTGAGAGAGAAAGAGAGAGACAGAAAGAGAGGGAGAAAGTGAGAGGAGAGAAATAGAGAGAGAGAGAGAACGAGAGAGAGAGAGAGGAAGAGAGAGAGAACAGGCTATAGGATAAAAAAAAAGGGAGAGAAAGAAACTGACAGAAAGGGAGAGAGAATGAAGAAAACGGACAATCCCCATAAATATAAACAAACAATAAACAAACTATTGTAACGTCGCAAAAACGCAAAGAGCTGTGTAAGGCGGACTACAGTACAACATGAAGTATGGAAACTGCAACAAACATGTTTCCATAGAAATGCGACCAGAAACATTCTCTGAAATTGGAAAGATGGACAGATTGATAAATTACATGTGCAATCTGGAATATTAGCGACGCACTTTTTCATTTGCTTACTTTCATTGTAATCAGTTTCATTTGAAACAAATAAAGAAATAGCGAACTTATTAGTCATCGCATAACTGATTTACAGCGGTTACGTTTAAATAGATCAATCAAACTCGTCTATATTTTCATAACATGACATCAAGATGAGCTCAAGGACACATTTGACATCTGTCATTTAGTTCGGACATGAGGCGTGGCCAGGACTTTTTCTCCATGTGTGTGACAAGATATTAATGATGAATGACAGGCCACATGTCAACAGAGGTCCACTGCGTCTATCTGTCACAGACGGGAACAGAGGGAGAGAGAGAGAAAGAGACACAGAGTAAGTATATGTTTATATGGAAACTGCGTCTTTCACAGACAAGAAGAGAGGGAGAGGGAGAGAAAGAAGAGAGGGAGAGAGAGACGAGGAGAGGGAGGGAGGGAGGGAGAGGGAGAGAGAGAGGGGGGAGGGGGAGAGAGAGTCAGAGAGCACTACATCTGTCTCAAACGGGAAGAGAGAGAGAGAGAGAGAGAGAGAGAGAGAAAGAGAGAGAGAGAGAGAGAGACAGAGAAAGAGGGGGAGGGAGAGAGAACGAGAAAGAGAAAAAGAGAGAGTTTTTGGGGGAGGGCTGGGGGGGGGGGGAGGGCTGGGAGGGCGAGGTGGAGTTAAGCTAGTTATCAATGAAACTAGTTATTACCAAGATTTGGACAAGAAAAGAACCTATTCTTTTGCAAAGATGATAAGCACACTGTAACAGTTACAGTAAAGATTTGTCATGATGTGGACTTTTGCCATATTTCCCAATGCCTTAGAGGATAGAGAGAGAGAGAGAGAGAGAGAGAGAGAGAGAGAGAGAGAGAGAGAGAGAGAGAGAGAGAAAGAGAGAGAGAGAGAGAGAGAGAGAGAGAGGGAGAGAGAGAGAGAGAGAGAGAGAGAGAGAGAGAGAGAGAGAGAGAGAGAGAGAGCGATCAATGCAATGGAGGGAAATGCACAGGAATGATAATGCACGCTGTTTACATAATAGCCTACAATTTAACTTACTATAATTATTACGTCTCTCTATGCATCAGCACGGCCTTCTGGCTGGAGGGCGGTGTGCTGAAACATTTATTAATAGCTAGATGTACTGGAGGCGTAAGGAGTACCAGAAACTATTCAGAGATAGTAATGTTGCACGATGGTAATTTGTCTATCATTGTTATTTTCACCAATCTTTGCTAGTGTTTAGGTTTACTTTCGTCACCAAAAATTGTGATGCAAACAACCCCACCCCACTCTACCCGGCCGCATATTTACATGACCGGGCACGATAACCGGGCAGGCCAACTAGCAAAGACTGCTATTTGGCACGTCGGCTGTGCATGCAAAGGCAAATATTGTCTGTCTTTCATTAAGATGAAAAATTGAAACTGTTTGAAAAACGGAACATAATGGGCTTGTGAATTTCGGAGGAACGACAAAAAATATGCGAAATTTTGGTAGGAGCACATAATGCTATGACTTCAGGTGAAATACACCAACGCTTCACTGCCAATACTTGATCTATTTGACGTTTGAGGACTTGGAGAAAAACATGAACACGTTTTCTCAGTAATGGCAACAGTTACAACTTTCAAACTCGGCACGAACATTTCAAATTACTTGACGTTGTACATACTGCCCTTGAAATTGAGCTTCACGAAACAGCTGCATTTTTGGAAAATGAATTTTTTTTCCATTAGATCTGTTTCTCTTCGGCGGTGAGGCGTCGAATCACGAAGAGATAGTTGCAACGATAGTGGATAAGCTTGTTACCAACGAAGTCGCCATAATTATGAGAAAAACATCTAATTTAAACATTTTGTGTATATTTTCTTTCATGGAAACAAATGCTAAAATGTTTACAGTTTATCACAGGAAACATACATTGTACAAATGAATAGCTTAACACAGCAGTCGGAATGTCATTATTATAAAGTCATGACAAATCTTAATCCAATGTTCGTGAGGCCTTTGATTCGTTTTGCTTTACACAGTTTTTATATCATGATCGAGTCCATCTATTGTCGGATATGGAAAAAACAATCTTTTCTCATATATTCCCGTTTCTCTCCCTTCTCCCTCTCCACTTCCACCTTTTCTCTCTCTCTCTTACTCATTTTGTAACGCGACGACATGGTGTAAGGTTCACATGCACTCCATTCATTCTCCCTGCTCAGCTAAAGCTCTTTCACACCATGTTATGATCACGACATGGGTCACAGAGCAAAATGTCATCACATTCTCGAATGTTCAATCTGCGTTGTTGTTGTTGTTTATCCCCTCCTCTTGCGACACGACTTTCATCACGTTCAATCCCCACTCTTTCATAACCCGTGACTCAACAAAACAGATAAAAACACCTAAAAGAAATGATGAAATGCAGGCATGCCTGTTTAATCTAACATTGAGAGTACAAAGCTTATCAGATCTAGCTCATGGAAAATAAAAATTGCCACATAAATTTTCACACGCTTCAGTGCTCTAGTAAACAACAACAACAACAGCAATAGCAACAAACGACAGCAACAAAAGCTTTCCAACGAAATGTAAGTATTTTTGTGAAATGTCGAACAAATTAGACAGAAACAAAAACAAACGAACAAAATAATGAAAAGACAAAAATCCCACAGAGGAATTAATAGTATGTCTTGTACAGAGAGAGAGAGAAGTTTATGGCTTGATGAAAGTAACAACGCAGATTATTCCCTTCCTCTTTCCTTTCCCCTTCCCCTCTTGTAGGAAATATTATAAAAACCGCACAAAACCTGTGGGGTCGCAGCAAGGCAAAGTCAAAACCTGGCAAAAAGAAAAAAGTTTGGGTATTATTTCTTACCCGAGGTTTTGCTACATACAACTTTTTCTCTTTGCCAATTTTTGACCCTCTTGTATCAGTGTATAATCATAATTATGAATCTTGATATTCCTAATAATGCCTTGATTTCCTGAAATTTTCAGTGGCATTGAACATGGACTGAGTGACCGTTCCGCTTTAGGAACCTGAGTTTTGTGTATTCCAACAGCTGAGTTTGCTGGAAAAAAAATAATGAAACCAAACATTTCATTTCATGACTACAATAGAAAAGCATACGTATGCTCCTTAGACAAACCCCCCCCCCCGCCCCATGCACGCTTTTTATATGCAGGGGACTACCACCTCCACCCCTCGGTCCCCCTCCAAGCGTGCGTATTTCATGGATGCTCACAATAGTGAGGACGCCCACGTCACGATTCGATCGTCGAACTTTCAATCGCATCATGAATATTCCAGATAATGTGACATATTATGTAAAACATGTACTATGCTTTCACAAGACATGTTAGTCAACTGCTTGACATCCGCGGTATTCATTTCAATCTATGTTTGGAGTCTGACTTCATAGAATTATCTCTGGTTATCCGTTACGTTTTTGTCTACCGGCTCATCCTATTGTTTGTTTCCGTGATCAGCTAGTGAGGTGTGGCTGAGTGTCTTCCGTAATTGCACATAACGGTATCTTCATTTGTCCCTGTGGAATGCGGATGGGAATGCTGGGTTGATCTGTGATAAAAAAAAATACAGACATGAAGAAAACTCATCCGTGAAAGTGCTACTATAGATGTATCTGTTCTATTGTTTAAGAAACTCCTTTCTCCTGATCACCGGATCACCGTAAGACATTGCAAACATGCATCTATTGTGTGGGTTGTTTCGACCTTAAAATAGACATGCTAATCCTGTATTTTTTAAAATAATTGTTAAATTGTCTCAAACAATAGGCAGGTTTCATCCCAGCCTAATTTTCCGGATACGAAGCGGATACGAGCTGTGATGAGATAATAATAGAACAGTTACATCGTTAGGGGCCGTATCTGATAAGACACGCTGCGTCGTGTCACAAACTGTCCAATAAGTCACTTACAACAAGACTTAAATCTTAATGAAAACAATAGTTTCTATGAGAGATGCAGCAGCATTAAGACCTATAGAGTACCGAGTCAAGGCTGTTTTTGCCTCAGTTTTAGAGTCTCAAAAATGTAGACTATAGAGTTACATGTCACTTCGCGCACTGAGTGAGATAGAAACAAAATCTGTCTCCTGGGCTAATTTAAAGTAAGTTCAAAACTGAGTGAAAACCGACGCAAAGGGGGCGTGACTGAGTGCGTAAAAGCTCTAAAAATCGAAGATGTTAGGATAAGAAGGGGTCTGAGGGCCATTTGCACTTAGATCATTTGTAATACTAATCCCTTAAATCAATTGATGTGATTAGAATTACTATGGAGCCAAGTACAAATGACACTGAGACCCTCTCGAATTCCAACCCGTTCAATTGCATTTCTTTCAAATTTCATAATTTAAGAGAGGGACACGCGGTCTTCGGACATTGTTATAATTCATTATTTTATTGTTTCCAAAACCTTTTTTTTTGTTTGTTTTGTAAAGTGTTGCTTAATCTTTCAAAATTTCAGCCTTAAACACTTCTCTAGTGTACTTTTAAGCTAGTCGAGCGCTGTACATTATAACAACTTGATAATGGAAACATCCTTGTTACCCTCTCCTGATAGCGGTGATGACTCATACAAAATGCTGGAGACCGTTGGTATATCAAGTTCCTTGCCTTTGTCTGCAATCGTCCTGGCTCTGAAGGTCAACCAACACCCCAGGAAGGGCATGACCGATGTACTCCTCACTTTGTTTAGTTTGTAGCCTATCATGTTCTAAATCTTCAAACGTTTTTTAAGTAATCATCCGAGCGGGTTGAGCTTGTCATATCATGTCACATGTCAGGTATTTTCCCCTTGGCCATCATATTATTGTGTTCTTTTAACTTTTGTTCGTAACTTCGAAGATAAAGCATTGAAGATTCGGAGACTTCACCTTTCGAAGTCTCGGGTATGGAGCGGGAAAAGTTACAATGATGTTAAATTCAACAATTTGATACTCCTCTGTGTGTTCAGCATAACTGTCAAGGGGAAAATATTCTTATTCTAACTGATTTTAAGGCTATCTTCTTACAATTTGTGAATTTAAACGTGGTTTTTTTGTTTTTTTGTTTTTGTTTTGGAGGGGGTGGGGGTGGGGGTTGAGGGGAGGGGGGGGGTGGTAATGAAGGAAGAAAAAAGAAGATGGGGTTGGGGTGGACTTAAGCTAATTGTTAAGGAAATTGGTCGTGAACAAGATCTGGACTGGAAAAGAACACATTCGAAAGTAAAGCTGATAAGCACACTGTTAAAGTAAAGATTTGTCATGAGGTGGAATTTTGCCCATTTCCCACTGCCTGATTGTGCAGATCCCTGTGTGCCATTCATAGACCTTACGTAGTTCAGGAGTCTATCTCTCCTAAGGGCGGAGTGTTTGAAAATCGATCAAGTTTATGGTCTTTGCCCTCAGTGACAGCAGTTTCTTTAGGGCAAAGTGATCTTTTTGTTGGTTGGGGTGATCCTCACGAATTGTCACACGTGACAGATTGTCTCTAATCGTGGGTGCAGTTTACCATACCAGGGGCGGAGTCTCACTCACAATCTAGGTGGGCTGGTCTTGAATTCTGGAAGGGATAGTTGATGAAGTGTGAGAGCAGGCATTAAGACGGAACTCAAAATTAATACGTAAAGACAGTGACAAAAACTGTTTTCTGGGATAGGTGGGCAGGGAAAGGTGCGTATCTAATTACACAATGTATCACCCAGTTGATATACTGATCATGTTTTAAAATAACCTATCCTAGCAAAAGTAAAGTTCCCCCTCTCACCCAAGAAATTTTAATGTTCAAATAATGGACATTAAAATTTGTACGTCAGATGTCATTGTTTCATCAAGCTCAGAAGACACAAATCTCATTGTTTCATCAAGCTCAGAAGACACAAATCTCATTGTTTCATCAAGCTCAGAAGACACAAATCTCATTGTTTCATCAAGCTCAGAAGACACAAATCTCATTGTTTCATCAAGCTCAGAAGACACAAATCTCATTGTTTTATGGAGCAGAGACGACACTAACTCTTATTATTTTATCAAGCAGGCACCAATACAACAAAAAAAGCTGAGAAAAGACAACAAATCTCCTCCATCCCATCTCCCCCCCCCCCCCCCCAAAGAAAATGAACAAAGCAAACAGCAACAAAACAACAAAATATTACTTTAGTACACAATATACGCTCTGCCACTGACATTGTATTGGGATGGTAAGAAAGCTTTGACCACTTTCAAACATTTTCCCCTCATTCCTTTTCCCCATGACAATTTACATTATGATTATAGTGGCACACTTACATAATATTATCCCTAAGAGCATCTCGGGTCTTTGAGACAATAGCAATGCGAGCGACCCTATGATTACAACCCATTTCTTTTTAGCACTAATCGACTGTCATTTTGTACTGATGTTTCCCAGAGGTAATGGTCTAATTAGGACTGGGCGATACCATTATACTTAGGTATCGGTAGCAAATACCAAAACTTAGGCCTGGTATCAATTCAAGTATCGTTCTTCATTTACTATGGTAGTGATGAGCTGTGCTGTAATAAAAAAACGTGATTAAATTCAACTTTTTAAAATTTACTTTTTTTTGAGTCCCTTGATACCATCGTCGTCCTTGTTGTTGCTGTATAATATAATTTTTAGTTGCTTTGATTCACTAAAGGAAGTTTCTTTTTTTTTTTTTTTAAACAGATAAAATTATCAGTCTTAGACAATTTACTGGTCACCGTAAAGCAAGTGTTGCCCATCCTATGTTTTTGGTATTTTTCAAATAAATGGTTCTATCAATAGACATTGTCTAAATCTTGCTAAAAATATCCGTTGTATTCCTGTTCCTGATTGCTGGATATTTTTAACATGAAATCTTTGCTTTTACAAGTCATTAAAATCTTCAGTAACCAAGAGTTCAGCCCTCATTTTCTCAAAACACTTTTGCTCTAAGGACACCAATTCACGTTTGTTGACTTTTTTTGAGTCTCCAGAAGCCATCGTCATCCTTTGCTGCTGCTATTCGTTGAAAGAATTTTCTTTTTTAAAGATAAAATTAAATTATAAGTTCTAGACACTAATAAAGCATCTTCATTTATCGATACTTTGACAAAGTCCATCGACTACATACGTTACCATCAAATAGCTATATTCGGATACTGGCATCGATATTTGTCCGGCCTCAACAATCTTTATTACGTCTGACGTTTTCACTTTGTCCTGTGACCATCAATTGTCACGTGAAGTTCATAGTCCTTATCAACTTAATCAGGCCAGCCAGCATAGCGGTGGGTCACCTGACAAATGCTGACTCGATAAGCTGTCATGTCATGTTGTGCCTGATAATGTTCAGCCGGTGATTAGTCAGCAGCGGGTAAATACTGCATTATCATGTGGCAGATACATGGTGTCACTAAGTCAATAATTAACTGTTGTCTACTGATTTATAACGTCATGACTGAAGGTCGCGCTGACCTGGGAAAACATTACAGTAGCAGTATAGGGGATTTTGAGGTAGATGTGAAAAACTGGAGGTTTTCTTTTAGATGGAATCAATCAATCAATCAATCAATCAATCAATCAATCAATCAATCACTCACTCACTCACTCAATCAATCAATCAGCCAACCCATCCATCCATCCATCCATCCATCTGTCAGTCAGTCAGTCAGTCAGTCAGTCAGCCAGCTAGTCAGACAGTCAGTCAGTCAGCCATCAAGTCAGTCAGTCATCAAGTGCATGACCAGAGACAAACAAGGAGAAGAAGACAACCAAATATCAATAAGCAGAACAATATAAACAAAGATGACAGAAATAAATAAGAGAATGATAGAGACATTTAGCTCAAATTACTGCTGTCTCCTGTTCTATCGACGGGGCAATACAGACTACGCTTTTGTTTACTAACCAACGTTATGTTACAACACTCCACCAGTGAGTGAGGGAGAAAGAAAGAGAGAGAGATATATATAGAGACAGAGAGAGAGGGAGGGGGGGGGGAGCAGGAAGGGAGAGGGATAGAAAGAGTTAGGTAGACAGGTGGATAAATACATAGCGCGAGAAAGACAGACAGACAGAAAGACAGGGAGAGAGAGAGACATAGAGAGGGAGAAGAGAGAGAGAGAGCGAGAGAGAAAGAGAGAGAGAGGGGGGGAGAGAGAGAGAGAAAGAAAGAGAGAGAGAGAGAGCGAGAGAGAAAGAGAGAGAGAGAGAGAGAGAGAGAGAGAGAGAGAGAGAGAGAGAGAGAGACTACTGGGAATGTTATCCACATAATAGTGCCGGCAACTACGAAAAGTGAATGGATGAATAAGAGGTCCTTATTTGGATTCCTAACAGGGTTAGTCATACCATTCATACGGCAGATCCATTTAAAGCAGCACGGGCTTGTAAAGGTCTGGACTGGATTTGCTTTAAATGGTCTCATTCAACTATTACGTAGAGAACTATTTGGCATGATGATCATTTCAATCAGTTTGAGTAGCTCATTCACTCAGACAGTTTCCTGGCTCAATGCCAGGGCCAAAAACTTTCAGCGAGATTCAACCAAGGTCTTTCTGTCCCTTTCTGCAGTTCATAACCTGAACCATGTCTGAGTTTGCGGCCCACGCAATGATAACTGAATGCCTCTTGGAAACTGATAATAAACAGTATCATTGTCATTTTGTACAGTCAAGTTCAGGGTTTGACCCCAGGCCGACCCCAGGGAGAGGTTACGAGGTCATGATAAGGACAGATTGTGTGTCCTGATGTCTGTGACGTTTAATGCTGACTTTTATGACTTTATTTCGCCCAGTTTATGTCAGCAACGATTGCGGAACCATTAAATCGCACCCTTCAGAGTGCCTGGGTATACATATCCATCTGTGCTGGAGAAACGTGATATTACTTTTCTCCGTGTATTTAAAAGAACAGAGGAGAGTATGAAAAGAATATTCTTATGATTTTTCCCTATGTCAAAGGATCTAAAGGCTTCTTCATCTTCTGAGGAGAAATCGAAAAACAAAATATTCAGATGCATGGAAGAAAGAAACAAAAAAAAGAAACAACACAAACACAACCCTAATGAAAAAAAATGTAGTCAAAAGAATGTCAAAGTCTTTGAATACGGTTAATCTGCTCATGGGATGGAGACAAAGAGAAAAAGAAAGAGAAGGACAAAAATGATAGAGAGAAAGAGAGTGAGAAAAAAGAAGGAGAAAAGAGGGAGAAAAAATAGAGAGGGGGAGAAAAAGAGAAAGAGAGAGCGAGGGAGAGAGAGGTGGAGAGAAGAGAGAGAGGTGGAGAGAAGAGAGAGAGGTGGAGAGAAGAGAGAGAGGTGGAGAGAAGAGAGAGAGGTGGAGAGAAGAGAGAGAGGTGGAGAGAAGAGAGAGAGGTGGAGAGAAGAGAGAGAGGTGGAGAGAAGAGGTGGAGAGAAGAGAGAGAGGTGGAGAGAAGAGAGAGAGGGAGAGAGTGACAGAGAGAGAAAAACGAGAAAAAGAGAGAAATAAAGAAAGAGAGACAGAGAGAGAGATAGAAAGAAAGAGAGAGGGAGAGAAAGAGAGAGAGAGAGAGCTTGAGAGAGAGAGAGCTTGAGAGAGCTTGAGAGAGCTTTGATCACTGACTGCGTGGCCACACCCGAATAAGCACTTACAAGACTTGATTGTCATATCACCTCTCCCCCCCCCCCCCCCCCTTTTCCTTTGGTCTTTTTGAAAAGTGTTTCATATTTTAATAAGAATATTCAAAAGGAATATATTACGTGAAAGCATTAAAATGAATTTCACTGGATAGCGTGGCTTGGAAAATCCCGACATGTTTTCCTTCTTTCTTTCTCTTATTTGTCATCCATGTCTTCTGTCCTCTGATCTATCCTCTTTTTTCACAATGTCTCTCTCTTAAACAAGTTACTAATAATAACGGTGATGTTTGCAGATGTGCAATAATTCTTTTTATCTGAGAGAAACAGACTATTCTTCTTCAAACGGTAGACCTCCCCTCTTAACTTATTGTTTATCCATGCACTTTTGAAGTCGTTTACTTAACTGCGCTATCCATCATGTAATGCCAACTTCTCGTTTTTCTGTAATCTCCTTATCCCTGAAGTACAAAAATCCGGCTCTTCTGAGCGGTTGTTTTCCATGAGCAATGTTCAGACATGTTTTGTAGCAATAACCATGATCAGTGTCTTTGATATCATATCCTGTCGGGTTACACAAATAATGCTGCAGATTATTATACAAATTACTGGGATGTATGTTTCAGGCGATAAGATAGAAACCAACACTTGTGTAGGACAACATAGATAGAACAAAAGCTATATAAAAACAATTCATGGGAAATTCTTTATCTTGAGAAAGTTACATTTCCATAACAACCGCAAACATGTGAAAGTATCACGACATATTATTGAATGTAGCAACAATATAATTTATAAAGAGATTGTAAAATCTAGTGTACGCCTATAAACTGATCATTCAAACAGAATGTCATGATATATGACACACAAAATCAAACAAACAAACCACAACAAAACACTGGTCATAACAAAAAATGAGCACAAAGAAACCGAGAACAATCTTAAGTTGCAAACAGCATATTCCTGGTCTATAACATAAACATGTTAGTCTTCGAACAGTCCAACGAAAACGAAGAAAATCTGTGACTTAAAGAGATTTATTAAAATTATAAAAAAATTGAGTTAAAGTGCTTAAAGATCAAGGCAGCTTATTTCTAGGAAAAAGATTACAACTTATTCTAGAAGCCCACCCACGCCTCCCTGAAAATGTCAGCCCACTCTTCAAACTATTCTTTACTTGCTTTGAATTCTCTTAAAGAATTCGTTCGTTCAGAACTTGGGAACAGCGAAAGCATTCATAACATGAATAAGGGAAATGAATAATTCTAATCAGATTTGAATAGAGCTTTCGTCATCTAACTCGAGTGACCCTGAGATGTTAAGAAGAATCCGGTAGATTCCCACAAATTTCCGTTTCTTTGCCATGTCTGAACCTGCAAATCTTGATACCATAAATGGATAAAACATTCAGCTGACGAAACTGTCGCCAGTTCTACATTTTTATGCTGGCGTCTCATAGGAAAAAATTCCCACCGGAGTCAAACTGGGATTCCCCGAAAATTGTCGTTGTTCTGTCACCATTTCCGGAATTGTCGTTTCTTGCTCTTCTCTATATGTGTATGTGTGTTTCGGTGTGAAGATCTGTATGTGTCTGCCCCCTTCTCTGCCTGCCCCCCCCTGCTCTGTTTGCGGCTTCTCAATCTGTGTTGTTGTTCTCGCCCTGTGTGTCTGTCTGTCTGTCTATCTCTCTCTTTGTCGCTGTCACCGTCTCTCCCTTTCCTTCTCCTCCCCGTCATTCGGCGCCTTTCCTTCAATCTTTCAGACTGTCTGACACAAATAAAAGCCACAATCATATAATATCTCCTTCACCAAGCCCTGATAATAACACGTTATTTCCCTCTGACTGAAGATATGTCTAAACATGATCTTCCATCTCTCTTATCGAACTTCAGGTCAGAAGTTTAAAAAAGGCCTGCCGAACTCCAGTTGTTTCTCACAATCAAAATCATTTCTGTGTAGAAAAAGGGAAGGGGGCATTGTTTAAAAAACATAAATAAATAAAATAAGCTATTAGAACTGGCCTAATGACAAAATGATTACTCAGGATTTGACAATCAATAATCTCGACATTTTCATTTTTCTTGATATCTGAATCTCTTTGTTCTTCCACGTCTCTTCAGTCACACTTTCAACACTTGGGGCAAAGACCCAACTCTTTGCCGTCCTCACATCAACTGCAGTTTATAAAGTACGACATATGGGCAGAATTACACCAGTTTTTCATTTGACTATTATTGATTTTTATTAACTGTAAGCCAATAAGAAGTTTGCCCTATGTTAATCAGCTAGTACCATGCCCTTTGTCTATTGCCAAACAAAATCTTTCACGCGGATATCTTTAAATATCAGGTTTTGTTTCCCCAAGCACTGTCATTTTTTTTTTTCAAGATTAAAACCTGAAATAATGTTTCTGTTACAGACATCCTCATGTTTTTCTTTTTCTGGATCCACAGCTTTGCTAATACGTTAACGTGTACATGGTGCGTACATGAACTAAGCGAAGGGTACCAGCCACAAAAGTCCAAGGTGGTCTAGAGGCAAGATGCTCGCCTCTCGTGCCAAGGGTCCCGGGTTCCCGGGCTGTGCAGGCATGTTGGAAATTGGGATTTTTCTCATATTTTCGTGTCCCTGATCCTATTGGGAGGTAAGATCGAGTACCTAGTCTTCTCGGATAAGGACGAAAAAATTCGGAGGGTCCGTGTGCACGTTGCGCACGTTAAAGATATCTTGGCAGTTGGAAATCGTAAAGAGCAGGCCGAACAGGCCGCTGCCGGGCCAAATTAAATTAAAATTCATCCCTACCAGTCCCTCCCCCTCCCCCCTCATCTCCCCCCCCCACACACACAAAAAAAAACGCCGACCGGCGCTGCACTGTGGCGACGACGTGCCTGCTCCAGTTATAACTGGGCTGCAATGGCACAAAGGCAAATTTCCCAAATGGGGTTAAAGAGTTATACAAAATACAAAAATACAAAAAAAAATTTTCATTCCCATGTATTAACCCTCCATGTTCCAGGATTGGAAAAGCGACACGCTGCATTACAGTTCATGTCTTCTGTTTTCACAGCCTCACCGTTACACTGTATACTGATTCGCGTAGAACAGAATGGTATATGACCTTACAAGACTTTTCTGTATGATAAAAAAATCATATTTGTGGTCAAAGACTTGCTCGATAAAATTGACACTTTGGGTCCTGAAGGGTTGAGAAAAAGTTTATAACATCCCTAACTGTAGGCTAACAGTATACTGAGGACAACAATAATTCCAGCTCACACGACAGAAAAGTTTGCTCGTACAATTCACTGTGATATTCACGTTTCACAGTGTACAATTTGCGTAAACAGTAAAACGATGACATATCAAAAAGGCAGGGTCTAATTACAATTGTCACTCCTCTGATTTGTCACTACATGTCATGCAGAAAACGGAAATGTCACCACCTTTCATTTCACGGAAACTGTACTCGTTAACCCCTATCAGCTGGTCCCGGATATCAAAACAGTACCCAAGACAGTGATATCAGAGACCTAGGTAATATTACCTACCTGCCCTCGCGTTCCTGACGTCATCACACCTGATTTGATCAGTGACATCCGTGTATATACATTATTGTAACGTTATTTTCATGGTCACGCATGATGCGCGCCACGCACAACAACCACGCTGTAATCCCCCGCCAACATACACTGACCTAATTTAAATAATATCAATAACTCCTAAGCTAAAGTTCAGTGTGTTTGTGTAATTTCGTGAAGTTTATCTGTATATAGATTTAGTATATAGATTGGAGCAAAGGAGAAATATAAAATGTGATATGGTGTGGCCATCAAAGTACTGTACAATTTAGAATACTGTCAATAAGTCATACTCGGTATGTTTGCGTAATACTTCACAATTTGTCTTTATGTGGATTTCGTTGGAGTGTAGAAGAAATTTTAATGTGATATGGTTTGGCTACCCAATGTTTCAGTCGTTCGAGCCCATGGGTTGTCATTAGCATTAACACTGTAACCATCACTCATCGGTACTAATTGCCTTTAATGTACCGTCAGCCCCGATGTAAAGGTCATGATGCCACATACAACAACGCTTATGAAGACATGGTCACGCGTTATTTATTTGAATATGGGTTTAAGTTTGGGTTTAACGGCGCGTCGGCACCGTAACGACCACTTTTTGTGTATTTCACGGTTTCCTCACTCATGATAATAATATCGCATTTAACGTGAAAACAATAGACAATAATAGGCCTAATCAACGAACACGACACTAAATCAGCCTAAAGCATGTGATAAATGCATTATGTTAGTTATATGCAAACAAGCAAAACAAGATTTCACTGACGAAAAACGAACAAACAAAAAAAATGGCGTGTATGAGCCCCCATCCCCTCCCCCGCAAAGCTGCACGGTACGTACAATTAAAACGCTCCCTCCTCGGTCTAGAAATTGTGAGGGCTGTGGATACGTCATACACTCATCCAAATGTATCGGATAACACATTATGTTAATAAGAATGATCTACGACTGGCCGGGAAAAACCCTAGATTATACACAGTTGATTCAATTGAGATACATGGCGTAACCATGGGAACGAATATAATAACAGCGACAAAAAACAAAATTTAAAAACTGGCCTGCACAGCTTATTTCATATACAAATTTTTAAAAAAAATTCCACGGACTCTAGGTTAATTTGTTATTGCTTATTAATATGTTGTTTTGATTATGATAACATGTAAAAAAAATTTAAAAAATGATAATACCGGAATTTAAGGCTTAGTTGTTGTAAAATCCGTAGAAGAACTTTGACGACCAAATTGATGGACAGGAAATGGACTGTTTCGCTAACACAAACACCCACTCGCACATAGGTACACACACATGTACGCGCGCGCGCACACACACACACTTGTGTTCGTGGATTTCCTTGATGGACCTCCCCATACCTACTGGTTTGCAGGGACATTCATGAGAGGTTGCTGGCTCCCAGAGCAATCTACGAGCCCCAGCAATAGTAAACAAACTACAGATTATGTAGACAAGACTATTTTGATCTCGGAACTCATGAATTAATGTTGTCTGCCAAGAAAGTGTAACGCAACCTACCGACCATACAACTCTCCGTGAACTCGGTGGAGAAGTCAGACGGAGGGGGCATGGGGTGCACGAAAATGAATGAGAAGACCAAGAAGTGGAAACTAGATGAAATAATTATATTAGTAAAGCACAGTACAAGAAACATAACCCCCATGTTGAGGAAGAAGAAGACCGCACACGTTAAGAACAAAATTTTACAAGACACTCAAAAGCATCTCGCCCTCCCCCCCGCCCCCCCCCCCGGCCTTTAAGGCTTTGCACTTTATTCTTTTTCAATTAATGATGAACAAAAGAAACCATAAGTCGCACAAGTTTATAACTAATTGATGTATCATTAATTTCAGGGCATGTAACATGGATCTCTCTATTAATTTTTAATGCCAGTCATGTTTGCATCTGTCCGTTTATCGTTATTTAAGCTGATATAATCACTCCTTGTGAGAAACACATAGGGAACATTTAAATAATAATATTGCTGTTCGTACTTGTTCGCTTAAAATCCTGTATCTGCACATGAGAAATTGGTTTCACAATTATCTGCATTACGATATTGCTTTTTTATTGGGAGTGGTAAATGCAAATCAAGTGACTGATAATAAGACAGTCAGATAGAGAACATTCCATTCCATAAAAATAAATGATGTTGACAAGTGAATTTGATCTAGGATTAACCATGATCGTGATTACCTTCAAAAATTAGGACACATTGTTATTCCAATGGTCATCGACTTCCGTCAGCGCCATAATGCACGATCCGTTTTCCATCTGCATTCGAAAACGTTTGCTGTACTTGAGAACATGGTAGTGTTCTTTGGAAACTAAGTTTCTACTTCGGCAGCTCAAAAAATTCTCCCATGTACTTGAACAAACACCCATTATAAAATACGAGTTTTGTATGATGGGATAATTCAGTTCTAAACATAGCGGGATATCATTGTAGATGTGTTGGACAATGAGGAAAAATGAGAAGCAAGCAAAGGGCGTTCTACCGCCAGGTCTCTGAAGACCATGCTCTCTCAAGTATTGTTCAAAATGTCAAAAAACTCTGGGAAATCTAGCTTTTCACTAAACCGTTCTATGAAACCAGAGTACAGCTGTACCACTTGATGTATGACTGGTGTACCTCTCTCACAAGCCACCTGCACCCAGCGACCCAGGACAAATCAATCTCGAGACGGCCACCGGTGGGAAGACGATAAGGGGGGTAAAATCTGTCTGTGCCGTCCACCTTTTCTCATAGATCATTCACACTTCCAGTCTGGGGGAATGATCTTCTCTTTACGCCGTTTTATCGCTATTCACACTTCTGCATGTTTCGATTATTAGGGAATTCGCCAGGGTAGTAAAAGAAACAGATCAAAGCCCTATTGTACCGAAGAGAAAAAAACTAACAAAGCCAACCAAAACTTCGATTCCGGTGGTCTTCCTTGAGCATCCACGTGTGACGCTGTTCTTTGAAAATCGAGCAATGCTGTTGATTTCGGAATTGCAGATGAATCTGCCGCGAGTTGATGTTTTCTGAACAGAGACTGTTATTAATTCTGTGAAAATGTCAATATTTCAGACCCTGCCATGCCTGCAAAGTGCAAATAACAACTGTAATTCTTACATTTCTCAGAAAGAAAATGATGAATATGAAAGACTCAGGAAGAGCAAATTCAAACGAGCACTAGTTCATTTGCTAATTTTCCATTTTAATCTTGATTTCTTTGGGCATTATTCCTGAAAGAGATTATCGATCACTTTGATTGGCAGCTATTACTAAATTATGCCGTGGGCCCGGCAAAACAGCATTTTACTTGACCAGAATGCAATTTTTGTCAATTGGTAAACAGTCTAAGACGGAACATTTTCCAGCCTAGCACGAATGATGGATCTGCTGATGGATGGAGGGTACAGTAGTGAATTTAAGAAAACGAATCATTTGGGGCGGGTCTCACACTACTTTGAAATACAGTCATTATTCTTTATCATTGTTCTGCTTCACGTGTGTTTTAGTCCAATTAGTGCGAAGACACCAAAGAAACATGTCCTCTGCAATGCTGTTTTCCATAACTCACCCTGAAATATTTACTGCCTGAATATCTGGTCCAAGCTAATAATAATAATAATAATAACAATAATGATAATAATAATAATAACGGCAATACTACTACTACCACTATTACTACTAATAATATAATTATGAGTTTTAGCTATTTCCAAGTTGTCTTTGTTTTTCATAAAGATATCTCATCATGTGTTTGAGCTAATATATATATATAAGCCATATGTGTGCGCGCGCATGTGTGTGTGTGTGTGTACGCCTGTGCGTGTGTGTGTGTGTGTTTGTAAGCTTACTGTTCCTGAGAGTATGTGTTGTCTACGTACATGCTAATTTACTGATAATTATCGCCAGCGGACAGACCAGAAAATGACAACTGTAACCATTAATTTCCATAAAGTCCCCGAGGGTCCTCAACTCGGCTTGCTCAATTCATATGGATTAATTGGCTGCATGTACATAGCCTTTTTCCCGCAAGCTGAAATTGGTGGGGAGAAAGGGTGGTTGGGGGCGGGGAGGGAGGCGTCTCATCAACGGATCAGGGCAATTAGATGGCTCGATGTATTCCTTTTCTTTGAGGAAATTTCTTTGACTGCCAGCTAGATTCAGTGCATCTTGTCCATGAAGAAAGAAAAGATTAGAATTAAATTCTTATCCCTCAGTGTTATCTGTCCAAAGGGACGTCGTGGATTTTGTTACACAAAGACTCAATGATCAGCCATTTAAAAAAAAAATCTGAAAAATATACTTTTCTGTTAGTATTTTGTGTACATAAATGGCATAATTCACGAAGATGGTCTTTTAAATATACTTTCTATTCTTCCCTCAAAGTCTCCACGTAAGGCACTTATACTAATGTCATTTATTTCACCACCGGTTAACTGCAAGTTTACCAAGCCAGCAGTTACAACTGCAGTAACATAGACACTCCAGGTGGGGTGGTGAAGTTTTTGAATCCCCCGGAGATATTGACCACCTAATCTCATTAAAGTGGGAAGACACGCTATCTGGATAACGGATTTGCCTGGTTTGCGGCTGATGCAGTTGGCGCTTATCTACCAAACATTGCACTCCAGTTTGGGAACAAACTTACGACTAATCGAGACGTTTGTTTCTGGCTTTTGCCGGAAGTGGACCTCCCCTGGGGACATCCTTCTCAAGTGCATATCCGGTCAGTAACGTTATTACATTGTATAACTATGAGGGTAGATCTCCTCTGCTCGGACGACTTGGTGGACAATGTTCCCACAGGGAGGCAGGCTTTATCATTCATTCTTTAGCCCCGCTGCCATAACATTAGACCACACGCACTTTCCAGTTTTTGTTTGTGCAGAGACTATTACTCAAATTTCACCCATTAGTGACCTGGCCTGGGGGTATTCTGAAACCATTCAGTCCTTACTCAGTAACCTGTACTAGAGCAAAGCGATACCTGCTGAACAGTACTTGAACTTTCTGTATATATACACATGTATATAAATATATGTAAGTGTCTGCATCAGCAATTGATTTGGACTAATAAATGTGAAGAAAAAAACAACTTTTCTTGTTCTGGTTTCGGTGTGTTTTTGTGGTAGGCATTAGTTTTTTTAAAATTAGCCCGGGCATCGGCCTTGTTCAGCCTGCTCTTCTCTACTTTCAACTGCCAAGGTATACGCCCCCCCCCCCCCGGCCCCGAGTTCTTCGTCCCACCTACCATAGGATCAGAGATAGGAATTCTGCCCCCCAAAAATTCCAACATGCCTGCACCGACTGGGAATAGAACCCGGTATCTTCGGCACGAGAGGCGAGCACTTTGCCTCTGGACCAGCTTGTCCTTACTTATTTTACGACATCAGGTTTCCTTTATTTGCGCCTTCGGCGTGCACCGAGCGAACTTAGGGTTACATTTTATTTTACTGAAACAAATTAATCTACTCTTCTTATCGTCTTGAAATATGGTGCTATCACATTCTTTCACATTCTATCACCTGACTTCAATGAAAGACTTACTGACTGTCAAGATGAAACATACTTAATGGTTTTGAAAGCTTACAGAAGGATATAATTTTGAAACATTTAGCAGTCATAAACAGAGTACGGTCAGCCTTGCACAAAGATCCTGATCAACGATGGAGTCATATTTCCATAACAAGAAAAGCCGCTTTTTAACAGGCAGGGTCACATCAGGTGTTTCTGCCCCCAGGCATAAAGGTGTTAATCCAGGTGAAGCAAAAAAGGTAATGGAGTTAAGCCATGCACGGATTTACTTAAATGTACTCCTAGCTAAGCCAAATGGCATTGCAGCTTCATCTTAAACGGCGCAAGTTCGTGCCACCTTCAGGTGACACTATTTACCAAAGGCTAAGAAGATTGGTGAGGTGAAGTTGAGGAGTGAGGGAGATATGTATTATCTATACACAGGTCTAATGCAACATGTACTTTAAGACAGGCAGAACAAATTACAACTGTCTCGCATGGCAGTTAACGAAATCTAACCATTTTTTTTCTACCAGATGAGCTTGTTGGCATGCCATTTACTATGCCACACCCGGAGTCACTATTTTGTGGAAGGGCAGGCTTAACCAGTTATCTCTATACATCTTCTCTGTTCTAAACAACTATGAAGATATACGTCTTTCACTTTCCGAGTCGTCCTATCATTTCAAGATGATTATTCCACTTTCTGTACCCGTAGCTATCTCTCTGTCTCTCTCTCAGCTTCAGACTATTCCGCCCGTCCTAACTTCCAAATCCCTTGTAGTTCATGACAAATAGCCCGTGTATACATTTCAAATACAGTTGAATACACAGTGGACATAAGACTCTCGACCAAGTTTAACGTACAATAAGCTTCTCTCGGTTCTTCGATGTTAACACTAGCATTACAGTTAACTTGAACTCTATCGACCTATTTAAACGGTACTTCACAGTCCACCCTGCATACCCGGGTTTGCCACACAGATTTTGTCAATACACAACAGAATGTTTTGACCTACAGGATATGTCACGTCAACCCCACTTTTCTTACGGTTCCATTCATCTACTTTCAACGCCCAGGAAAGCCAATTGTCACCAATCGTATGTAAAACATCACCATTCAAACATGACTTCACTGTCCGGGAGAAATGGTTTTCTAGCGACGGAAAAGCACCACAGTTATCTCAGCAGATCGTCCACACTTTAGGGATGTAGTAAATTTGATCGCAAGCAATCAGGAAACTTACTTCTGTCATGATTAACATAAAGGGTCCATAGATATAAATGGTGGCAGTATTTTTGAATGGATGCGGTAGAAGTGGCGATGGGGCCAAGTAAGTGTAATGAAAGATCACGGACACTCGAGTTTCATGTCCACTTTAAATACAACATAAGGCCTAAACCCCGAGCTTACAATGGATCAGGGAAAGAAAAGAATTCGAAATGAGGGGGAAAACACTGTTGTGGTATTTCAGCGGATTTAGACCTCATTTACGTCTTCCAGTGAATCAGAACCGTGAACTTCGTAATCTTCCTGTACGGATTTTGATGAATGGACTAAAATGTGAGTTGAGAGAAAATTCACAATAAGATGGAGAGGCCACAGACTAATATTAGTCTGTGGGAGAGGCCATCGGGCCGTGATTACGACTTTTTTACGAGCTTAATGGTTTACTTCCAGGCACACTCAATCATTGGACACTAGTCTTTCAAGTCACCTGGAAAGTTCTCTGCCACATAGGTAATGAGCGGTTAAATGAGAAGCTCGGGTTTAAGAGATCCAATCTGTCCACATCGTCGTACATGAATCTGATAACTGCAGACTGAGGATACCGGGTGTATCGGCGAGACAATGTTTATCTACTTGGTCACCACTTTATATTCCACAAAGCACAAATCCTAAGAACATGCCTTCTGTGTGACAAATGATAAAACGAAGTATACAAGATGACATAATTCTTCACCTTGATGTGACCAGTTAACTGCTCTTGTCCACAGCATCCAGTCCGCTCCGTTATTTTTTACGGACAATGACGTAAACCACTCTTTGCCTCTGTATACTTGTCCACAGCATGCGTTCCGCTACTCTCCTCACCGCGATAGAGGCAAAGAGAGTTTTTTCATACGTCATCGTCCGCAAAAAAAAAAAGCGGAGCGGATGCTGTGGATAAGAACAGTAGTAGTAAGAATTGTATAATATCTAACAAATAAATCTCGGTAACAGTAACTTGAGAGAAATAGACACAAGAATTACTGACATTACAATCTATCTCACCAATTGTAAGTCTGAATCGCCAATTAAAATGAGAATAAAATACCACAAAAATTCGTTCACATGATCTAAGTGAAGTTTGTACACCAGAAAACCAGCAACCAACTAGTACAGTATGTTAATAATAATAATAATATATTGCATTTATATAGTGCCCAACCCCGTCGATGACAAGCTCTGGGCGCTTTAACAAACTCTTACACACACACACACACACGCATACACAAAAGAAATTCAAAAATATTTACTATTGTTGCTGCCGAAAAACACCTAGCCTAGTTTGTCTGAAAGAAATGGGTCTTCAGATGGCGTTTGAAAGAACCAATGTCATTAATTTCCCTGGTTGTCTTTGGAAGAGTGTTCCAGATGGTAGGGCCAAGAAATGAAAAGGACTTTTCTCCTACAGTGGACAGATTCATTTTAGGTACTTTCAATTTTGTAGTGTCAGATGATGATCTTAGTTGACGAGATGGAACATAGTAATCAGTTAAATCAACTAGGTACGATGGAGCAGTATTATTGACACATTTGTGACAAATGGATGACAATTTGTACATTATTCTTTTCTCGACTGGCAGCCAGTGCAAACTCTGCAGAAGTGGCAGTGCTGAATCTCTTTTCTTTTTCTTCAAAACAAGTCTAGCTGCATTGTTTTGAGCAATTTGGAGTTTTCTAATATTTTTTTGTGAAATTCCAGCCAAAAGGGAGTTGCAATAGTCAAGCTTTGAAAGTACAAAAGAATTTACTAAAACAGCCGCAGTTTCAGTTGAAATAAGATGTCTGATTTTACCAATTTTCCAGATTTCCATGTATAGAATACGAATGAGGTGACTAACCTGAGATGACATAGAAAGATTTGAATCAATGTAAACCCCTAGGTTTTTTACTTTTTTGAAATTTCTATTGAATTAGTGCCAATTATCATCTCAGTTCTGTCCACTTCTTGCAGAACCCGCTCACGGCCTAATAAAATAACCTCAGTTTTATCCTCATTTAGTGCCAGTTTGTTTTGGTTCATCCAGCTTTTAATTTCTCTTCATTTTTTTTCTTTTAGCCTGTCTTTTTAATTTAGTCTATCTAGCTCAGTTTTGTCATTTTCTTCCACCATTCAATACCACGAAGGCTGTTTAATTGTTGTATTATCGTGTTAGGCAACAACGGCTTTAATCGATATAATACATCCTAATGCTGCGTTCTTCCAGCATGCGAATATACAGTAAGTATTTGTACTTTTCTGGTATTTATTTATTCACCTGTTTCAGCTTTGTTTGATACTGACTTGCCACAGATTCCCAATATTTGTATCTGCTACATGATTACATCTTGCCCTATGTTTATAGCAACAACTTGGATGTCTCAATTGATTATACAAGTGCGCCCCTGAGGTACATACAAACATGAATCCACAAAGCATTTGTCAAACTTTCGCCAAACATCTGCAGTTTACGTGTATCACATGAAGCCTGGCATGTTCGAGGAAAATCCTGACGCGACTTGATGAGTGTTGTATTGCATCTGCTATCTTGTCTCTGTGGTACTGTAATGTACATCTCCGCATGCGAAGGTCTTGGAGATGTGCTTCAACGGCGATGAGATCGGGAAAATGTTCTGCGGGAAAAACAAAGGGCGGATTGACAAATGTTATAACAAGCTGTGAATGTAGCTGGACATGAGGGACCAGCAAGCCGATCTTTTGGCTGTTTCTATTATAAGCCCTGAACTTTCATCCCCACTGTCTGTCCTATTTTTTTTTCTACCTCTCTCCCTTTCTTTCTTTTTTTCCTGCAGTTTTCCTTATCTTCTTTTTTTCAGCTCTACTCTTACATTCATTTTTTTAAACTTTCTGCATTGTCTCCATCTTTTACACGGCGTGTTTGTGTCTTCCATGCCACCTTTGGGCGGGTACTATCAAACATGTCACACTGGCTGCCACAAGAACTGGAGAAGGTTTCTGATAACTAACACAATCATGCATACAAACGCCATGCTGAAAAAACTACATCGGTTTTGATATTTATTGCCATTCTGCAGAATTTAACATCCGCAAGAGACAGATTCATTAATCTCAGAATGCTAACTTCAGACACATTTACTGACAAATTCAGACAGACATTGGCAGTAAATGCAAAATATATCAGGAACATCTTTCCTTCTCTTTAAATAAGCCAGAGCGTGCTGTATTTCTGTTGCTAGAGCAACGTTAAGAATAGAGGCAACATAAATTGATACACCTTGCAGAGAAACCGATCTGGCAGAAAAACAAGTACGATCATCAAACACATGTATGGCACATCAAATTCTGGAACTCTGTGTACGGAAACAAGAGGCTCCACCTATGCTCTTGGCATGCAGTGATGACCTATCGATGATAAACCCCTGACAGGCTCTTTCAACTTTTTCCCGGATGTCTTACATCTGACAGTTACAGCTGACCTTAAGATCTACTCGCCCATAGCATCTCAGCCTGGCTCGTTCCCCTACAAAATCGTATGTGTTTACTCTTCATGTCAGTACAAACTCGTGAAACTGTGCGGTCAGTCAGGGCAATGCATGCTGGAAGGTGAAAGCGAAAAATGCCTTGGATACTTTAATGATGTAAGCAAGACTGATTATAAAGCAGTGTAAGTAACGTTACAGGGGTTATCTATAGGTAATAAGTTCAAGTTCAAGTTTATTTTAGGCCTTCCAGCCAGTTCAAATTATGCAGAAGAATCATGAAAACAAGCTTTGAAAACATTTAAAAAAAAACCCAGCAGAACTAACACTAATACGTCTTCTCACAGTTTGGGGGTAGCAAATACTTTGTAGAAAGTAATTTCAGCCTTAAACATAAGGCAAAAATAAACACTATCACATCTTTGTTCTGGCGAACTGTAGCCAGTGCCTGGATAGAAGCAAAGGACACAAAAGTAATTGTTAGTGACACGGACAACATGTCACTACAGGAATTGTTAAATCAACCCTTGTTTAATAATAAGTTGTTCCAATATAAAAGAAACCTCCTTTTCTTCCCGAAATGGATCAAGGCAAATATAAGATATATACATGACGTGTGGAGCGAGAGAGGAATAATCGGAAGAGAGACCATAGAGGAAAAAACAGGAAATTACCCAAGCCTAATGTTTGAATATAACGCAATGATAAATGCCTTCACAGAAAACCAGAGAACGCTTTTAGGCAGTGTTACAAGGAACATGATTAGGGAAGCAAAAGAGACAGCTTGTAAGCTTCCTGAATATATTGAATGTTTCTTTGCCAAAACTAATAAACAAATAAGAAATAGATTTCTAAACAGTAGAGAAGGCACTAGTTGTGGAGTTGGCTTCTGGAAAAGAAAGCTTGATATCGATGTCACAAAATATTTTATGGTAGCAAAAAATTCATCTAGGGAAAGTAGACTTAGGCTTCTTCACTTTAAATTAATCCATAATATCTACCCTACCAATATTTTACTTACAAGAATAGGAATAAAATCATCAGAAAATTGTGCTTATTGTAATGAAAGAGACTACATAGAGCATGTCTTCTTTTACTGTAAGAAAATCAGGGGATTTTGGAATCATATAGCCAATGTCATTCTTATGAAAACGGGCCATAAATTAATCATGAACGAGGTGACAGCACTCTTTGGAATAGTGAAAAAAGATTGTAACGAATGTACAAGTAAGAAAATAAATACTATAAATCATATTATATTAGTGGCCAAGCTATGTATAAGTAAGCTGAAATATGGAACCATGAATAATATTTTCCATATCTTTGAAATAGAATGGAAGCATAGAGAACATTTCATCGAATAGTTATTATTTGTACGCCACGAGATGTCTCAGTATCCTTAACTCATCTCAGGCTCCATTAACGTTAAATATGAATGGAAATTTTATTGTATGAGCGAGTAAAATAGAGATAAAGAAAAAAAAAAAAAAAAAGGGCAATGACGAAAAGATGAAAAATGCAACAAATTTTGGTATTCCAATGTGCATGAAAGTAAAGTTATTCCACGGTCACTTTTTATTTTTTATATTCTGGTACTGATAATATTATATTATTATTATTTGGTTAGAAAATTGGTAGACTTTTTTTTTTTTTTTTTTTGCTGTTTTGTTTTCCTTGTCTCGATTGACTCTATTATGCATCATATTTGAATTAATTATTTTATAGATGACTCATCCTCTTAGTATTTAAAACCATTGGGAACACACGTAGCACATGGAAGACAGATTTATTTTATTTTATATTTTTTCTGAAATGTCTGTCTGTTCTTTTAATCTGTATTTTTAAAACTTCTGCTCAGGTTTATTATATATATTTACTGATTATTATTATGATTGGCTTGTGTTTGTATTGCTACAGTACCAGCTGTTTAAAACTGAACTCTAAAACTGATCAGCTGATAATGTTAAAGACCTAGAGGGTTCGAGAAGGCCGACAACACAGAATTCAGTAGTTAACAATTCTGGGATATAAAAGACTCAAGTTGGGTCCGATCCCCAGGATAGTCCCCATAGACAGCTGTGTATTCATTTACTTGGTTATATTATTATGTTCTCTCTTACTCATCTATTTATTTATTCATCTATTTATTTATTCATCTATTTATTGACCTTAATTCCACCGAGTATCTACATATATGTTCAAACACACCTATATGGGCATCTATATATATTTTTAAAAAAATTAAAAAAAAAATTTGAAGTTGTTCATGTCTGTTGGCTTAATTAGGTACCCTATTATTTCTTTATTTAGTGATCACTGAGTCATGCACTGAATGAATACATTCAAAATCGCATTTCAATCTGAGCTCTTAAAAAAAAAAAAAAAAAAAAAAAACACTAATACGTCTGAAAGTGTCTTTTCCTTCAAAATGAAGACACCGTGTTTCATCAATAATCATTGGTAAATTTACAGAGTTCATCGTGAGTAAAACTGATAGATGTTTCAGGAATGAGATGACATTCCAGCATCAAGCAGTATCTCGGTATCGATGTTTTCTTTGACTTCTGATATAATATTCAGAGTTGTCAGATAGTATCTATCTTTCCAAGATTCGCAAACCGCACCGTTACGCAGGTGTATCATCAAAGGCATCCATGTATCAGGAAACAGCTGCATCAAACAAGAAATGTTTGTCAGATGTTTGTGCAAATGCTGCTCTCGAGCCTTCCTGAAGCGAACTTTATTTTGCTCACACAGAAAATTTGCGGTTTGTAAATATCCTGTTGTTTTTTGTTACTACAGTTTAATTTCATCGTATTTTGCCGTTTTTTATTGTGCAAGCAGGCCAAATTTTGTTGTGAGTTAGTGTGTGTGTGTGTGTGTGCGTACGTATGTGTGTGTATTTGCGTCCGTTTGTGTATGTGTAAATGTTTTCTTCATTCTTGTCCTTCACATAATATCCAGCCCTACGATCAATATAAAGAGGAAGATGTTAGCAGTTGAGAAGACGAGAAAACATAATATTAAAGACATCTTTTTCTTATAACTAAGTAGTCCACGACTCAAGAGGCGAAAACTTTTATTTTCTCTCTTGATTATCTCCTCCTCCTTTGTTGAGATCAAATTAATTTGTAAGAATACTACACACGAAAAAAAAAAGTTCTACAATGACAAATTTAAAAAACAAAATCAAAAAAAAATTTTAAAATCCAATAGTTTCTTCCACAGAACGACCTCTTCTCTTCTCTTTACATAAAGAAAACCACAATTTAAATCCACGTTTACATGCCATCAAAACCCTGAAGTGAAGAGAGTTTGCTGTCAACTTGACCTCTTCTTTAGACTTCAAGTAGCTTGACCTTGACAATGAATATCTGAAATCACTTCATTACTGTAATCAAAGCTTTCCCATTCGGAATTATTATCAACAAAACCAGCAAATTAAGAGAATGTCAAGCGTGGAATACGCTTGTGATGAGAGAGTCATCAGGAAAATTAAAGGGGAACAAAAGGGAAATGGAAAAAAAAAAAGAGAAAATAGAGGAACGTTGGAAAATGAGCTCTGGTACAGGAAAGGTTTTAGGAAAAGCTGCAAAAAAAAAAAAAAAAAAGTGGAAGGAAAAGAATTCTCTATCTAGGAACTGTAGCATATTATGAAAAAACACGCACACACTAAAAGCGAAATTTTATAGCAGCCGCAAAGTCTGCGCCACGCTTCATTCTTTACACAATTTCCATTTAGCAGTATTAGTCCGATAAGCTTACATACCAAATAGAAAGGCAGAGCACAGTCATTTCTTTCTAGGAAATAATGCTAAAACGTGGATTTGATTGAAATTGGCCTATACTGTCTTTTTTCGTTGTCATGTCAGTCCCGGAGCCTGAGCTATCACAATTCTGTGCCATAGTTTTCAGCTTGTACCTGTGTGTGAGTAATGCATGCACTTGTGTGTGCAGGTAGATAACCTTCCTGTGTGTGAGTCAGCTGGGCAAGGTTTTTCTGCAGTGTTGCTTTTTATGTGGTTTGGACGTTGTTTTTCTTTTTTGCTTGAACCTGTTCTGTGGAGTAGGTCTGGAGGAGACAGCGTGATATGTGTGTGTATGTGTGTGGGAGAGAGAGAGAGAAGGGTGAAAGAGAGACAGAGAGGGAGAGAGAAAGAGAGAGAGAGAGAGATGAAGAGAGAAAGAAGGAGAGAGAGACAAAAAGTGAGGGAGAAAAGAGAAAGAGAGTGAGAGAGAGAAAAAAGGGAAAATGAGAGAGAAAGAGAGAAAGAAAAAGAGAGAAAAAGAGAGATGGAAGAGAGAGAGAGAGAGAGAAATTGTGGGAGAGCGCGAGAGAGAGGTGAAAGACAGAGAGAGAGAAAAAGAGACAGAAAGAGAGATAAAAAAGAGAAAGAAAGAGATAGAGAAAGAGAAAAGGGGCAAGATGGAGATAGAGAGAGAGAGAGAGAGAAAGAAAGAGAGAGAGAGAGATAAAGAGAGAGAGAGAGAACGACACCGACACAAGAAGGGAACTGTGCCAGGAGAAAGAGAAAAATCACACGAAGTATTATTGCTTTAACATCTGTAGGAACTAAATCCTTGCTATGCTGACCTCATTTATTCACGTAATAAATCTCGAATTTCTCCGTGCTGCACTCAGGCATTTCATTTCTATTATTAATCTCTTTCTGTCCAGAGAGAAACACATACAACTTTGTAAATCACCTGTCTCTGCTTCGTTTAGTCTAAATAAGAAACAACAAAAAACCATGTGTTTCTCCTACCATTATATCTCTCTGATAATTCTTTGTCTAAATGCAACTGAGGATAACTCAATAAGGACAATAATTTTAGTACGATTTGTGGGAAAATCCAATTACGAGATAATGAGTCAGTTGTGGGATTTCCCCACAAGAATTCCCAGTCCGCGATGTCATTCACAGCTGGTCTATTTATCAATATTAATCAAAGGGGGAAATCCAGAGAAGGAATGAGAAAGAAAAACAAAGCCTGTTAATGTACAACAGACACTCGCTGTTATCTTATCACTTTGATGGAATTCCCACATTATTTCTGAATATTATTCTCACATAAAACGTATTATGCTTTATCGAAAACATGTTTCAAAACTATCCTATTATTTCCAAATATTATTCATTACAGCTTTGTTTTTCTCAGCAGCAGCCACGTTCATCTTGGAGTGAAATAGAGAAACAACTCGTGTTATTCGGGACACAAATTACTACGCATAATAGAAGGTAGAAATCATGCCTCATGTCATTATCGAAACTATAACTTTCTGATATTAAAAACTCTACCTGCCTTTAAAAGTTGTCATACATTAAACACCTTAACCCCCAAGCCTTTTAGGCATATCAGTGCAAAGTTCAGTGATACGGTTTACGACATAACGCT
The DNA here is from genome assembly GCA_963931925.1 of Onchidella celtica. NCBI lineage: Eukaryota > Metazoa > Mollusca > Gastropoda > Systellommatophora > Onchidiidae > Onchidella > Onchidella celtica. The sequence goes on from OZ007569.1 coordinate 14,018,126, forward strand.
GCTGAGAAATACAATATCTTACAGAAACTTACAGAATACCTCCAAGTGATCCAAGATGTTCTACTCTCAGCCCGGTGGATTATTAATATATTCTTCAATATTATTACGTGCCCTCATTCTTGAAATTGAATGATGTTCTTATTTATCCCGAAGGTATAAACGAAAAAAAAAAAGCGTGCCTGTGTTTTTTTTTACAGAATCTTTGTAAGTATCCATATAGCAATCAGTGGCCACCAACACTTAGTCCCACCAGGAAGATGAGAAGCTATTATTGGCGCCTGCCTCATGGGTATACGGCAGATTCCTTGTTAGTTCTATTCCCTAAGAAAGATAAACATTTCTTTCTGATAGATAACAATTTCCAGCACTGAGAACTATACCAAGGAAGAAGGGCTGAAGACATCATTTCCTTAGTTGTCAACTCACAGGATGGGTAATCAATGATGGAAGAGGCAAGACATGGATAATCCACAGAAAATACAGATGATAAATTTTATTCCTCGGCCCCCCCCCCCTTCCCCCCAGTAAAATGAACAAGAAAGAGTAAATAAACAAAATTTATTGTCTGGTTTCTTTCTTCTTTGTCGCTAACAAAGGTCTTTGCAAATATAGCTTTTTCTCTCTCTTTCTCCCTACAGTTCAAGTTTGGACCAAGCCATACTATTATGTCCCCTCCCCATGACAATCCTAGTGCGAAAAAGAGAAGAGATTTGAGAATTACTTTGAAACAAATACTACTTCAAGTAAAATAAAACCGCACCATAGCAGTGGGGCTCCCCGTGCTCGTGATCAAAACGTCTGAAGATGTATACTCGTAATATATTTTCACACACAAGTCACAGTATCAGACCTGTCAAAAACATGTTAGGACAATCATTCTTCTTAATGACAAGGGCAGCGATTTCATATCAAGCTGACCCCTTCCCACACGACTGCAAAATCATCGTTGGTGATAACAGTTTTTGATGCAACAGTCGAGTACCGGTTGCCTGTGTGGCGGCTTCCTGTGAGCAAGCGATGAAGATAGAACTCAGGTAAGTAACTTCCTTGGGACTATATTTAGCTGAGCTGCTGACTTCAGATCTGAGGTTTCTATCCAAGATGGCTGATTTGTGTGAAAATGCATTTGGAAAAACTACGTGAGTTGTAACAATGGTTATCTAAAACATGGTTGTTGTGAGTAAGGAAAAAGACACGGAAAAGGCTCTACATTATAAGGTCCATTATACCAAAGATGAAGGATACGATGCGTAGTATCTTCGATTCTATCAATACTTTTACCGCCGACCAGCGTTGCGCTGTGGCGACGACGTTGCTGCTCCAGTTGTAAGTGGGCTGCAATGACACTAAAGCAAAATTTCCCAGATGGGATAAGAATACAAATACAAATACAAAAAAAAATAAAAAATTCTGATCTACTTCAACTTCGTAAACTGTCATGCTATAAGTGCATCAAAGTTAAGATAACGCAAGTTCAGAACTTCAGTTTCAGCCAGTTATCTAAAACGCGACTGTGAGCCTTCAAGAATATGACAACCAGCATTCCAGCCAAAGTTTCACTAAAATAAAAATTCCACGAAATCACGTAAGGAAAGAAGCTCTTAAAGACTTGGGACGAGCCAATGACAGGACATCGGTTATGGTCGAATTGCCACGTCTCCATTGGGCAAAATATCTTTTTTTTTATTATGCGTCAAACTGAAAATAACAGCAATTTTGATTGACATATTTGGTGTGGTCAAAGGAAAAGAATTTAATGACCACGATCCGCGCTATTAAAAATCCATAACATGTCCACTTAAAGCTGTTCAGAAAATTATAGGCTACAATTGCTGTATAAATATATGGAGATGAAAAGAATTTCAATTGTGTTTTCTTTTTCAATGTCCTGCTCGAAAGTCTTGAATTAAGTACTATGAAATATCAGCTGTGGCATGTGATAGACTCCACGTACACGAGCTGGCTATTTTAAATACATTTTTTGCCTGGGTGTGTCTCAGTGGTCGGTGACATCTCGGAAACCAAACAGGGAAACAAGATGCAGAAAAGCGAGAAAGCCATTGAAATTCAGTCTTGCAATGCACGGAATGCTGGCTGTGGCTAGGGGAGATAAAGATGTTGGGATTTTCCTCCCATGAGTCACAAAAAAAATTTGTCTCCCCACTATCATTAACGAAGATTGACAATTAGATAGGGCACATGTAGATCAATGCTGACATGACTCGTGGCTGGCAGTGTTGATGGAGAGATATTTTTATATATATTATAGCATCTTGCTAAAGGGAAAATCTTATTGCCCTCCCTTTGTTGTAGCTGCATATAGGGTCAATAGTGGTTCTCAGGGTAGGACTACCTGTAGCACACAGGATAACAGGTTGTAGTTCCAGTGGTAATAAATCAATACGAGAAGTCTTAGGCCACCAATACATGAGAGTAAGAAATAATCACGAAGTTATATTACGGAATGTCGCCAGTACCGATGTACACGAAGCTCATTTGTTACCGATTTTAATACACGGTTTAAAAGCAATCTCCTTGAATATTCTCGCAATTTAAAGGAGGAAATATTTTTTAGTTAAGACAATATGGTTTAGAAGGTCGTGCCAGATGTGGAAACACGGATTTACCAAGGGGCGAAGTTATGTAAGAAAACCTTTGTTCATTTATTTCCACCGACATTGCAGTCAGTAGTGCCCCATGTATAATATCACATGGTAATTACGTACCAACGAAATGAAAACATAGAACTTATTGAGCTACAGTAACTGTTACTGTTCACTGTCTGTTCAGTGAATTATGATGCAGCGATCTAAATTTGTAAATTTGATTTTTACATCAAAATCCGTTCAACTGGTTTGCATCGTGATTCCTGTGAAATAAGACTTTCTGGCCATGCCTGCATTGCAAGTCAACCGTATAGAACTTAGTAATAGTCCTTTCAAGTTTCTTGTATACGCCTGTCTTATTAATCACTCGGTTACACGTCATATGACATTGTTATACGTTGATTAATCATACAAGTATATGAAACTGTATCGGACTTACATTTTGAAGCCGCCCGTTGCTCTCAGTGACCAGGTCAGATGGTGCATTCCTCCTTATTTATTATATTTGAGATAATAAATTTAATATTAAGCTCTGGAAGAAATACTGTCTCAAATATTAGATGGATAAAGACAAAAGTGTTCTAAGCGTTGTTCACCTTTATTTACTTCCTAGGACTTAATATATTTTGTTGGCAGTGTCTTGATTGAGGAAAAAAAAATTGGAACGATGGATGGTATGACGAACTAAAACTGGGCCCAGTCTCGGTCAGGGCTGTGTGGCGGCTGGCCATCTGTTCTACATCAGATTTACTGCCTCTGTCGTCACCAATATCACAGGTTTATGGCATGCTTAACACAGCGGGAAGTCCCGGAGTACTTTCTTTCTTCTTTCTCGCTCTTTATCTGTCTATTTTCATTATTTTCTCCTGTCACTTTCTCTTGCTAAATCATTAATGGTGTCCATCTGCCAACTACTGTATTCTGAACCCTGTGAAATTTAACACTGCCAAAATCTCACCAGATATTACATCACATCACAACATGCCAAATAAAAGTGCGACTTGAGTTCAAGCATTCCTATTTGCCTTCTCGAAACCAGCTTCCGTGGACCCTTTGAATCTTATAGGAAGAAATTTAATCTGTCATTTCGCCTAGTATTTTCTTATTCGCTCTCAGTGTTGAAGCTCGGAAACAACAACAACAACAATAGCAACATAGTTTATCAGTAACACAAAGCGGCTCTGAAAATGATCCTCTGTCCTTATTTATTTCATTCATTTCTGAATGAGGCAATCCCAAGCTGTTCCTAGCCTGTAATGTCAGTTTGCTTATATTTTTTCTGTCATTCCCTCGTTTTCCGGTTGATTTGACCTTATCTAACAGAACAGACAGCTGATTCGCTCTGTTTATTACAAGATTCTCTTCGGCTCATCGATTTGAGATTTTCTGGGCATCTAAACATATGCATTTTGGCGGCTATACCGTAGAAAACTCCACTTTTTGGGTAATTGAAAGAGGAAAGGACTGCTTTCTTCAATGGGGTAGCTGTGCTGGTCAAAATGGCCACGAGAGATGGGGAAGGGGCAGGAAGGGGGGGGGGGATGATTGACAGATGGAGCTATTAGTACAGAAGAATGGCGGGGTGGATGTTATAATTGAATTGCGAACCGGATTTCCCAAATTGTTACAAGGACTGGTGGCTGTAGGGTATGTCAAATAATGGTCGCGCTACATACTATGGGGTAGAATGCAGAAAATACAGAACTGATCTCTACTGAAATGCTGCTGATGATGCCACATGTGTTGTAGTGTTATCTGAAAGAAGACGATCTTGGCAATTTTAAAAAGCCCCGTAAAACGTAGACCAAAGGCCTATCTGATGTTTTTTCGCAGGAATACAGTAAATACCTACATTTTGCTGTTGTTTTTCATCTTTATGTCTATTTCGGTGGAATTCGTTTATGCGACAGTAGTTGCACCACTTGATTTATCACAGTGCACTAGGTCCCCACCCACTCCATTCTTTTCCATCAAATTTCTAAAACGGCCGGGGTTTCTAGATTATCCGTTTGTTACTTCTGACTAACCCTTACCTTTGCTTTTGTTACCATCCCAACTTTGTTATTGTTGGTGATAAAGGAAATGGACACAAAGCGATTTGTCCGCTTCTAATAACAAGCAACCGCGAACCAGTGAATGAATGGGTCAAATCAAAGTCTAACGGGGCGTGAGTTAAAGCAAAAGATCTAGTGTAATTGCAAATTCTGTTACAACATTAGATTTCATTTACTGACGGTCTGTTGAAAAGAGTAATTCAATGCGTACATACAGTTATTCCTCAGCATGAAACCAAAACACCAGTGACAGAGGGCTTCAGTAGCAGTGTTGACACTACCTGGTGATGATTCATAAAGTCAATATTTGTCAGAGCTCTGACAGTTTCGAGCGTTAAACGTTATCACTTATCAACACAGTGTCAATAGCTGGCATGACCAGTAGAATTGTCTCCTCAGATTAACCGACCGAAGAAAACTGTATTCAAACTGGGCACTTGAACTGATTGGTCAGGGTTTATGGACCTTCCTGCTGAAGATAGCATTGCGTCGCTATGCTGCAAGACTCCCGTAACTAACATATTTCGAAAATTTTACAGGAGAGCCAAAAAACTGATTTTCTTTGGCTTATTGCCGTCAGCAAATTCTAAAGACAATGGACTTGAATATTGCAATATCGTTATTTATGGGAATTGAGCCACGAGCTTTTGACACAAGGTATGCCATTGATTTTCAGATCCAAAGAACGAAAAAAGTGATGTTGGCCAAAAATGTTAGTTACGGGAGTGTTGCATCAAAACGACGATTGTATGTTTTGCACATTTTTTTTTTCATTTTAGTCAGAGACAAAGGTTTTCCAAACACTCTTCCTTTATAATTTTGATGTTCTTCTTTATTCTCATAAGTGAATGCGATATGCTTAAAGGTTTAAGGAACTCAGCACAATAACATAATACGTAATATCAAAGCGAACAGAGAAAGATAACACAAGATCATCTTTGCCCTCCGTAATTCGCCCCAACAAGACACAGCTTGATGTATGCCATATTTTACTTAGGTTCCATGCCATGTTACGTCACGCAATACCCTATAATTGAGTTATGATATTATGTTTATGTCGTGATGCCTTAGATATTCTGTGTACTATGAATGTGCTCTTAAATGCTCTGCGAAAGTGAAGTTCCCTCACACGTGATGATAAAGTGATTCTTGTCTTATTTGTTTATCTCACGTGCCCTTGGATTTGCATGCATAACATTAACAGGTAAGTTTTTCCATTAATGTGGTTTAATATGTTGTTTTCCGACGTCAGTGTATTCTCCGTAAAAATAAAACTGGAGGTCACAGTACATGTGTCAAACCTGCCTGCTGAATGACTTCCAAAGAACCAAAGAAACACCTGACAGAACTTAATATGCTGTAACAAAGGTCTCCTGCAGAGCTGTTGAGAAATAAGCCATACTGGGGGGCTCAGAAAATAATGGTATAGATTTCAGGAAATCTGTGCTGACTTTAACTTGCCATGACTTTTTCTTGTCACAGTGACACCTGATATTTAGTCTCTATTCTGATGCTAATGACGCCATACAGGTGTACGTTCCTAGACGCCTGTAATGACCCCAGTTTGAAAGTGACACTGTTAATTTATGAATCTTTCAGATCCTGAAAATACTTGTTATTATGTCTCTGTCTTATGTAAGGGATTTAAAAGATATGATAAAATAATAAGAGCCATTTCAGAAAATCTCTGTATGATACAAAATATGAGAGCATAATTGGATATAGAATTTATTCACTTTCTTTGTCCCCTTTTCTGTTTTCATTTCATGACCGGTTTAGAACAGGTCTTGGTTTTTTATTTCGCTCAGCAAAAATATACAAAATGAAATGCCATCTTTGGAAACAGTGGTCTACGTTTACAAGATCTTCTTTTGTTCACTGAAATATTATGCCAAACACGAAAAAAACAAAACAACAACAACAATAAACAACAGAAACCTTTGACCCCCGTTAGACGATTCTTAATTAGGGTTTTACATTTTAGAACATATTGATAATTAGGTATTAAGCGCGACTGCTATTCCTAAAATAACTGTGCTTTATTTATGTTCTATTATTCCTTGTAAGAAACATTCAAATCTGAAATGATGAAATAATATGAAATGTTGAGGTTAAATAACAAGGTCCAAAGTACAAGCTGTTTACTGTTAGTTGTTCAAAGTACCAAACTCTTTTGCTCTACTTTACTGACACTCCTTGACTTGCCCGCAAGATACAAAATACAAACATCGGACACAGATGTATGGCAAAGAGCATGCCAAGTGTAATTTAAACTGTGACAAGTTTTCTTAAGGCTTAACACTAATCTAGGTAGATTTAGATGCTATCTGAGTGATCATGCAAAACAGGTGACTTCCATTATTGGTGACTTTGTTTTGAGAAAACAAGGTACACCACAGGAGATTAACCCTATAACTTTGTACGAAAGGTCTTTCTTAAAAAGTGTGTGACTCATTCACTTCAGCGGTTTCAGATTTAATAGAGATATGCTTTTGTTATTCATATAAATGTCGTTATTATATTGTTTGTCGACTGTTTAGTTGTAATTTGAAATTACAACAGAGATACGGTATACGGTGTTCATGAATACTTGGGCATACAGACAGTATAATAATACCTATAATGGAAGAGTATTCTTAAAAAGGTCAAAGAGGTGATGGACAATCTCCTACCAACGCCCTCAAATTGCCTAGCTAGTGAGGTGGATAAGTAAATTGGTTACAATACAACAACGCGAAAAACAAACAAGCTCGAAAGAATTTACAAAGTTGTGACAGAATGTAGACAAGGAATAAAAACATGTGTAGCGAGTGTGTTCCGGTGTTAAACATTATGAACAAAATTCTATTGCGCGGCATCTCGGTGGGAGTGGGTGTACATCGCAGATTCATCAGTTGTTGCTCTGACTTTCCTCCTAAATTCATCCTTTTATTCCTCCCTCTTACGCCATGCCTGGGTAGGACCACGCTGTCAACCTATCTTGAAAACTGCTGAAGTGAAAACATTGTATCTCACAAACAGATATCTGGCTGAGGGACAGCACCACACGGTTGTTTACGTAACCAAAATGTGTTTTGGTTTGTTATTTTCTTTCCACCACTGACCGGCTATAGTGGACATGTTTGAGACCTTGAACTTGGCTGAACGAGGTTAGAAGATGGCGCCGCAGTACTGACCTAAATCCTGGCATGGTAGCGTAACCGGTGTTAAGCGTCTGAAAAAGAGCTGATTAATGATGAAGATCCTTGATGAAGATAATTTCATGTCACAGTGACACTGAACAAGGATATCTTCAATCAATAGCAGTTCTTCAGAAGTGTTAGGTGGGCAAAGTTCAAGATCTTCAAACATATCATTATACAACTTCTAATTCCCAACGATTGCCTGATATGTATGTAACACCCACCTTACTAACTGTGTCAAATGTTGCCAAACACATATTTACATACAAAACAATTATAGCAGGGAAACCCTGAGATATACATTGAACTTCCGGTCCTAGTGCAGTAAATTAGTCTTCTTTTTCTTTTCTTTTTTAAATACAAGTAGTTTACATAATTTAGAAACCGTGGACAGCAATATGATGTGTTGTTTTGCTACTGTGTCGTGCGACTGTCCAATATGTAGAAACTCTGTCCTTTGTCGCATTCATTAAGTAATATGTCAAGATAAGAGAGAATGAACAAATTTAAAAGTAAAACACAGAAACGACCTACGTCAAAAGCGAAGTCGCTCATTTGTATCAGTTTATTCTCTTTGGCTCTTTCATTCAATTTATCTTTCACCTCCACTAATCTGTTTCCTGTTTTTGTCTAAAAGTAGATTTTTAGTGCAAGAAAGTTAACGCAGTTTATTTAATTTTCATTCCTTCAGAGTTTAGTATTATGGGGTTCTCGTCGATGTTTCTAAAGTGGGACCTTGAGAAATACAATCCCACCCTACCCCACATTTTTTTTTTAATTTGTCGTATTCCAACAGGAGAGAATCTAGGAGCGACAATATTTCTGTCTGAACCCAGTTGTGGAACATACCACCCACCCCTCGCTGTGAGCGAACATGGATCCGAGATGAGACACTGTCAACTTTCATCACTGAAAAACCTTCAAATACATGATGAAGTCCTTGGTTTGTTCAGTACACCTGTCTTTATTTAATGATCACCTGGACTAGAATCGACTCTTTCTTAAGCCATCGGTGTTTTAAATTCTCTACCGACATTCTAAAAGAGTTGAACTGCCTGCGATTTTGAGAGGCCAGGCCGGGCAAAGGTATTGCTTGAAAAAACAAGAAGAAAATATTTTATTGTGACTTTAAGATTAACAGTGACGGGAGTAAGGCAAACAACAACAACAACAACAACAAAAAACAACCCCAAACCTTTATGACAGTAACGTTGATGCCAAAATGACATTTAAAACCAGACTAATAACACAGTAGCATAACAGCAAAACTGAGATGGCTTATTAAAGATGAACAGAGAACATGATGGACTGTATCAAATCGTTACCATATCGCCGTGGCTGACGCGTCAATGAAAATTTGATTCCCTTCATTAACATTGTGAACAAACAAAAATCAATAATTTACTTCTCCCTCTAATCCTCTCGTTCCTATTTAATTATTACAAAAGAATACAAAATCGTTGCTGCACAGAAAAACAAAACCCAACCATGCTTATTTTGGCCTATTGAAAAATCAAGAACAATAATCTGTAATCGCCAACAGACCCGTCCAGCAAGTATACAGGCAAGTCATTATGATTAATGCATGGAACGGCGGCAATGGGCACGTGCAGATAATCAATCTTGTATGGTTTGTCACTGCCATCACGTGCAAAGCATAACAATTGTTCCAGTTTCTTGGTCTCAGGTGAACGGAACGGGAAATTTACTCCAAAACACACGTGTGGTTCCAAATACATTCTGCCTGAATCACAACTGATGAAAACTCAGCATGGACTCTGTGGCTGCCGGGGCTACACAGAAGCAGCAGGGTTTCCATACAATAATTCTTATACGAAGCAGGACTTCCACAAGAAGACAGATTGCTAGGGCTATATTAGGGCTAACAGCGCTCGAGAAACAAAGGTTTTCAGCAAGACAGAATACACGGCGGTGTGAGGCAGTCCCACCTTCAGAAGCCAAACAGGGACTACTGTATTTACTGTCATGCCACTACGTATACTTTGCCACTTTTAAGACACTCGGTAAGCACAGGTCGGCCATGCATGTTTTAGCAAATTTTACATTACAATCAATGTCAAAAAATTGACAAAGAGGATTTATGCAAACAAACAGTGCCCTCTCCTTGAGGGGTTGGGGTAGGGGAGGGGGGGGGGTTAGAGCTTTGTTTTCAGAGGCCCTCTGCCTTGAGCATTTTCACCCGTGGCACCTTCTTGTCTCCCTCTTCCCTTTTAGAGAATTAGACAGGCGAACACACCAGCGAATTCTTTTCCTTACCTCCTCTTCTATCTTAATACAAATTTTGTGAATTAGTATCGATCCTGGCCGTGAGAGTTTGATACCATGTAACCATCAGGGAGTCAATGAGTCATTCACACACATCACCTGCGTATGCCTGTCGTTACGGGACCATATCGTCCTGATAAAACTGGTCTCGGGTCAGACACTCTATCTCTGATAATACCAAGCGGAGAGAATTCGTTCTGTAGCCTCGGGCGTGGAACGAGAGGCGAGAAAAGGTGAAAGAAAAGACACAATCATACAAAAACGCAGAATGGTGGAAATGTGAAAGGAAGACAGAGATGAAGGAAAGGATTGAACGAAGGCGGAAAAAAATTTTCAGGAGCGGGCGCATAATAATATAGGCGAATTGTTGAAATATAAGAAAGGGGTGAGAGAAAAAAAGAATGGATTAAAGACAGAAAGAAAGAAAGGGGCAAAAGAAAACCGGGAAAAATCTGAGAGAAAGAAATCAAAGAGGGGGGGGTTCAGGAAATCAAACAGTAGAAGACGAGAAAATCTTAATCAAAAAAAAAAAGGACATAAACAATTCCGCTAAAAGGTTCTACTCCCCCCCCCTCCCCCCCCCCCTCCCAAGTCATATTGAGAAATCTTGATTAACTCAAAAGAGCAAATCCTGGGGTCATCCGTGTAGGGACCATCGACACAAAGACCATAAACTTTTATCATGTGTGCTGATCAGTTTTTATACGCCACACTTAACCTAACTTAGCCCCTGGGGAAAGAACTCCATGTAAAAAACAAAAACAAAGAGGAAATCCGGCAGTCTTTCTACAATCAGTTTGATCTCCTTACAAACCAGGTCATTCATAACATTAGTATAAACTCCCTGATACTGAGTGCATGAGAGAATGTTTTCCACTCCTCCAAACCGGCTCTTATTAAGCGATTTCTGGTAACCCAATTCACATTTTTGTTTACACGAACAGGACAAGTACAAAAGTCGAACTTCCCGAATCTTAAACCCTAAACATAAATTTACTCTGATAGTCCTTCTTGTAAACACACAATCCTGATAAGCTGTGCAAGCTCGACTTAGCTCATTAATTTAGTTCAAAATTGGTATCTTAGCCCAAAATACGGGGACGAGCTAATGCCCTGTGACCTTTTCTGAAAAAACAAAAAAAAAAAGAAAAAGAAATCCGGTGCTATTGTTGAATATAGTTTACTCTTTTAAAAAAAGGTATTTTCTGTTTATTACCTCAATGAACCGGAGGTTAGTTTAAAGTGGCGTGGGAGAAAGAAAGAGCAAGAACAGTTCAAGAGAGTTAACGTTAACATCCTTACTCAAATAACAATTTTAAGTGTGGATGATCCTGAAATCTGCTGGGAGGAAAAACATCCTATTTTGACATCCTCTGCGAACATGCTTCGTCACAAGACGTTCTACGATGTTTACCAAAAACCTTTTTGCTGCTATTTTTGTTTTTGAAAAGACCTGGCGCTTGGTATAACGAAATTTCTACTGTTATCTCTGCCTAAGTTGTGACAGTTCCTAGCGTGTGTTTGCACACATTTCAAATTGAAGTTGACAAGCCATGCGCTTATCCACAGAAGTGCACAATCCAGCTCTGCTGTTCCTGTTTTATATTATACCTGACTTTGGTTTCACCTTAACCATTTTTTGGTGGAAAAATTGCATTCAAATATAAAACTTCTTTGCAATACTGTCAGTCTATTATGACAGAGTGATAGAGATAATTATTATTGCAAAATACCAAAATAGGCAGTCAGACACCAGGTCCTGTGGTGTGTGTACAGAGAGGCCTATTCTCGATATGGACAGTAACTACACAAAGAATACAAGAATTCTTTCTTGAATCCTTTACAAAGCATTTATCTTAAAAGCAAAATGGTACCTGCCTGTAGATATGATATTGAAGCGCTGATTGGTTTCTATGGGATGGACGTGATGCAAGAAAAACATCTAGAAAAAGTCATGAACTCAGCATAATAAAAAAATAATATATGGATCTCAAGACATGTTGAAATTTGAAAGTGACACAAATTAGATCTATGTCTGAGATAAAAGATTACAATATGTTCTTCTCACAATGCACAGTCAATGGAAATAGAAAATGTGGATCAAATTATAAATAAATGACTTATTACAAAATGCGCAGTCTTACAAATCGAATATATCGCATAAATACTGTGATACGTTTCACAAACATTTTCTTAAAATAGTCATGGGGTCATTCTCTTCCCCCTGTTCCTTCTGCCCTTCGCGTCTATTCTCTCTGTGACTGCCGAAAATTCTTCACTTTCTGCCCTGTTTCGTTCATTTCTCCTTTCTCAATGCGACTCTGCCTATCTTAAGGTCAAAACCCTTTACCAAAAATCCTGAACAGTTGACGTTCCATGCTACACCTGAGGAATCTGGGCATTAAAGGGTAATTAATATGCTGCATTCTTTGTAAAGTTGAGAGCACAGTGCAGGAGATGCCGAGGGTCATAGCCTTTTCCTTCTACCGGGGTTTCTTTTCACTTTTCGAAGTCAACAGAAAGTTAGCAGTGTTAAAACTATCCTTGACCCCGTGGGAATACTTTTAAGTCCAGCGCTCGATATGGAAAAGGGGGATATGGTGTTTTTTTTTTTTTGGGGGGGGGGGGGGGAGTGTAAATACTCTACTAACTTCAGCATGTGGCCTGTACATTATGACTTTTTATCCCTTTGGACAGAATACCTCAAAAGACCCAATGCCTCTCTACCGGACTTAAGACTTGCACTCATGCATATTAATACAGTATTACAAGTTGCAATGTACTGCCGTACAGCGCTGCATTTCTATCAACCCAAATCATTATTATACCGGAGTAACATGCATGGAAAAGAAGGACGGCGGCACCAGTTAGATGTCAATTCCAAAATACATGTAGATCAACCTTTTTTTTTAATGGTGATCCGCTAATTACAGAGGGAGCTAGCTGTGTGTATAAGTGTATAATTCCGGGACTTTCCAGCCAAGCTTAGACAAATCAAACGGGTGGCTCACCTGAGCAATCTCCCCTTCAAATCAATCGCTCTAGCAGGAATTCCAGCTTGTACCTGCCCTCTGTTTGACACTAGTGGCGTCAATGGGCAGGTAATCTAGTCTACCCAAGGGTGATAATTTAGCTACCATCAAAGGGGTATAACCGTGTTGGTTTGTATACATGCGTGTGAAGTGCTGTTTTATCAACGAGCTTTATCAGCCGTGGCCTTTTTGTGCTGGCAGAAAGTAGGCTGAATGGTTTATGCTCTTGGCCACTTTTGTCTTCTTTGCCTTGGTTATCACGAAAATGGTTGTTTTCTTCTTCTGTTGTCTTGGTTATGGGAGTTAAATTTTCCCATTGTGTTTCTCTCTGCTACAGCAGTTGATGTTGTTATCGAATTTTGATATGCTGATGTTGCACTTGATGCTGTCACTGAAACTGCTGAATCTGACAAAAGTTTAAATTTTTTTTACAGCATGTAATTCAAAGGAGATTTTTTTTTTATCAGTGTATGATTTTGTTCTTTTTTTTTTTTCACCGAATAATTTCATCTGTTTCTGGACACCTGGCCATCAAAAGCGCCAGGAGTGCCAGATGGACATCATCATGGGCCACCGAACAATATACCAATGTCTTAAATACGAGGTTACTAAAAAAAGAAAAAAAGACACGTGGAATAGGCTTTATTTTCTACTGTGCCAAATTTAGATATGTTTTACTGCGCATGATTTAGTTATCGTCAACAATGGCCAGAAGTAGAGAAATACAATGACCACCACACAATTACGTCTGGGTTATATATTGAATAAGAACATCTATACAATATTAAACCTATTTTACTCGTGGATGAAGATCTATGCATCTGCATGCTTGTTTTTTCTTTCATTCTTTCTTTTTTTTCCAGACAGGTTTGTATTTTGTCCTTACTCCAAAAACGTCGCTTGGAACTCGTCAAAATTTCACTAGGAATCGGACGATGACATAATAGTATTAAGTGAAACTTTCAGCTCTTAATATAGGACTATATCAAACTATTAGTTATTCATTCTATTACCATGACATCTAAGAAATAGCCCCAAAGTCATCAATTAATTTATGGTTTAATATTGAAACATAGTTTAAAATTTCTGTCTGTATTTTATATTCTATCAAAACTATCTTTCGTTCAATTTTTATTGTGATGAAAACGTCATTAATTGACGTCAATTCCATGACAGGCGGACTTCCGTTTCATTCATTTCGTGTTCAACGATCCCCAAATCGAAGAATCATGGAAAGACACGACAAATTCCATTAAGGATTAAAAACACCTGTGTGTTTCAGGAACTTTGATAAAAACATAATGTCAATTCTTTAAAAAAAAGAACATCAAATGTCTCCATCTTCCGTCGGATACTTCCTCCCATCCTGAATCAGATGAGGATCAAATGCATTTAACAAGGAAATTGCAAAAACGGCCGGATGCAGAGAAATATATGGTAAATAATATGTTGAGGTGCATGGAATGGAGATTGATGCATCATTCTGCATATTTTGAGCTAAGTATCAAATTATCTAATTATTTATATCTAAGATTTGGCCTTTCGAAACGTGGTTAAAAAATTCGGCATGCCCCGCCTACGGGAATAACTTTCAAGCAGTGGTCTACCATTCTCTCTTTCTCCTACAAAAAACTATTGTGAGGAGCTCGAACTCCTTGTCTTTCTGAAGACGCCCAGTGTTGTCTTGCTAGTTGTTGTACTTTTATGAGGTTGCCAAAACAATAATGAGATTGCGATAGATGAAGAAAAAAGATAACCTGATTATGTGCAAGACCTATTTTGATTTGAATGTTAGAGCGGGAATAGGCACACGGAAGCATTTCAAATTAAGGTTCGAATTGAACCTTTTTTTTTTTCTTTTTAAATTTAAATTGCCGGAGGGCGGGCTTTATATTATATGTCCACATTTTCATTGAATTCCGATATGCGCGATACACGCCATAAATTCTGTAAACATAATAGAGATTAAACACATATAGGTTTGATCTCCTAATTGTTGTTTGCACTTGATGCTTGACGAGATATGATGCAAACCTTGATCCACTGAAGCCTGGCGAGATCAAACATAAATTAAAAGACTTCAAATGAAAATTTTGACATGGACTGGTTTTTGCTAAATATAAGTGTGTGTGTGTGTGTGTGCGTGTGTATTATGTCATTTTATGTACATTACCAGTAATAAACGTGGTTTTAGAATTAGACAAAAACAAAATTAACGAACTGGCTTTGTTTGTTTCACTGGATATGAAGGTTAGACTTTAAAGGAAAGGATCGGAGCGCCAGTGATTTGAGATACGGGAAACAGAAAAGAATCCTATCTTCTGCACACGAGTGTAGCTTTAGAAAATTTGTCGTATCAGCGCCTGTCCACATGACAGTTCCATGCCGATTACATGTACCATATCTCTGGCCTGACACTGAGATCAGTTGCGTGTAGCCAAAGCAGGATATCATCTTTATTCTTTGTTAGTATTTGCATCAATACTGACAGTCACCCTTGTCCGCCTACTGGACTACTGAATGCTCTGGATAACATTGAGTTCCATATCAGACAGCAAATTTTGCAGAGACGGAGGAAGGCTGATTGGGGAAGGGGGGGGGGATAAGGGAGGGGGTAACATTGTGCAGGCAAAAGATCTACAAGACCTGAAAACCTGAATAATATTTTCTGATTTAACACTGTGAAAAGAGTTTCAACCTTCGAACTATCATGTTTCTTTTAAAAGGGACGCGATGGTCTTATTTTACTTTGTGGGTCCAGGCGAGGTTTTTGAACAACAAACAACGCGGTATTCATCTGTTTACAAAGATAATTAAAATAAAAGCAGTTAATTTTATCAAATCTCAGGGGAAAAAAGGGCAGAATCAAAGTCTGTGACAAAATAATAAATTCACTGATTTTTTTCACGTCACGTGCATCCTTTAAAAAGCTGAACAGTTACTTACTTATGTTTTTCAGTTAATTTAATACTTTTGAGATATCATGCAGTAAAAAGCTTATTTTCTGATAGCTTAGTTTCGTTTAATTTCAATTGCAATTTGAAAAAACGTGATCGCTGAAACAACCATTTTGACTCCACTATGTTAAAAATTTATGGGACGCTTCGTTGTGTGACAGTTAAAGCACTCGAAAACAAAAACAAAAAATCCCAGGAAACCAAAATACACTGAAAAAAAAAAAAAGATAACAGTAGAAGCACAGACTGACCCAGCATGTTTTGCGTGATAATGAGTCACAGGGCAGCTCAATTGTCTCTTGAGATTAACAGGTGATCCTGTCATTCTGTCACTGGGCAGAGGCGGCCATCTCTGGGATACAGACAGAAGAAGTTGCTATGAAAAACCAGTGGCAATTTGCCAAGACATCACACATTCATGTGGTCTTAAGTTCAAATTCCACCTGGCTGGTGATGAATTTGAAATAAGAATTGAACCAGGGTAATCAGTCTTCGTAAACGATGTTTTCCATGATCACCAGTGAAGAAAGTTTATCAAGCGATGATATATTTTCAGAGTCTAAAGCAACAGCAGTTTGGGCATTCTAAGGAATAAGAAAATGAAGCTCATACACTGTTCCAAAAGAATGAAACAATAATAATAAAAGTGTCTTAGCTGTTGTTAAAGAAAACTATATAATTATCTCAGTTTTAAATGAGCAATTTTCTTTACATTTCAATTGTATCTTGGATTAGGTGTCGTTGTTATTATTGTTTTAGCAGCTGCTGTCATTTAGTGATACAGGTTCAACTGTCGACCTTCTACGGTTTGCACAAATTCACACAAGTCCTATAAAACCAACAGCACTGTAATAATTGTGAACGCCACCCCGGCGGCTAGGATTTTTTTAAAAAGACTAATTGTTTATTTGAAGTCCGGTCACATCAAAAACTCCAGGTGGTTATTTCCTCTGTTTAAATCACTTAGATTTCCGCTTTGTCACTATGTTTCATGAGTCATTCCACTCGGAGTAAATGATTATATACATGTTTTTTATTAAGTGTTCATCCAGCTTTGTCATACAGTGTGGTGTGACTAGCATAGGAGAGACCATAGGCCACTGTCACAGTGATGTTGGTTCTCTGAGACCTATGTGACTTTGTGCAAAAAAACCGTAGAATGTCGCTTGTTCGAATTTGTATAACTTAATGACAGCAGCAACTAAAACAATAACGACACTTTTACCAATATTCAATTTAAAAATGTAGAGAAAATTGTTCATTTTATGAGAAATATTATAGTTTCGTGTAATAATAGCAAAGACATCCTTATTCTATTATAGTAATTTCATTCGTTTGCGATATATTGATAAACTTGTTATTGGATCAAAGGTATAAACATGTACAGAGACGGATCAAGCCTTCTGAGCTGACTGTCTTCCAAACTGTGGAGACCTATAAATACCGTATGCACAGACGTAAACCACGAAAATATTGCTGACGCTTACAGAATTAAATAAAATGATTTTTAAAAAATCCCTGGCCGTCTTTCTGTTTGCGAATGAAGATAGTCTAAGCTTAGGTGCCATCTAATTGGATGGTGACATCACGCTATTGAGTTTCAATGAAATCTGGCTCACCAGTCGACTAGTTGGGTCTCATAGAAACTCAAGGTTGTGACGTCACCATCGAGCTAGTCGGACGATCAAAACCGGCTAGTGTTCGCCTATGCCAACTTTGAATCAAGAAATACCCTCCACGATAACACGGAGTACATGCAATACAACATTAATTTAACAAAACGTGTCACAGCTCTTCATTTGTTTGCCTCTGGTTGTCATAAAATACGCAGATCTATGAGTCATACACGTTTTTGATGTCTGTAAATCATAACCGTTCAAATGCTTAACTTTCTTGCTTAGCGCTGACATTATAACCCTGGCTACTGAAAGCACCTTATCACACAGAGATATTAAAACTACAAAGAGCTTGTTAAAAATAGAGAACGTGGGAGAGCGATCTCTCATTCACCTTTAAGCTTTAGCACCGTCTCACCGTTGTCACATCCACAAGGTGCACACATTCTACTGTCATCATGATGATCATGGTTTCCAGCATTATTGACAGAAACGACTACTGGTCTTAGTTGGTTCCTATAATTACATAAGGTTAAAACAGGAAAAAAAAGGTTGTATGTTGTAAAGCCTCACGTCAGAAACAAACAATAAAGAAACATTACAATAAACCAAACAAAAGAATGGAAATGAAAATAAACAACAGCAACAATAAAAACAATATAAAAAAAACCTTTCTGTCACGAAAGGAACTTCAAAAAACAACAACAACAACAAAGAAAAAACCCAACTCTTATAAAGCATTGCATAATGTAGAGATAGACTCTATAGCAATTAAATGCCAGTGAATGGTTTTGGATTCTTGGACGATTTTTTTTATTGGATAATGAGTGGTTTTATTCATTTACTTCTTGATTTTCGGTTGCTCAGGATACAATACTCGAGGCACTTTGTGTGGTGATCTGGTTTTATCATTCTACTAGCTGAGGTCCCCGGCCCTGCCCGGGATAAATCGGTTTGAATATTGGTTTCAGTTCTGGGTGGTTATTTATGGACCTGCGTCATCTTGCCTGTTACTATTTGTTTATTTTATTTTTGTTTGTTTGTTTTTAAATAAGTCTTACTGCTCTGCCTTTGTGAGTTGACATACTGCGCATCCCGTACAACAGCATGATTTGCGCACGGATTAGTGTGTTTGATAGTGAAAAACACATCGCAGGAAGTGATAACGAAACCTTAAAATGGCGAACCATGACTCGAAATAGATCTAAATGATGGCGAAACAATAAATTTCCAATAAAAAAAACTACACCGATTTGAGACTTCTATTTAAAACTGTGCACCCTTACATCCATTCTGGTGCACCATATAAAATTTGAAGTCTGAGTGTTGAGTGGTTCAGAAGCCTTTTGCAACGAAAAATCTCAAGTCCACAAATATATATAGTATAGATAATTATTGATGTCTCAAAATGGTGGATGACAGACCGTGGGAAAACATAAGTCTATAGCTCTTATATTTCATTCCAAAACGAAAGCAATAAATCAATCTTGTTTTGAACAAAATCGGATGTATTCACCCAAAACATCCTTGTTTCGACAGATCTGATTTGAACCAATCTCTCAACTATCAGTTTTTCCTCCTTTGTCTCGCTCCGTACCCCCTGTGCCCAGACAAATACTTTTAAACGACTTTTCCCCTCTGTCTCTTCGCCCCTATCAGATTTACACCATATGTCTAGTATCTTAAACCTTGTTTTGTCTACCTTGGTCATTTACCAAGGTACCGGATACGCCGAACAGCCTTCTGGGCACTATCTGATCGATCCCCCACTTACGAAACGTTAATATGACAGGGTAGATATTTGAAACGTTACTAAGCCCCTTTCTTTCGTTTCCATGATACCACACAGATGCAGGATGTCACAACATGAATAATCAGTGTTTATAATTTACCAGAAACCACTATCAGAAACCAGCAGAGGAAAAACCCCACAAGTAAAAACAACAATGACTCATTCTATCAGAAACAACAGCTCTGGCGTACTATGGGAAAAGGCTGTATGCGTCATTGTTGATAAAATTCACTTTGTAACTCTTTATAGAGTCAAATGTGCTCTATCTCTTTATCTGGGTTAAAATATTGTACTGTTAATGGTTTTTCATGTTCATCGTTAAATCGAACAAAGAATAAAGCAGGATGAACAGGAAATGTTTTCGAGTCTCATGCGTAAACATTTGATTTTGGAGTCTTTCCCCATAACACAATAGAAGTATAGGCCTGCGAAAACTGGTCCTCTTCTATTACGCACTGGAAAAGAAACCGCGTAAACAAGAATCAGGGAGTTGTAGAACTAGTGTCGTTTGAAGGAAAGTTTTGACCATCAGGCCACATATGTAGTTTATCTCGAGGGCGCGCTGTAAACTATTTTAACTCACTTTTTATAGTTTGTTTTTCGGGAGAAGCAAACAACTGTACACCTTTCTTTATCAGTCTTAATTTAAAATATTAAGAAATAAAAAGTGCAACATAAGCCCCCTTTTAACAACTAACAATCGATACTCTCAGCAATACGTATTTTGTATTCGTTGAATCTGTATGCAGCTGCGGTCACATCCACACGATTACATAAAAGCTGACAAAACTAACACCTGCACTGAGAAAATAACAACAACAAAATTAAAAAGCGGGATGGCAGTTTTATGACCTGAAACGAAATCAGGACAGTACTTCATCTCCACCCACGCCTCACGCTCCCTCACACTGGACTGTCATCCGCCCATAGGTTGACAAACAAAATAATATTCTAACCCAGATTTTTGGCAGATTCTGTTTGCCAGTCTCTATAGGTGCCTGCCTTACCAGTGTATCAAGTTTACGTTACCGTGAGTGTATCATGTTCTGTCAACCATCGGAAGTCTTAGACGAAATTAATGTGAGACTCTCTGGCCGCCTTCGCATCCAACCAAGAGAAGTCATCGAAGCAGAATGAAAAAAAGGTTCCCCCGCCCAAAAAGTTTCCTGAAAAAAGCTACATGCGACAACTTTGACGAAAAGCCATTAATTGCTACGCTCTAATAGCTGAAGTCGCCTTTGTTTTAGATTTTACAGGGAATTTTTGAAGCTTCATCAAGGCAGCATAACTGTTGCTATTGCAGAGTGCCGAAACGTGTACAATACCAGGTAACAATGGGTTCTTAGTGCCCATACAATATTTCTCTTATAGCATACATGGCCATGTTAGTATTATTTTTGTACACTTTAGAGTGTCCGTGGTCAGCTTCAGCATTAATGCCATGTTTGTCATCACTGACAGAGGCAATATGTAATACAGAAATCTTTCAAATCAAAGATTCATGATGCCACAAGGGCTAATCCAATGAAGTAAATAGGCCCAATTCTAAAACATGTTCAACTATTGAATTTTAAGACGTGTCCCGCTTACTTCTGTCAGGTGCCACCATAGATCTGTGGTAATTCATCAATTTAACGGGATGGTAAGAGAAAAACAGATAGATAGAACGATAGATATATATATAGAACGATAGATAGATATATAGAACGATAGATAGATAGACAGGTAGACAGACAGACAGACAGACAGATATATAGATAGATAGATAGATAGATAGATAGATAGATAGATAGATAGATAGATAGATAGATAGATAGATAGATAGATAGATAGATAGATAGATAGAGAGAAAGGGGGAGACAGTCAGAGAGAAATAGAGTGGGAGAGAGAGAGAGAGGGGGAGAGGGAGAGATAGATAAATAGATAGACAGACAGACAGACAGACAGACAGACAGACAGACAGATAGATAGACAGATAGATAGATAGATAGATAGATAGATAGATAGATAGATAGATAGATAGATAGATAGATAGATAGATAGATAGATAGATAGATAGATAGATATATAGATAGATGATAGATAGAGAGAGAGAGAGATTTGAGAAACACACATTCTGACCCATTAACACTATCCCATTGTTATTATGTAACTCAATCCTTGACTTTAAGCTCCGAAAAAAAGTCTACAAGTATCTCAAATAAAAGTTATGAATCACTAAATTTCATAAAAAGCCGATGAAGATAAGAATGATCAATGAGTGATGGCGATATAATTATATACATGATAATGGATACTGATGAGATAATTACCAAAACGCCCCAGTAAAGCTGTTGTTACAAAGATGTGAGATGTGTTTACACAGAATTATGTTCTATCATGTTACAGCCGACCATTTTCTGTAGACTTTTATAGTTCTGTTTCTTACCGCGTCGTATTATTTTGTGATATGGAGCTGAAGTAATAGGAGTCACCATGCAAAATGTGAATGTTGTTTTGGCTTTACAATATTTCCACCGTCGGCAATTATTGCTGTTATACTGTAGTTTGTTAGTTTACGTAAGGTACAAATTGGACCACTGCTGCACTTTGTTTCATTCAGTTAGGAATTGGTTAGGACATTAACAGAACTAACATAAACAGCCACTTTAGAGCGGACCTCTGCAGTTTAGAGACTTTTATTATTGTTGTGGCGTCAGGACTAACAATGGACGCTTCTTTTGATGAAGCGGGAAAGTGGGAAGAGCTCACCCCTAGGTTCTGTATAGACCAAGGGCAAGTAGAAAACTAAAAAAAAAACATTTTCAGTAACAGATCTCATTTCCTCTTTGTTTCTCATACAGCAACTAAAACATTAAAAAAAAAACAACAACACGAAAATATCGAACTAACAGGATATCACAACACTGATAGTATTATCTAAACATAACCATATTTAACAAGTTAGACTGACTCACTAATGGGGTACCCAAAAAAATAATTTAAAAAATGTAGTGAGCTCGGGAAAAAGAAAAAGGTACAAATTGGCGTTTTTGGCGGTTTTTGCCTGTACCAAAAATATTACATACATGAAATAAATAATAATACATAACTAAATAGGTAAATAAATATATAAATAGATAAATGGTCAAAAAAGAAAACGTTTTCGAATGTCACGTTTATTCATTTCTGCTTTCAATAATTACAGTTTGGTTCTAGATGCTGATGAATCTCTTTTCTGCAATATATATATTACACCAAAGCTGTGCATTATTTTGTAAGTTTCGCAATGTTCACATCTCAAACATAAGTGAATCACATATTGTTTGTATCAGCTCCTATCAGTGTGCGATTCACAACCTCATGAGTTAGAACAGTGACATTAAAACCACCAGCACCCAGTCCCTCTGATAGCATGGGCTTGAGTTTGAGTTTGAATTCGGAGAGAGCACGTGGACACGATAATGGTATAGTGGGGAGGGGGGAGACAAGGTGGTCTAGAGGCAAGGTGCTCGCCTCTCATGCCAAGGGTCCCGGGTTCAAAACCCGGCCGGTACAGGCAAGTTGGAAGTTTGGGATTTTTTATATATTTTTGTACCCCTGATCCTATTTGGGGGGGGGGGGGGGGGTTAGGATCGAGTACCTAGTCTTCTCGGATAAGGACGAAAAAAAATCGGAGGGCCCGTGTGCACGTTGCGCATGTTAAAGGTACTTTGACAGTTGGAAATCGAAAAGAGCAGGCCGAACAGGCCTCTGCCAGGGCAAAATTCAAATAAAATTCATCCCTACCACCCCCACCCCCAAGAAAAAAAACCCAAACAAACGCCGACCGCGCTGCACTGTGGCGACGACGTGCCTGCTCCAGTTGTAACTGGGTGCAATGACACAAAGGCAAATTTCCCAAATGGGATTAAAGTAGTATACAAATACAAATACATGGTGCTAAGAAGAATCAAGACGACAGACAGAATCAAGACGACAGACAGAATCAAGACGACAGACAGAATCAAGACGACAGACAGAATGATACAGCAGAATGATAAGCTAGAAGGTGACCCCACCTGGAGTGTCCACTGATAGCATGCAGCTTTTTATTATTTGCAACAAATTTATTGCTTGAAAATGACCTTTTTCTGACGATCTTTTCAACGATTAAGATACTGCATGAAGGTTTTAACAATTTTTTTGTTTGTTGAGAAAGTGGCGGACATTTTTGCATCATTTGTGTAAAAAGATTGATACATCGTGACATATTAATGCAAATAAAACAATAAATGCTCTGAAGTGATTGTTCAAATCTCGTGCCGGGAAATGAATTATTTGAGATTGTAAATGTGTCAGTGAGAACTATCCAGAGTTTAAGTGAGTCCACGGTCCATAAAAAACGGCGGAAATTGAAGGTTTCTAAGAGTTCAATGGGTAGAATTTCAGGCTGTCAAGAGATAACTTCACTGTTAATATCAGCTAATCTGTTGCGTGAGTTTATCTGTGTAAGTGAGAGGTTAATTTAAAGTAGACAGCTTTTTCCTGGTTTTATCTCTCATCTCTCAAATCCATCCATATCAGCTCATAACTTACCTACTCTACCGTCTCATGAAAAAACAACGTAAATGCCAAGAACAAACCTTTATAGGAGACGCAAAAAACATTGCAATCTAAGCTTTGTTCAATTTTCATTTCGTAATTACATAAGAAACTATTAGCCATCCAAAATTATAACGCAGTTAGAAAGATAAGCAGGTATTATTCAATAAAATGGTCTTAGAAAGTGAATTTGACCAAGTTTGACTTATACAGTTTTTTTCCGTAACATCTGGCCACAGTCTAAGATTGTTTTCTCTTTCACACTCTGTCCCTTATCAGAGCACATTCACCCGCCGAAATATTGCTGCAGATCCCAATTTATTACCCGTACTTAATCTTCTTTCGAGTGCGCCCTTTACACGAGAAGAATATCTGTGCTAAGCCAGGTACCTTTTAACTTATGATGTATGATTAAGTTTGCAGGTGGAAGCCATAAATGTTAAAGAGAGCCGGTTTTCCCCAGTTTTTATTTTTGTTTGTTTGTTTTTTCCCAAACAAAATGTACCAAGAGCTGTGTGATACGCCCATCCGTTAAATCATGATTTTCTTTATTTATTTTTGTTTGTTTGTTTTTTCCCAAACAAAATGTACCAAGAGCTGTGTGATACGCCCATCCGTTAAATCATGATTTTCTTTATTTATTTATTTATTTTTTTTTTGCAATTGCCTGTCAGTTCAAGTCCTCTCTCCCACATCTTCCCCTTTCCTTCTATTTTACGCTTCTGTTTCTCATAAACTTTCATATATTATTCGTCTTCCTTTCATAACTTTTCTTTGTTGGTTTTCTCTGATCATTTCTCTCTCGGATTATGGTTCGTTCTTCCTGCATTCTTTCTTTATCTCTTTCTCCCATCCTATTTTTCACTCTTTGAGTCCGTTAATCTTTCGTTCCCATTTTTTCTTTAATTCTGTTTCTCTCCCATTTATCATTAAAAAAAAATAAATTCTTTTTTATTTTTCCGGTATTATCCTTCATTCATTATTTTCCCTTGCTGTCAATCTCTCCTCTATTGTTAATATCATTGAAATCTCACTCCAGTAGGTAACATAGCCTGACTCATGATTACAATATTTATTTATTTTCAATCTCCTTTTATGAACATGAAGCCGCTGTCTGAGAATATAATCATTTTTAAGCATGTCTGAATTGGACCTCTAAAAACGGGTCTCTTGTTCCATTATTAGCCTATTTTGTGGTTACTTGACATTCCCTTACAACAAAAAAACTGAGTTAAAACCCTCACTGCCTTCATTGATCACAGAAAAATAAGACGTGTTAACATTTGAGACCAGGGAATAAAAGAGTCCAGGGCGGGGAGGGGGAGGAAGGGGAGGGAGGGAAATTTTTGAATAATTCGTATAAAGAAATTTTGTTTCCTGTACGAACATTTTGGCTGGGTGGTCCGCGGGTAGCCAACTCCCATTCAGGGTATTCTCTATCTCTGCATCAAGCGTGTGTGATGGACGCTAAGAACGTTTGGAGGGGGGAAATGCCAATAGACGTTTCCTTCTTTTCTATCTACACATTCATTCACAAAAAAAAAAAAAAAAAGAATCTGCCTTAGGGCTATCGAATAAGTGGTGACTATAATCGTATGGGTGGCTGACTGGGTAGTGGTCCGTGACCGCAATGTGTGAATAGGGCAGTTGTGGTGAATAGAGTGGACTGTGGGTTTGGGAGGGGGTGGGGTGGGGTGGTGGTGATTCTGAAGCTTCACTCACTGTGTTATCAACGAGATCATATTATAAAAATTCGAGAAAGTAATGAAACAGACAGCGGACTAAAGAAGTGGGAAAACTAAATGTGTTATAATAATAAAATAAATATATTCATACTGTTTACGGACTGTTCACTATCATTATTGTCATTACTATTATTGTTTGTTCGTTTGTTTCTTTGGATTCCTCAGAATTGCTGGACTGTTAAGACTTGTTAATTCTTGTTACCACTAACATTTTCTTGAAATTAGATCTTAAATTAAAGTAAACTTCAGAGGATAGAGAGCGAGCGATGAGAGATCTGGTTAAATTTAAGAATTATGTGGACTAAATTTGACTGCAGATCATCGTGATCTGAAAGCCATTTTCTGCTGACAATGCTATTATTGTGTGTGTGTGTTTGTGTGTCTGTATGTGCTTGTGTGTGTGTTGGAGGGTGGTGGATTTAGACATTGTTGGTAAGTAGAGTCTTTCTTAAACGATCTGAAGATCGCATCGCATCTTCCAACGTCTAATGTTTCACATTTTAAAAGCCACACGACGAGATCTACCCAAACCGCAGCCAAGTCTCAAGTAGTCGGGGAAGGTGTCTTATTGTCCTGAATGGTTTTTGTGGTTGCGGTCTCATTGTGCTCTACACCCCACAAAACCTTATGAATGGGCGGCCCGGTTTTAAGCAAACTGACGCAGTTTATCAAAGGTACGTAGATCTACCTGGGGAAAACCTTGATTTCTACTGAAGATTGTAAGCTTAGTGATTATTCATAAAGAGAGGTAGATTTAGGGGAAGTGGTTTGTGCTTACTCAATGGGACAAGGGTTACGGGGTGCTGGGCACGCAGGGGAGAGCCCATAGCCATTTAGCACAACAGGGAGGGTGAAGAAGTGTAGAACAGAGGGGCGTGATAAAAACTGTAACACTGGAGAAAGAGATTAGTGAAAGAGATTAAGACGATAACTGGTTTCAAATGTTTGACGCTTCCAACGTCATCTAAATGATGGGAAAGTGGCAATTTGATGGCGTGGATACACGGAGACCCGTTTATAATATTTAAAACTGTTCATTAAATTGTGAAATATGTAGCCTGCACGCAAAATGAAACAGCACACAATAGTTGGGTTCGGAATACCTTAGTGAACCATGGGCGGGAAAAGATTTGTTTATCGGTTGATTTACTGGTATTGATGTATGTGTCGTTCCAATTTTGTTTCATAATAATTATTTTAAACTTTTATTTTGACTCTCTTGTCGTCCCTAAGTTATTATCTTATTTTACAATTGGAATTATTGCTTGTACGTTTAAGTCATTAGCTGGAAAGTACCAGGTATTCGATATATCTTTATCTAACCAGTTCAACAGCACACGTTTATTTGAGTTTGAGTTTAGAGACAGCACGTCGTCACGAGAACTGTCACATTATGCCAGGAAAAAGCAGCACCAAAGACAATATAACAGAATGATAGGACACGAGGAGTCTCAGACCTTAACAGAAGTGCCCGCCAACCACCTACTCACATTGCACAACATCCGTTTTCTTAATTTTTGCCCTTGCATCCAAAGAAAATTAATGTATGAGTCGAGGACCCGTGGCCTTAGATGTAGGTCAAAATACACGCCGTTGTACTTCAAGGGGAACCCGTCTGTACAGTTCCGTTCTGAAGAGATGAAACCATTCAATATATTACAAGAAGACGGAGGGGCTCGGTCGAGTATACTATTATTATCATTTGCTGTAACATCGAACCTCCTGAAAAATTTAAGAAGATTCAGTTTGTTTGTTGTTCTAGAATGTCAACAAATTAAAATTTGATGGTCGATCATGCGACGAGTTCAGGCATTGACATCGCGTTCTGTGCATGACGCAGTAACCTCATTTCTCTCTCCATTGCAAGATAGGACCTCGTTTCCGCCCCTGAATGCAAGGTGAATAACCATCTCAGTTTTGAATACCCCCCGAGTGTATAACTTGAAAACGGATGTTTTGTAAAGTTAAAAAAGGCAATGTAAGAAGCTGAGAGATGAAGAACTGTTACAGTTTATGCATTAGGCCAATTAACACAGCACCAGTGCATTCGTATCCAGTAAACAGACAAGTAAATCTCGATCAATTAGAGCAGACATATAAATAAGTTTTACAGCCCAGTGGGATGATATCCTAGCAACTTCTGCACTCCCTACAATGCATACAGCTGTTGTGTGGTTCATCTAATAAGGAATTGTGGCAAAACATCGAAGTATTGGGGGTCTCATTCTCACACGACTTGAGAAAGGGATAGGGGTTGAATGGAACATGCAGAAAGAGGAGAGAGAGTGGATTAAAAGGCATTAGCAGTAACGCCCACAGATTAGATTGAGACTGTTATGTCACAGAAATCAGAAATACTGACAGAATTTCTTATAATTATTGTAGCTGTTATAGATTTAAGATTTTCCGTAGAAGTAAGAGCTGAGACTATGACAGCAATACAGCCAACATATTGGCGAGATTTTATGTCAAAAGTACAGTTGGAGCAGCGAAAATGGGGTTGGAGAAAGAAAGAATTTCTCTCATTCCATTTTCCTTTCCTTTCCTTTTTCAAAATTGTACGCTTCATTTTGTGCCCCCCCCCCCCCCCCAAACCCCCTACACCTTCTCTCTTTTACTCCCATAAGAGTGAAGGTCAATAAACTTTATCTATCATAAAAGAAAATATGAAACAGAAATCTATCTCATCCTAGTTTTTCTAGCTTCATTTATCTTTTTTTTTTTAATTCTCAAAAATTCACATCAACCCTTGTCATCCTGCAGGAAAGTAAAAAATGCGTTATCCGTCCATCCATCCATCCATCCATCCATCCATCCATCCATCCATCCATCCATCCATCCATCCATCCATCCATCGATCTACGAGGTGGAATGCACATATGTTTTATTGTGTTTTTATCATTCTTATTTCTTAACATTATTTTTGAATTCTTAATACCTTTCGCTCCGGGTTGATGTCTTAGATACGACACAAGCGGAAAGCCACGGTGCAATAGATCAGAATAGATTTAATCCTCTATATCCACTGACATCGAATAGTTTTCCGTTTTCAAGTTTTGTGATGAACTGCATCCTAAAGCTTGATGTTAACTTGTAATTTACCCAATATTCGGGAAGGAGTGTTTGGAGACGTGGACTTCTCGATACAGAAATATTTCTATCTCAAGATTACTTTGATTCTATCAGATAACATTATTTGCCGCAAATTTTGTTTCGTTCTTTTCACTTTGTCAGCACCAGTGGCTCATCAACTCTAGATGAAAAAAACACCAAACCTAGCCAGGATGCAAGAATCTTGACAAAGTAAACTGGAGTAGTTTTACCTCTGAATTTTCAACCAGCATTTAATATCTGTACGTCTAAAGCCCCCGGGGGGTTTACGCAAACGGATACAAATTAATGGATATTAGTGTTATCAAACCAGGTTCTCTGAGTTTCAAACGGTGATGTGTTTTTCAAATCAGACCTTAGATATCGTCAGATCTTTTAAAACACCTTCTTCTTGCTTGAAAATCCTTCAAATCCCCCCCCCCCCCACTCCCCTTTTCCTGCTTTACACACATACACATGTTGACGTTTATAGTAGCTTTTATGATGCTGAAAACTATGAATATTATCCATCCGGTTAATGTAAATATTTATTTGAATATGGCCTCCTTTCTTTTCCAGAATTTCATACTGATATGTAATTTATATAAATACGCCACTAAATGCAAAAAATCATACTAATAATAATGCAATAACCGCTGTTGTTTAAGAAAGTAATATAATAAAGTAGATAGCATTTTCAGTACTGCTCCTCTGGACACAATATTATAGTCTATTGATAAAGATAATAAACAAAACCTTTTTTAAAATGCTAGGGATTTGAGGACGAGGAAGGAGATCGAGACATGTAACTTGCTTCTTTGGGGACGTGAAAAATCAGAATGATAGCCTAGTTTATTAAAGTGTGGCAAAATACTGTTCAAACTATGTTTTTCAGACTACCGCCCATCGTTTATCTGACCGACATGAGTAGCCTAGATCTGTACTTTGTAATAGTCTCAATGTTTGAAAAAAGAAATAAAAAAGGAACTATAAAATCAGGGCGGAGTAATACATTAATGTTCTGGGTGGTAAGGATCGGTCTCGCATTACTGGCACCGTCACCTTGATGACGTAGGTAGCTCGTGTAACATGAATAGCAATCAGTTCCTTAATCTGAACATAAAACCGTCGATTTCACTATAAGCGTGTCAGCCTGTACGGTACCGGTACATTTAAGGCGTTCTCTTTGAATTTGCCATTCAATTTATCAGTGAAAACTACTTTAAATTAACCATATCAAATCCAGCTCCACCCAATAACACAATTTATAAAGTTGTTCCCTTTTCTTTGTCATTTGTACAAATCTTTAATCTGAAGCCAAGGAGGGTGGCAACACTTCTACTGCTTTCACTCGTCTATTATAATAGATCTACCCTATATATATGGAGGTCATGATCTTTACGAACTTATAGCTCTGAATCCAATTTAGAGCAAAGGAGTGAAGAAAAGATCCTTTAAGAAAACCATCTGGAGCAGCGAGAGCGTGCACGGATGGTCTTTTAAAACACGCCACGCAGTACAGCGGAAATCGACTGTTGGGGAGGAGATCTATTCATTGATATAGGGTGGGTACCGGTGATTAAGCACTTCTCTGTGAGTGCAGGTGCTGGAGGAAACTGAAAGTGATGTTACAGTTTTTTTTTTTTTATTGTACGTGGGGACTATACTCTGAATTAACCATTGGAGATGAACATTTATATTAAAAGATAAATGTAACGACATAGCAATAGACCTTTTTCTTTCTTTCAGTCCATAGCAACGACGTAAACTTCACAATGTATTTACCTTTCTTACGCCGTGGTCGTCTTCATGACGCGATCCCATAAGATTCACCCGACCTGCGCCCACGAAGCGTGTTTTTTCTGCCCGTGTTTTTGACCAGTGTGCTTTTTAAAATGGTTTGGCCACCAGTCACGAATGCCACCTAGTCAACCAGTCTCGAGGGCCTTCAACACCAATTCTCAAGCTACAAAGGAAGAGGCAGACCACGCAAAAGATGGATTGAAGGAGTCAAAGGAACTCTGAGAAACAACAACATCTCAGTTGAAAGAGCGGCAGAGTTGGTCTACCATAAAAAAAACTGCATCTTCCCTCGACGCTCAACGGCAACAGAGGATGAACAATCACAATCACAATCGCTTTTTCTAAAAGTATCATAATATATTTCAAGTGTATGCTCACATGAGAACACCTACAATAATAGTAGAAAGGGCGATTTTATTAAACAAGCGCGCATTCGTTGAGTGAAAAGGACGCTCAAAGAGGACCGACAAAACACACTTCATGGGAACAGGCTTGAACAATTTCGACATCGTGAAGTTTTCATTTTAATCCTGTTATTATCATCCATTGACAACTGACTCAGACTTGATTTATAACACAAAATCAAAGAAATCATGACTGTGTGAGTTCACCAAAACGAAAAGTTCCGTGCACACAACGGCTACAACTTTCATCTGTTGTGCATAACTCCCAGCTTTTCATTTACTAATGTCCTTTTCAAAAGATGAAGTAGGAACATGGAGCTATTAATAACACCTACTAATATTAGTACCTCCATGAGTAGGAAGGACAATATGGGGTGGTTACGACGCAGAGTAGGATGAGATAGGTGTCACAAATCCCAGACTGGGAGATGTAATAGTTTATGACAAGACGACAATCACGAACAGACAAGTTTAACACTTAACAAAACAACCCATCAGACTCACACATTTATTAAACATAATTATACATATAATAGCGCAATTACATACATTATATTATTGCAATGAACTGCCGTACAACGGCCTTATTCTCACACACACTCTCCCTCGGATCCACAATCCGGTAGTTACTCCTAAAGGCACTTCGGCCTCAGCCTCTCCCCTCAGGGTCTTAATAGCACATTAATAATTTACTGGCACCGCAGTCTCTCAATATCCCCTCCCTATTGTCATACACCTTAGCACTCCCCTAGCACCTCAGCAGGGCAATAACACATTATTATTTCCATAGCCATCAACATGGCAACAACATAGTATCAGTTCACTAGCCTATCAACATGGCAACAATATAGTATCTCATTCACTCTCATATCTACGTCCCTGTCCGTGGCCTGACTGCCACGACTTTATGTGCCTCTACTGTCCTGTACTGACAGCCTCACTTCTGGCCTATGTGTGGCCTCCGGCCCTAGGCTGGCCTATCCCCTGTGCTCATCGAGGTGGCTCTGCGGCCCGTCCCCGACACCTACAAGAATAACATTACATTGGTATAATACCCTACCATTTCTATTCGCCCCACCTCTCCTTACAATCCATGAAGCGTACACACACTAGTTCACCTTTCACTCACCACACATCTTACGGTAACACACCTCCATCGGCGTACACACTACTCTCTCGCGCTACAAATCCACGAACTCACTTTCATCTATCGCTCGTGGCGCACATTGCTATATCCAATATCAAGGACTTCCACATTCCTCACATATACTTATTCACATCATGGTAATAGACGAATATAATATAATACATCAATCATAATAATCAATCAACGTTCTACATACCAGTCATTACTGGAAAGACTCTTCCACTAGTCTTCTCGACTGCTCCTTTATGTCCGCCCGATGGGCTCTTATTCACAGGTCCGCTCCGTCGGGCCTTCTAACTTGCAGTGATAGTTATACAGCGCTTTCGCCTCATTCAGACCTCCCCCACTACTCACAACAGCACGCTTAACTTGCTGTCTACTGTGAGCCCTTCTTACTCTACACCCGCTCTGTAGCAATCCCCTTAACTGCACTCACTCCACTCGTGACATCATCCCCCACCCCAAAAAAATTAATGCAATTAATTTCAAATCGCATCAAGATGACTGTCAACGAGTGAGCGTGAGCAATACCTACACTAAAAAAAACTGACCTAGCAGTTCCCCTAGTATATAAAATACCGAAATCAGGGGAAAATATGGGGATCAATATGGTCTGAAATATGCATATATGTGTCACATCATGAATAGCTAACTAACCACAATACTTAATACAGAATCAAAAACCATTCAACCTATCAACCATTCTTCATATCATATTTATAATGTCAATATTTTAAAGTCGACTCATTCACACAGATCCTGTCAATGTTCCTGTCCTCCGATGTATAAGCTCCTGAAATCTTCCCCTAGGCTCGACTAAGGTAGTCGGCGATATGATTGCTGGTTCCTGGAATTGGTTGAATAACGAAGGTATACGGCTGCAAAGCCAATGCCCATCTAGACAAGCGTGGGCTGGACGAACGATTCTTCGACAAAAATGTCAGTGGCTTGTGGTCTGTCTGGATACAAAATTCTCGTCCCATGAGATAACGTCCTAGTTTCTGGACGGACCAGACAATGGCAAGACACTCACGCTCTATCACAGAATACTTTCTTTCTCTCTGCAATAACTTCCTACTGACATAACATACAGGATGGAGACATTCGTTCTTCTCCTGTAGAAGACAAGCGCCGACACCAGAGTCCGACGCATCCGTTCTGAGGATAAAATTAGATCGAAAATCGGGTAATATCAGAATGGGTGACGATGATAATGCTGTCACCAACTTATCAAATGCTGTCTGACATTCAGACGTCCACTGGACCTTATCGGGTTGTCCCTTCTTAGTAAGGTCAGTAAGAGAAGATGACAAGGAGGAAAAATTTGGAATGAACTTTCTGTAATAATTTAAAATTCCCACTAAGCTTCTGACTTGTTTCTTTGTTTTTGGGATTTGCAACCCTACTAACGTCAATTTTTGTTTCTTCAGGTCTCTGAACACCTCTACCCACAATATGTCCTAAGAATATTATCTCTGGACATGCCAAATCCATCTTTGCGGGTTTAGCAGTTAACCCAAAATGACGTAATCGTTGAAAAATTACTGTTAGTGTCTGAATATGATCAGACCATGTCGACGTATGACATGCTATATCGTCAAAGAATGACACGACATTAGGTAGGTCCTTCAACACTAGTCTCATTAATCGTGCAAACGTCGCTGGCGCGTTTACCAACCCAAATGGCATGACCTTAAATTGGAATAATCCAATGGGCGTTTGGAACGCCGTGTATTGTTTAGACTCCTCAGTAAGCGGGATCTCCCAATACCCTTTTGTCAAATCTATCTTGGAAAACCACGTGGACCCGGCCAATGAAGCTATTAGTTCCTCCTGAAACGGAATAGGCTCCCTATCGCCTACCGTAATAGTGTTCAGTCTTCGAAAATCAATACAGAACCGCACCGATCCATCAAGTTTTTTCACGAGGACGATGGGTGATGAATACGGCGATGTTGATGGTTCTATCACATCTAACTTCAACATTGACTCAACTTCCTTTATGACTCTATCTCTCGAAGAAAAAGGCAACGGATACGGTCTAAGAAATACTGGCTTATCCGAAGTCAACTTTATTTGGTGCTGGATCACCGTAGTGCGACCCGGCAAATCCGTAACAACATCCGGAAATGACGCTAACAGGGTCTCAAGTTCCCTACTCCTTGAACTCGTAAGGTCAGGGTTAATTTTTTACGTCCCTGTAACCTTGTGTCGGAGTTAACTCCGGCAAGTGAATTTGTAACTCTTCCTGCGCCTCGGTGTCGCTTACGTCACCGTCCAACTGGTCTACGACCCCCGTACAAGCAGTAGAGAAGACAGTCTCCTCTGGTCTTGTCTGTGCACACAGATACTGTGGTCTCTCATAAAATCTCTGTAGCATATTAACATGGAAAACCTTACTCGTTCCATCAATGTGGATAGCGTAATCTACCTTTGAAACAACTCGCTCAATAACATAAGGACCTTTCCATGTCATCAATAACTTATTATGGTCCGTAGGTAACAACAACAGAACCTTGTCTCCTGGCTTAAAAATTCTCAGTTTGGAACCTCTATCTTTATAGTCTTTTGCTCTTTTCGAAGCGATACCAGAAGCTTCTTCTGCTATAGTGCGCGCTGAAGATAGTCTTTCTCTTAAATCAACAAGGTACTGAAACACCGAAATCTGCTCATCGTCTCCCGATGATGGCGACGTCATCATGTCCCGAAGAACATCAGTTGGGCCCCTAGGACTACGACCGTACATCATTTCGAACGGCGAGAATCCCGTTGACTCCTGCCGTACCTCTCTGTACGCGAATAACACTGCAGGGATATATCTATCCCAATCTTTAGGGCGATCAGCAGCTACCTTACGCAGCATCGACTTTAACGTCGAGTTCAATCTCTCGCACATGCCATTAGCCTGCGGATGATAAGGGGTGGTAGTGATGGGTTGTATGCTGAATAAGCGGAACAATTCCTTCATCATCTGCGACGTAAATTGCGCGCCCCTATCAGACAGAATTTGCTCTGGTATTCCTACCCTAGCGAAAATTGCAAACAACGCTTCCGCGACTGCCTCAGACGTTATGGTCCGCAGAGGAACCGCCTCTGGCCATCTCGTAGCATTACATATGACCGTTAAGAAAAATCGATTCCCCCTATCGGTCGCTGGGTGAATGGGGCCAACAAGGTCTATCGAGACCTTTTTAAACGGTTCCGAGACCGTGGGGATCTTCTGAAGAGGAGCCTGGGGTGTACGACCCTTATGCGTCGTCTTTTGGCACGCACTGCACGTCTTACAATAGACCTGCACATATCTGTGGATCGATGGCCAGTAAAAATTTTTAAGAACCCTTTCTTTGGTTCTAGCTATCCCCATATGACCCGCTAATGGGACATCATGTGCCAAATGCAATACTGTTGCGATCAGCAACGCTGGCACAACGACCTGCTTTAAAATGGAGGACACCGTTACATACTTACGGAACAGAATGCCCGCCTGAACAATAAAGGAGGACGACCCGTTCTTATATCTCCTCGTTTTCTCGGTTCGCGCTTCCCCAAAGCATGGGTTTAATGATGGGTCCTCCCTTTGTAATTTCGCCAAGCGCTCTGGCGTGATATCTAGGTTGACCGCTGGCGTAGCCAAAGGTCTAATCTTATCTTTATCAGCTACCCGTCGACGCGTTTCGACCGCGGCGCAAAAGTCAATACCTTTTGATTGCGACCATGCTTGCACGTTCTCATCGGAAGGGGAAACTACCCGTGATACATTCCCAATGATGAGCTGGGCGCCTGGAAAACAACCAACGACTGCTTCGACTTCCCCGCTAAGGAAAGGTGTATCTATCATTATTCTTGCCATGGGTAATTTCTCAATGGCCCCCGAAAATTGGATGCACGGGACAGTCTCACCTGTAAGCTGTGAATCCCGAATGCAATCCCTATGCACTCCCACAACGGTAGATCCTGTATCTCGTAAAACCGAGACCGGTTCGTCCCCAACAAACCCCGGGTAAACCCTAAGACCACCTCCTGTATGACATGAGTTTATAACGGGGATCTTTCTCCCACAAGGTAAAACACCGGAAGATAATAATTTCTCACAACTGGGACACTTAGAATACTGTCCGCCTCCGTTGTCCGATGTAACACACGCAGCCGCATGATGAAATTTATTTGGGGAACATGGACTGGAGCTACTGTCCACGTTCGCCCCTATCCTACCTGCAGGGCAGTTCACGCTGATGTGATCTGCTCTACCGCAGTTCCAACACTTCGCGGCCCTACACTCGCGCGAAAAGTGACCCACGCGTCCGCAAGTCCAACACTCCGCTCCCTGTGCTGCACTAGGCCTGGGTCCCCGTGACCCATCGCGACCGGAACTAGAGTCCCTATGCCGTCGGTTATCGGCAAAGGTTACAACTCGCCCCCGGCCATTACCGCGACCTAGCCCTCCTGCTCGGTCCAACTTACCGGATCCATATGCCGGTGATTGGTGATAGCCCCTACGCTGCCCCTGGGCTTGCCCGCTATAGGCACCACGCTGACGCGACCTGTCCCTAAGTCCTGCCGGCGACCCCTCGACAACGGCGACGTACCCCGCATCTTGGACGTACGCCCTGGCGACTGGTTTGGACGGATGCGCCGTACGGTATGCCTCCGCCAACTTAGACGCCTCCTGCACCGTCGCGGGTTCGTTCTCTTTCAGGAAAGCCACCAGATCTTTGTGGCACGACGCGTACAGCTGGTCACGGATCATTAAGTCTTTCAGTTTAGCAAAATCCGTGCCCACATGCGCCAAGTCTACCCAGTTCGCGAAATACTCCGTTAGTCTCGCGACGAAGGCAGCAAAGTCCTCCCTGGTATCTGCACGTGCCCGCCTAAACTGCTCCCGGAAATATTCCTCGGTACGCGCAAATCGGCGAAGCAGCAA
This sequence comes from Onchidella celtica, assembly GCA_963931925.1. Lineage (NCBI taxonomy): Eukaryota > Metazoa > Mollusca > Gastropoda > Systellommatophora > Onchidiidae > Onchidella > Onchidella celtica. The sequence goes on from OZ007569.1 coordinate 14,055,324, forward strand.
AGCCTTCAGCTTATCGTAATCTTGCACGTCTTCGCGCTGTAGCTCTTTAAAGTAGGTTAACGCTCGCCCCTGCAATAGCGATGCCAGGTACGTGGCCCATAATTCCTTATTTTCCCCCCATTGCAATTGTGCGTTCAGTTCGAACCTGTAAAGGAAGGCGTCTATGTCGTCCTTCCGGTCGTCGAACGTAGGGAGCTTAATCCTAACGCCACCTTTATTGTGTACCTGCCGCTCAACCGTTTCCGTTGGCGTATTCTTCTTGAGTTCTAACTCGGCGATTCTTATTCGCGCCTCTCTCTCCTGCTGCTTATCTTCTAACTCCTTTAACTTAAACTCCCTCTCCTGCTCCTGAGCCTTAGCCTCTCTTTCCTGTTGCTTAAACTCCCTTTCCTGCTGCTGAGCCTTAGCCTCTCTTTCCTCTTGCTTATCCTTAGCCTCTCTCTCCTGTTGCTTAAACTCCCTTTCCTCCTCCTGAGCCTTAGCCTCTTTTTCTCGCTCTCTATCCATAGCACGCTCATCGCGCAAATCCGCCTGCTGTTCTTTAATCCAGCCGCGTAGCTCCTCTCCCTCCAGGCCAAGTTCCTTACCCAACTTCATTAGTTGTTGGAGTTCCGCCATTTCACAGATTTATGGTTATGGTATCTATTATAAGACGACCAACCTGTCGGTATGATAACTAACGACACGACCAGAGACCTGAGATCACACCAGATATAACAATACCCCGTTCAGAATACAATTCAGAAATTTACCTTTACAGCAAAACTAATTCTATATCTACAAAATGTATGCACTATTAATTATAAACGAAAATAGAAACGACAAGAATGAAGAAATATAGTAGAAGGACCACAAGTACGTCAAGGACAACGAACCAGACTAGGACAAGCTTCTACAAAAAAAAACTATAATGGAAAAAAAAAATGCAACCTACTACGCCGATTACACAACACGGTACGAACAAGAACAGAGTCTGAAAAAAAGGAACGTATCTACAGATAGGGAGGAGAAGGACAAGAGAAACGTCTTCCTAAAACAACGAGGAAGATAGAACGCTACAATCTAAACAAAAATACAGGTCCCTACAGAACTGTTCACTGTGATGAACGCGGTTCCTAGATTAGCCCACCTCCCGAAGAGGACAAACTACGCTCACCACAGCAAACCCGCGCCACCGCCCGTATAATCTATAACGACAACAAAAACAGCAAAAACAGGGAAAAAGACAGATTAAAGGAACAGCCCCCAATCCAGGGTACAAAAATTTTGACTTTTACTTAACTTTCCTGACTATAATCTCTCCCCTTGTCTCGGAGCTCTGGCTGCTTGTCTCCCCAGGCTGCACGCACACTCTGCAGATATTTAAGTACACATTAATACATATTCATCAATACATATTATAATTCATAAACATACATAAATCATATCATCGTGAAATTTCCATTCATCCCACGAACAAAGACAACAGCACGAATTCCTAGCACAACAGAAAAAGAACTAAATATAACGAATACACAATGTCAAAATGACCACAGGTAAACAGGACGAGCCCCCAGTGTCACAACGGACGAGCCCCCAGTGTCACAACGGACGAGCCCCCAGTGTCACAACGGACGAGCCCCCAGTGTCACAACGGACGAGCCCCCAGTGTCACAAATCCCAGACTGGGAGATGTAATAGTTTATGACAAGACGACAATCACGAACAGACAAGTTTAACACTTAACAAAACAACCCATCAGACTCACACATTTATTAAACATAATTATACATATAATAGCGCAATTACATACATTATATTATTGCAATGAACTGCCGTACAACGGCCTTATTCTCACACACACTCTCCCTCGGATCCACAATCCGGTAGTTACTCCTAAAGGCACTTCGGCCTCAGCCTCTCCCCTCAGGGTCTTAATAGCACATTAATAATTTACTGGCACCGCAGTCTCTCAATATCCCCTCCCTATTGTCATACACCTTAGCACTCCCCTAGCACCTCAGCAGGGCAATAACACATTATTATTTCCATAGCCATCAACATGGCAACAACATAGTATCAGTTCACTAGCCTATCAACATGGCAACAATATAGTATCTCATTCACTCTCATATCTACGTCCCTGTCCGTGGCCTGACTGCCACGACTTTATGTGCCTCTACTATCCTGTACTGACAGCCTCACTTCTGGCCTATGTGTGGCCTCCGGCCCTAGGCTGGCCTATCCCCTGTGCTCATCGAGGTGGCTCTGCGGCCCGTCCCCGACACCTACAAGAATAACATTACATTGGTATAATACCCTACCATTTCTATTCGCCCCACCTCTCCTTACAATCCATG